>JAOXNO010000041.1:55729980-55779453 GCA_028565335.1 Limnodromus scolopaceus | reverse complement strand
CCCCTCTTCCAATTTAAAACCGTTGCCCCTTGTCCTGTCGCTACACTTCCTCGTAAAGAGTCCCTCTCTGGCTCTTCGGTAGGCTCCCTTCAGATATTGATAAGCTGTTATAAGGTCTACCCGGAGCCTTCTCTTCTCAAGGCTGAACAACCCCAGCTCTCTCAGCCTGTCTTCACAGGAGAGGTGTTCCATCCCTCTGATCATCCTCGTGGCCTTCAGCTGGACCCGTTCCAGTTGGCCTATCTCACTGAATATAGTTTATAATTGGCCTCTCTCACTGAATTGAAATTATTGCGGAAGAGGGGATAGAATTGGAATAATTAGCTTAAATTGACGTTGAACGTACCACTCAGCTTATGTATTATGTGCAATATTCTTAGTGTAACAACCTTAAATTTTTCTCCTTAGGCAAACACAGGAAACATCCTGGAGGGCGTGGTAATGCTGGTGGTTTGCACCATCACAGGATTAACTTTGATAAATAGTAAGCTAATATTTTAAATATATGCTACCAAAATGTATGTTTGTGAAGTAGAAACAACTAACAAAATTTACTAGAATCCTATGTATTTTTCCTTCTAATATGAAGTGTGGTATTATAGCTACAGTCAACTCATGTCCTCATTTACCCTAAAATCAAAGACTTTTTCACTTAAACCATGTATTTGTAAGAGTTTAATACAGCATTCAGTAAACTTGACCAAACTTGCCTGTTACAATGTGGTCCTTCCTAAACAATGCACACACAAGTTATTTTGTATATTCAAAATGTTAAATCCAAACTGCATCCTATTTAGCTGCATCCTATTTAGTAAAGGTAAGGGATATTGTCTGTACTGTTGCCGAGACTAGAGTCACATCTGGACACTGCCTGTTGTCCTGGTGTGCTAGAGTACTCGGATAGTAACCACTAATCTATATTCACTGGCTGTGACCGTTCTTGACTCAGTCAGTCACCAGGTTAGTGACAGCCCTCGGGCAGTGCAGCCCTCGCTGGGTTCATGGAGCTGGGGTTGCCCTGGCAATAGAGGGCTGGGCCAGCCTCACCAGTCGGGGGGACTGAGTTGTGAGTTCAAGGGAAAACAAAGAACAAACACTCCAAGAGAAAATATCCTTGACTTGGATACTAATGAGTATTACACTTAAACACTACCTGTATTAATATGAGTAAAGGTATAATGTGAAATTTTAATTACTTTGATCAAATAAGATGTTTGTTCTGGTGTCGATTTGTAATCCTACCTGTTTAAGACGATTAAAAATGTGATCTAATGAGGAATGTGTTTCTTTCACAGTCACCCTGGTTACTTTGGAAAAGTAGGCATGAGACATTATCACTTGAAGAGAAACCAAAAGTTCTGTCCTACTGTCAATTTGGATAAACTATGGACGCTTGTCAGTGAACAGACACGGCTCAATTACGCAAAAAACGAGGCTGGACTGGCCCCAGTCATTGATGTTGTGCGCTCAGTAAGTTTCTGCTTATACTTAAAACTTGTAATTCCTGATCACTTCATGTGTAACTTAGGTTTGTATATCCCAGTAGCAAAATGGTGAATTGCAGATAAGCTACAGGGCTTGAATATTTGTGAACTGCTCAGCACAAATAACCTTGGTGTGTAAGTAGTTACAGAGGTACTTACGCTGGTTGGTTTTTTTCTGAAAGAACTTTTTCTCATACTTGTGTGTGATTGTGGACAGGGACTTCCCTAATTTTGGAGGGTGGTGATAGATCACTTGTTTAAAATATTACTGAAAACATGTATAAAAACATGGTAGAAGTATTCTCATTTATATAAAGTCATTTCATGAATATCGAGACTAGAGTCACATCTTAACATGTTGGATTGTCTTGGTGTGCTATAGTTCTCGGACATAAACGTCTGATCCATATTCACTGGCTGCGATGTCTCATGTCTCAGCCAGCCACCGAATCAGCAACACTTAACTTGTCTGCCAAGGGGCAATGTTCTGTGTCCCATATTAAGATTCCTCTGTTTGCCAGTTATGCCACTTCTTGTAAGAAGTGATGACTTTTAATGGCTGTAGTATTAATGGACCTGGTGCCATGACTGTCCCTTTAATGTAAGGGACACGAATGAGATGAGAGGATTCTATGGTAGAGAACAGCTAGTGCTGTGAAAGCTTGCAAAAGTTTCAGTTGTACATTTAAGATGTGCAGAAGAGTCCTCTGTTCAGAAGCACCAGGATGTCCTGCAGGTGAAGAGTGTTGACCAGAAGTCACTGGGTAGTAGATAGTCTTGGAAGTGCAGCCAACTGCTCTCCTTGGGAAAAGTGGGAGAAGGTTGTTGACTTTACCAGATTTTGCAGTGATTTCTGTATATGGAGTATGGGTGAAAATAATCCAGCTTCTGAATTACAGGAATTACAGGAAAAGTTCATTTTATGGTTTCCACTTTTTCTCTGAACAAATGCAACTCCACAGAGTTGTGCTGGGTATTTTTTCTTTCATTCGTACCAATTTTATATTGGAGACAAGCAGTGAATGAGGTCATGGTGATCACGGTTTTTGTTTTATTTGGTGTGTGCTAAAAGACAGGTCTGAATGTAGGAGCCTGCAAACTGATTACAAACACTAAACCATTTTATTTTTTTTAATCTTTTTAGGGCTACTACAAAGTCTTGGGCAAGGGGAAGCTCCCTAAGCAGCCTGTAATTGTGAAAGCGAAGTTCTTCAGTAGAAGAGCAGAGGAGAAGATCAAAGAAGTTGGAGGTGCCTGTGTGCTTGTGGCATAAAAGCCTTTGTTTTATTCAAATTTTTTGAATAAAGACAATGTGTAAAATGTCCTGATTAATGGAATGTTCTGATTTTTTTTTCCTGACTTGTCTGGACACTGTTCACACTGGAGTCTTCTCTGCTTAGTTATTTCTGGCAGTTTTTGATTAGTGGTTTGACTGCTTCTTTCTGTCTTTTGAAATCACTTGGCTACAGTGTCCAGCATTTGGTGTGTACAAATACCTCAATTTTTGGTCTTCATGGGTTAGCAAAATAGATAGGTTCTTCCTGTATTTGTGCAGTGGCGGCGGGGAGGTCGTACACTAAAATGACATCTAGCTGAAATCTGTGGGGATACTGCCTTGGCCTTGGGGGATGAAACAGCAAGAGCCTGGACAAAGAACTGCAATGGGACAATGCAAAGTGGGTAGTAGTATACCAGAAATTGTGTGAAAGAGACATAGTATAGGAAATTGCTGTCAGTAAGCTTTGCAATCAGTAGGCGTGAAACAGTTCTAGTCCCATTTTTACTAAGGTGGGGTATAGATTGGAATGAAGGGGAAATCCCTGCGAACAGTGCAGACAGTCGGGAAGACCTGAAGCAGCTGGGAGGAAACAAAGGTTTCTTCCTTGTTATTCCCAGACTTGCATAATGAGAAGCTCTTCAAGTAGGTTTCTGCAGGCACTGAATGCCTAGTACGCAGCTTTGTTGCAAGTAATGTACCAGCTTTGGAGCAGAACAGTGCTGTGTGGGCTGCTTCTTTGCAGCTAACAGCAGCTGTGCCTCAATGTCTGTCAGCGTTATGCATAAAATAAGATATATTTTGAATTTAGTTCAACAATGTGGTGAAATTCTTTGCTTTTTTGTGGTACTGTTAATGAAAGGTCTTTCTAAACTAGAACTCTTGCATTTGCCCCTCCAGGGCTTCAACTGCTGCTAAATGGATGACTGCTGCCCAGCTTCTGATCGCAGTCAATGCACAAAACACCATTTTAAACTATGTGCTTTTTAGAAACTACTGGTGTAGTACTGGGTACCAACTGAGGTGTTTGCATCCTGTATTCCTCAGAACACGAGGGTCATAGTCATCTATAGTATACGGTGTTTAAGAGATGGATAGATGTGCTTAGCAACATGGTTTAGTGTTGGCTTTTGTCAGTGTTAGGTTGATGGTTGTACTCGATGATCTGAAAGGTCCCTTCCAATCTAGGTGATTCTGTGATTCACTGATGGTATAACACTGCGCTTCTGCAATCTCTTCGCTAGACCGCAGCTTGTGAAGGCATCGGATTTCTTCGAGGTTAGTCTGACTTGTTCCACTGCAGGACAAAATTGCTTCTGCGTGTACTAATTCTGAATTTCACTGATTCATAGCAATTGTAGCAGCAGCGTGGTGTCCTTTTTGCTAATTATGGCAGACTAGGGTGGACAGACAGGGTTAGGCTAAAGGCTTTTAAAGGTTTTTTGTCGGTGTTACTGGGCTGATGGATGGCAATTCCAAGTTGGTGTGCTTTAAGGGCTAGTAACAGCAGTTACATACTGAAACTGTTGCTTTATGACTGAACTAATACAGTAACTTCATTAAGTTTTGCAATCAGTACTCTCCTCAACTAGGGCAGAGAATTCCTGAAGTGACCATGTGTGGGACAGACGCTGCCAGCTGCCTTCAGTCTTCCTTGCAGGTAGTATAAAGCCATGGCACAGCTCTGGAACCGCACTGTATGTATTTCTCATGTACTTGGCTTAAAATGACTACATAAAATATAGGTTGCTTAGTTATAGCATCAAAATAGGACTTCAGTTGCCAATGCAAGGCTTGATTGCAAACTAAACCAGAATCTTCTAATAGTAAAAATGAAACGATTCCTTAAAGCTAGTGAGTTAGCTCTTGTTTTGTCAGACAAAGAAGATATAGACACTGTCACTTATTTTTGTACTCACTGCTAGAAGTCTTGAACTATTGCTAATAGTTGTGAGTTATCTTCTGGTATGTGTGATAGGATCTTAGGTAATGAACTCCTAACCTAGTGTTTGGCAATAATTAAAATTAGAGGTCTCTTAGGCATTGCTTTGCTAAAATAGTTCAGCTTAGCCAGCGGTACTGCTAGTTGTGAAGAACTAAAACAGTTTGTAAAACACTGGGCTAAAAGTATGTGAACTTTATCTCATTGACTGCTGGGGCCACTGTTTCCTAACATGAGGTGCTATTTACCCGCTGCCAAAGCTAAAACATTTCAATCCTCAGAGGCAAGTTGCGTGGCAGCACAAAATAAGGAACGTTGTTACTGCCTCATGTCAGTGATCGCTGACCAGGTTGTAAAGACAGGGAAAAGCTGCATTTCCACGGCAGTACCCTGTGCACACATGACAACAGGCAAGTGACAGCAGCTCAATGACACACATAGCAGATGCCACTCTCAGTTCTTTGGTATTTTATGTCTTAAGTAGTTCTTCCATGTATTGTAGTCTGTCTTTTGAGTGCAAAAAGTTCTTTGTGGGAAGCCTGCCGGCTCCACCAACTGATCTCGGCTCCGCTGAAGAGGGGCTTGGGTATTTCGTGTGGGGTTTGGGGTTTTAGCACAGCTGAGCCTCACCCCTAACGTGCCTACCTCGAGCCTGGGACAGGACTTCTTCCTTAGCGGCTGCCAGTGCCTTGCGCCAACTCCCAAAATAACCGTCTGGAGGAATAAACCGAACTTTGGTTTTGGGGTTGAGCTGTTTATCGAGTTATGTTTTCACACGGCTCCTTTCCCAGCTGACTCCCAGGGGTAGGGACGGGGCCTCTCCTGCCATGCGGTCTGGTGGATCCCGCTCGGGCACCCGTCGGCCTCCCCAGCAAGCAGGGGCGGCTGCTGGCGGGCTCCGTGCCGGGGAAGGCGGCCCTGCCCGCGGCTGGCCCTGCCGACCGCTGCGAGGAGCAGCGCCCGCCCGCCCTTCCCTCGCCATGGCAACCGCGCCCGGCGGCACCGCGTGGAGACCGCTTCCGATGACGTATGCCCGCCCCGCCCCGCGCCCGTCTGGTGGGTCCCGCCTTAGTCCCGCCCCCCCAGCTGTCACTCATGGCCGTTGGGCGCGCGGGGGCGGCCGTTGGGCGCGCGGCTTCCCCTCACAGCCGGCGGCGTAAGGGAGCTGTGCTGCCTGAGGGCGGCGGGCGGCGCAGCCCTGCTGGGGCGGCCGCCTGCGTCTGGGCTCTGTGCGCCGAACTGGTTTTGAGGGGGGCTCGGGTAGGCTCTGCTGCCCACCGGCCGTCCCGCCGCTTCTCGGGGGGTATTTCCGAGCTGTGAGGGGGCTGAGTAACCACAAACAGACCGCGTTTAGCGACTGAAGAAGGACCACCTGTGAGGGCTGGTAGGAAACCTACAAGGTGGCTGTCCACGATGTCCAAATAAAGGATTTTACTGAATAAAACCGGGAGAAATTAGGAAGCTAAATGAAGAGCATCTAACTTTTTGAATGTAAAATCTCTTCATTTTTACTAGTTTGGTTGGTGGAGGTTGGTTTTTTGTGTGCTTTTTGTTTGTTTTTTAAACCGATAAACATGCTTTGGTAGATATTTTCATTTGATATTTTCTATTCCAAATTCTTGGCAATTTACAGTACTGCTAGTGAAGCAATTATACACAAAACCGGTAAAGTTGATGTTATTTTAAAATGCTGTAATGAGCGTCATGTAGTGACATCCACATTTAATGGAGGGATGAAGATACAAGAAAAAAAAATCATTTAACTAAATCTGAGAAAAAGGAACACAGGAATTTGAAAGACTTGCATAGAGAGTTTATCCCTGAAATACAGAAATGATAAAGTTATGGGAGTGTGTCATCACGAACTTCTCTTGTATGAATAGTATTAATGCTTCACTGGAAGTTCCAGCCTTATGATATCTAGATGCTTCCCTTCAGTTTGTGTTGGGGTGGCCATGTCCTTCCTGAGGCCACGACTGATCCTTTGGTCCTGAGGCAGCCTGCCAGCACAGTACTGTTGCCTTCCTCTGGGCTGACACACCAAAAGCCCAGCACTTTTCTTCCCTTTCCAGGGGTGATTCAGCCTGCCAGCTGCCTCCCTAGCTCTCCCTGTCCTGTGTCTTGCCTCATTACCCTCACCACACATCTCCAAATGCAATTAAGTTAATTTTCTTTGTAATTGCTACTGCTGGGCTTGGTGTTTCTACCAATCGTAGCCAAGTCACTGGTAATGTAGCTGCCTGACTGCTGATTTGCGTACCTGTCTCAGCAGGAAATTTTAAACACTTTTCATCACCCTCATCCTTCCCTGTCCTACCGAAAAGCTCATACGTGGTTTCATATATTATGCAAAAAGCATAAATAAAAATGTATGGTAAACCGCTTCTGTTCATTCAGCTACAGGTTTGGACTTTATGGTGATACAGCATTTCCCAGTATCAGGCTTTGTTTGCATTGATTCTCTGTGCATGGATGCTTTGGTCCCGGGCTGTGGTTTCTCTGTCTAAACAATGCGGTAGTCTGAGACCTCAACTTCCTACAGCAAAAACTGCATGTTTTTGTAGGTGCCGTTTTGTCTTAGCAACAGTTCTTGCAGGAAACAATAGAGACGGAGTGAGCTGAAAAGCTGTGCTGCTCTAATGACATTTGCCTCTGACAGATGGTTGATGAAGATGCTCATCAATATAAAATGTGAGCTCATATAATAAGAAGCACTGATGTAATGTTCATCAGTTAAACCACAGGTACAATTACCACAGCTCGTTTCTAAAGGGACCTCTAGTTTTGAAATTGCAATCATAAGTTTTAGTGGTAGGTTTGAATTTGTCTAAGTGAATTCAGTAAAGTTGGTGGGTATCTACCTATTTTCGTTTGTTCCTAGAATGGGTCTTGGATATGAAATATGGTGCAGACATATGGTGCATTTTTTTCTAAAATATTTTAAATAGCAATGACTTCAGGATGCAACACTTTAAAAATTCCTGGTTGTAAATTTCTGATACATTCATAAATTTTTTTTTGCATTATAGAAAAAAAAACCAAACAGACCTGCTTACTAACTGTTTCCACTAGAATCTGCCCAGGACAGAATCCCCCAGGAGAATACATAACCCTAAGATTACAGCTGCTGCTCTTCTGTGCTGGGGAAATCTGAAGATCGTAGCTGCAAGTTATGCACTGCTGGTAGCAAGGCCACCATGCCAAGGCAATGGGCGGTTACATGGGGCCCCAGGAGGTTCAGTCAACTGGAAGGGTGATTCCAGGGGACAACAAACTGTATTTGCTTTTTCTTCTCTGATGCAACTTGCAAAAGTGTCCCTTTGCAGGCTATATCTGATCAACATTTCTCAAAATCTCAGAATCAACGATGGAACATGAACTGGCAAAACTCTCAATTTACTTTGGGGAGCTTAGGCTGGCAGGAGGAACACTGTCCTGCTTATGGGAAGCTCAGGTTTGGTCTATAATTTGATTTGTGGTCATCTTGACAGCTGAAATTCTATTACTGCAAAATGCATTTTATTAAATTTCTATAAAGAAGATTTGCAGAAGATGCTGTATATTTATCAAGGCAGCTTTCTAACATGCATTTCTGAAATGATGGATGTATGATCACTGATGCTTATTATTTGCTTTACCTGAAAACTATAAAATACTGAGGTGAAATTGTAAAAGCAGCCAGAGAACATCGTCTCTTTTATCGCATGATTTCAGTGCTTCTAGCAGGAAATGTACAGCGTGTGACAATTCAGCCTGGTAACAGCTTTTTAACTAGATCAATAGAACAGATTACTTCAGTTTTTACAGAAGTTGCAAGTACTATAGAGAGATAGTGGGGTCATGGTTTGTAAACCTTAAACCACACCTTCCTGCACAACAATCTGCAAAGATATTCTTTTTAGTAAAGCAGATATGTGATTTTCAGCTGCAAGGAACTTCCTCTTTCTTCACAAGGACAAAATAAATGTTGCTTCTGAGACCGTGCATCCTGCTGTTGCCTTCTAGCTTGCGCTTGAGTGATCAAGTGTTTTGTTAAGTGAAGGGATTGTCATGAACCATTTTGTGACTCTTCATGTTTTTGATGTCAAACTTCAGCCAGCAGAAATGGAGACCCTGGATCTGCTGAGGAATTGTTTGGTGTGCAAATGGGACTTGCGGAGGAGAGACCCCAGAATGCTCCCTTGCCTTCATTCCTTCTGTAAGGACTGTCTTCCAGATTTGATTCAAGGATATAGCTGTATTCCTACTGAGTATGAAGTTCTCTACGAAGGTAATATTTAAGAATCTCTGGCTTGTGCTCTTTGTATCACAGTATTATAACAATAGATGGATAGAGAAGTACTTTTTGTAGCCTATTCCTTTACAGCACTACATTAAAAGAATAAACTAGGAGACTCAAGATTTGTATGAGTAGAGGGTGGACTGGGAACAAGCCTCCTTTGTTGTGTTTTCACCCAACAGCAATGTTTTGAAGAGAAATGACAGTCAGGCAACATGTAACATTTTCCAGAATGGACTAAGTTTCAGTTACCAAGCATGACATTATGAATATTTGATTTGCTTAGTTTAATAAATGAATAAATGCTGCAAGGTAGTTTCTAGGCTACATCTTTATCCAATCTTTTGGACAAGTTAGACCTTGCTGTGGTACTGCTTGTGGTGATAGTTTTATTCTTCCTTCTCTTCCCCTCCTGTTCCGTCCCCCCCCAACATCAACACAAACCCCCAAACATCCAGTTCTTTGTTCTTAACAGGGGTCATAGTAATTTTTATTAGAATATGTGTATTGTGGTACACTGAAACTCTTTCTTTTATCTCATTGTAAATGTGGTTTCTCTCTATCTGATCCCTTCTGACTGTAGGCTATACTGTAACTCACCCTAACAAGCCAAGTAGTGAGGATGAGAAGCATTTTGTGACTGTGGCTTTTGAAATCCTGAAGTTATTTGTACGGTTTTTGGTAGTGATGTTAACAGAAAATACATAACTTTTTCGCATAAGACTGGACTTAGATCACAGAATACAGTCATTTTAACTGAATGAGTCTTAATTGCCATGGGGAAGCATTCCAGACTCATTACTAATTTATAAGAAGAGCAAAGGCATGTAGATTACTTGTATTATCACAAGCTTTGAACTTTAGATGAATAAGAGGCATCACTTATTATCTCTTCCTTAGCAGATTTTAGAACCATGTAGACAGAGACGATACCTTCCCTGAGGTGATGGTAATCTGAATTGAGGAGATAACAAACAAGACAAGTTCAGGTTTGAGAACAAATGGAAACAGTATTAGGAGATCACTATTGAGAGGCTAGCAAAACACAAAAGATAAAGGGAATGACTTAATGGCAAAGGAGAAAGGCTATTCATGTGTAGGGTGCAGACTGGAAAAGATATAAAGGTAGAAGACAAAGAGAACAAAGCAGCCATTTCAAGTAAATGTCTCCTTAGAATTTTTAATGCCCAGTTATAATGGGCATAAATTTGAGGGATCTACTTTATAATAAGATGATGTTGAAAACAACTACTCCACTATTTTCTCATTTGGCATCTAAACCATTCCTCTCTCCTCCGTGTTTCGATTTGCCAAGTGGAAAAGTGAGTTTATACCACTTAGTGATCTTGGATGAAGTGCAGCTAGAGGTTCTCATAAGTTGTTAAAATATTAGATATTTCTTCCATCTCCTGACTGGATTGGGAATTATTTATCTATAACAAATTGGAACAAATTCTAGTTTGTTTCTGTATTCTTGAAGTTTCTCTGTTTACTTCCTCATTCTCTTGTAGATAAGGAACTTCTACGGGAAAGAGCAAGATTAGAGAAAAGAAATAATGAGTGCTGATGACCCAGTAAATAAAGTGAGACACCAGGTGCAGAGGCTTAGTTAACATATGAACAAGGAGAGAAGGAAAATCAAAACATCTGTGTGTCTTATTTCAGTCAATGGCTGAAACTGCAACCACCATAGGCCAGACAGGATAAATTTGTGAGATCTTCTGGTGGCATGATCCTAAATGTTGCTTGTCTTATCTCCACTGATTGCTGAAATCTAGGCAGTACAATGCTAATTCAATTTTCAGTGTTATCTTTAAGTATGATCATATATAAGTGCCAATGATAAACTCTAAATACAAGTGCTAGATCATTTTAGCTGAGTAAACATGCAATATTGCCTGTAAGATAAATGTGTTCATTACTCACTATGAATTCTTTAAGCAAAATGTAAGAATGGAAAAAGTGAATGTATTTCCAAGTGAAGTCAATCTGACATTTGCTGCAAAAGCATACTTGAATTTGTGGTTTTCAGTATGCTTTACTATAAATAGTACTATACTAACATAAAGTTCTTTTCTAGTTTATTGTTGTTGTATTAAGATTGATGAGAAGATGAAGGTAAGTGGTCCTGATATTTGATGGGGGTTGATGCTGGAAACTTACTTTTATACCTGCATGTGTTTAAGATGACTCATGAGTGACAGCTCTGAGATAGTTAGAGCTCTTATGGAAAAGCTGCATATACATCAGAATTTATTCAAAGCTGTCAGAACTGAGAGTCTGGAAGTAATTTGAGTGGAAAAAGAAAATTTTCTTGGCGAGTTTGGCTTCTACATATGCTTCTTATATGAAGGGGACTTTAAGATTCTCAGTCTTTCTTTTCTTTTTCTGCAGGCAAGTGTCACTTTTTTTTTTTTTTTTAATTCCCTCCCGTCACATCACAGAGAATCCACATTTTTTTAACTCTGTAGATCTGCGTGTTGTGTGCTTCCAGTCTGTCTAGTGCATAGGAAGGAACAATTTTATAGAGAGGGATTGGATAAGAAAAAGAGAGAGAAAATTCCCCCATCTCCTGAGATGGAAATTTCTCAGATGAGGACTTTCCCAGGCTCCTGCCTGTGTGAATTGCCACTCACAGGACAATGTGAAAAAAATACAAAATTAGTTCTTGCATACTGCCTTGGTTTCTTAGGTCTGGCTCTTTCTCAATGAGTTCTCAATACATTCAAAACCAAATTCATCCAGGTTCCTGTGCTTATCCCTCCTTTCTGAATTGGAGGTGGTTGCCCAAATAAATTACCCTTTATTTCCAAATCTTCCTCTCCATAAGGTGTTCAATGATTTAAATTGTTTTAGTGCTTTAAATATCACCAACATGTTAATTTCATGTTAAAAGCAGCTAAATGAGGACCAGAGGAGGTGCATTTTTTGTGACAAGTTCATGTTTTTGTGAGACTGTCTCAGCACCAGGGTTGGTTTATTTGCTTTTTTTTTCTTAAAAAAATAAACATCACAGTTAATCACCACTCAATCTTAGTTTAGACCCTTGAGAACAGGGTACACGAGGAAAGATGTACTGGAACACCTTGCAGATTTCTGCTAGCTGATATTAAGCCCCAGTACTATTTGTATTTTGTGAGTGAACTGGGTAATTTGTCTAACCTGTAAATTACACTTTATGTTTGTAAAATGTGATTAGTGGTTGCCCACCTTTGTAAATTGATTTGGGAAGTGGTGGATTTAATTCTATCATGTTTTTGTATTGAACTTTTGTGTTGAGCTATTTTTTCTGAAATTCTGTTTTAAAAATGTGCTTTGCCCTTTTGTGCTTCTCTAAATTGGATAACAAAAATAATGGAAAGTGACTACAAAATTTCTGTCTACATTCAGTGCATAATGTAGACAGAAAAACTGTCCACACTTGAATTATGTTTGCTTCCCACATGCAAGAGAGGGTCTGAGATCCCCCTTAAATGCCAAGAAATGTGACAGGGTTATGTATTAGAGAAATGCAAATTGATAAGATAAAACTTAGAGAAAACAGAGTATTAAAGAGAACAAATTTGACTTCAAGTATTGACAGATGTCCACTTGCTGCTTTTTGTTATTTCCAGCTGAAAATACAGTTTTCTCTACCGTGTAAGGTAGGTGCTGTATATAACCATGGTTCTTTAATTGTGAATGCTTGTTAGCAAGGCACATCCAAAACTCAGCCAAGCGTTGGTCACACTTGCATTTAATGTGTTCAGAGATATCTTGCAGGCGGGTTTATTTCAAGAAAAAGGTTGAACTCTAGAACTCCTTTGGCTCTAGGCTTATTTTCAGTTTGATGTTTTGGCATGAGAAGTGTGGTGTACTGGCATAAGGAGACTCCAGGTGTCAACACACAGCGCCTCATCTTGTACTAAGTGTGCATTTTTTTAATTATGTTTTTTACCTTCACATCTGTAGAGTTCTTTAAACCCTATTTAGGCTTACAGCGGAGTATGGTTTAGCTGCCTTGGTGTAACAGCTGTTATATCTCCAGGACCCAAATAACCTTGTTTTGATGCAATCATATAAGTCAAGTGATGCAATACGTCACATCTGTTAATTCTGAATATCCATTTGCTTTAATTAGATCCACTTAACAACAAATACATGGTCTATTTCTAAAAAGGGACATGAAAGGGCAGTTCCAAAGAGGAAACTGTTTGTAATGTATGTATTTAATCATCTTAAAACGGATTTAAAGTTACTCAGGCCTTCTTACTCTGTTGTTCAGCTGTCAGATCCAAAAAGTAAGTGAAACAATGGGGGGGTCTAGTTATATAAATATGAAGCTGTAGAGTGGGAAGTTGTCTTCAGAACTGTTTCCTATAACCTATAATTGGGTCTCCAAGGAAGTGTAATTATGCCTGCAGCTTGAGCTGTAGCTAATGCTCTCTGAGAATAATTATTCTGATGGTTGCTGGAGGAAAAAGAGCGGAGGAATAGGTGCAACATGTGGACAGCAAATATAAATGTGATGTGTGTGATAGCTCCACTGTTTGTTTCTTTATGCTAATCAATTCTCATGATAATAATAGGTTAATTATCTGCATTGATTTATTTCAGAGACAACCAGCTTGAGGGTTCTTTATGTTTAAACCTGACCAGACTGGAAGACCTTGAAACAAAACTGTGAGCTGTGGCTTTTGATGTTCAAAAGGTCTTTGTACTCCGTTTTCATCTGTGGTGTAGAGGTTAGAGTAGACGCTTTCAGAGATGATTGCTGCAAATTATCCACAGCTATGTCACTTACAAATTAGATTGCTACAATATAGGTGGAGTAAAAACTTGAGAGCGCTCAGAAATTTCAGTTCTTTCTTTATTTGTGCTTTTACAAAGGAACACTCTGTATGAGGGTCACTACCTTCATGTCTATTTACTATTCCCTGGGTCCAATGCAGCATGGCAGCTTTCATTAATAGAAATGAAAGTGCTGTGGGATGTGAGAGACCTGACAGTGGGGAACTAGGGCTTGAGCAGTATATGGCTAAACCTTCTTGATTTCCTGAAATCTGATTTTGGATATCCCAGGTGTGGGGTTGGAGTGTCCAAACTGTGTGACTGTGTCTGACTGCTGGATACACTGCCCTTGAATTTCCATTTTCCTCAACCTGCTGTTACATTACTGTTGCTGATGGGAGTGTGAGAGTGGCAATAAACACATGGTTTATGAAAAAGTGTTGCAAACCAATTCAGCAAAGTAAACATCTGCTACTGAAGCTTTTCAGGGCTCAGAGATGTGTGTATATAAACATAACACACACAGAGAGATATGTCTGTATGGATGTTGCTTTCTAGTGCTGGTGGCTTGTGGTGGTGTTCAGGTGCATTATCCTACTATGGATGGTAGTTAAAGGAGTAGTGGAGCCCTGGAAGGATGTAGGTATAGGGCTATTCCTCCACATCCTTCATGTGATGAACTTTATGGGAGTTTCAATACAGTACAAGGGAGTTCAATACAATATGGTCGTCAGTGATTGTTCAGTACTAGCTGATAGCTCAAATACAATGAAAATAGATTGTATGTGGTTTATCCTGCATATAATTCTGAAATAAGGTTATATTCTGCATATCGCAATGAAACAGGGCTCAAATCCAACATTAGGATCATTGCTAGCCTTTCTAAATTCATAGTCATCTCTTTAGGAGTGAAATGTGATGTTACAAATGATTTCTAATGATAAACAGCAGGAGGTAATGAACTTCTAAAAAATAATTTATGCAAATGTTCCTACATCCTTCCTACCTGTATAATTTTGAAACAAAAATAGAGCATGTCAACAGCTCTCTTAGCTTTTTGCTACTTCTATAGGTTTTGATAAGCATAATGGACTTCATTTGGGCATCACAATTGCACCAGAGTTGAATTTGGCTCCTTATCTCTTAATATGTAAACTGTTGTTTGAATCCTGCAATTCCATGTTGAATTGCTATTTGGATCCAGAAATTGCATCATTCTCTTACGTACAAACAGTGAGTCTCTAGGGCTTCTGACTACTCTTCCCTTCACCCACAGTGCTGTAGTAATGATATATTTAAATGAGCTGTCTACAAAGTACAGGTTCTTAAAACAAATTAACAATGTTCTTTAGAGGCAGTGGTGAGGTAGGAAGGCAAGAAAAATATTTAGGGAATGGTCTGCAAAATATACTGTGGGAGTGAATGGTGTTATGAGACCTGCTGCTACCTGGATCTGGAAAAACCCTTCTGTTTTGATCTGCACGCTTGCTCCAGGTTACTCTGAGGACTGAGAGAAGACCCAGACAAGAAGGCAAGTAGGATACTACTATTCATTCTCACTATGGGATTGTTATTCCACCACTTCAGGAAAAATGCAACCAAGGCAAGTTTACAGTGCCCTGAATGAATCTGAGAGGCAAGGGCAAGAGGAAAAAATAATATACACCTTGTAGTGGCCCAGTACATCTTTCTGCCCTGCTGGTTTTTCAGCATTTCTGACTGAAGATGGGGGAGCAGCCCCAGATAGTCCGTGAGAGGTGTAGCAACTTCGGTCTGCAATACGGCAGAGCCTGATTACAGGGAACGTGCTGTGTGTGCGGTTCTGCTTAATGACTACCTGCTCCCCCACACAAGTGACTTAGTGTGTAGCTCTGTAAGTGACTGTTTATCCAGAAGACAGGAAAGGGGTTTCTAGGAAATTGTACTTCACTGGTGATTTGCACTCTGACTACGAGCACAGCATAGTGCACTTGCTTTGTACTGTTGAAGTAGCTGCTGCTTGCGGCTATTGTAAATATGTATGTAAGATTTGCTTAATTTCAAGGTAATTGCTTTACAAACCATTCTGTAGTGTATTTATTATGCCAAGCTATCATTAGATTCTTTTGGGAATTTATATTGAAAAAGGTTGGGTACTTCCAGGGACCACAGGTTTTTACTAAATGGAAAAGGAATCAAATAAGAAGCCCAATTAGCTGAACAAGCTACCACGTTGAGGGAATCCCTCTTTTAGCAAGATAAAAATCCATTTCCTGTGCTTTTAATAAAGTCTTAAATATAGAATTCAGTATTAAGACAGGCAAGAAGGTGCTTACTGATTAGTCCTCATATGAATAGGAGACTACTTCCAATACAGTATTGCCATGGTGTCCCCATTATTTTTCCTGTTAACGGTTATGCTCTTTGTTCTGATTTTTTTTTTTAAGCTGAGGGCTATACATGAGATGGCTTATGTTCATCTCAAGAGAGTTTCAAATTTGAAGTCATTATATTTCACAGGTACTTGGATATTTAAGACATATTTGATGGTCTGTGGTAGTGAGTGTAATACAAAGTCCTGACCTGGCTGTGTGCTACTTTATGTGTATGTCTGGAACAACACTGATTTCAGTAGTATAACTTGGATCCAAAACCTGGGAAAAAATTGTCCCATAACATCCAGGTCATCACTTTTAAGTATCCCCTAATATTAATCAGCAGCAATGTCATCTACCTCCAAAATCATAACTGTTCCATACTTCTTAAGACCACTGCATTTCTCAATGAGAGCTTTTGTGTAGATCTGAAATCCATGCATGATATATGTTTTCTTAGAGTGAAAATTATTGATGTTTTCTTTAAACACATTTAAAAACATTTAAAAGATGGTTCTTCCCATTGTCAAATTAATGCATTCTTTATACAATGTGTTTTATACTTCATTGGTTTGTAACAAATTACCAGAATTTAAAGTTCACATGAATGTGCCCAAGGCCATGAGTGTTCTATTAAATATCATTCAATTGGTATAATTTGATTTAACATTCTGTACTAACTGAATAGTGTTGGAATGTAATAGAATAATAACTTCAATATTAATAATATGATTCAATATTAATTCAATAATAATATACACACCTTTTGTGGTGTGTAGACAGACATTGCCCTTGCTATAGCAAAGTCCTGAGCACTGCTTTCTTTCCCAGTAAACAGCTGTTCCCAGAAATGTTTTGTGTAGGACTGTGTGCTCACTCACGTGGCATATAGATGAAGAAGATGAAGAAATAACTGTGAGAGTCATGCATTTCTTATTTCAGAAAGTAACCTGTTGATAATTTCCCCTTTGGTCAATTTGCAGCATATTATGTAGTCTCAGTATGGAGTTTTTTCTCTCTGTATTAGCCAGATCAAGAACTGGCACTGCTTGGGCAATGCTGTTATGGGAGTAAGAAACTAGTTTGAAGTCTCAAAGGGCTAGAGGCGATTCCCTGTAAAGTCAGTAGATGGTTTCCTATCGACTGCACTGAGAATTAGAGCATGTCCTGTGAGACTTATTTGAGAAACTGCTTGCAAAGTAGGTATTTTGCTTCCTAGCTTATCAATCAAAATGTATTTATCTTTTTATTTCTGCTGCTATTTTAACTGTGTCAATTTGTAAGGGGATTACAGGGAAACTTGAAAACTGTTTTGCCTTCTAGGAATTAGCACTACAATTCACTGGTCCTTGCATTATGCACCATTTACAAGGAGTAGGAGGGCACTGTCTTACCACGTCTTAGGTACTGCAGTGCTCCTACTGTTTTAACATTTCTCTAGAGAACCGAGCTGTTAATGGATATCTAAAAGACACATACAACCGTAATTTGAGAAAGCATGGAGAGGTTTCGTTATCACTAATACAAAAGCATTGTGTTGTCCTAGGGTGTAACATATGAAGGTGATTAGCTACAAATATTCATAGAATCATAGAATGGTTTGGGTTGGAAGGGACCTTTAAAGGTCATCTAGTCCAACACCCCTACAATGAGTGGGGACCCCTTCACCCAGATCAGGTTGCTCAGAGCCCTGTCCAACTTGACCTTGAATATTTCCAGGTATGGGACATCTGCCACCTCTCTGGGCAGGTTCCTCTCTGGACTACCTGTGCCGGTGTTTCACCACCCTCATTGTAAAAAATTTCTTCCTTGTATCTAGTCTAAATCTATCCTCTTTTAGTTTAAAACCATTACCCGCTGCCCTATCACAACAGGCTTTGCTAAATTTTGTTCCCATCTTTCTCATAAGCCCCCTTCAAAGGCCTCAATAAGGTCTCCCGGGCCCTTCTTTTCTCCAGGCTGAATAACCCCAAATATTGTACGTAAAATGATACCTTTTCAGCTGTGCTCCTTATATTAACAATGTTAAGTATGGGAATAATTTAAAAGACTTCTACAGCTTTCTGCCATCACAGGCATCTTTATCAGATTAATTTTTAGCCTCTTTGTAACTCCTGTCATCAGAACACACTTAAACAAGACTCCAGTTACCTGCCCAGAAGATGAGCAAAACATTGGCAATTGCTTGCATTTCCCCTGGGGTGAGTTGTCGCTGAGTAGCACAGGCACCTGTGAATACCACCTGTTCCTTCTCACATCTACCTGAACACTTAGTGTTGTATGAAATGCACAGTTAAACAAGTGTGAGGTAGACCATAGTCTGCCACTTGGGCCCCCAAATCACCGTTCTGTTGTAAATGCAACCTGTGAAAATAGTAAACAATATGCTTTTGCTTTTATAACAAGATTTGGACTAAAAAAGACACAAACCTCATGGAAGTGGTTCTTAGTAAGATGTTCTCTTTAAAGGAAATATAACAGAACTCAAAGTTTCTTCAAAACATTTGTGAATGAAAGTGAACATATCCAGACATCTGACTGCATAGTGCTTTTGTCAGAAGTGGTAATGTAGGATGGGTTTGGGGTTTCTGTGTCTCTGTCAGTGTCACGTTGGGCTATTGTTAAAATAGCAATAGCCCTGTTCTGAAAATGGGAGACATTCAGGGTTAGAATTGTGCATCTGGCCGGGGACTGTAGGAGCCCTGTCCCAAGGGCAGGTAGTGCTAAGCACCTGGAAAACATGAGAGCCTCTGATAATTGTCTGATGCAAACAGTAATAGACATCTTAAGATTTAATTAATTTACAGGCCACTCTCCTTATTAAAAAATAAATTTAGCTAAGGAATAGAGCACATTGAATATTGTCAGTCCAGTAGAAAGTTGTCATTGATCTTGCTTTTAAAATCTTGCTGTGAGTTTGCATCATTTAGTCATGGAAAATACTACTGTTAAGTTATCGTAAACAGATCACTTGGCAAGGTGAGCATAGTACTGAAATTCTGTTCTCAACAGAGTGGAAAAACTTAGATAAAAAAAATACTTGATAAGATAAGGTAAAAATAGACTGACACCACCACCACCATCTCTAAATGACTGGATTCACATCTACAGTAGTTTACAGAAATGTGGTCAGAAACATGTGCACTCCTTTAAAAAAAAAAAAAAAAAATCCCGTTTTCATCACGTGATCACGTTTTCACGTTTTGCCATCTGTGGATTTGTTGAAATAGATGATTTGCAATTCTGACTTTTATTTATTAAACTTTTTTTTTTATCCTTTTATTTTGACTTGTTGCTTATGCTAGCGGCATGTTACTTCTCTTTCGCTTCATGTGGATAGCATGCTGCACTGTAAAACTAGTCTTGGGCAATGTGTTTTTTATGCTTTGAAATACCTCTGGTAATTTAAAGCTGGTCTAGAACTGTAGCAAGTATCAGAAAGCACAAGTAGATCTGTAACAAGGGAATACAGTTTCAGGTGAAGCTCAGTTTTTATCAAAGCTGTAAGCCCTAATGAATTCATGGGAATTAGGACATGCAGATATCATTGATATCTGATTGAAATAAATTAACAGAACTATAGAGTATTTTTAGGGATTTTGTTGATTTGTTTTTCTTTGTTTTTCTTGTATTGAATTAGATCTAGCC
The DNA here is from genome assembly GCA_028565335.1 of Limnodromus scolopaceus. Taxonomy (NCBI): domain Eukaryota; kingdom Metazoa; phylum Chordata; class Aves; order Charadriiformes; family Scolopacidae; genus Limnodromus; species Limnodromus scolopaceus. Next base: position 55,759,700 of record JAOXNO010000041.1, on the reverse strand, counting down.
ACAAGTAACTTATGGTTTGAAGAATGCTTTAGTTTCCTGGAACTAAGTGTGTCTGTGTCATGTAAAAAAGCAGCAATACTTCAGTGTGGTTTATATAATTTTCTGGTTTGCATGGCTGGTGTGCATTGTTTTATTTGTGGTGGTTTTGTTCTTTTTTTTTCTTTTTTTTTAAATTCAGGTATACTTTCCTGCCCTGTGTGCAAACAGACGTGCTTTGCAAGGGAGGTAGTTGAAAATTTCTTTCTCAAGGACTTTCCCACTGGTAATTCAGCTATGGCAAAGGTAAGTGAAAACCACTAAGTTGTGTGCCTTGTGAGTTGTTGACACAATACCAGATGAACACTGAAAACAGAGCAAACTTCATATTGTGCTTCATATTATACAGCACTTTAATTACGTCACTCCTAGAGATGGGCATACTGACTTCATAGTACTTTTTAAACTTTATTTGGGTAATTAGTTTTACTCCATATACTTAAAATAGAGCTGATTAAAAAATATTGCTACTGGTGGTGTAGGACTGGATCTGTGACAATCAATATATTAGGAAGATACTGATTCTCTTGGATTCCTCACTGTCCATTTTCTGCTCTCAACACAAAGTGAAAAAAAGCCGACTATTGACTGAATGGTTACACCAAGATTACCCATTAGATCCTGTGGGCAATTATAATTTTCTATTTGTCTGTTTTAATAATAGAAAAAGTCACATCATATTTCAGTTTCCCATTGAGGGATGGATGCAAAAGGTAATTGGAAGGAATACAATTACTACTTTGGCCTTGTACTGACAGTGTACATAGATGGATTTAACTTCTGTTAAATATCCAGTTAACAGGCAGGACTACTTTCACAGTTTTTTAGTTACTACTTTGCATTTTGAGGATGGACAGAGAAAGTTCTTTTTTCTGTCCACTCTGTTACAAAACAGTATTCTATTATTTGCATGAATAAGATTGATTTAAGGGTGTGATAGTATTATCTGTAGCTGGGACAGGTACTTGAGACCCGTCAGGAAAACTTGTCAAAACTATTCTGTAGACTGCTTTATCCCAAGTGTGATCCAAAGCAAGGGAAGAGCAACAAAGAAGAAGGGATACTGGACATCACCATCTGAACCAGCTGCTGGACCTCAGTCTGTCTCTTCTGCACCTTTGATTCCTAAGTAAACTGGATTAGCACCATTGGATATTCAGTTTTAGGGCCTTCGCGTTGAGGGGAACATGTTTTCCATAATGTAGGACAGAAGATATATCTTTCTACTCCTCTTAACTCCTGTAGGGGCAGCAACAATTTGTAGGTCCCATGCAGAAGGCTTGAGATGGCTTTAAATTGTGTGACTTGCCCAATGACATCTTTGCAAAAAAGTATAGGGGTGATGTACTTCTTCCCTGTCAGTCATTCTGTGTTTCATTTTCTCCATTGTTAAAAAGAAAAGCATGTGTAACCTAATCCATGGAGTGTTCTGCGGAAACTAAAAAGTAAATGCAAGTAAAGTGTGTTGACATCTTCAGGTGTAAAGTGCTTGAAGAGTGCAACATAACTTTATCTAAAAAAGGAAGAGATCTATTCATATGTAATCTTCAAATAGAAGAAGAAAAATCATAAGATATTGCTGAATGCTCAGAATGCAGTTATTATACTGGGATTTCTTCATTACCATGACTCAGATCATTTACCTTTCAATGAGAATTTGTGTAGAAGGGAAGTCAAATGAGAATATCTAATGTCTTCAAAACCACTAGGTTATTTTTTTCAAGCCTTCTTTAAAAGATGGTTTTTCTTTAATGTAATCCCTTAGGAGTCCTAAGAGCAGTTCAGTAAGGCACATTTCTCACTGAAGCATAGGAGTACCCTAGAGGGACTCGGGAACCTTCCTCATAGTTTTTGGCTTACTTCCTTTTTATTAGCAGTCAAGTCATGTATCAATGAAGCTTGCTTTCTGTCTTTCATCCACCCCTCCACCCCCCAAAAAAACTAAAGCCATAATTTCACCATCAGCAGTATCAAAAGGTGAAGCACCAGCTCATGCAACAGAGACACAGCTGAACTGCCATCATTTTCTTAATTTACTTAGTATGTTCAAATGGGAATCTATGAAGGCTTGTAACACAGTGTTTGGAAGCAAGATGTTTTTCAGTGTGTGAGACAGTGAAGCATAAATGATAGAATGTGCTATATACCAGCACCAGGGGTTTAAAAAATATGCAATTCAGAATCTCTTGCTCAAAAGCCCATTTCCACATCATAAACAATGTAACTCTGGGAACACTCTGTGCTCTGAAACTTAAAAGTGATGTTAACACAGTACAGTGCCAATATAAGTTCTAGTCAGACTGACAGCTGAACAGTTACAGGTAAACCTGTCATCAAGCAGTTTTCGTTATTGCAGAGAAGGCCAAGCATCCCTCAACTTTTGACCTGATCCCTAACCTGGCTCTTCATTGGGTACATTTTAAATTAGACACTTCTTTTTATGTAACAAGCTTTGCTTCCCAGAATAAATACCCTTGCATTTTGGTTATATGAGTTATATTAGGCATTTTGGTTTAAGTTATCACATGTACATTTTGGAAAACGTTGATAAGCAAATGGCTAAAATAGCAGAACAGCTTACACAAATAATGCCCTACCTAGGCAATCAAATCCATTTAAACCTTTGCTTTGTTGTCTTATTGTCAAGAATTGGTCCATCTCTTTGAAAAAGATTGGGAATACTTAGAAACTCTTGAACAATGAGTTAATAAGAGACCTGTTGTTAAATTCCAGCCCCACTGAAGGGAATAGTAAAATTTAAATTATTTCAGCAGAACAAAAATTTTTCTTCTTGCACTGAAGTGAATCAGAACTTGACTCACTTGTGTTTCAGAATGTAGGTGGATAAGTCTAGTTTGCAAACATGGCTTTAACATTAAGATGACCAGCAAAACACTGTGATTGATCTTCCTTCAGGCTTTCGATTCCCCAAGACACTGCAAAGAGAAACTCTTCTATTAAATTCACGAGGGGCTTGCATCAGGGCTTATGTGCTGAGTGCATGCTGCTATATCCTTCTCTTCATGCTTCCCATCAGAATAGTTGGGATGTAATCATAACTGGACTGAATTGAAGATAAGCTGATGCCCAGTAGAAAGGGCACCATAGGAACTAATTTTGCTGTCTATTATTAGTTGCTTGAGAAGCCTTGAGCAGTAGCAATATTCAGGAACTATACATAGGTACAGTAGATATATTTTAACCTTGTAAGAAATGTTTGAGTTTGATAAACTTGTGGCAAAGCTTTTATGTTTTGATGATGGTAAAATTACATCACTATGTTTGATCTGCCCATTAGTAGCTATTTGTGGCTATGTTAAGTCAAAAATGTTACTATTAGGAGTTTTTGAACTAGGTATCTTACACCTAGCGCAAATCCTTTTAAAAAGAAGTATCATTATAGCTATCGTGAAATAACTGTTGAGTTCATTCTAGACACCAAAGATCAAATTACCCACTTCTTTTGTGTGCTGCTTTATTCATTTGCCCTTTAGTTGCATGTCCAGACAGCATGGCTTATATAACAAAGGACATTTCCTAAATTGTTGAGTCAATAGAAGTGATAATTAATTAAGGTTTCCAGATCTTCTCATGTTCCTGTGCCTTATGTTTCCAGTTCAGCACATATGATGTCAGTATATAAATTGAGCTCATTTCTGGTCAGCTCTTTAGAGAATAAGAACTTTTTCATTAATTGTGTGTGGGTGTCCCCATATTGTTTTCTAAATTGCCTTAACATTGGCATGTTTTATGTCTTTTTCATACAGTTACACTGTATCAGAGTGGTTCATACAATGCTAAAGCAAAGAGAGTAAACTCTGATCTTAAATAAAGCAATGTAGATTTGGAATAGCTCTGCCGAAGTAGCTCCAATTTACATTCAGATACATGAAAGCAGAAGTGGATTCTAGCCTATAGATTTTTTAGTTTGTTAATAAATAATTAGTAACAGACAGAAATTAATGAATTACGGTGAAATGATAGGTAAAATGCTTCTACATAATGTTGTGACTAGAAAGGAAATGGTAGTTAGATTAAAAACTTTTTGATGGGCTATGTTTGACTAACATTTCACATACTTGGCAACATAGACTGTCTTTTCTGAGGTAGAAAATATCTGTATCTATCTATCTAAATAAATATATGTGTGTATATATATATAAAAGTAAGGTATGCACTCATTTGATGTGTTAAAGCCACCAGTAAGTAGTGCAACGCTAACAGAAATGGATTACAAAGCGCACCGCTCATTTTCAAAAGTAGCCTTTAGCCTAACCTTACTTAACTAAAATCAGACAAGTCTTATTTCATAGTTTCATGGCTTTTTCAGTACACAAGAAAGAAATGATTATGATTATTTATTCTGACTTCACATGTAACATGGACCCTAGAATGTTGCTGAATAATTCTCGCGTCATGTAATAATTATGCTTGATTGTGCTAGAGCAAAGACAACAAATTTGATTTAAGAGCTTCAAATCTGAATTTTATTCTGTTCCCTGTTACAACAATAACCAGACTTTTAAAATGGCTTGAATTGCATTAGCCTGAGGAAGAAAAATATTAAGTTTACCAATCTGAATCATAGTATATTAAAGATAAGAGTTTGTACAGCTAATTTGTTATCCTTGTATGTAATTGCACTTTTTGTTCTTAGAGCTGCTCCATGTGTAAAGAGAAGAGACCTGCTCACAGTCTCTGTACAAGCTGCAATAAGTGGTTGTGCAGCACATGTACAGAGGAACACAGACATGTCAAGGAAGCTGGAGACCACTTACTGTCTGTATCCCTGAAGGGCTGCACAGGTACTGATGACACACTTTGAAATTTTGTTTCTTCTCATATCAGTTATTCAGTTGAAAAAGGAGCAGTTACAAGCTGTGTGCCACAGACACCATGCCCTGTGTGTGTGACTCAGAAGGATATGTATGTGTTAATGAGAGATTATGTGATTTTTCGTAACTTTAGGGCCATTGCCACAGCCAGTATTCCACAATATTTGAAAAATTTTGGATATTTGTGTTTCACAGAAACTACCTTTTCCTCATGCCTTTTCAGTCTGCAGAGTGATGGGCTAGGGTTTGGTAGGCTACAACAGCAACAGGCCTTGCTCTTTCAGTATTTCTGTTCTCTTTTGGGTAATTTCCTTCAGGAAACTACCATAAAGCAGTTCCTGTGTTTATGGACAAGGTGTGGGAGTGTGAGTCACAGACGGCAAAAGGCTGTGATCACTAAGATGTTTCTTTCCAAGCCTGGAGTGAAAAACATGGCTCCTGAGTGTGATCACTATATTGCCATCAGCAAGCACAAATGAAGCTTTTAAAATTATTATTATTTATGTGTGTATTATTTATTTTGGACATGGATATCGCCTCAGGATATTTCAAAGAAAGCAAATATTAGGACAGACTAGAACTCAGGCTTTTTTCTTTTTCTCCTTCTTTTCTGGAAATAAAGCATCCTCTGCTTTCAGATTCAGTAGCCACCTTCAGTCTGTGTATGGTGCTTCTGAACAGCAGCCACCTTCTTTGTAAGCCCTTGTAACCATTAAGAGACTCTATCCCATCAATCTTGCGCCTTTAAATTCTTCTATCTTTTGCCATTTCCTTTACAAGGGCTAGACTTTCTCTTGTCATCTGAAAACTGTAAGATTCCTTGGGTCTGAAATGAAATAGAAAATGAAACCCCACCAAATGTATTGAATCCTGCCTATTCCTGTTCATTTCGATAAATAATTTCTTCCTTGAGTGGCAGAACTAAAGAAGCCTGGCTTCCCTGAGAAACCTCTCTCTCTGCTTCTTCCTTTGGGATACCTGTGCTCCGTGTAACACATCTGATTGCTCCCTGCCACTGCAGCTCTCTGTCACAGTTCCCAATCCACTTACCCTGCACCATCCTCTTGCTTCCTTCCTGCGCCATCAACTGCCCAGTGGGTGAGACCCAGCTCACACAGCTGAATGGCTGAGCTGGCTGCCAGGCAGCACCCTTAGCCTGGTGACTCCTGAGGTCATGCTGCAGACCAGTGTGCCAAATTCATGTGATTTTTGAGACTCTTTCCTTGTCGAGTAGAAATCTGTGCTTTGCAATTGAGTAGAAACAATCCTTTTGCCAAAATTATGTTATAAGTAAATGATCTGGTACTGACATATCAACTATTTATAGACTAATGCAGAAATGGAGTAATTTTCTCTTTGCTATACTATCCTTTTCTTTCAGTCTTTCAAGGTTGAGTATGAACGTATAAAATCAAAGTTAGACTCATTGCACATTATGCAAATTGACAGAGGACCTTATTAGCCAAGATGAGATTGCTTTTCCATAGTTGACATCAACTGGTCAGAGGAACAGAGATTTAAAACTTCCTGTTAATTATTCAAGAGATCCACCTGAGAAAAATAAAATATAGGCTCTAGTAAATGGTGACTCAAATGATGTTGATTTAGAATTTAGGGCAACTGAACTTTCCCTGTTCTTCAAGTGAGATTCTTTTCAAGACGCTAACATGGATAGTTGTGGTCAAGATGTCTGCTTCTAGAAAAATCAGACTTGTGCCCTTGCCTAGTATCTGTTTTGTAAGAATTCAACTTATTTTAAAACTAAAGAGTGTACCTCTGAGCTGAGTATAAAGTAGGTCAAGAATACCATGGCTGTGGCAGTTGTCACTGGTGTGTCAGTTGAAGCAGGGAATTACTAGCGGCAGACGCTGTGGATCTGTGTTGTAATTAGATAAGATTGATTTTTATCATTAGTTTGTGTTTGAAATCTGCTTGTCTTTTAAATTTGACACAATACAAAAAACCCCACTGATTTCTCTGGGATGATTGCAATCACCCAAAGGCTAAAGAATCCTTCAGAGACAGTTAAATGGATAAAAGTTATATAAGACTGTGACTAGACTTTGTTATATTTGGACCTTAAAGACCACATCTAATATAATTTGGAGTTTAGTATGGATAATTTGATACTGAGTTTTCAGAAAAACAGCTTGCATGCTCTGCAGGTGCTGAACACTTAGAGGGGCTTTTGCAACTCATGAAAATTGAAATAGTTATTAGGGGCTTTTTGTTTTTCTTTTAAGTTATAATATCTGACCCTATAGGGCAGGAAAAGATGATCTTTAACATCCACCTTAGTTATATATTGGTTATACTACCTGCTTGGTTATATATTATTTGCATTTTCAGCTGCAGGTTTTAGTGCAAAAGTACATATTTGCACTACAATCAGAAATAAATTGCTGTCAAGGTGAGTTCAATTTCTATCTTGATAGGAAAAAAATATCTGAGTTGGCTAAAAAAATCTCTCATCCAATTTCCCTTTTTAATGATGCTATCTATTAGCTTTTGATTCAATAATAATATAAACAAAGAAACTTTCCTGAAGAATAAAGCATGATACTGTAGTAAATAATTCATAACAATGTAAATTATGTAATGCTGTTACATAAAAATCTTGGTCTAATCTACCACAAATTATCTTCTTGCACATTATGTTAAGAAGGTGGAGAGGAAAGCCAATTGAACTAGAGGAAGAAAAACAACCACCTCAGAACTATTTAGAGTAGATAGCAATCTAAAAATTAGGAAATTTGGCATAATTTTTTTAGAGCACGGCATGGATTTTCTCCATATTTTCATTCTGTCAGCCATCAGATTTTCTTAGCCTTTCTACTTCTATACTTTCCTAATTGTCCAATTTGAAAACAAAGTGACTGAACTAGTATAGCTTCTTGTACCCCGCGAGTCTGTGTTACTGCAATAGTATCACTTCAGAGGCTTGATTCTATGATGAGCTCCATTTTGCTACAGGATGAGGGCATGGTCCCTACCACAAGTTGTTTTTTTTAAATGTTTGGATAAGTAAGATAGATTTGGTGTGGGAAAATGGAAACATTTTTCTCATTTTATATAAGCAAATAATGATACATAAGTAATATATTTATGTCATTTAAAGTTTGTATCAATAAGTGTTATCTAATGATGATTGTTTTGTTTAATTTCTTATGTGTTGGTAAAGTATAATGGGATAGTGTCTTTGTAGGAATACTTTGAGGATGCAATTGTGTTTTTTTTGAAAAACAATTCCCCATGTGACTTTTTAAGAACAAAGGATTTCCTTGCTTCTGCTGTGACTTCAGGTTTATTTAATATATTTGCTCTTCTACATTTTACAATACAATTTTGTTGACTGGTTTGCCAGACCAGGGCATTCAAAATTGTGAGGCGAGTGCCCAAAATAATGAGAAATATTTAAAACTCATGAGAGTTTAGAGATTACTGTGAATTTGGCTTGATGACTTGTTTCTGAACCCTTTTGATGTGCTCAGTTTATAGGATGTATAAGGCCAGGAAAAAAATAAAAGCAAACCCTGCTTCATATAATCAGATAGTTCCAAGGTCTGGATCTTTTAAAAATAACATCAAGACTTTCAATAAAGTTTTGAGAGCTTGGCAACTCTTTTTCTGAACTATAATAGTAATCCTTGTCAATGACACCATTGCTTTATATTTCACAGCAACTGAAGATGAAGCAAGTGAGTTTTCCTTATTTTGTCCAGTGCACACTCAAGAGCCACTCAAGCTGTTTTGTGAGACCTGTGATACCCTTACATGCCGCAGCTGCCTTCTGACAGAGCATAAGGAACACAGGTATCACACATTGATTGCTTAATCATAATCCTGGCTAAAACTGTAGCTAATTTAGATTTAAGACTGTTCATCTGCATCTCCTATCAACTGCAGTCGCAGGCTAGTCCAAACTTAAAAGCCACGGCAAGTTCAGTTCAGTTGTCTTATGCCCAAGCAGTGTAACACATGGGTTACTGCCCTCACAGAATCACTCACTGCTCTCAGCAATGTCCCTTCCCAATTGTATTGTCTGCCCAGATACTATGCATGCATGTAGTTCCTCATGATCGTGCTCAAAGGCATAAATTGAACTCAATACTTAGCATGGTTCAAATACTTCTGTTTTTCAAAGACATCATGACTGTACAAGGTCAGAGTTACCAAAGCTTAAGCAAAGCATGCTGCTTGCTGTAGAAGTGTGTGAGCAATGTAAGGAATTGTCTATACAGTGACACTTTTTACGAGATGAGCCTGCCTGTATGAGGGGTGATAAAATTTACCTGTGACAGAGAACGCTTGTAGTAGGAAAGGAGCAGGGGACCGTGTCTAGACAGCTATTAAGGCAGCTAGTCTTCTAAACTTATCAACTGATAAGTTGCTTACTTATCAACAGGAAAAAAACATGGTGTTAGAATTTCCCTTTCTTTCACAGGTTCAGACATCTTGATGAAGCTTTGCAAAATCAGAGAGTTATCCTGGAAAATATCATAACTAAAGTGGAAGAGAAAAAAAATGGAATTCATGATTCAGCTAAGCAGATTGAAGACAGGTAATTGCTATGCATTTTATTTTTCATGAAAGTGGGTGAGCAGTAAAAGTATTATTTTCACTAAATGTAGGTTAACAGAAATAAATGCAGATGCTATATTTTTTTTTCTTGGAGGGTAGGAAATAATCGGAAGATTAAAAAAATAAAGTTCATGTTTAAGTAATAGTAACAAGTCATGGTGTTGTAATACATGATTCCATAGTCCTTATAAGGCATGTGACAGCAGATTTCAGAGTTAAGATTTCTTTGTATAATCTGTTTCCGAACTAGAATGTTAAGAGATTAGAAATGAAGACTATTTTTAAAATGCCTTATTTCATAGAATCATAGAATACCAGGTTGGAAGGGACCTCAAGGATCACCTGGTCCAAACTTTCATGGCAAAAGCACAGTGAATCCAGCTGAATCTTAAAAGTGTCCAGTGATAGGGAATACACCGCTTCCCTGGGGAGATTATTCCAATGGCTGATTGTTCTCATTGTGAAAGATTTTACTCTTGTGTCAAATTGGAATCTCCCCAGGAGTCACTTGTACCCATTACCCCTCATCTTTTCCACATGACTCCTTGTAAAAAGGGAGTCTCCATCTTCTTTGTAGCCACCCTATAAATACTGGAACATGGTGATAAGGTCTCCCCTAAGTCTTCTTTTCTCAAGGCTGAACAAATCCATTTCTCTTAGCCTTTCCTCATAGGGCAGACTTCACAGTCCTTTGATCATCTTCATGGCCCTTCTATGGACCCTCTCCAGCCTGTCCACATCTTTTTTGTATAGCATGGACCAGAACTGAACACAGTGTTCCAGATGTGGCCTGACAAGTGCTGAGTAGAGGGGATAATGACTTCTTTATTTCTGCTGGTGATGCCCTTGTTGATGCAACCCTGTTCGTTTTATTCTTCAAGAAACCTCAAAACAAGCTGCAATTCCAGTAAAGACTAGTATTAAAATATATAAAAATATAATCAGTTAGCTGTTGGATCTCTCTTCTGCATTAATAAAATGATTTAAAACACCCAGAAAGAGTACAAATCTATTTATACTCTAGTGTAAAGCAAAAATTTTTTGGATTAACATGTCACGTTCAGAGGATAGTGGTCAATGGCTCAATGTCCAGATGGAGATCAGTGATGACTGATGTCCCTCAGGGGTCCATATTGGGACCAGTACAGTTTGATATCTTCATCAGTGACACAGACAGTGGGATCGAGTGCACTCTCAGTAAATTTGAAAATGACTTCAAGCTCAGTGGTGCTATAGATATGCCTGAGGGATGGGTTGCCATCTGGAGGGACAACCTCTGAAGTGGGCCCATGTGAACCTTGTGAGGTTCAGCAAGGCAAAGTGCAGGGTCCTGCACCTGGATCAGGGCAGCTCCTGGTATTGAGGTAGGCTGGGGGATGAAGAGATTGAGGGCAGCTCTGCCAAGAAGGACTTGGGGGTACTGGAGGATGAAAAGCTGAATGTGACCCAACAATGTGCCCTTACAGCCCAGGACACCAACCACATCCTGGGCTGCATCAAAAGAAGTACGGCCAGCAGGTCAAGGGAGATGATCCTCCCCCTCTACTCCACTTTGGTGAGATCCCACCTGGAGTACTGCAATATCAATGTAAGAAGGACATAGACCTGTTGGAGCAGGTCCAGAGGAGGGCCACAAAGATGATCAGAGGGCTGGAGCAACTCTGCTATGAGGAAAGGCTGAGACAGTTAGGGTTGTTTAACCTGGAGAAGAGAAGGCTCCAGGGAGACCTTATTGCAACCTTTCAGTACTTAAAAGGGGCTTATGAGAAAGATGGGGACAAACTTTTTAGAAGGGCCTGTTGCAACAGGAGAAGGGGTAATGGTTTTAAACTAAAAGAGGGCAGATGTAGGCTAGATATAAGGAAGAAGTTTTTTACAATGAAGGTGATGAGACACTGGCACAGGTTTGTCATAGGTGCCCCATCCCTGGAAACATTCAAGGTCAGGTTGGAAGGGGCTCTGAGCAATCTGACCTAGTTGAAGATGTCTCTGCTCATTGCAGGGGTGCTGGACTAGATGTCCTTTAAAGGTGCCTTTCAATGCAAAGTATTCTATGATTCTATGTTTGAAGAGAAGTGTAGGAGAACTTATGGGAAATGGTACAACTTCGTTGGAGCTCTCTGTCAATAGTTAGATCAGTTCTTGTAACAAATAACTACTAAGCTGAATAAATGACATACCAGCTGGCTCATCCAGGGATGTTTATCTCTTACCCATAGGTTGCTTGAAGTAAAACATTTGCACAAAAAGGTAGAAAATCAAATAAAAATGGCCAAGATGGTTTTGATCAATGAAATCAATAAACGAACAAACATCCTTCTTGAACAACTTGAAGTAAGTAAGGCTAGTTTCTTTGATACCTTGGGAAATTGAACTAAATTAAATTTAATCCCAGTGCTGATGGACTCTGAGAGTTATTGTCCCCTTGCTTATGTTTTCAAATATTATTTTTTTCTCCAGAATTTTGTGTGGAATCAATGGTTGACAAAGATTCAGAATGAAGTGGCAAAATGTTTGCTTACCAGGAGTTAACCACATTTTCTAATGCAGTTACAGAGAATATGTGTGCACATTTTGAGTACTTGCAAAATAAACCAGCTGCTGGTTTTAATGTTTAATTTGTAGAAGATTGCTAGCAGCACATTTAATATCCTGGTTTGAAAATGATCCTCTGATCTGCTTTTTGTAACAGAACCTGCAGGTTTGACCCTTCAGTTTTAGGATGTCCAGTTAAGTATATATGATTTTATTCTGAAATGTGCTGGGCACAAAAATTGCTAGCAGATCTGATCAGAATTTCTAGTTCTCAGCTCTTTTGGGGTAATTTTAGTCGGTATTGGAAAGACAAGGCACTCAGCACTTGCTGGCTAACTCTGAACTTACACATTTGACTAAAATACGGCTACTCAGTTAAGTACCTTTACAAAAAAGAGAAATGTATGTTCTCATTTCAGTGTTATTAAACATTAAGTAAGTTCAATGTTCATGTGTTTTGACAGCATTTCAGTGTTTATGTATAACCACAACTGAACTGTGCATATGCACGGTGCTTTGTTGAAGTTCATGTAAGGGCATCAAATGACATCAGGAGGTGCCAGATTCAAATCAAACAAGGCCAGATTTTTCTTCACATAAATGGTAAATAAGTGTGGAACTCCTTCCTGCAAGATATTGTGTGTGGGTTCAAAAGTAATTTCAGGCAAATTCATAGAAAAATACACTGAGGATGATAAAATAGCTTCTGTCCTTGTGGTCCCTAAATCATGAATTGCTGGAGCCTGGAAGACCATTCTGAGGAAATGCTGTGTGCTTCCCCTCTTTTTATATTCTTTCTTGGGTCTCCTCTGTTCTGTATTGCAAGAGACAAGAAAGCTGTCCAGGTGCAAATTTGGTCCAACTTCTACAGCTTTCTTGAGTTACATTATTCTGTTACACCAAGACCAGAATGGTGTAGGTTGTTTGCTGCTGGAGAAGTCATTGTTCTTCCTGAATTCAGACATATCTGTTGGATAGGATTTGCTTTATTTTTATGACTGGGGGTATAAAGAGAATTCTAAATAACAGTGTCCCTGCAAATAATGCATAATGTAGTGCCAATGATTGTATGCATTATGTGTGTCTGAAGAATGACAACTATCTTCTACTGATTCACGTTATTAACAGAAAATCACCAGTGAAAGGAAGCACAAATTGGAGCAACAACTGCAAAGTGTTGTGGTTTTAAGCAGACAGGTAGAACATGTGCAGAACTTCATCAGTTGGGCAGTGTGCAGTAAAAGCAGCATCCCATTTCTCTTTAGTAAAGAACTGGTAAGACCAATACTTATTTTCTCAGTAAATTGAAATTGTGCAGTAAATGTGAGAACTTTTAAAGGATTTAATGTTTCTCAAATAAAACATTTTTACAATCTTATAATTGTGAATAAAATCATCCTCCTTTGATTTGGCACTAGATTGTATTTCAGATCCAGCGTTTGTTAGAGACAAACTGTAACACAGACATGGGCCCTCCTCTGAAGATCAGGTTTACTTGGGATCCCTCCTACTGGACTAAACAACTATCCAATTTGGGTAAGAAAAATAGATTGTTGTTTATTAGGCAAGTAACCCAAAGCTAGATCAAACAGATATAGGCAATACAGTACTTTCACGAAAGTGCTCTCCTTTTTCTGTTTTGACTTCCAGTTTTGTACCTCTTGTCATGTTCTGAAGAAGAGCTAGTGTGGCTGAACTTTCCTGTTTTTCCCTCCAGTTATATCAATTCACCTATTAAAAGACATTGTTGTATATAAATATTACTTTATAAACATTACCTAAAAATACATTCTATAAATATAATTTTTGATGGTCTTATAAAATCCCAATATATGAACACAACTGCTGGTTCAGTGAAAACACTCTGCAGGACTAAACAAATAACTTTTAACTGAAATTACTTAAAATGTAGTGTCATTGGCTATCAAACAGCCTTGACTTTACCCAATGTATTTGTAATTCAGTTCTGTCTCAGCAAGCAACAGCTCTGTGCAACACCGTGACTCTGGCAGTCCTGTAAGGAGTCCCCTGGGTGAAATGGAGTATCTGCAGTGGGCCTTGTGCTATTTCCTCTGCCTTACCCAGGGGCACCTGGGCTTAGTCATGCTTGCACTCCTCAGATCGGTTGGTATCTTAGTGGCCAAGGGACCTGAACAGTGCTTTAGTCAAAACTAACAGGCACAAAGATGAGTTTAAGACATTGACTGTATAATAATTTCAGTGTTATTTATATAATGAATGTGCGTACTGTGACTTTGTTTCCCAACAGCTATCAATTTCCCAACTGCAGTAGGTTTTTACAGTAAATTCAGTTTGGTGGGCTGATCAATGGTCTGAAAGATTGGTTCTCTTCCCATTTTAAGATATTTAAAACTAGATGAGGTAAAACACTTTCAAAACTATTACAGGGAATAATCTTCTCTTGACTAAAAGCACAGACAGGATCAGTTCATAGGTCACTTCTGTTTCTAGCTTTTATGATTCTCACCTACATACCATCAATCTCACTTTCACCCTGGAAGTGGTTTTTTGTATTTGTGCTTATGGATGAGAAGATATGCTTATACTTTAGTAAAAAATGAAAGTATAAGCCACATTCATCTTAAAAATAAGTTGAGGTCAATTTTTCAAAGCATTTGCTGGTAATTCAACCATAAGTTCCACTGACATCAGTGGGAGTTCAGTGTGATTTTAAATCACTGAAAAATCTTGAAAAATTTGTCTTGAAGGTGTGTTGAAGGTCTGTTTGGATATAATATTTGAATATCTTTTGTATTTGATATGAAGACGAGGAAATAGCCAGTGGTCACGGTTTTTATTGTGTAAATTTTTCAAGATCACAGGAGGGAGTAAATTTGCTGTTTTTCTCCAGGAGATTTCACTATGGAAGGCGGACACATTTCTCACTCAGATGTGCTGCCCTGTGGAAATGTGCAAGGATTACCGACCTCCTTGTTTCATGGGCTCCGTACACCAGCATCACAGCTGGACCCTGTGAATAGCCAGCCACACCAGTTTCCACCTGCAGTTCAGTGTCCTGCGCCTGTGTGTTGCTCGCACTGTCTCAGCATATCTCACCCAAACAAAGCTCAGCCTTCATACCAAGACATAAACTGCCCTCAAAATTTTCGACAACCTCCAGAAGTGCATCAGCAGCACTTTCCTCTGCAGTACAACATGCAGCAACATGACAAAGAGCAAAGGGGTCCCCCGCAGTCTATGAAGCTAACACAATCAGGGCTGGAGCAGCAGTCACAGTCAGAGCCAGAGAATGTGTCCGGAAGGATGGGAAAGCACTTACCATCCCAACAGCTGCAGCAGACTGCACCCCTGGGTTATACTGTTGTATCACATGAGGCTCAGCAAGTTCACATGAGCCATCCACAGCCATTCCGCACACAGGCTTCTTTGCAGACATCAACTGTGCAAGTGCAACTTGGTCATCTCCAGAAGATAAAATCTAACCACTTGCAGCAGCCACCACAGCAGCAGCAGATGCCACCAGCATCGCCACCATCAGGTCAGAATGAGAACACCCACAAACAAGTCATCCAGCAGAGCCTGGACATAATGCACCACCAATTTGAACTGGAGGAGATGAAAAAGGATCTGGAGCTTCTTCTGCAGGCCCAAGGACAGTCCAGCTTGCAGATGAACCAAGCCAAGCCACCTCAGCATGTTCAACAGACCATAGTTGGTCAAATCAACTACATAGTGAGGCAGCCAGCCCCAGTTCAGCAGCAAATCCAAGATGAAGCACAAGTAAGTTCTCTAAAAGTTCTTTCCTATTGCATTTAGTCAATGTAAGCTCAGAAATGGGAGACACCTTTGAGATTTCATGTATTAGGTTGAACTTCCTCTTCTTGTCTTGTCTATGTTTGCATTTAGCAGAGGCTTCATGCCTCATGCAGATTGGCCAAAATTTTCTGTAAAGTGCTGCATAAACAACCTGGATCCCAAAGGTCCGAATCTCTAAATAGATAAGGTGAGCAGCAGATGGGAGAATAAAAACATTGTCATTGCTCCTTTGTGAATAGATAACTGTGGGACTGCAGTCGTCGCACTCTCCATTTCAACTCCTTTTTACTGGGAACTTTAAGCCCTGAGTCCTTGAAAAAGAATCCCTTTTGATTCTGAATAATTAGTGAAAAGGGAGTGAAGAACACCTTTTTTTTCAGTCTGAGACTTATTTCCCATTCTACTAGTAATTGGATTGCTCTTGCTACTGCATCATGTTCTTTAAGATTTTAATCAGTATTCATACATGATACTCTCTACAGCTTTATCAGCAGGGCTCTTTTCTCCCCCTTTCCTCTGTTGGTAAGAATCCTGCTTTTGAAAAAGGGACAGATGCTTGGCGGTGAGCATCCAAACTCCAAGGCAGATAAGGTGCACAATGCGGTGGCTTTGATACTCATTTGAAACAGTGGGGATTGCAGTGGAAAGGTGGCTGGGACTTCCCGTTGTGTAAACCTGTTGAGTTCCCACCTTGAATAGCTCTCAAAGTGGCTTACCTGTAGGGGCAGACTGCAGACTCTTGCAATAGCTGTACATTTTAGCGGCTTTATTGATTCTAATTTTTTTTTTTAAATTTGTTAATGTTTAAGAGAAATCTTTCTCTATTCATTTATTTCTCTACTTAGGCTTACTTTGAACATCTTTATTGTTTTAGAGTATTTCCCATCCTGTCATATTGTGTATGCTGTGCATGTGTTCATGTGAATTTGTTACCATTTTTCTTTCTGGGATTTTGAAAACATAAATTCTTAATTGTGATTTGTAGGTCTGTGAGAGTTCCACTGAACTTGATGCCCAGAGGCTTGTAATTCCTCTTGGCAAACGTGATAGTCCCTCCCTGTCACCGTCACTAGATGAAGAAGCCAGTGTCAGCAGTCACTCCCCTGAGAGCACATTGCAACAACCAGCTTTCCATCCAGTGAGAAAGGTATAAAGAACTTTTTTTTTAAAAAAAATATTTTAACGGGAAAACATGAGTTGATTATATTGAATATAATATGGCATTGGAATTTGCAATCAGGTTGAAAAAATTAAAATACAGTAAATGTCAACAAAACAGCTTGTAAATCTTGGAAGACAGTCATAGCCTAACCTAGTGTGTATCTCGAGTAAGATGCCTACACTGTGCTGTGGCCAGGATCAGCAACTGTTCTATAAGCTGGTAGTGTTTAGATCCGGGTGGCATGATTGTTAAGCATGAACTGGTAAATAAACAGAAGACCTACTTCACTGCGTAAATTCTGTTCAGTCCTTATCTCTAGGGATTTAACTATCAGGACTTGCTAACTACCATACTAGCAGCAGTTAATGTGGAAAAAAAAGTCAGAGATTCTGATGAAATCAGGCCTGAGAAACATCTTTCAGCATAGCTGCCCCAGAAATAACAACATTAATTATTACTGAAGATGTGGTGTCAGAAAGGGATATAATTCTGTTATACTCCTCCTTGTTTGTGTATAAGCAGAAAAATCATAGATTTCTGTATCTCTGGAATATTTCAGCTCATAACAGAGCCATACTTTGGTCCTTCCACTTACTGGGAGGCCCTAATTATTGAAGAAGCAGCATAAACAAAACCATTAGGGCTCATTTTTATCAGTAGATCCTTGCTGGCTCTGGATATCACCTGTGTATTTGAGACAGAGAAGTTGCCTTTTACCTCTCTGTGCAGTTTGTTTAAAACACTCCAAACAGCACTTCATATTCTGGTTGCTCAGATCTGTTTGGTACTTGTGTGTATGACTCATGTTTTGTACCATGCAGAAGTCTTTCACTGATGTTTTTTCTTGGAATTTGTTTGTGGAATATGGGAGAAGAACTTGTCTTTCCTTACTAGCCCCCCAAATTATGTTATTTTTTCCTTCTTTAATATGTAGCATTGTTGACCCAACATATTTATGATGCAATACCCATTCAGAGAATTATTGGAGATCCTTTTGGGAATTGTAGAGAAACAGAAAGGTAATGATTACTGAGGCTTTAAGGCCTGAGCAAGACCATGAACCTGAGCACATACTTTTCTTGTAATGCAGAAACACCCTCAAAGGTATTTGTGAAAATGAATGGTGATGCTAACCAACTAGCTTTCAGAGGCTTTTTTGACATGCATGTTGAAGAAGCTGTCCTTTGTTTTCTGGACCTATAAAGGAAGGTTACCCCCAACAGCTTAAGCAAGAAAAGTCAGAAAGAGGGAAGAAAATGGAAGCAGATGTGCAAGAGAGGCACTGGTTTAGTCTGATGGGAAAAGGAAGAGAAGGAAAAGGAAGGGCTGTTTCGATGCTGTACAAGTTGAGAAGGCAGCAAGAGGAGGATACTCCTAGGAAAAAAAAAGTCAATTTTTCTAACGGTACTGAGAAGTGTATGTTCTTGTCTAATTTCTTGGTGTCTCTGCAAGAAATGTGGACATTCAACAGCTACAGTACCCCACTTTTGCTTGTATTTATCTCTTGTAATGAACTGTTTGGGCTGAACCCTAATCAAGTGACAGCTCTGGCAATGGCTAATTAGAAATGATGAAGGGGAACAGCAGAGTAAGGAAACCCTTGAAATATATTCTTCGCAAGTGCTGTTTAAAGATGTCTGACTTATTTTGCTGACAATTAGATTAAACTTATGTTTAAATGGGAGATCAGTTCCTATTTGAGAACAAGGGGAAGTGTCTATTCATTCTCATCTCTGTCTCACCTGATTAAAAAAAATATTTGCATGCTCATCTCCGGACAAAAATTTCTGGATAGGTGTTTGTCCATTTACTTTCATGTGGCCTGTATTCAGAACGTTTCACCTTTCTCAAGTTCTTGGAGGACACAGAAAATGTGAATGTGGGGAAGTCTAAAATACTGCACTTGGACAATATGGTAGAGAAACCTTTTGGTACCTAGAGACGAATTGTATTCTACTTTCTGGATAATAATTGGCATTGGACTTCTTGGCCTTGTGCTGCAGTTCTGCTGAACTCTAAAAGCACACAGTCTTTGTTGTGTGCAGCATTCCTAGTGGAGTAGGTAATTCTCTGGCTGCTGAGATTCTTTCATTAAAGAGAAAGCAATATGAACCAGGATGTAGGAAAACTCAGAATTAACTGTTTAGTGATGTATTTGCCAAGATCTGTCAAAAAATAAAGGCTTCCACTAGCCCAGTGTTTTCTTTTAGTTTGGAGGGGGCAATGCTTGATCGCTTATGGAATTAAACATCTGTGCATTAATTTTGAAACGTGCTTACGGTATGCATTTGATACTATTGACTGATAACTAGATGAATTGTCTGCATATGGGATCATATTTATGTATGAAGCAATATAGAACAGATGCTATTAATAGGTTGGGATCATAACATTACTCATAAATGGGGAAACCACAAGTACGTTATTCAGATCATCCCAGACAAGTGGTAGTGCAGCCGTTACACCACAGTATGAGGCACTCGTGTGCCAAGTGAGTGCCTTTGAGTTCAAAGAATGCCTGTTCAAGTTATTCTGATGATAAATTGTTTTCTGTCCCTCACAGTTAAAGCTGGTTATTGATAAACAGAAGTAGAGAAGCAAGGATGAAACACTTCATACACTTGTAAAATGTCCTCTTGTGCTACATTTCATCATCTATCAGGACAAAAATTAAATTTAGTTTCACTAAGCAGAGAGAATTTTGGCTTTCCAGTCATATAAAGTAAGGTTTTTCTAGCTTGTGTTGTTCAGAAACATTGGCATCAAGGCTACTGCTGACTTAAAGTTCAGAGTATTTCCTGTCTGTGCTCGCCTGCTCTGTATGCATGCCTAGAGTATAGTATCTAAACATTTAACTTCACTTATGTGTGGGCTTGTTTGCATTTTTTTCACTGTTTTTGGAATATTAATGGTGATATTTTGTCAGCCTTTCTATCTTCCTATGTATTCCTCTAACTATTCTTTCTCTGTGAATTGAATTTTGTGTGTAGAATAAATGTTTCTATACTTGGACCATTGACTGTTTGATATAAGTACTGCACTTAGCATATCTTTGGGGTTGGTTAACACCTTTTTAGAATGTAACACCAGAAATGGAAGTTTTCTGTCTATGTGCAAAATGGATATAATTTTATTTTCACACTCCCCTGTCAGTATAGTTTACTCATGTAGCTGTGACCTCTTTTTTGGATTGTGAACTTGTTCCGTCCCCATGCCTGTCCAATACCCAGGCTCTCCAGTAAGAAGGCCAGCAAGACAGAAGACAAATCTCATAATAACTTTTGTGATACCTGCACTTTTGTTCTAGAGAATTGTGCCAAGCTCTAGCAAACAGATTTTATACAAGTTACTGAATTTCTAAGTTGTAGTGTGAAGGAATGAGTACTCAATTAGATTAACAATTTTGTGGAAAGGGTTACCAACGTTCTGCAATGATATGGTACTCCTGGTGCTTTTACATAGTATGATGTTGAGTTATTAATTTGCACACAGGACTGGAGAGGTCATCTATTACGGAGCAGAGGCGAAAATAATAAGATATTTTTGGCCTAATTGTGTTTTTCTGGAGTAACAAAGGGCATAGAATCCCTGTTTTGCTTACATGTGCCTAATTGTCATTTGTGGCTGTGATGAGCAGGAGGTCTAAAGGCTGTACCTAGCATTTGAGGAAATGTTGTAATTGCTGTACATCTATTGCACAAATTTGTAGTTTGAGCCTCAGGTGCTGCTGCAACTGACATTGGCGTTGGACATCTCTCCTCCTCAGGCTCCATAAGTGCATCCCTTTCTTTAGTTAGGAGCAGGACCTTTACTTCTGGGAGGGAGGATTCCTTTTCTTGTCCAGCTGTTGGGTTGCGTACTAGACAGTGGAACGCTCTGTATCATCCCCACTCATCCTAAAAAACCTAACTGGCTTGGGCACCTGTGGTTCTGCCTTCTGGGATGTTGATCAGTTGTGACTAGTTTGGACAGCTTTTGTCAAACTCGGGTTTGGTTTTGTTCCTTAGCAACCTTTGAGAGTTTCTCACCTTGAGCTGTTATTTCACCTTCTGCTTAAAATAAATCTCTGAATATGTCAGGCACTGAATTAGTAAATTGTTACTGAACAGCTGTATCTGTTCATTTATAGCTGTAGCCAATAGCTGAGCCCAAGGAAAGGGTAAAGGAAACAGACAGATATAAACTGATCTTTGATGATATACTATCCCAGCCTATAAATCTTTGGGGACTTTCCAAACTGAAGGTTGTATCCACACAATTGTATTTTGCAGCTCTTCATGGACCCCTCCTCTGTGAATTTGTCTAATCCATTTTTTGATTCCATTTTAATACTATTAGTCTCATTCTGCAGCAACTGAGTTTTGCATTGTATGAGAAGTTCCACTGTGTGCTTACTGTAAGTCTGTTCCCTGATAATTCAGTAGGATGCCTTGTAGTTCTTGTGTTAGAAAAAACAGTGACTAATCACTCTGTATTCACCACCTTCATAACGGGATTGCTGGTCTCTCAAGGGTCTTTTTTTTTTTTTTTTTTTTCAAGGGAAGCCATTCTATAGTTTGGTCCTTTATATCTTTGGCTGTTTCTCTGTATTTTGTGGGTTTGATAAGTCCCTTTTGAGACAGGGTGACCAGAAGTAGCAATCAAGGTGTAAACACATGGCAATTTTGTTTAGTGCTATAATGCAGATTTTTGTATTGTTCTTTTTGATTCACAGTACATCCCAGCTTCTTAGTTCAAGAGCTCTGTCTCAAACACCACAAAGTACCTGAAATGGGGAATTCTTGAAAACATTCCATGCCATCAAGGAGTGCTCTTGAGAGCACTTCAAGAGAGGCTTCTGCTTTATTCCAATTATATGCAATGGTGACATTTTATGCAAGACTAACATGGTGACAGTTCATGGTGGAACCTCTCATCAAGTCTCCTGGGCCTTGATGTGTGTGTCCTTCTAGGCTCTGACATGCTAATGCTACTATTACTACAGTGTTATTAGAGTGAACAATTGATCTTGGCCTGCTGTAGGAGGCGGTCTAAGGTATTTTGCCCCAGTACGTTTTTCCTAAAATTTCTTAATGAAAACTCCTCCATCTTGGTGGCAAATGCTTAGCTAATGTTGTTGGTTTTTTTTTCCTTTAAAAGCATGTGAAATTTGTGGGAGAGCAGTTTGGGGGCACAGTGCAGGTTTTATTTTTGTTAGCATTGCAGTGGGCATGTTGTGATTATGTAGTGACTGAAAGTAATGATAATTTAATACTTGACCCTGGGAGTTTGAATCTGAGCTTGGGACTGGGGTGGGGTTTTGTTGCTGGTGTTTGGGTTTTTTTTTTCCTAATTACTATTAATTTTAGGGGGATTAGAGGTGAATAAAATAATGGTAACAGCCTGGAATTCAAGGTCCTGCAAATTCCTAAAGTATCAGAGTATTTTAAGACTTTAAAGAATTGAGCTGCTTACAGCACAAATGCGTTCATGCTTAATGCAATTAGGTACATTTCCCAGAATGTTAATTTAACAAAACCTTTTCCTTTGACCTGGAAAAAAGGATAAATAAAACATGATGCTGCTTGCTCCATACAATCTCTTCCTCCTTCCGCTTTAAGCCAGCTCCCGTTTATTCAGACAAAATGCTAAGGAAGATTCGGATTCTTTTTCTCATAAAAACGGAAAGGAAATCCTTTGGATTCTATTCTGAAATTGGGAAATACTAATAGGAAGCATGTGTAGGCTGTGTTATCAGTGCTGCTGTGTGCGGTGAGTTAAACAACTGGATTGGAGTAGTACATTTGTTTAACCTCCTAGTATAATGAGCTGCCAGGGGGATTGCTCCACTTAATAGCAGCCGTTCATTACTCTGCAACCATTTGCAGTGTGTTATTTCTCTTATAGCAAAGAGAATTGACGGTTCCTAGTTTTAGCTTTCTTTATCTGTGACACTTAATGTCAACTGCCTTGAGACTTTGCCAAAACAATCCTAACAAATCCTAATCCCAGTGTTTCAAGGTAAGTATTTGCTTCTCAGAATTCTTCTCTCTTAGTGCTGCATGTTTACACTGGACCTTTTTAAATGGCAACAGTGATCAAAGAAATATTTGAACTGAATAATATATTTATTTTTTTGTTCTCTGAAGGCACTTTGCATGTTCTTTCTTCTTACCTTTCACTACCATAGCTATGAAATTTGTGGTAGAAGGCATTTTGGGGTGGTGATGCTGCTGCCATTATAATATAAGGATCATCAGACCAAAATTAATGATGAGACAATGAGAATTCCATTTATAATGACACAGATGTAGTTTGATATGCCAGGCTGTACATTAAAATGTCAAAAGTTTCAAATAACCTACAGCTGAAGCCACCCTCTACCCAAGAGCATAATTAATACTTGTTGTTCAAAGGGTGCAATGTAAAAGCAATAGAGCTTTTATAAAACAGAGATAAATTCTTTAAAGGCATCCCATTTGCAAAAACTAGCTGAACTGTCAAGGGAAAAGAGAAATTTTTGCTAATGGCAAAAGAAATGATTATTTTAGGGAGTGAATTAATAGGCTATTAATGAGCCTTGTTCCCAGTGCATTGTTCACTTCACACTTGACAGCAGCTCCATGGATCAGAATGGAATGTGTCTGTTCTTAACTGAGTTTTAATATTTTGCACTGAAAGATCATAATGTTGCTTCATCATTAAAATAACCACAAAATTAACTTTTGCCCCAAGGGAAAGACAGATGGCAGTTTGATGGCCTCATTACTCTTTTTTTTTTTTTTTTAACAAGAGTAAGGTTTTATATTGGCTTGTATAATCTAAAAAGATCTCTGAAGAAACTGATGCTAGCTAGAAGAGTAAAAAAGATATAGCCATATAATGAAGTTGAATTTCACCTTTCTCAAAATTTTAGTTACAACAAAGTCTTATGCATGTGTCTATTTCTTTTTTTCTGCAGCAGGAGTCTTCCCAGCGAGTAGTCTCAGTAAGTGAACTTGTGTCACTGAAGCCAGGACTAATCCTACCATTGTCTTAGTAGGGCTAACATTGTTCCTGCAGTGCATGCAGTTACACACAGACAGGTCTTCACAGGGTCAGGTCTCAATACATAATAGATGATGGCACGGTCTCATAACATAAGTAAAGGAAGATGTGTGTAGCGATTAGAAGAAGTGAATAGCCACAAGGTCTGCAGTTAACTTGCTAGGCAGCTTTGGGTGGCGTGCGTACCACGTGTTTGCCTCAGCATGCCCGTTTCCAATGGAGCACAGCATTAGGTAGTTCCTATTGACTCAGACAGGAATTTGTGAATGCATCACGATTTTGAGAATCTGACTAAATTAATATTTAATAACCTCACAGAGACTTAATTAAGCTCACAATAGACTTTGAAATAAGGGGAAAAGGCAAGGCTAATTACAGTCCATCTGTCCCATTCAAGCATGAATTCTGCTTCTTTTTTTTATTATTTTCTGTAAGTGTTATGAGAATAATTCACATGTTTATTTTGTCATGTGAAAAAGGCTCGTGATAAAAGGAGTGATGGAATAAAAAGGAAAATGTGTACTTGATAGGCCACATTTGTCACTGCATGTGCAGGAACCTGTCATAAGCAAATTATGACAGCAAATGAACATTTCTGATCTTTGTGGACTTCTTTAGGATGTGACCATGAAAGCTGGATTCCTTTCTGACTTACGTTATCTTCCTTTGGTGTGAAACCTGAGCATTCTTAGGAATGCTCTATGAGACAGGGTATATGGAAAATGGTGCCTCCATCTATGCATTTATTCATTTGCTGTGTTCTAGTTTGCAGCTCAAATGTAAGGTAGGAAGGATGTATTTGACTAGTTCCAGCTGGTTCCAAGAAGCTGTTATAGCTCAGACAGCTTAGATTTAGGGACACTCATTTGCCTCAAGAGGAGGAAAATGGCCAATACCCTGGCTGCAGACACCCAGTACTCTCTGGGATGCCTTCTGCATGAAAGGACTGTTTAAAACAGACTTACTAGAGCACAGTGTGAATGGCACAAACCTTCCCTAGTACTGCAGAAGAGGTGACCTCTTTCTGTCTCAAATGCATGCTATTTTGTCTCATTGAATTTAAGTGGTCACTGTTCAGGCAAAGCTCCTACTGTAATATCTATTGCAAATTGAGGAAAAAGAAATTAAACTACATCCTTAGGTGAACATTAATGTCTGTGGACAGTGTTCTCTTAGCACATAGGTGATATGCATTGCAAACAGAGGAATTCGAGACTGACTTCTTTGGCATTATGTAGGATTTACACAGGCACAACTGACAGCTCAAGCTAGACCACTGTCTTTACCACTGTTGGGTTAAGATGGACTAAGGTATCAAAATCCAAAATGGAATAACAGTTGAGAAAAATACTAATTAAATCTAGGAAAGGGGTCCTGTCTCAGATTCACTTCTAAGTCACAGGCCTGTAGCAGAAAAATAAATGCAACAATGAAATTAAACTCTAATTCAGATGCAACCAATACATTTTGTCTTAATTTATATTATGAGTGCTCCTTATTGTATTGTAGTCAAATGAAAAGGATTTATTCAGTCAATTATCAAGGGTGAAATACCAATGAACTATGATGAAATAAATGGAAAATTACATATCCAAATGACAAAGATCTGCATACTTCTTAAGACTGCTTATATTTGCTTCATATGGATGCTCAAAGAGTCCTGATTTCAGTACAGTCACACATTCCTGATAGTAAGGCAGCTTAAGGAAGTCACCTAGATGTATGGATTTGCTTTGTTTTGTATAACAGTATTTCTGTGGTTTTGAAAGTGACAAATCATGAGAAAGTAGAAAATGTGTATTGCTAAGACTGTTTGAGAGACTTTGGTAAATATTGCCTTCCTTTGGAAACTAGACACGTACATCCTTTCCTCATTAATACCTGTAGGATGTTTCTGGATTTACACCATGATATTTAAAGGGTGAGTGCCCTAGACTCACTAGCTAGCATAAAGTTTTCAGCATCATTAACAGTAACAATATTTTCATCCACTTGTGTCAGACCTGAATCTTATTTCTTCTGAATCTTTTTTCTGAATAAAGTGATCTGATGATTTTTTAATAAAATGATAAAATTTCTGATCTGAATCTTATTTCTTGTGGAATAACTTAATGGAAGCTAGTAGAGTTTCTATCAAGGATTGATTTACTACAATGTTTGACATGCTTAGATTTCCTGTTCATTGTAGGAAGTTAAAAATCAGGATTCCTTGGACTGATTCCTTCTTCAAAGGTAAATCTCAGAAGAGTAACCTAGGTATCTCCTTTTTCAGTTTTCAGTTTTAATGGTGGAAACTCTAAAGCTTTTGGAAATAATATAAAGTTACAATAGATACTTTCAAGCCCTCCTGACACAACTGGTTGATTAGGTACAGCTGAAACAGAGTATCTCATCCATTATAGAAAGAGCAGTAGCATTTTGCTGCTGAAAAGCTTATTAACATGTTGTTTTGTTTTTTCTTTTCTCATTTCCCAGTGTTCGGCATCCTTAAGTATTGTGGGCTTTTCAAACGATTTAGAAATGGAGTTACCTTCAACGAAGTTATCTAGCTCGGGCGATCTACAGATGCAAGGTGCAGCTGCTGTAACACTTGGCCCATCCCTGAATGTCCTTTGTGACTGTGATACTCCAGAGTCGGTTCCCAGCTACAGCTTGGCATTGGGCAGAGCTCCAAGTGACCTGAGCCCTGGGGCTACTGCTGACCTTGCACCAGGTGATGCACTCCAGGGCAGCACTAAGTGCAAGGTAGGAATTGCTCAAACTCTTCTAGTGAAAGGGAATCCACTTTCATTGATAGCACATGTTATTGTCAGTCAGTCAGTTAGTCAAAGGCAGCTATTTCAGTAAGTAAAGTTTTCCTTATCTGGTATTTGAAGACTGATTACTATTATTTTAACATGTAAAGAAAGAAAACTACTAATAAAATTTGATATTTTTTATTTTTGCACCTCCTGAAGCTGGAAAATGAAGACTTCAATACTGCAGATCATCCTCTAGAAAACAGCTTGACTACTCCTGAGCAAGATGCAGTTAATGAATTAACTCTTTCTATGCAAAAAGTGCTTGAAGAGCCTATTAATCTTTCGATCAAAAAATCTCAGCATTGCACTTCTTCTGAGCTGCTCAGCAACACTTCCTTCCTGCCTGTGAATGCCAGAATGAGACAAATTAGAAGCAAAGACGGTACCAGGCTTTTCATTATTTCATATAGATTTTTGGTCCTTCTTTCTTTCTTAGCACTGTGCATTGCAAGCATTGGAAATCAGTATGCTTATTAATGTGCTTACATATAAATGTGCTTTTCCAGCAAGTTTCAATTATTATCAGAGTACTTAATCCAATGGAAAAGTGTGTTTGATCTCATTTGTGGAGGAAAAACATGGAAATATGCCTTGAAGGATGTAGCATCCTTCATATATGAACCAGAAATGAGTGTGTCTGTGTGAAGGACCTGGAGTTTTAGTTCTCTTAGAAGCACTCTGGTTAATGAGACCTGCAGTTATGACTATTGAAGAGCTGGTGTGAAGAGTCCAAATTCAATTAAAATAAAAATTACTTCCGAAATGTAATGTGCCTTCTGCTAAGTCCTTCATATCAGTAGCATAGCAAATTTTTGTTAGGGTAATATATTGCACAGTATGTGCTTTTGCTTGGCTCTGTCTACTGTGGAACATTCCCTTCAGCCAAGGTCTATTTCTTCAGCCTTAATGGAGAATTAGACCTTATTTAACTCTTTTCATGGGCAAATTGCCAGCATCCTTGTGCTACACTGTAAAGCCTCATTCCTGCAAACTCTAAAAGTCAATGGGACTATTCATGCAAGCAAGGGATTGCAGGATCAAGCTGTTATCCTGTGACTTATGCCAACATTTGGCTGCTTTTCTCTGTAAAAGATGAATTAATATTTCTATCTCTGTGCTGTATTTTTATTCAGAGAATTCTAATTAGTACAAAGGAGGCCTAGCTCAGTGAGCCAAGGAAAAGCATTTGTCTTCTCGTATATGTACTATGCCAAAATGTGACAACAATGCCACAGTCATTTGTGTGAGTTGTATCAGGCACAACCCTAAAAAACTGTGCCTCAGTCAGGCTTAAGTGCCTCTGAGAGGAGCACCTTTGTCATACCTGGTTTGAGGGGTGTGACACTACACACAGAAGCAGCCTCGACTTACAGAATCTCACTGTCTATAACAGATGCTACAGATTTGCTCTGTGTAAAGCACAGGTCCTGTTGTGCAAAAGGATGGGAAGACTAGAGTGTTGAATTTGATGCAGCTCCCTTTTCACAAGGAAGGATCAGGATTGAGCAATTTCCCTTGTTGCTCTCACTGTTTAAAAGCGTGCAGTGAGGGGACACCCGGGGAGATACAGTCACCGTGTATAGTGGGCACCAGTCAGAGAGGTTAACTCCTTTGGAAAGGCGACGTTGTCTTTGCCAGTGGTTCTTGGTGGGACTTACTGGCTTCAGCAGTGCTATGCTGTGAAACCCCACTGCTTCTGGTACTTATCTCCAATGAATCATCCTTTTCTAATATCAAATCTAAACATTTCAGCTTGGTTTACAAGAAAATGCTTCTTATCCTAGCGCCAAGGGGTATGGTAGAAATTGTACATAATTTCATCATTTTTCCTCTTACAGCCATTTTTCTTCTTATCATGGCTTGCATAAACACCCTCCCCTCCCCTTCTTTTTCCTAGACTAAACAAATCTGATGGTTTCAGCCTCTCCGCATGGGTCAGGGTTGTGATTTTTTAAAACCACGTCATTCCTGCTGTGCTATTCTGGGTTGTCTGCAATTAAGGAGTGCTGGCCACAGCCAAACACAGTTCTGCAGCTGAGGCCTCTGGGGTGCTATGCAGAGCCAGGATATCAACTTCTTGTGTTTTACGTTCCTCACTGCTGGTAATACACTGTAGCAGCATTTCGTGGTTAACTCACATGTAGTGAATGGTCCATGTTAACCCTTAGTTCCTTCTACAGAGCAGCTCCTTAGTTATTTACCTTTGTGATTACATTCATCTGATCCTTAATAAACATTATACTTACAGTTATCTCAATTCAGTCTTACTGATTTAGGAGAATTTTTTTTTTCTCTGATGTATTAAGATCATTTTTAAAATTATAAACATTTTCCACAGTGTTTGCAATCCCTCTAGTTCGGTGTTTTCCACAAGTTTTATAGGTACTATTATTTCATGAGCCAAGTTGCTCATGGAAATGCTGATTAATATTAGGAACTCAGAACCACTGGAACACCTTCTGGTTTGACAATGTGCAATGAGAGCTGCTCCTTCAGCTCAGTGTGCAGTCACCCTTTACTAATTCTGCCCAGAGCCATGACTACAACCCTTCATCTGAGCAATAATCACAAGTGAATAATGCTTTAGAAGTGACATGAAATGCACCTTTCCTTGTCAGTCTTGATTGTAATGTGTTTCCTGTAGCTGAGAACAACAGAGTATCTTAGAGGCACATTGCTTTCAAGCCATTGGTTAGGTACCATTGACAGGAGCTGGATTTTCTTTAAAAAAGCATGTTTTCCTGGCACTCATTTGTCTCCAGATGTTATGGTTTGAGAAAACCCATAACAGTCTATTGTCATTTAGACAATTATTCTATCACCCGATGATCCCTTGCCACCCGGAAAGGGGAATCGGGGAACGCAAGGGAACACAAGGGTTGAAATATAAATAGATTTAATAGACTAAGACTAAATAATTAACAATAATACTAAAGAACCAGTATT
>JAOXNO010000041.1:55686713-55723256 GCA_028565335.1 Limnodromus scolopaceus | reverse complement strand
GTCAGTTAGGTTGACGGTTGGACAAGATGATCTTTAAGGTCCCTTCCAACCTAGAAGATTCTGTGATTCTGTGATTTAACAGAACTGTACTACCAACTACATAACTTACTTCCATTCGTATGAATGGATATGAACAGTGTGGAACATTTTCCATTTAGCTGTTTCCACACTGTTGCTGCTGTTCTTTTAGTTAAGAGCCAAGGAATAGATCTGGAGTGCAGAAAGGAAGTTGTGATAGCTATGAATTCCCAAGAGTTTCCAAGAAAGACACATGCATACAAAAATTTTTACATAATGTTTCTTTTCTTGCATTTCTTGACTATACTTACTTTCAAACTATAAAAATGTTATGAGGCAAAATGTCCCCCAAGTGCTATTTTGCATCAGAAATGCACAGACTACATGAAAACTCCCCTTGTTAGTATGATTGATTAACTACGGGCAAGAATGCAACTGACTTGTTTTAAATTAAAATGCATTTCAAATTTGGCTTCTACAGAAGTGTGAAAAGCTGGTACTTTCCCTGTTCTGCAGTAGTATGAGCCTCCCATTCCATGAACCCGTCAGCCCCCTGGTAAGTACTGCGTACAGATGGGTCAGAGGGAATCCAAAGAATACTCTGGCGCACCTCACGAGTTTCTCCTTTGTCTTCTTTAAAGATATACATAAGCTTTTTTTTCTGAACACTATTGCTTCCTAGGGAAGGGTAGGTATTTCCCTCTTGTAAGCGCTTTGAAGGTGCCAGGTCAGAGGCAGGTAAATGCTGGCCAATGTTCTCCGGCCAGGTTTGAGTGCCAATTTAAAATGCTGGTAGGATACAAAAGGTGTATGAGGAGTTCCAGTGATTAAGAAAGTTGACTTGCTGAATACATGGAGAATCTTGCGCCGCCATAAGAGAGGTCTGCTTTATAAATAACCCCAGACTCCCTCTTTTTTGGTGCTTTGCACAAGGGTGGTAAAGTGACTGTGTCCACAGGAAGTTGTAGAAACTTCATCCATGTACTCAACATTTGCAATATTAACTGGCTATTTTAAGGAAGATGTAGATTCACCCTATTGTAACATTAGAACACAATGTAAAACAAGTTGGAGGAGGAAAATAAGAGGAGAAAAAAAAAGGTTTTATATGTAGGAATACTCCAAATAACATTATAAAAAACATTCCACCTAATAAAGCTTGCAGTGGACTTATGGAACACATTACCTAACAAGTAGGTTGTGACCCAGAAAGATTTAAGGAGTGGGATATCCTGCTAGCTGGTGCCCGTTGAAAAAGACTTTTGTTGAACTTTAAAGAGAGTGCTTAGTAGCATATGTTTAGTCACTTTTGGCAGACTACTTCCCACAGTATCCACAGCCAGTATCTCAGCACATTATTTTTATAACTGTTTGGGGGAAATGTTAGCTAATTGTCAATGTTAGATGTATTACTGATTAAAGTTGAATGACAACATTTCTATCTGGAGATAAATGTTAGAATGTGAAAATAGCAGAGTAGTCACTGAAGTGTGCTATTTTCAAGATCAATCTTGCAAGCAGGTATGTTTTTAATCAAACCAAAAAGCACCCAGGAAGATGATGTGCAACTGCAGGCACCAAAAGACTAGAGCTCTTTTCTTTGATGCAAGGAATCCTCTGCAGTGACTTCTGTCCAAACTTGGACAGAAATCACTGGAGAGGAAATATTTTCATTTAAAAGATTACATACCTGTGTTTTATTCTTATTGCAGGCTCGCCATTATTATCAGATCATCAAAAGGCCAATGGATTTGTCAGTCATACGAAAAAAGCTGCAAAAAAAGGACAAGTCCCACTATTCTGCACCTGAGGAACTTGTGACTGACGTGCGTCTCATGTTTTGGAACTGTGCAAAGTTCAATTATGTAGGTTTCTAATATGCATGGGTTGGGGGGGATACAAGTCAAAGGGTTGCTCTTTGAAGCTGTCACGTTGATGTAACTGTTGGTGCCATTGACATCAGATATGGGATTGGGATAAACAGATGTTTTAATCATTTTTGCTCTTTTGAAATTATATGTCTTTTTTTTTTCATGACAAAAATGGAGATATATATGGATCTGAGAACCTGAGACACATATGGATGTAAAATTAGAGGGGCATCTTAGCAGACAACTTTTTGTGTTGATGCTGAGTTTGGTGTGAGAAGCCAGTCATAAGGGAAAATTCAGGTGCATAGAAATTCCTAAGCAATAATGACTGCTATTCTTTTGAGTGCACTGCACATTTCTTTTTCTTAGAGGTGCAAAAACATGTTCCGTAATAGCAGCATCTGTTTTTCACTTACATTGTAAATGCAGAGGACTAATGGGCTGTAGGAAATGTGCAGGAGTCTAATGGAAGTGTAGCAGACAGATCCAAGGTGAGACATTAGGGCAGAATAGTCATTTCGTTTTGATCCTTGATGTTACCTGTGTGTGATAACAATGAATGGTTTTTTATTCTCTTGCAGCCAGATTCAGAGGTTGCTGAGGCTGGACGATGCTTAGATGTATTTTTTGAGAGCAAACTGAAGGAGATTTATCCAGATAGGCATTTTCCTTCCATGCAGCAAGAAGACTCTGATTCTGAAGAAGTGGAGAGTCAGAACAGCAAAATGCTGCCCCAGGATTTTCAGTGGCCGTCATATGGACAGGAATGCATTCAGCCTAAAAGGAGACGGCGCCATACTGTAAGATTGCAAAAGCAAAAGCATTTGGTTGCTAAGTGGCCACCCTGCTAAGTCTGTTTACAGCTACTGATGGGAAGTTTTGACAGGGCTGTGTGGGAAAACTGTCAAGCTTCTATCACACAGATGTGATCAGTTCTACAATTTCATGTCAAGATCCTCTGAGTGGAAAAAAGTGTCAGTTGTATATAAATATATGA
This sequence comes from Limnodromus scolopaceus, assembly GCA_028565335.1. Taxonomy (NCBI): domain Eukaryota; kingdom Metazoa; phylum Chordata; class Aves; order Charadriiformes; family Scolopacidae; genus Limnodromus; species Limnodromus scolopaceus. Next base: position 55,720,370 of record JAOXNO010000041.1, on the reverse strand, counting down.
GCATGAACAAATGAAGTCTCTTGGGTCACACAGTTATCTTCCTAGCAAAAAACTCTGCCAAGATTTTTAAAGAGACTGAACCCTCTAGCTATTCACTGTTTTTTTCATTTGTACACAGGAAAGTGAAAAAACTAAAAGAATGATGTTTCAGCCAGCTAACAGCCTTCCTCAGGTATGACCTCCTCAAGACATGAGATTAGCTATGAGGAATCCAGCAGCATAACTGACAGAGTTAAGGTGTGTGGGAGGAAAGCAAAGCACTCAGGCTGTTTATTTAAACTCTCCTAATCTGCTGACCATATGCCTTATTTCTAGATGTTGTGGATAGATAACAAAGTGTTTGAATCTGTCAATATTCAATCTGTTAAATCATATATATGTTTTGCAGTGTTTACACTGAAGTACTAATGTTTTGGTGATAGGTAATGATGATTAATAATAAAAGTAACATGCTAATAATATCTAATACTGCAGTACCATTTTATAATTTGTTCAACATGATATCTCTATTTTATAGAGCACAGGTAACCATGTAATAATCCTACAATCTCAGTGTGAATGTTGGCCATGCTTTGTGATAAATGCAATGTGTAGTCATAAAAGCCCTATTCCTGTTGTCTTATTCAATGATTTTTCTGGAAGCTTGACTGCTCAAGGCCTATGTGATACAGTCTAATGTGATTATCTGATTAGCTGTTTCTTTTGAAGCTGAGCATTTTCATTAAATCATGAAAGAACAAGTGCTAATAGTGCTAATACTAGAGCTCTTTGTGAGCTGTTTCTGAGTACATGCTGGATGCTCTATTTGTAAGGAATGATTGTTTTGGTATCTAATTCATGCTCGGTAAAGTAGTGTGGAATTTCTTGGGTCTCAAAGGCAGAATTTTTATACAATGCAAGCCAGTTGTTTTTCTTTAAAGTAGATATTGGAATTCAGTAAATTAACTATGAAGCAAATTGCATGGTTATAGAAGTGCCTATAAAATAATCTCATATATTCCTGGCATTGTTTTTTTTGTTATTTCTTGTAGTTGTGATTGCCAACACTGCTAGAAGATGATAATAATGTGTACGTGTAGAAGCTCAAACAGAATGAAAGAATGGCTAAGATTTTTTTTCTTTTTATTTTGCTGAATTCCACAATGTATTGGCAGAACACCATCAAGGGTCAGAAGAGCAATTTTAGAGTTCACTTAAACAAAGGGTATCATGTAATTGTAAAGCCTGAAGGGTGGGATAGGTAACAAGACATGACACCTGATCAGAGAGTGATGGTTTGCAAGCTGCTTCCCACCTCTTCCAGAAGCAGGTGAGCCAGTTCTTTGTGTGGCCAATGCTTTCTTCATGTGTGTGAGGGGCATCTTCCTCCTTAGAGCTCTGCCCAGCAGCATAAAGATGGGCTGTGGTCTGGCTCTGAGAGAGAAGGGTTGTTGCAGATCTCAAACACAGTTAAAGTTCATTTTAATTATGTTCCTGTAAATAAAGACGGTATTTTTAGCATAGTTTATATGGCCTATTTTGTCTGGTAACAATGTATGTTATTTTAGATAAGACTTTAAAGCAAAGATTTATATATGAAATAATAAGATGTGAATGTTATTCTACTGTCTATGTGACTTACTGTTTGCCATTAACTTGATAGGGAGCTAATGTTTTCTTTTCTTTGAAGAAATGAAAATCTGGATATTATAAGCTTACTGGAAAACTGTGAGATGGACAGCCTTTATATTTTCTATACGTGAATTCCTGTGTGTTTGCTTTCTGTCAAACTCCTATTCTCAAAACAGTAAGTGTCTCAGCACAGGGAAATGTGTGCAGGTTTGCAAATGAATTAATTGCCTTTATCTGTGGTACAGGTATCACCTTTTCTCAGTTGGTAATTAATTCCTCCACCAAAGACCTATATTTTACCATTAATAGCACAAAAATGATATACTGTAGAGTATTCATCTAAGGGCAAAGGTAGAAGAGAGGAGAAAGTATTGACAACTTCACCTTTTCATGGAACAGCAGAGTCAAAAAGAGCCTGCTTCTATTTCTTAAAGGCTGTGAGTTTGTTAACTGTACCATTAGTTTTGAAGAACATCCATTTTAATAAAATTTATCCAGGGTATGTTATACCTTTATTAAAAATAGAAGTGTACCAGTTCATCATCATATACAGACACCCTTTGGATGTGTGCTGGCAGGACTCTATGGCTTGAGCACTCTTAAGGCTAACTTTGTTTTTGATTGCTTCACGAAGACATAGTAATAGTTAAAATAAATACTTCTAAACTTCGTGTCACATTGGTAAGCAGAACAAAAACTGAACTCATAAGTATGACTTCACATACTTTCAAACACAAATCTGTGGGTCAGCAACTTCACAATACATTGCATGTTGTAAGAGCAACATTATCCATCTCAGACATTGCCTTAAAACTGCTGGCTTGTGATGTTCCTGCTGCTGGGGCCTGTGAACTCTTGGGGCGTTTGTTCTGTTGAAGTCCAATTGCATACTGGTAACGGCACTGACAGGTGTGAAAGGAAGGGTCTCTCTTCTAAAATCTAACAGCCCCCATGGCCGAAATGAGAATTGATAGATCATGTAGTTACTTTTTCTTCTATCACACAGCCTGTTTCACAATCCAGAATTTGTAGGAGGGGAAGCAGAGGCGAACACCTGAAGTTTTCCACTGGAAATAAGTATAACAGAAACAAATGCCAGGAAAACTGTGGAAACCCCAGTGAATGTGCTAGGCTCCTGCAAATGCAACTAAGGGCAGAATTTTTTGTTTTTTCTTTAGTAATAGGTTACATGTAGAATGGGAAAATCCTCTTTATGCTTAAGCAGTTTGAAAAGAGATTAATTACCCTTCAGTAATAGGTCTGTTGAAGAAGAAATGACAGCTACAAATTGGACTTTCATTCCCCTACAGACATTTTCAAAGACATTCTTCTTCCAGTATCATTACAGCAGAATGACGTTAGAGTTAAGACAAACAGGTGTTTAACAGTTCGGATTATTGAAGGACTGCATGTTTATATATGTAATGTGCTTTGCTGAACAATAAAATATGTGAAATTTATTTTTGCACATCAATCTGAAATTTTTGCTCTGAGTACATCTGTGTTCAATTACTATATGGATTATATAATATCATTTAGCACATTTTAGCTAAGTTGTTGATAACTGCTGATGGTAAAACAGAATGGTTACAAAAGCAGCTATGCTAACACAGGAGATTAGCTTTCTATTTGTGCAGGAATTTTCAATACCAAGTAGATATTTTGCTTTTTCATTTCTCAATTAGCATAAGTTAGTGAGAACCAAACATGCCATGAATATGTAACAAAAAATGTTTGTAGTTTCAATGTATGTGTATATTAAAGTGCCAAGGAACATACCACTTACTAGTGAGATGAACAAAATACTGTTGTCTATTTTATCAGAAGGAATCAGAAAAGATATTCTAAAATTGAAAATGCTAGAAATTGAAAAATTATGGAATAATTTACAAAGAAAAGACAAAAATACTGTATTGGCAGAAAGTCTAGCAGACCCTGCAAGTGTTTTTCTAGCATTGTTTGTTCCTCTCAGTTTGGTTTATGGGAGTATAAAACTATCAGCAGCAACTTTCTGACCTGGAGGCCTACTGGCTTGAGGGGTAAGGAATTGTTATTTCAGGGTTACAGCTGTGCTGCTCTTCAGACATAATTAAGAGACAATTTGTAGATAGAGATAACTTTTTTTTTTATTGTACAAACAGGAAAACGTAGAAGAACTTCTGGGCATGCAATTCCTTCAAGTGTGAAATACAGGCAATAGACTTCAAAGCTAAGCACCAGATGAGTTTCTCTGACTTGAATTAGATATGAGCAGCATAATCTGAGGGAAAATAAAGATAGGCAGTAATTGTGGGCTAAGGAGGATGCACATCTTTTGAAGCTGTCTTTGTAGATCAGGAGCAAGAAGTGAGAGGTGCAGTGATTGTTTTCTGAGAAATGTTAACCCCACTGTCTGTTCCTGTCATTTAGTAAATGTTTATGAAAGTCCATTTTAGTGAGCAGTTTTATGTGTTTTCATGACAGCATTTAGTAGGTTGGTACCATTTAGTCTACTAAGTAGACTTTCGCAGAAGTTTATATTAGGATATGAAACAGTAGGAACATAGTATTTGGATGGCTTTGTTGTGAAAAGTGTTTACTGTGTTGGGAATACTTACTGTGGAAATGAGAAATTGCACCATTAAAATTTGTTGTCAAATATCTAGCTCCACTTGCTCCATTTTCATTCCAAGTGTCCGAAAAGAGGTTCTTCAAAGATACTTTTCAGATAACTTCTTCCTGCATAGGATGCAATTTGTAACAGTTTCCCTGTAAATTCTATCTCACAGTATATTTTCACTGCAGAAAAGCCCTTTTTATGTTAAGGAGGTAAGACATGCAAATGTTTTTCCCAGAGCCAATAGGGTAGTGTCTGAAGGTTGGAGAGTATTTTACTGCTTTTGGACAGTATTTGAGATGGTTACCAGTTTTGTGGAAGTAGCAACACTGATTTATGGTTACGCTGTGGATGTTAGTTTGTAAGTTACTATTCTTGATCTTGATTACAGCACCTAGGACAATTACATCAGTGCAGAAGTGTTCCAGGGGCAGTCTGTTACTGAGGCAATGCTTATTAAATATGTTGTGAAAGTCAGTGAGGGAATCCAGGTTTCTGGTACAGATGAAAGAGATGTCAGTTATTTTAGGCATAACGGAAATGCTATGTTCCTAGATCATCTGCGCTGAGATGATGTATCTGTCCTTTATTCTGACATTCTTCCCTTACCTGATGCACCTGATTGCTTGCCACACCAGAATAACTTTTTGACAATGTTTCTTGCTAACAGTCATGAGTTCACTTTAGATGGAGAAAAAAAAAAATCTATTTTTATATGCTGACATCTGGACAGGAAATGAAACATACTTGAATAGTTTTCCTTGTTTGCTTATTAGCCTGCTCTTGCTTCTGATGAAGTTAGTAAGAGCAGAAATGGTTCTTACATCTCCTTAAGTTCAGTACTTGCTCAATATTCCATGATATCCTGCTCTAAGAAAGTGTTGGTACTATTGCATTTTTTTTTTCAGTAGACTTCCTAGAGTTTCTTGATGTAGTGCAGGTATAGGACAAACAGAGAAGTCATGAGATGCCTTATGGGAAATTTACAGTAGACTGTATGAAAACATTGTAAAATATTCAAATCAGAGCTAGCTGGTTGCCAGGTGTTGTGCTGACTGCATGCACTAGGCTGAACTTCTCTCCTGGCTGAATGAACAAGCCCAGTGCCCCAGTAGTGGTTCAGATGTAGAATTACGCTTATAGAAACTCCTAGAACTTAATCTGCTTTTATATCATTTTATAAATGTCAGTGTAGAGTGATCACGAAAAAGCAGAAGAACAGTGCTATCTTTAGACACTGAAAGTAAAACAGATAAACTGTGTTGTAGTAGGAAAGTTAGGGTATTGGAGTGGTGGGATGTTTTATGTAGTCATTTCTGGATCACACGGTAATTTATATGTTAGTGTGTTGATTCTATAAATAATCACATTTTTGCTATTTATTACACTTTTAATGTTTCTTGCAACAGCATTAAAACAGACCGAAATGTAAGTCAAGGAAACAGTTTATGCACATGCCTATGCCATATTGCGTCAGCTGTGGTGTGTAGTGCAACACCTCTAAATTTACAGATCACTGGGCCAAGCTAAGCAGTTCTCTCCTGCCACTGAACAGCAGATGGAAAACACCCTTAATCTCTAATAATGAAAATATTAATAGAATGGGATGATAGCTCTATAACTAGCAGTTCTGTAAATCAGAGAAACTAAACAAAAACCTGGTAGGATATTTTATTCTATGGTATAAATAAAGAAACAATATAGAGCTTAGATAAAATGAAAATAAATTCAAAATTCATCCTTACATCCTACCCAAACTCTGTGCTGCATCTTACACGTAATTGTAAATGCCTCAGACATCTGCAGTGCAGTATATTAGTAAAACAGGTGGGCTTCAGTTTATGAGAAATAACATTAAAAAATCTGGTGCTTTAGGCAAGCACCAGACACTCCTCTGTTTCTTTTTCCTTGTGGTCTCTGAGGGCTTTAGAAACATTGGTAAACTGGCTCTCATCCGTGTTTGTGATGTACTTATAAATATTTCCCATTTATAACTGTGAAAAACAGCATGGTAAGCTAATGGAGCAAGTGAGCAGCAGAGATGGAAATGGAATATAGCCCTTTTACCCAGTAGCAGGATTATCATCTAGCAGTGTTAAATGAAAGTATTGTGAGACATTTCAGATTTGGGATGCACAGCTAAAAGCATTCATTACGGAGGAAGGGATTTGGCTCTGGCAGCGTGCTGCAAGCCGTGCTTGAGGTTAGCACCGCTAGTCCTGGAGCGCTGCTGACAAATCACACAAACGTTTTCTTACCTACAGGGAAGTTTTATCCAGTGAAGGGGAATGGGGCAATGCTTGACCAATTGCTGCAAATCTACAGCATCCCATGCTGTACATGCGGTTACAGTGGCCTGGGCAATGCGGATACCATAATAGTAGTCTCTGGCTGAGTGAGGTTATCTCAGGGGTATTACAAACAGGATGGATTTTCTCTAGAGGATGAACCTTCTAAAAGCTTCTCAGAAATAATATTCCATACCATTTGAGAAAAATGAAAGTCTTTATTTTTGGTCTTTTAAATACCACGAAAATCTCTGCAGTGCCAGCACTATTGGTTGGAATGAGTCTGCTGGACAAGGAAATCACAGCAACAATCTTTTGAGGTGACAGTCTCACTGCTTGGTCGTAACTCTTGCATCATGTTCAAAGCTCTTCCCAGACTGCTGGAGCTGTGCTGTGTCGTGTTGCATCATGCCAGGCTGAGCCCCGTGCCATGAGGCCAGTAATCCCTGAGGGCGGGAGAGAGGCAGCCTGCTGCGGACACATGCTGGAGAGGTGGGAGCACCCTCGAGACATTCGGTCCCTGAGCTGGGAAAAGTGTCGCTGCAGCGCACCCTTCGTCTGCTATCTAGATACTCATAAAGCAGAAGGATGTTTAAAGGAAGGAGAATATATAATTTCCCTCCTTTCTGTGGTCCTAATTAGGAAATACTGTAAGTATCTGAAGATATTTATAGTCATAGAACTCAGCCTTCTACTCCTCTGGCTGGAGAAGGGAAGGTACCTGCAGAATTAGTCAGATTTTGCATTTATTGGATTTTACTGTTTCCAAATAATGCATGCTCACTTTACAAATTAATTTACCTTGGTTGCCTCACCTCTTCCCAGCTGTCAGTCCTTCTCATAATGCCCTTCTCATTTTGAATTAAGCTCTCCTGTATTATTAATTCAGCAGTTTGTAATTAAATGATTAGCTAATCAAATTGTTCCCTCCAGAGTATCTGTGTAAATGCATTGAAAACTGATTGATTTAACTGAGGTCATTCAGAGATAGTTTAGCCTTCAAACTCACTGTTATGAAGGATGAGAAGCAAAGAGGAATAGATCTCAGGAGGAAAAGGCTCTCTGACCTGGGGGCAGGAGAACTGTGTCTTTTAACCTTGTACATGTTTTCTTGCAGTTCCTGTGGAAAAAACCCAGAATTGTCCTGGAAGTAGAGATCCAAAATTACATGGACTTTTTTGTTCATATCACTTTACCTGTCAAAACTGCAGTTCAGATTTTAAAACGCACCATTATAATTAGCTACTTTCTCCTTTGGTTTACGCTGACTGATCATATGGGAACAAAAGGAGAATTCCTTTAAGGAAATTAAAGGTGAGTAAGCACAGAGGGACGATCCTATGGGGGCGGCATTGCAGTATTGTTATTGCTGGTTTTGTCAGAGAAGTTAAGTTCTATGTACGACTTTCCCCACTGATTTGAGCAAAACTGCTTCTGCAGCTCTTATGAAAAGATAAAATGCTCACACCGTTGTAAAGGGGTGGGAGGAAATGAAGTTAACTTTTTTTATTTCTCCCTCAGCTTTTGCAGCTGAACGGGTGTTTTCTCAGCTCCCTCAACAGCGTTTAGGTACTGGTCACTTCCAGAGGTGGTGGTGCAGCCTCTACTGGTCAGTAAACTTTAGCGACGCAGCAAAGCTCAGGTATTGCCTATATTCCCTTTAGACCAAATGACACGGGGGCAACCTGCTCCTCCCTGGTAATGGGAGTCACCACCCTGTGGTAAAGCAATGCAGAGATTCGGCTCGCTGCTAGGCTGACTGTAGGGCAGCAAGTAGTTGGTACTTCTGAAACAAGGCAGTTGGCTCCCTCTGCTGATTTGCAGCATGATTTTAGTTGGTTTAAGCAACGAGCGCTCTCCTTCTTTAGGTCCTGGAGGTTCTAGTATCGTTGTGCCTGCTGGTTTTAATGTGGTTTCTTTCCCTGTGAAGTAGTTACAAAGCTGTATGTTCCCCTTCAGCTTAAAATCTGTACAGACCTTTACAAAGATTAATATATGTATTTATAACGAGAATCAAACTGTAATGTGGCAGCTGAGTATAAGCATTTTAGGTAAGATTGCCATAAAACCATAATTACACCCATCTGTTTCCCTTAAGTATCCAGTAGAAAACAGTCAGAGTTTATATATCTCTTGATAGCTCTCTCTCAATCAGGTATTATGGGGAAAGAGGGAAATTGATTTCCCCATTTATTGTATTTGGAGAAAAAGATAGTGCTTAAATTCAAATATACAAGAAAACCAAGCTGAAAGTGTTTGTCAAAGGAGTTTTATTTGTATATGGACAGCGTCAAAACAGCAGTTTCCCAAAAGTCTCTCTTAACCCTTATGCACCAATTATGGAAAAGACAGAACGGCCAAATTTCTAATAAAGCTATATAAATAGATATTAACAGTAAACAAACACGTACTATTTCTTAAAAATGCATATAGTTCCATCAAAGCTGTTTGATATAAAAAGAGCTTTGTAAATCCTGAATTCTGGTGGAGAAGATACGCGAATAAGCCTTACTGTTGTGGCCTGGCTGCTATGTGGTTTTTGACCCGATTCTCACCTAGGGTAAATTTGAGAGGGCTGTGGATGGCCGGTTTCCACTGCTGCAGGACTGATGCACTGCCTTGAAATTGATACTTTTGTATAGCTAAAAAAGGAACTGATTTGAGATGCTATAAAAAAAAAAAAAAGAAAAAAAAGAAAAAAAAAAAAAGACTAAGAGAACTTGTCTGCTTGTGGAGTTTCTACCACTTACCGGCAACCATTTTAGGGATGTTGGTGTTAGCATATTTGATATTGCACGCTTTTAAAAAGGGTTGCCTACAAGAATTCAGCAATCTGGGTGCAACCAAGTTACCTAAACCTAAGCTCCTTTGCCTTTTGAATTGTCCTCATGTACTGTATCACTTGGAAGTTACTGTGGAGTCTCAGTGATTTTTGAGCTCGTTTGAAGGTGCTTGAGAGTTTCCAGCGCCAAATGAAAATGACACACTCTGTCTTTCCTGTAGATACCTACGTGACTCTTCCATGTGTCATGTACCTACAGGTACCTTTCTCATTGCTCAGACTGATGAGATTGGCTGACCGGGCACTCCAGCTGTCAGAGGGCTGAACACCGTGACCAGGCGGTATTGTCACTAGGGGATCTGAGCTTGCAGCAGCATCTTCCCAGAGAGGATCACATTAAACTTGCAATTCTACCTGCAGTTGCCATCATCGTGCGGTGAGTGCAGGTGAGAGTCGCCTCCCGGCTGGCGCTCCACAGGCTGCTGCGGGGTACATGGTGCCAGTAGATGGAGCTCAAGGATCCTAATCACTAAAGAGATGGTAAAATTAATGTCGAAGGTACAGGCCAATATTTTGCCTTTTTTGTGTGCTGCTGCTATTTGCCCTTTGCTGTGACATTTTTCTTCCACCTGAAGGAACTTGCATTGAGAAATTAATACAAGTGGAGCACTTTACAAGATTTGAGATGTCAGGTTGTCTAAAAAAATTTAGATAAGCATTTACTGCTGTGTGCCTCTGTCCAAATAATGCTTCCTGAATCCCACCCACTGTCAGTGACACTGCAGCTCTTAATGTCACATTGTCACTGTCATGGCAATTAATTAAAGGTACTGGCACTTGATAAGCTGATTATGCCCTGTACTTTGAAGGAGGTAAAAATTTCTGTGCATCTGTATATGCGCTTTTACTAAAACCATGCTAATGTACGATAAAAGACATCATCTTATATCTCTGATAACTGTTTCCTCTGGTGTTGCTATTGATGGTGAGGGGGAAAGTGGGCAGGTGTCTGGTTGCCCTTTATCTACTATGTATTTAATGCCATATCTATCCAGACAAAAATAACTTTCTGCAGGCCCTAAGGAAAGAAGCAGGTATATGTACACACATCACAAGATAAATATTTAGATAAATAGCAAGGATGTCTAAAGCTTTCCCATGGACTTTCTGTTCGTACGCGCTTATGCTGGATTCTGTTCAAAGCACAGCTAAGTAGCACAGAGGAGTGAGAGCTTTCAAAAATTCCCCTTTCAGACAAAGAAGTTCAGATGTCACATGTCAAGCATTGTGACCTCGGGGGTTTCAACCTAGTCTCTAACAGGCATTTCTCACCCTTGAAAAAACATCTGGCTTTTGAAACAATGCCTCCTTTCAAGAACTTGGGCTTAATATTATGTCATGAAGGTCAAGATTGTCTTGTACTGACTGAGAGGAGCACAGCAGCTTTCACTGTGGTTCCTTTCTTCATATGTGGCTCTTACTTGTACTTAACATTTTCAACTGAAAAATGAAATGTGGTATGAGAAAGTATCGTTTTCTGTGTGAGGCTTTGATGTGTTTTGTCTTCTAGCCTCCCTATTGTTGTTGCATTGTCGTAATACTGAATGCATATTCTTTTATTAACTGATGGCCTTTATTTGACAGGACTATTTACTTTTACTGGTCTTAAGTTTCCTGGCAAGGTACACAGACAATTTCAACTTGAACCTTCCAGTGGAAGGAACACAGTGACAATTCAATGTGTCTTCTCTATACGGGCTACCAGTGGAATAAACAAACAATGGACCTGTACGAGACTGTACAAGCCAGGTCAGCTCAACCCAGACACAATGAAGGTAAATCACAGCACAGGCAGGCTGGGAGCAGCCACCAGAAGGGCTGGAAAAGGTTATATTAAAACATCTCAGATCTGAATAGCAGGATTACTTCTGGTTATAAAAAGAGTCTGCACATTGTATGTGTGCAATTACTTCAGAAGAGCAATCCTGCTCTAATTGACCCAAAGAGGCAGTTAGCAGTCAGACAACTGGCTGGGGACAATGGGGCAAAAAAAAACCCTCAAAACAGCCCTGCAGTAGATTAGATTAGATTACATATTTTTGTTATCACCCACCCACCTCTCGCTCTTACCCCAGGTGACTGCTGGGTGGCTGTTTGAGCTGGCTCTGGGCCTGCTTTCCTGGGTTGGTGGGGGAAGCATGCCACTTGTTTGGCAACTCTGAATTGGAACATGAATCTGCAATGCAGGTATCTTAGAGGAGTCTGAGTTGCTCTTGATTCACAAGCCACAGTGGCCAAACAAACAGTTTTTCTTCTGTAGCTGGCATGTTATGTATGATCTCGTCTACTCGAAGTGGCCTTTCTCAGATGTACCTAAGTCACTCACTGTCGCCTCAGGCTCCGCTTGCTGTGATGTATTTTTTTCTCAGACTGAAACTGAAGTAATCTGGAAAGGTTTCCTGAAAGGATAAGAGAGAGACACAGCTTAAGTAAAAGGGCTCTCCCCACACTCTTAGGGATAACAATATTGAGAAATTTAAATATACTTTTTATGCCTTCCTCCCTCTCGCTTCTTTCTCTCTCTCTTTCATGGCTTTTTGTCTGGAAGGCCTAGTTTTTTATTAAATAAGCCTTTGAGAAAATTCTCTCAGCATTGGTACTCCTGGTCACAGCTAGCAGTGTTAAGAATGGATCTGGAGGTGTTGTGCCCAAGTTAAAACAAGATTGTAACGGGATTCCACCCCAAGGCTCACTCTGTGCGTGGAAAAACTTAACTCCTCTAAAGAAAGAAAATCACAAGTGTTCAAATTCTAGTGGGAATGACATGACATTGTACCCAAAAATGGCAGAACCCCAGTTTGTCCCTAAATTGTGACAGGAGTCAATTTCACTTGCTTTCAGGTTATTCCGGGGCTGACAAATACGTACCCATGTCTTTATATCTAGGAAATTAACAATGTTTCTTCAGGGAAAAATGGTGACAACTACACTACCATACAAGGAATGAACAATAATTTACCTGTAGTAACTGATTCATTTATTACCTTACTCGCTGAAACCTCAGTTACTAAATGGGCAGATACCTGAGATCTAATATTAGACTTTGCCAGTGTGGCCTGTCTATTCAAGTAATACTGGTTTCAAAGGCCATTTAATGTTTAATATGGTGATACCAAGAACTGGAGAATTTTTTTAAGCCCAGCTTTTTAAAATTTTCATCTTTAGGATGAATTCTTACTGAAGTAAACTGGGGGAGTTAATACTGGTTTTGAACAGGAGAAGCCAAATTCTTAAAAATGTACCAGAAGTTGAGACAAGGGAAAAAAACCCAGACATCTTAAAGATCCTCACTGACTGCATTAGGTCTGACTTGCATTCAGATACCTTTTGAAATCATACACCTGCTTAAGTCCAATAAGGTAATAGTTTTCCTTTTTTGCCCTAGCTACTTGGCATTCTCTTTGCTTTGCCCCTTTATATTTTCCTGTGTGCAGCTGAGACAGTCAAACTTTAAAACAGCTGAGAGAACCTCACCGAAACAGTTGTCCTGCACTGCTTTGCAAAGCAGAAATTCTTTTTTCACCTCCAGCAGCCTCATGAAACACGAGCAGGAGTACATGCTGCCTCCCTGCGTCGATGTACCCCAACGGGAGAGGCCACTGAGGTGAGCCCCTTCAACTCAGCATGAGCTGGAACTGGTGGTACTTGAGGGAGACTCTAGTGACTTCTTGTTTCATAATACATAATAAGTAGAATAAAAGCACTTTTTAAAAGTACAACCTTTTTCCTTTGTTTTTTACTGGAAAATCAAATACATTTCAATCAGGTACTTCAGACAACTGTATCTATGAAAGTGAAAGTGAAATATTTTTGGCATGGAAAGAATATGGGAAAATTCAGAAAAGAAAATATATAGTTACTGCTTGAAAGTAGCTTTTAATGTTCTAATCCCCAGTGGTGCTGTCTCCTGAGCTGGGAGCTGACTGCAGGCATAAGCATTGCTATTATGTTGTACACCTGCTGGCTTTACTGTCTCTCCAGTGGTGAATAACTTTGGGGAAACAAGTGTAATTAGTTGAAGTACGCTTATATGTGATGTTCTTAACAAATGTTGTAATTTACGAATAGTACTTATATACTAGAAATACCAGTATTTAAGAGTATTGGGTTATATATTGATAACCCAACCAACCAGATAGATAAACCAATCTGGGTCTGAGTTAATCTGATGCCAGTGATTAAACTCTTTGTTACAGGCAGGCCAGGAAACAACTCTTCCTGTTCAAATTCTCCCACAGAATTTTATGAACAGACCAGAATTTATGAATACACAGCACTGGGTCTGGATTCACTGCAGTATATAGCCCATGGCTACCAAAGAAAACCCCTGAATTACAGTGATAAATGGAACACACTGGTGGGTCAGAGCAGGTGAGTGTGTCTGTTCATAGCCCATCTGAGACGCAGGAGGTGGGGACCAGTCCAGCACTGGGCTGGAGACTGGGACAGCCATGGTTCAGGAACTGCCTGGGTTGGGGGAAAGAGGTGTAGCTGGGCAGTAGCAAACCTCCATGTGGGAGCCTTCGGGGGAGTGCTCTGAATTTCAACGTTAGGGAGGGGCAAGCAGCAACTCCATAGGTTTAATTAAACTTGCAACAACAGATGTAGGAACAAGTTAAATTTAAAAAACCTCCAAACTACAGTTGAGCTAAAGGCATCCCAAGCCCTGGCACATATAGAGGTCCAAGGTGGGCACAGGTCACTGGATGTGGGACTGACCACTGCCTGTGTAATAGCTATTTCAGTGAACAGAATATGGTGCTTTTGATGATTGTTGAGCTGTCACTGGGCCCATCCAGGACTGTGGGTGTACTTGGTGCTCATGGGTGCTTCTGCAGCTCCGACAAAAGCCTGGGGTGCAGAGCATCCCCCAGGGTGGTGTGGGGTGGGGGTGGCCGCTCTTGGGACGCGTGTGGTGGGAGAGGGTTTGGTAAGGTGGCTTCTCAGCCGCTGGGTGCTGAGTGGCTGAGCCAGAGCTCGAGGTCTGACCTTGAGACCATGCGTGCCCAGGGAAATAACTTGAGTTTAAAAGCACTGTGAGAGTTAGGATTTTTATTCCCACTCCCTCCCCCTGAATTAACTGTATCATCCCTGTAATAATAATTCAAGGAAGAGAGTGTTTTAGTCCTTCTTGTCCAGGTGAGGCCTTCTTCGCGTTGCCCTCGCGTGTGCTCACCTGCTGCAGGCACGCGTGGAGCCACACGAGCAGCAGAGCACAAGTGTGAATACTCAATGCCCCGGCCAGCAGCGACCTCTGTCCCTTCACCAGCTGGTGGAGGCTTCCCTCGTGCATCCCAACATCAGCCCGTGACCACTGAGGTGCCCTCTGTGGGAGGTAGCAGGCTGCGGGAGGATGCCCTCGGTGAGGGAGGAACACCCCAGCCTCACCTTTGCTGCCTGCTGCAGGGAGAGGCTGAGCCGAGCCCTGGCCTTCCTTTCCTCTCTCCCAGTGTGAGCAGCCCCCCGGCCCCTGGCAGCCCCTGCCGCAGGCTGCCGGCAGCCTCTGCCTTCAGTGGGAGCACACACAGTTCCCAGCTCCCATCATCATGCAGGAGGTGGTGGATTTTTTGCATGGCTCCCAGTTTATTTATGTGTCAAAAGCAATTTGTGTGCGCCATGGAATTTATTTTAAATGAGCTGAAAAATACAAAGTTAATTTGTCTTAAAATGAGTAAAATTCAACTATCTAGATTTTTCTAGCTTAGTAACTGAAAACTTTGGTATTCTCTCTTATTTAACAATATGTCTTTTCATTACGAACTGAATTTGTGATAAAGTACAGGGTTTAATTTTGATATTAAAAGTATTCTTAGGTAACGTGTATTGTTAACTTTCTTTGTTTGCCCATAATAATCCAGTTTATCCAGAGATTACAGAAAAGGTCACCTAAGAGTTACTTTACTGAAATTGGTGATATGAAATGCCAATTTACTAAATCAAGCCATAAATATGTCCTTCAAATATACTGCTACTTTTTTCCTCTTTCCTAATAATGTAGGTATGTCCTGATTATATTACAGTACAAACATTCGAATTCTTTGATCAAATCTACTTCATGATTCTGTAGACCCTGATCCTATAAAGCCTTTGCATTCTTCACATAGAAGCTTTGTTTTGTTTTGTATTATTCATGTAAACACAGAAGTGATGCTTTGTAGTAAGTTTATTTTGATATTTTAAAAATGGTAATCAATCTCCCTGTCAGACTTAAGGCACAAAAGTTAGTTGCAGTCTCGCTTCTGTTACTATAGCTCTTTTGTGGTTAAGTTATGTATTTCTTTTTCCAGAACTCTGATATTATTCATAATTCCAGAGAGAAAAAAAAAAAGAGTTAATTAAAAGCAAAGAATTTGATTTGTATAATAATGTCATGCAAAAAGCATAGAGTGAGAAGGTGGGATTGCATTTGAGTGTTTTCCAACATTGAAAACGTGGCAGAAACAGAAGCAGAAGACACTCTTCCTGAAGTACATTATTTACCAGAGACATGGAAGATGTGGGGATTTGTGTTGGAAAGGCAGTGATTTTAAACCTCCACCTGCCCCCCCCAGACCCTCATAGGCATTAATTTATTTCATGTTCAGTAGGGCTTAGAAAATGCTGAAGGTGTTTAAAATATTAGGTGGTTTTAAAAGAACTTGGTAAAAGAAAGTATATTTATTAGACATAGAAAAAATTACAGTAAATAGTTTGTGAGTGCTTTCCAGAGGACACACAAGCTCAGATTTGCCTCATCTACTTCCACCCGTGCCTCTCCACAGTCTTTTTTTCTGATTCATTTGGGAAGCTTCCTTATCTTGTGCATTGCTCAGTATGAGGTACGCCATCTGCATATTATTGTAAATTAGAGGATTCATCCATCTACTATCTTAGATGAGTATGGCTTTCCTGCAGGAATTTTTAAATTGTATAAATTTAATTCTCATATCCCTTCTGGAATATTGAACAAAACTCATTTTATGACTACAGGGTTTTAAAGCAGAAGGGGCAGTAAACTAATATAATTAATCATTGTGTCATTGCTACAGAATAATGGACTAATTCTCTTCCTAATTTCCAGTTACTTATCATTTTAAATCTCACAGGGAAAGCAGCGCTGTATGGAAAGCAACAAGGAACAACCAATTAAATAAGTGTTTTGTTTCATCATCCTAAGCAAGTGTAACAGAACCGGGGAAGCTCTGTTTGTGATTTATTAGTTGCATTTGTTCTATAAGTTTTCGCATACAGTTAAATATTTCACTGAACTGCTTCATATAAAAAAAATAATGAATTTCCCTGGAATGACATATTTTGTGCATCAAGCTTGCATTTTTAAAAAAACACTCAAGTATACAGAATAATGGTCTTGAGTTAAAATGAACAAACCAAGCTATCTAAAACTCTTTTAATTAATTTTTTTTACCATCAACTGTGAAAAAATTAAAAATTCCTGCCATTACAAAAATTCAATTGTGTTCTGACACTCTGTCCTAATTTGGACCACAACCTAAATACTTACGTTTTACTTACAAGACTGTTTCAAATATTTATCTCACAGCTGAATTCAAGTCTGCCGTTACAGGTTGTATGTTCTTTACCAGCTGATCATTTTAAATGTGTCTACTACCTGTCACTAGTTTTGGTGTGAGACTGTGGGCTCTGCTAAATCTTTGCATGTTCAAGTTTACATTGTCACAATAAAGATGACCAATACCTCTGATATCCCTCACTAGAACTGGAATTTGGATGCTTTTACAGAGATTCAGGCCTATTCTGATAGAGGCAAGGGGAGAATACCAAGAAGGAGAAAGAGAATGGATAGGAATGAAGCGCTAGGAAAAACGGGTTCAGAGATAGCTAAGGAACGAGCTGGAAAAAAGTATCACTGAAAAGACTGTCTGGAGCATGTGAAGATGCAGCTGAGTACTAGACGATATAAAGGCAAGGCAGAGTGGGAATGCAAGAGGGAATATGAAGTGCTTAATAGGAAAAGAGAAGCAAGTTTTGGCACACATGAAATAAGACTCCGTGGGATGGGTCGGACAGAAGGAGCGAAGGCTAGTAATATGCAACAGGAGTGAATAGAGGGGGAAGATAAATTAGTAGTTCCTGTTGCTGTACAGAGTTCAGCATCATTTCTGGCAGCAAGCTGGAAAGCCCTTAAAGACTGAGCTTTCAACTAGGAATTCTCATTAAGTAGAGGCCCAGTAACCCTATCTGAAAGGTTAGAAGAAAAACAGTAAACAAGGCAGCATTTTTTCCATGGTTTTCATATAAGTACAACTAATTGAACTGAACCTAGAGGAAGTACTGACTTGAACCTTTTCTTTTTTTTCTTGAGCAGAAATTCAGCATGAGATGTTTACTACTTTGAAGTTTTGTTGAACTGGAACAGCTTTAGTCACTGCTGAACCCAAATTAGAACCTAATTGAATAATTAACATATTTGACCCTCAACTTAAATGGAATAAATTCAATACTAATTCTGGGCAATACAGCTTTCTGCATTCCCCAGTTCAATCCCACTTCTTGTTTATCCTGCCCAGATTCCTTCCAGCATCCTGCTTTGAATCAGGTCGTGCTATAGGTTGTAGGTGGATGAGTTGGAAAAAATTGGTAGAGTTTGGACTGTGTGAGTAGCATTGCTCAGAGTTCTCTTTTTTGGTATTTCTGCTTCCAGGAATTTGTATTACTGCTTCCATCCACATGACAAACTTCCTGAAGGGTACAGAGGAACAACCTACCTGCCTGTCAGACATTAGGGAGAGTATTTCTCCATGTTCTGCTTTACTGCTATGCCAGCCATCCTCTGTGCCTAATTGTCAGAGGAGCACCGCTGTGACAAGCCATTTGGAAAAAAAGTAAGAAGGATTGTGTGGGTTTTCATCTAGAACTGACACCAGGTGTTTAAAATGTTTTAAAGAAAATGCTGGGAAATTCGTAGAAATTGCCACGCAACGGTTCATGCCAGTCATGTTGTTAGTAAACTTAAATGCTGTACAAGCAAGCTTTTTGAGTTTGATGTTTACCTTACTCTGTCTGGAGAACACGGTGTCAAGTGCACATTTTTTATTTTAAGAATAGTCTTAAAGGCTTGATTGCTCTTTGATCCTGATGTTGCGCTGAAGGTAGTTCAAAGTTATAAGGAGTTATGTATGCTGTATCTTAATGAAATGCTTGTCTGAAATTGTACTGATAGCCTGCTGTGAAAAAATCAATTTGCCATCAGCAAACTGAATGTACTTGATGCTCAATTTAGTTCACCCAACTATTTCACGTTCTTTCCCTATAGTAAAACAAAAGGGTCCTGAGAATTAATTACAGTGTTAGCATCTGCTCATGGCAGCTTTGCTGATATACTTAGTAGAATAAGATAGTTAAGGCGGGAGTGAGATGGAGTGTAGAGTCTTCCCTACTACCATTTCTTATGCAAATACCTTTTAAAGGACAGGCCTCTGTTAACTCCTGTAAATACTTTTCCTTTTTGCAGTAGAGTACCCAGTTGTGTTTAAAATTGGGAAATTCTGATTGCTTCCAAATAATTTGTGTTACATCACTTTTTCTTGGTTTTCATGGTTTTCTATAAATATTGCTGGCTGCACAATGGAGTATTGTTTACCTGAATGCTGGTAAAAGCATTTTTTCCTTCAAAGTAAATTCCAAACTTCTTTTGGATCAGTAGATGAATGAGAAGTTTCCTGAGATTCCTAACGTTGAGTCTTGTATTAGTGTAATTCCAACCTGCTGTACCAAGCACACTGTGGAGTAACCTGGAATGCTGGACAAGGATACTTTTGTGTTGTGTCTTTATTAACATTAAAAAATGTTAGTGTGCTAACATGCTGATCTAAACTGAGGTTTTATTGTGCTAAACATAGACTGAGCTGGAGGAGAAGCTGACAAAATGTTGGTAATTTTAGGATTTTGGCATTCTATAATTTTGTATTTTAATGTATGTTCAGGTAAATAAATCTCAGTTATTTGAGCCAGGAGAAGGATCAGGTCCAGCACTTTTTTGTCTAGGCCTTTTCTTTTTGCTAAAACATCACAGAGCATAAGTTACCTTTCTTGGAATGCCTGAGAAAACATGATCTCTCAAACCCAAGAGATTTTCATTATTTGTAAATTTTCTACAATTTCTGACATGTTGGATTAGAAATGTGCTCATGCATATTTTGGAGGAGATCATCTTAGAATTCTGTGGGAGAGTGCCTGAAATTCAGTCAGCCTGAATGACTGAATCATTCAGTCATGAATGATTGTGATGCCAGTAATGGTAGTGGGGTTAGTCCTGTTTGCACTGGGGAACAATTTCAGTTCATGTAATTATAACAAAAAAATAAGTTTGGTGAAGTCAGAACAGGTTAATTATCTTCAGTTATTTGAAAGTGAAAAATTATGACCAGAACTAGTGGGAATTCTAAATGTTTTTAATATTTGTTGTTTCATATTTTCTGACAAGCTGTGAGCACAAATGGGAAAACTGTGTTTGCATGTCTGAAGGTGTAATATATTCTTTAAGCTTTCAGAAAATTTGCATATGCCCTGTTAGTTGCTTGTGGGTTTTGTATGATAAGTCATTATCCAAAGGAAGACAAGCCAAGCTTTCATTAGATTAAGCTTTTTCTTCTTGAAGACATTTGAATGTTCTTTATGATGTAATTTGTTAATTTTATTCTTTTCTATATATATATATATATATAACATTATCATTAATGCTTCAGCTTTTGTATTGCATACAATACTTAAATTAATGTCCATTAGGTTGCTATATACCAAATGCTTTTAACTTCTTAACTCATAAAAAGATTGTTGAAACAGTGCCTGGCACTGGTCAGGTACAGAGATAATTAATACAGAAGTGAAAAGAAAATATCTAAATTATATATTTCATAAATTATCACTCTTATAAAACTGTAGTAACATAGTGTGATATTTAATATGCATGCCTGCATTATCTTTTTTCTTGTATCAACTAAAAATTTAGCTAAGGGTTGAAAGAGTGGGTCTTTGCTCCCTAATGACCTAGCAATTGAAAAACATTTCTGTATTTTGTAGATATGCTTTATTGGAGCATCACATCGTATGAAATTTAAACTCTACATGTGTATAACTGTTTTTGAAAGAATGTATGGTTTGCTACTCTTCCCGAGTTAACACATCTTCTAAATAATAATCATTTTGGTAAATACTTTGGATTCCTGAGTATGTCCAGAGAAACCCTTGAAAAAAAAAGGTGACCTAAGTGAAATGAAAACATAACTAAACTATCAATAACTCTGGTAATAAAAGCAAAGCCTATCTGGACTTCAGAACTGGGATGTTTCCTTTTCTGTTTGTCAAAAATGCACTGCAGTTATGCAAACGGGGAGGTTACAAACAATACTAAAACTAAGAAATTACTTTTTCTAAAAACTGCATTAATCATGCATTAATCATCCCCAAGTCTAAGAGAGAGTAGAATCTGCTGGTTGTATAGAGAAGTATTACTGAAATTAGCAACTTACTGAAATCATTATGCTTTTCTCCCCTCAATGTGTACATATTTAATTGGCAAAAGTCATGAATACACAGTTTATAATGGAACAGTCATTTTTGTAATTTAAGCTTCTTAAACATTTAACATATATGGATTATTACATGTCATTAGCCAAAATATCTGGTCTATTACCTATAGAAAATGCTATTGTCCTTCAGGAAACAGGCTTTCTTATATGATTGTTTTATGAAAATGGTTTAATATCATGCAATGTTTTAGCTTGAGTATAATTCCAAGCAAGCTATATGTTTTGTATGGTTTTTAACAGTATTGAGGGGAGGGAAAAATAGAAACATATTTTATCATTCTAGAATTTTTATGGCACATGATAATTGTTACCTTGAAAATAGTCAGGATACACTTTCACATAACCTGTAAAATTTCTATTTCTTTCTATGCTATATTTGGTCCAGGAGGTGTGCAAAATCTTGTGATCATCATTCCTTGTATTTATGTGAGAAATAATTGACAGAAAGAAGTACTTTTTCCCAATACTTTAACAAAAAAGAAATGGCAACTTGTATGTAATGTCTTCAGTGTTTTCTATTTCATAAGAAGGAAATCAGTACAGTAAATTTTTCTTTGATGTGGGAAAGGCATTCCTGATAGCCTAATATTTCATACAGTTGGGAGGAAAAATTGTAAGTTTTGTACACCGCTTAATTTCTCTAGACATTGAAATGTTTTCATCTGGAGAAGCAGCATTTTGTGTCTAGCATTTTTCATTACAGATGCTAATTAACAATAGCTAACAAATGATGGTGTTATGCATTAGTACTCAGAAGAGCATCTGGGAGCTCCAAGAGCAATTGGATCCATTGCTGAGATTGGAGATGCCTGCTCCCAGAAGCTCTCAGCAAAATGCCAAATGCATAAATGGTATTGAAAATAGCTTACAGCTATAGTTATAGTAATTTATTTATATATAAATTTAAATATAAAAAGTGAAAGGAGTAGAGGTCTTAACAGAGAATGACAGGAAGGGAGATTTTATTTAATAATTTGTTGTTGCAGAAGCACAGGATATTGATTGCTTCCTTCTTCCTGTGGTCTATTATAGTTGATAGTTTTGGTTAATTTAGTTAATTTCTACAACAGATGCTCTATTTGTCATGGGATTTTAAAAATGTTGTCTGACCTATAGGGTATATTCTAGCATGTGGATTAGGTTGTTTTGAGGATTTTTTTGAAGTAAACCCCCTTTGTGTGGTTGCCCGCAGTTGCATGGAACTGAACTTGATGATTCAGATAGTCCCAGGTATAAGCTCCAATGAAGGCGTGAGAGAACTATTATCTTTACCCATGTTTGGTATCAGTAAAATATGAAATATTTTGCTACAAGTAGCTCCTATTTAACATACATCAGAAATGTTTTTGTAGTTTATTTTTCAAACCACGTCATTGTGGTGATTGACTCCTTGCTGCAGTTCTTCATTTATCTCTGTGGCAAAAAGATTTTTCTTTCAGTTTTGAAGGGTCTTCATGGCTTGTCTTTCCTTAATCCATGCTAGCTTGATATACCACACAGTAAGCCTCATCTTCTTTTGTAGTAGTAGAAGGTTTTCAAGTCCACTTTAAAATACTTTGGGAATTTAACTCGTGTAATTGAAAAAATAATTCAGAAGAGGTCATTCTTTCAAATAAAGCTATCTCTGTTGACCGTGGCTGGACACATAGGGCAATTACACATATAATAAAAATCTCCTTTCTTCTATTCTCATACTACTCTGGCTCACAAATTTGAGAGGCATTAAGGTTTTTTTTTATTAATAAATTTTCATTAAGTAATAGATTATGAATTCAGACTAAAGGTATTATTTATGAGGTTACAGGGTAGCTGCTGATTCATTCATACGCCTGTACCTGCTACCAAAAGACCAATTAAATAGACTTTTCATTTGTTTGCTTGTTTGTTTGATGCTTTTCAATGAAACAATATGTGTTTTCATTGCCTTCCTTATCCAGGGCTGAAAAGTCTTGATTTGAACTTGTCTAATTTCTCATATTTTTAGCATGTAAGTGTAGAAAAGTTATAGGTTTAATTTATCTTTTCTCTTTATCTAGATGATTTATCTTTTCACCTGCTGTTGGCCAAGCCATAAGTTTAGAGAGAAGGTAGGAAATTATATTAGAACAAATCTTTAATACCATCACAACAGGTGCATAGAGTTTATTGGAGGCTGTTTCATTGCCACAGAACAATGTCTAAAATAATTATTTATGTAAGAGGGGGATTTTTCCTTGCATGTCTTATTTCACTTACACTAGTTTTTGAACTATGGAAACACTTTCATATTCATTTTACAGCAGTCTGTGCAAAATTTCTGAAATTTTTTGTGTTGGTACTGAAACAGCGGTACTTTTAGGGGTCTTCAGACCGAAGAAGTTTGGAACAAGTGCATTAAATTTAATGGTAGGCAATCTTTAAGAAAGAATATGAAAGTTGCATTGGATGGGCAAAGTAAAGTAACTGCAAGAATTAACTTCTACTCTTGACATTTCTATTCAGTAAATACGATCTTATAACAGCGCATATAATTCACATTCCCCTGTTTGTATTCTTATACTTTGATAAATTTCTGGTTTTTATGACTGTTCAAATTGCACATCGATGGCAGTATAAAAATGAATGACATTTAATTTAGTACCACTGAGTTTTCATTTTCAAGAGATCTAAGTAAAATGCATGAATGTGATATATTTGGGAAGATCCTAGGAGCAGTTTTCTGTACTCTTTCCCCCTCTTCCAATCTTTGAAATTCTATTTGATGTTTTGATTTCTTTCCACATAGTTAGCTTTGTGTGCATGCAACCATGTGTGTTCCTGCAAAATTTTTTATTTAATGTGAAAGAAAACTGGTACCTTCCCAGAACATGATAACAAAATATGGAATTAAGGAATACGTACATTTGATTATGTCAGAAAACCATACCTATAAGGACAGTGATGAAAAAAAGACAGCAGGGTTAAAACAACTGCTAGAGAGAAAAGCAGGTTTCATTGCCTAGATTTTTCCTCTTCTCAATATAATTACTTTATTTGTGATCTTGCATTAAAATCTGCTTTACTGTCATCTAAGAAATTTTTCTGTAATTTACAATTAATTATTAATTAGTGCTACCTTCAATGCATTTTTTTCATACACAGTAAAATGTGTAATTACTTGTAATTTTATAATTTATTTTAAATGCATCATGATATAGCTGTTCATCTGTATAATATAAGTACTACCATGTAACTTCGCACAGTGTAGAATACTTTTTTGGCAGGCACGTATTTAGCTGATGTTTGATTTTATTTTTTAGTGATAATTCAGATATTTGGATGTAAGTATTGAATGTCTGAACTGTTTGGATCGGTATCAGAGAGGTGTAAGGCTAACTTTACAGGTTAAGCTAGCTTTATATATGTTTATAGAGTTTTCATTTTTAAAGCTTTAATACCGAGAATACCAAATATCAGTAGTGCACAGAATACCAAGAGATTTTCTGCAATCATGTCTAAAGCAATTTGTCTTTTATATTCAGTAGATAAATTGAATTGGAAAAATGTTGAACTGGATGCCATGGCTTGCAAATTGATTCCTATCGCAGTGGTAAAATCAGTAAATGTTTGATCTTAAGGAAAGAAATATTGATGATTTCTGAATATAAATTCTAACATGTCTTTGTACAGTGGCCTCCACTTTTCATTTGAGGTTATTTTTTTATAAAAGATAGGTTGGTCCTATCTAGGCTGTTAAAGAAAGCAAACATAGAAGAAAGATGCCACCTTGTGGGTGAAATAGATGATGCAGTAGACATGATTGAAAATAACGTGTTTACCAAACAGATTCTATGCATTTGTAGCATAGAACTTGAACTTGTAGCTAGAACTTGAGCTTGTATTTTCTTGTATATTTTGGGGGGGGGATTTACATTCTGTATTTTTGTGTGAAGTACCTAAATAACTGCAGTCGGACTATTCTGGTCTTAAACATTAAATGACTGCTAAACATCACACAATGTAATTTCATTCATGCTCCTAATTAGTACCTATTTTTGGCATCAAATTCAATCTGTTGTTCTTAATGTATGGAAGTACAATTTTCATGCTGTCATCCTAACCTGAGTGGGTAACCAAAACTAATGGTTTTGTAGATATTCCTGGTATGAAACCAGAATGGTGAAGGCATTAAGGTTCCTGTGCTGGAATTCTACCCACATGAACATGTTACATGTATTAATTAGGTTTTTTTCTGCACATCATGGATTTCTCACAGCAGTCAGGTGCAGGCACAGACCTTGGTGTCTTGGTTTTGAAACACCTTTTTCTTGGGGAGGTTTGTATATGGTGCTCTGGATTTTGAGGACATTATTTCAGGGTTTTTTCCTCATTCGGTGATAAAGGCCTCTCATAACCGCTCTCTATGCGGAATAAAACTGAGAGAAATTATATCAGTATGGACCAGCAGACTGTGACTTAGTCAGCTCACAAGAGGTTTCAACTGAAGGCAGTAGTGATGCTTGGCATCCATGCCACAGTTCAGCTAGGCACCAGAAATTCCCCAAGCAGTTTCAGATAGAAATCTGGTTTCTGATCCTGTCATGAAGTATTGTGTAGTGCTCATGTATTCTGCTTGTACATCTTCCACAGTGTGAGAGGGGTCTGTGAAATGCTTCAGGTGAAAGACTCCCCATAAAACCTATGCTATTCTTCTTATTCTGGTTGTTTTACCTGAATTTACTTGTCCTTTTTATTCTTGCATAGATTCTTAGACACTCATTCATTTTGGTCAAGTGATGTTTGCAGTTCAACCCAGGCTTATTGCGTAAGAATCTCATAACAAACTTTTCAGGATCAGTTAAGCTTGTTGTGACATCATGAATCTTTGATGTGACACTGGTGTGGGGAACACTTCTCGGTGTTGTTACAAATTTTTTAAAAGTACTCTTGCAACTGCATGCTGCACAAGATCTTTTCTTCATAGGTTGTGTCAGGGAGCTCAGAGTTGTGTGACCCACACAACTCACAATTTAAATGTTGTTGCCGTGCAGCATCTGCATTTTGTTGCTGGCTGAGGGAATATGCATGTGGAAGAGCATCTATGTTACCCAGATCTCAGATGTGGCATGAAATAAGCTAATGGGCATTACCAAGACTGGTGTCAGGTTGTCCTGGAAGCCAGCTGCAGGTCAAAATCCAGTCTCTAGTGGAATCATCTACCACATGTGAGCTCTGGTTCTCATCCACCTAGGAAATAGCCCCTTACCTTCTGTCATTGTGTTATGTGTCTTGTACTTGGTCACAGGGTGGTTAACTTCTAGGTATTAGATTTTCTTTTAATTATAACACTTTTATTATGGTTTTTGAAGTTAGAAGATGATCTATGAGGAGGAAAAGGTTTATTTTTGCAAATAGCAAGATCAGCTACACATGCAACTGAGAATTTGCATTCATCTGCATCTAGACAAGTACTCGCTTCCCCATGACACTGCCTAAGCCAGAGAAGGCTCCTGCTTTCTCCTTTGTCCTTTCACATGTTCCAACATGTGCAGAGCAAGACCAAGCCTCTCCCAAGCATCCATTTCCATAAAAACTTGATGTGTGTACTGGAAAGTAGCCATATCACAGTCTAGTTCCTGATGTGAATTACCAAAGAATCAGGGATTCATGGTGCACAGTAGGGAGTACTTGCCCCTCAGTTTGGCCATAGTCTCAGTGGCCTCAGTAATCTAACTGGTAAACAATACAATTTATCACAGTAGCTGTTTTTTCTGGTTTTCTGTTGTCCAAATTTCCTTGAGACATATCCAGAAATATATGATAGAATTCTTTTCAACTTAGTCAAATAAATAACATACTCTACATTTCCAGTGGACCATAGAGTAATGGACTTGTGCCAAACAGGTAATAGGTCCCTCACTTGATGTGTTTATAATCTCAGTGCACGAGGAAAAAAACTAAGTTCTACATGAACACAGTATGTGATAAAGTGCGGTCTTGTGACAGCACTCCTAATATTTCATGGAGATGGCTGGCCAGACATTTCCTGGAAAGAGGCTGTGATGTTTTGATATTATTTTTCTTCTTACAGTCTTCAAATAAGATCTTAGTGGTAGCATTCTTTCAAAGGTTAGCTTAATGTAGATTTTTTAAAATTTATTTTACCTTAAGGATTTTTTGCCTAAAATGGTACTGTATTTAAAATGTATCACGTGTACATCAGAATCCGTTGGAAACCAGGTTGCTAAGCTCCATGAGCATCTAAGGAAAGGGTTAAAATTTTCTAAGCTCATTTGGAGGGGGGAAAAAAAGTTGTTTAAACCTGCTTTCTTTAGCCACTGCTTCAAACAAATCAAATGTAGTACTTGGTCTTCCTGCTTATTTGAAGTATCTATGAGCAACACGGTGTTCCTTTGGCTTTGGATTCAATTCTTGCTGATTTGTCTGTAGGTTTCAGGAGGATTGTTAATGTAACCTGTGTAAATACATAGGCAGATTTCTTCTTTTTCATGACTAACTTTGGTTTAGATTAGGCAAGGGCAACTTGGAATTTTTTTCCACTTCCTTTTGTATGGACAACTGGAGTAATGTGGATGGGAGTTCTGCTGTGCAGTTGAGCAAGTCATGGCTGCCAGTTACTTTCTCCACGTCTGGCATCTGAGGTTATTTTATAAGGGTGTGGTTTCACTTCTAGGCAAGTGATGGAGTTAGGCCTTCATTATTTGGTGGCTGGAAAGGTAACAGAATTCCTAACACGTCACAGCTCTGTAATCCGATGCTTGATCACATACTGTCATCGCAAACTGCTGAGCAGGCTGCAGGGGTTTGTCATAGTACAGGCTCTTCCCTGTGCTGAGCAGGGCTCAGACTCTCAGACATGCTGTCTCTGGTCTCTTCTGGAGGATGAACAGTAGTGTGGTGGCTTTTCTTGGCTTATGTTGACTATAAAAGGTCAGGTATTAAAAAAAACCCTGTATTGCAGCATGGTAAGAAACAAAAAATGTAATGCAAGAAATGAACATCATATTTATTGGTTCAAAATATATTACTGTAGCTATCTATTCCTAATGTCCTGTAAGAGTGCCTTTGTTTTGAAAGATTCATCTCTTCTATAGCAGCTCAGTATTCTCAACTTAATACTTTGTACCGTGTTCAGAAATTACAAGGTATACAAAACATACTCTGAAATTCATTCAAACTTTTAAAACTTATGTCTAGGAGAGACAGATTTAAGATTACTGAGGTTTCTGGTTGAAGTACTTGAAGCAGAAATCTATACTTCATTAGGTTTTGTAACATTATGTGACCTTAATTTTCCAGGTACTTTGCCCTTCAAATTGAAGATAGTATTTTAATACTATTTAAGTCTTCTGAAGAGCCTTGTAATATGATAGGCTTAAGTTGTGAAACATTTGAACAAAATTAAAGACAAAAAAGTAATTTAGGATTTTGTATTTTTTTATGTATAGCAACATAAAGATTCACGTCAAATAATAAATTGAAATAGGTGATAAAAGGGTTGTTTTGGGGTGCATTTATCAGTAAAGTTATATGTACGTGTAGTCAGCCGTATTTCTTGTATGAAGGTCTTTCTTTGCATTTGATTATTTTAGGCAAAACCATTCCCAGTGCCTTGCTTACGGATTTGTTTATGTTGTGGTGCACTTCAAATAAAATTCTACCTGGACAACAGCTATAGGATCCCATTGCAGGATATGAAATAGAATTACAGATGTATACTGTCTTGGGGGAAAAGCTGAAGAATTATTTGTAAAAAATTTCATAGAAAAAGATAGGGAGAAACTTATGTTTCCTTATTAAAAAAGGTGATTTTTTCTTCAGTAATGTTAAATATGAGGAAATGAAAATTATCAGCAGCTAGTGTCATGCACAGGTCCATAATACATTAGAACTGGACCTAATAAATTACAGCAATAGCTTCTGACATTTTACCCCCTCTAATATAATCCTCAAGCAGTCAAATACTATGTAGTATGACAGATGTAAAACACATAACTTTCAAAAAGCCTCAAAAAAAAAGTAGCAGCAGTATACAATTGAAGTGTAACAGCACTTACGCTGGATGTGCATTTATATATATTCATAGAATCATAGAATGGTTAGAGTTGGAAGGGACTTTAAAGATCATCTAGTTCCAATCCTCCTGCCATGGGCAGGGACACCTTCCACTAGAGCAGGTTATTTGAAGACACGTCCATCCTGGCTGTGAACACTTCCAGGGATGGGACATCCACAACTTCTCTGGGCAACCTGTTCCAGTGTATCACCACCCTCACAGTGAAGAATTTCTTCCTAATATCTAATCTAAGTCTACCCTCTCAGTTTAGAACCGTTACCCCTCATGTTATCACTGTATTCTGTGACAAAGAGTCCTTCCCCATCTTTCCTGTAGGCCCCCTTTAGGTACTGGAAGATCCCTATAAGGTCTCCCCAGAGCCTTCTCTTCTCCAGGCTGAACAACCCCCACTCTCTCAGCCTGTCTTCATAGGAGAGGTGCTCCTATGAGCATCTTTGTGGCCCTCCTCTGGACTTGATCCAACAGGTCCATGTCCTTATGTAGAGGGCCACAGAGCTGGACACAGCACTCCAGGTGGAGTCTGGCAAGAGTGGAGTAGAGAGGCAGAATCACCTCCCTCAACCTGCTGGCCACGCTTCTTTTGATGCAGCCCAGGATGGCATATTGACATGTATAGTGGTGGTATATTCACATATGTATTTGTGCATTTTGTAAGAGTGTATTTTGATGGTTACCATAGGCATTGGGATTTTTGTGGTCTAAAAATCATGTTTTATTCATATACACCAAAAGTGTCAATTGCTAGGTTTTCTGTAACTCTCTATGACACTGGTTGTAACTATATCATGTAACGCCTTAGCATAGATTGCCTTATTTAAAGATTTTCATTTTTTTCTGATGAAACCAAAATATTATTTAATGGAATGGCCTGGTTGCAGGTTTGTGTGCTGATAACCGCCTAGCAGACTATATGAATGTTACAATGTCAGAGTTGCCTGAGATCCAGGTATTAATACCGAGACATTTTTTCAGTCACAGCTTCAGGTTGCGCATTCTAGTTACTGAGTACAGGAAGGAATTTAAAACACAACTCAGCAGGCAACAGTTAATTACATTTTTCTTGTCTGAACTGTTGTTTTCCTCTTCTTGGCTGCCAAACATTGAGATGTTCCCATGTATTTCATTAGTTGTTTCCCAGTCCCTTGGGCTTAGCTGCTTATTTGGTATGCTTCTCTGGTAGTTTCAAATGTAGCAGTTGGTAGTGGCTACTAAATTTGGTCTTACTGGCTGGTCCAGTTTTGGTGCAGTCAGAATAAATTCTTTCTGCTGACAAGACTTCCAAATCTGATTTTTAAGCATCTCAGACTGTCTTGGTACTTTCTGAGTGTGAACATTCACCCTGTATTCTTGCCAAATGTGGAGTAGGACAACTGTGAGTGCAGAAAGGCAGCCAGAAATCTTGAATCAGAGCTGTGAAAAATTAAGTACCTTTTTTGTCTGTGCTTCCGGACTCTATTTTGCCAAAAGCTACCAATTTGACCTCTGCTTTGCTAAATTTTACTAACTAGTAACTGCAAGTAACCTTAAAAAGACTGTCCCAAGTTAATAAAGACTGCATATTTGCTGATTTTTAATTTTTTTTTTAGCTAGAAAGCTGTGAAGTTTTTTGTCTCCTTTACTAATTCAGAGTAATTAACCAAGCATCCTAGCACTCTGAAATGCAGAGAGCAAGGGTTTAGGAAGACTGCAAAAAGGAAATTGCAGTCAAAATATGAAAAGGTTAAAAACATTAACAGATTTTCAGTGTTGGTGGAGTTAAGGAAAAATCTTTCCAGATATTTAGAAGTACTGAGTTCATACTGTAACACATCAGCTTCCTTTATCTCTCAGAAGTTTCCTGAGTCAGAATTTTTGTAATCCCATCAGTCTTTATTGAGACAAGCTTCCGTCTGAGTTTGGAAGGACAAATCTGTTTTCACATCTTACCATCACTGACTAAGAACTAAATTAATTTGTGGCCACTGCTACTGCTGTTTGCAGGATCCCTTCACAGTGTTAAGTGAACTGTAATGGTGGAATCAACAGCACTGTGATCTCTGGTGGTGCTGCATGGTAAGCACTGTATGGCATTCTTAAGCAATTCATGTTTTTCACTTTCCAGTCACAGTTAATAATTCTTCTGGTAAAATACAGGGCAAGAATGTTTCTGTCCAGCATTTTACAGGCAAAGAGCAAAACTTAGTTTCAACTTTGAAGAAATTACATGGTCTTGTCCTTTTAATTGAAAGAAAGGATCCTTTCCCTGTGAAAATTAAATCCTCCACAGTTTGTTGTTGCTTCTCAAACTCATCAATCTGACAGCGAAATTGTATCATCTGGTAATAGCATGCCTGGGGCTTATTGCAATTTTTTGGGCAGTGGTATCAGCAGATGACGTGCTCTGTTGATTTTAATCACTTAGGGCTTGATTCTGATCCCACTGACCTGCAGAATAACTTCATTGATTTCACTGGAATTACCATAAACCTCTCAGTGTAAATGAAATCTGCATTTATTTCATTGCATTTATGGTTCCACTATAGGATCTTCAGAAAGTCACCAGAGAAAGAAAGGTATGGAAGACTTTTCCTATCTCTTTGTGACAGCTTTCTTATTTAAATAGCATTCATCTCTGACCAGAGGTTAAAATTCTTGTGTATCTGTCTGTGTGTTTGTTCTAACAACTCAAGGTTGTTGTGCTAAATTCACACTCCAGTTGACTTTTCATTGTCTTGCAGCCAGTTTGAGATGCTTTAAGGTTCCTGCAGCTTGTCAGTAGAATTTCTCTTTATTCATGCGCTTTCACACAGACTTTATAGTCAGTTTGAAACTAATAAGAATATATTTTAGTGTATCTGAATGGATGGAGTAATTGGACATGTTCTAGAATACTTTTTTGTAAATTACCATAAATAAAATCAACTATTGAAATGTAGGATCTGTTCCTGCAATCATTTTTACCACCTCTCTGATACTGTCAATGGGAGATCCATCTTCATAGCCTAAAGTGTTAGCCTTGTACAGAACAGATATGTAGCTTGTTCACAGCAGATTTTATAGCACAGATGTCTTCAGCAGCACAGACAGGAATGTTTGCTATTTAGTAGAGACTTTTTCTTAACACTGAATACTTGCTTTTCAGACTTGTAAGCCAAACTTTCCACAGCAGACCCTTCAGTAGTTTTGGAGGTTTTTTTAATGTGATAAGAACAGTTAATTTGGTGCTGAGTCTGACATGCATTTTTGCTCCTTTATTTTACTGACCAATGAAAATGAATGGGAATCCTGTGCCTGTTTGTTACTTGTGCTTCTCAAAATCTCCCATTGAAGTATTTTAAAATTTTGAACAAAAGGTGCTAATATATGGAGGTCAGAGATATCTGTGTTAATAACTACTGACTGTTGCTCACAGTCAGTCAAAAGTATTTCTAAAGCCCTGAAATACTGGCATGTTGAAAATTAGATCAACAAAATATTTGAAGTGTACTCCTGATCAGTGCTACATCACGGTACTTCTAGGTGTCTAAGATATAAAGGATACTTAAGATCTCACTCTATTGAGTATGGGGAGACGTCTGCCTTAGAGTAGTGTTTGTGCTGCAGGAAGGGACGTGTCATTGGTCCTTTTTGTTCCAATGGCTTCAGCTGCAGGACAGCCCTACACTGTCCCCCTCCTCAACTGAGGAGGTCTATACCTTCTTTTAACACATGGACAAAGGAGGAGGCATGGCGCACACTCTATATGGTCACAACAGAAGAGCTGGCGGAGTCTGCCCTGATCCCTGATGAGCCTAAAATGTCATATTCTTCAGAGAGAGTTCAAGATGTGGACTTAGGTCTATCAGCAGCAGGGGTGTTTGTGTTCCCCATGGCCTGCCTGTGTGGCTGTGCAGGGCAAGGCAGCCTGCTGCTTGGGCTCCCAAGGTCGAAAGCATTCCTACAGAAATGCTTTGAGTGCTCTCTGAGCATCCATAGCTAAGCAGCCACCAGGGCAGACTGCACTGGAACCCCGATTTGGACGGAGATGCAAGATAGCTTTTAAGCTGTATTTTTCCTCTTACAACT
Organism: Limnodromus scolopaceus; assembly: GCA_028565335.1. Classification (NCBI taxonomy): domain Eukaryota; kingdom Metazoa; phylum Chordata; class Aves; order Charadriiformes; family Scolopacidae; genus Limnodromus; species Limnodromus scolopaceus. The sequence continues at coordinate 55,687,384 of JAOXNO010000041.1, read as the reverse complement.
GTGGCAGTTGGGAGAATGTGTGAAAGCAGAATTATATGTGTGTTCAGACTTCAGGTGCCTGCAACATGCAGTAGGGAAGGTCACCCCTACCTTCTGCCTCATTTCCTTTGTGTGTCTGGCCCTTAGTGGCTGTAGAATAAAACAAACAGATCAGCCTAGAAGAGAAAATATCTAGAAGTGTTTGACCTAAATGATGGCTTTATCTTTGTTTGCACTGCTAAGTTATTTTTCTTACTTTGTCACTGAGGGTAGGGGTGATAACATGTCCTAGCACTTCTGGTCTCTGCACAGACAAAAACCGATGTAATTGTTAAAGCTAGAGCGTAATGCTGTGTAGGAAAGACCTGACTGTCTGAGTCTCTAGGAAAGTCTCCATGTCCTTTTTAGGAATTCCCGTGTGGCTATCTAGGAATTTACCCCTCAGCTTTCTAGGTGTTTACACTGTATTTTCTAGGAAACTCCACCTTCTGCTTTCTAAGTATATTTCCTCATCACATTCCGGGGTTTATTTCCCAACTGTTTTCTAGGAATTTTCTCTATGCTTCCCAGTAATTTCCCCCCATGTGTTCTAGGAATTGCTCATGTACCTCCTAGAAATTCACTGAATTTCACTGAATTTTTAGAGTTGGAAGGGACCATAGAGATCATCTAGTCCAACTCCCCTGCCGAAG
>JAOXNO010000041.1:55639269-55679335 GCA_028565335.1 Limnodromus scolopaceus | reverse complement strand
TTTACTGTGAGAGTGGTAGAGCACTGGAACAGGCTGCCCAGAGAGGTGGTGGAGTCTCCTTCTCTGGAGACATTCAAGACCCACCTGGACAAGTTCCTGTGTAACATGCTCTAGGTAGACCCACTTTGGCGGGGGGGGTTGGACTAGATGATCTCCAGAGGTCCCTTCCAACCCCATATGATTCTATGATTTTGTGATTCTACGATTTTATGATTCTACTTTCTTAGGCTTTCTGTAAAAATTATTAATGATGCATTGAATGGAAAAGGCTGTAAACTAAATCCATACTCAGTCCTTGTTTTGAAAACATAGTATTTTTATACATTTTTTAAATGTACGTGTTTTGAAAGCTTGAGAATTTCTTGTAGTAAGCAGTTGGCAATATTTGTGGCAGGTCAATTGTCTTTTATCTTCTGTTCGTAGAATACTAAGTATATTGTGGTTCTAGGTCATCACTGCAGCTGTAGCGCTGCTATTAATAATATATATTGTTATTACATTAAAAGAAACAAAACTCAGAAATAACAAAATCATTACATTCTGTCTTTATTAACGTTAGTAGATGTATCTTGTAATGGAGCTGTGTGAGCATGGAGAACTAAAAAATTCTTTGTAGTAAAGGATGTTTTACAGAAAATGAGACAAGGCACATCATTCAGAATCTTGCTTCAGCAACAGCGTATCTTCACAAAAAGGATAATTAAGTTCCTCTGTCTCTCCCATATGTTCATTGATTTTGAGTGTTCATATGTTTAACAACAGTTACTGATTGCTATTGTTATCTGGTATTTATTTCATAGTATAAAGATAGTCTGGTAAAGAAAAAGTAAAATATACCACATGAATGCTTTTTTAGAACTTTATTTTTCTTACATATGCAGTAACTGCTACCATTTTTCTTTTATTTCTCTTTCTGTATCAGCAATGGATAATTACATATATTATTATTTCCTAACCTGCAAATGCTTTGCATTATAACATTAACTTAGTTTAGTTGTTAAATGCACAGTCTATTACAGGAGGTAAAAAAGCAGAATGGGCTTGTTTCTGATACTTCTCATCAGTATGCGTTGCATTTAGGATTCGGTAAAAATCAGCATATTCATCCACGACACAGAAGCATTACAAATCTGCGCAGTCCACAACAGAGTTAACCTATCCAGCCAAAAATTTAGAACTGGTAGATAGTGTAGGATTGTGAATAATTCTGGAGCTTTTTTACACAGAAATTATGAATCTCTCTGTTACAGCACACTACTACTAGAAATCCTGCGTTTACCTTCAGTTTTTTCCATGGAGATAGAGGGGGTTATGGAATGGTACCTTGTCTAAACAAGCCCTGTTTCTTCTGTGTGCTCATTGGAATGGCAAAAACTTCTACTGGTTTTGCACATGAGAATGAACTTCAGGTATGAAAATATGTGCAAATTTGATGACTATACAAAATAAACACTACTTTTTTGTTAGATTATGTCAGCTGATCTACTGATATTAAAGACTGAACCAATATGAACTTTTTACTTTATTACAGGACTATGGGAAGGAATAAGATTTGAAAATTTGAAATACTTATATGACTCCCTGTATGAAATGGGAAAGATGCTTTTGGTTAGGCTTCCAGAGTTCAGAGTAAAATGCACTGGAATTGATCAAAGAAATTACTCAAATGAAAGAATTTAAAACATTTCTGTCAGAATGTCTTCACTGCAACCGATAACATATTATTTCTTTATCTCTCTCAGCAGATATTTTTCACAGAGATCTAAAACTGGAAAACATTTTAGTTAAAAGCAGTGACATCAATGAAGCAAATGAAATGAAATTAAACATAAAGGTAAGACGACAATTGTAGCAGTTCTGCTTCAAGAACTGGTTTTAATATCCAGGTATTACTGGGAGACCCATCTTTGATTCCTATTAGCAGCTTTTTGAAATGAGCTACTAAATGGTGTTATTAGGGGAAGAAAAAATCATCTTGGAAGATAAGTGCTGCTGTTGAAAAAGGTTTCTTTTTTAAAAAAAAGGTATTTCCAGATCAATTAAAAAAAAAAATCCCTAAAGTAACCACACCGTGTTCATCTATATCTACACTAGTGTAGTCCCAAGCCATTAGTTACAGGAAGCCAGCAGATGCTGTAAGATGTAATTAATTTTAAAATTAGGAATATTGTTGATTTAATATAAATCTCTATGGAAGATACTGTGAATAGGTTTTTTGTTTTGTTTTGGTTTTGGTTGTTTTTTTGGTTGTTTTTTTTTAATATCATATTGCATTTTGAATGTCAGAACTCCTCATGTCAGAACTCTTCATGGTTTTGTCACTTGGAGCAGGGAAGAAAGAATTGAGTTTAGGTAATGACAGCCTAAACTATGACACCCAAAATGCCTGCGAGGGGCTACTAGAGCATAGGAGCTGCTACCCCTCCCCCTGCCATCTTTCCCCATTAAGAAAAGAAGTACAGTGGCTGAATTTTAACATCCTGGAAATACTAAATTTGCGACAAAACCTCACTTATTTCATCATCATGTACAGCATGACTCTAATATTTTGAGTCAACCTTTCTTAGTTCCAGGGCTCTGATATTGTGCTGCTTATGGCATTGCAGTTTTTTGAAAGACACAGACTCTTAGCTTTGTCTTCTTACAGGTAACTTTTAAGGCAACGCTAATGTGGTCCCATATAATTTCACCTTTATTTCACTAATATCTCAAATAGGTGGTGCTTAAAGGGGTGAGGAGACAAAATGCAATAATCTTATTCCTTCCCAATATTTTAACTAAAGTAAATTTGAGGAAGTAGTTTTCACTCATTGAGACCAGTAAAATCAAAAGGTGCAGCTAAGGTTTTTTTGTTTTAAAAAAAAGACCAACAAACTGACCCCTCTAAAACCCCTCAAACGCCGCTCATCTTTGCAGTTAAAACTTTGCCCATTGTAAAGATTTTTTTGTGGGTTAGGAGAGGGTGGACACACAAATGATGGTTCAAGTGAATTCCAGGATTATATATAAGAGAAAAAAGTTTAGAAAAGAGTTTCTAAATGTGAGTGTATTCTTACTGTCTCTCAAGTTGCTCAGTCTATTTCCATACCGAATAAAATTAGTTTAGTTAATCTTAAACAAAAGCAAAAGTACCACTCCCTGGTTTTAGTTAAGATTTTCTAAGATTTTCATCACCTTTTGGTTGAATGTTGGAGCTGGTGGTGTACTCTGATGCCCGGTTCAGACCAGCAGAACAACAACCAGAAAACTGCCTCCAGGAAGTGAAATTTTAATTTCGTATTTTCTTTTTCTTAAAGACCAACTTGAGAGACAGTGGAATCTGTATCAGTGGATGGATGGATCAGCAAAAATGCCAAAGCTGCTGACTCACTGAGTGGCTGGTCCTAAAATGCTGCCCTGAGGGTGGTGGGAGATCTGCTGCTTAGTTGGGTTTGAGCCATGCCAAAGTTCAGCTTTTTCTGGTGGAGATGATGAAGGTGCATTTCCAGCCATTTGTCTTTCCTCCTGCTACATGTCCCGACAGCTGTGAGGAGGAATGGACCCACTGAGAGCATGCTGTAGCTGTCAGCTGGGGAGTTGTCCACATTCATGCGACAGTCTAGGTTTTCATTTAGGGTCTTAACAAGCAGCACTTGGTTTTTGTTTATCTTGACCTTCTAACTTCTGTCTCTGTTCCTCCTTGCTCACAGCAGTGTAGCCTCTCCACCATCAGTCTGCTGTAGTTTGGCTTTCCGACCCGCTTTATTCACAGAGAATGTAAAGTGGTCAGCAGGGATTTGCCCTGTGCCATTGGACTTAGTTAAATGTGGGCTTGAATGTCAAGGAAAAAAAAGTGCTATATTAAAAAAATGCTTAGGTAGTGGAACAAATTGCTCATCAAAGTAATTACGGGACAATCCATTAGTGGTATTCTGAATTTCAGTTAGGATTCATTCTCCTTATTTTGAGTTCTGCTATAAGGAAAGGAAGCTAAGGTACATGCCTTGCAAGGTCAGATTTTGTCCTACAGGAAAATATCATTTCTTCAGCTACTTGTAGCTTTTGTTGGAAGGGTATGGAATCACCATTTTAATTTGGATGCTCCCTCTACCAAACAACATTAGGGATGACCTAAGATCTCTTGGAAATAATTGTATTTCATTGTGCTGTTATTCAATCAGCCTTCGTAGTTCTTTTGAGGCGTATGTTTCTGGTAGGTAAGCAGAACAGCTGCATAGGTTCTTTACATCCCATTTTCAGGGACAGGTGATGAGTAGTGCTTTTTTGGAAAAGTTTCTTTTAATAGTCTTGGGCTTTATCATCTGCCTCTAAATGGTTCAGTGAACCAGAGTGGAGATAAATGGGGCTCTGAAGAAAACAAGCAATGATTTCTTTTAAATCAGCTGTGGGATATGTTTGCCTACACATGTTCCTTCTTTCTCTTGCTACTGTGGAAGTTCAAAACCTGAATTCTTAATTGGTTGAGAATTTGAATAGTATTTAATGTTATTCCATCCTTTAAGCCTGCCTTGGAAGGTTCATGGGTACTTAAAGCCTAGACAAAGTTGACAGGAGACATTGTTGACCAAAGAATCTGAAATCAAGTGCTGGTGGTTTTTGCAAATGTGCCGTTGGTGTCCAGAGGTAACCTGGCCACTTTTCAAACTCCCTTCTGCATAAGAGAGACAGAAGAGCTCCATACTTTCCAACTACTCATGGGAAAAGAGGTACAACTGTTGCACACCAGCTGAGGGCTGCTGCCAATCACTGCTTGGATCAGTTGATAGAGAGGATGCTCTTACTCCACTCACTGTCAAGTTTCTAAAGGAGATGAGCAAGTGGGTCCCTGCAGTGAGGACAAACAGCTATTCCAGCTGATTGTACCTCTTCAGAGCGAAAGCAGTGACATGCTGTGTCATGTACTTTATAATCAATACCTACAGGCTGTATGAAATTAACTCTACATCTGCTATAAAAAAAGAAGGCTGCAGTTAGGCAAGATTTTGTTCAGGTCGTAGATGTTGCTGCAGAGGAGTCCAAGTTCTTGATTGATGATATTCCTTGATGATGTTGTACTGTTCATTGTCAGGCACTTCTTTTCTGCTATTTTTTTCTCTTCACTCCTATAGCCCAGCAGGTACTCATTATAATCTCTTAGGTGATATGCAGAACTAATGTTTTCTTATTTTCTCATGAGCATTTTCCATGCCCTCCATGCAGGCAACACCCACTCTGCATTCCCATTCTACGTGGTGTTGTCTTCAGACTGCCTCAATCTACATTATACTAATGGTAAATTAAGTTCAGTGCAAGTAACATGTTCCATTGTTAGAAGGTCAGCTTTTTCTCTGTTGCTGGGTGTTTTTGAAGCCAACAGTGCCAGTTGAATCACAATACCGCTCTCTGGTTACATAAAGCTAATATGTAACATCTGATGTGCTGCAGAAACCTGGAGGAATCTCCAGCTAAACAATGGGATTAAATTCTAAACCTGTTTTTTTCTTAGAAAATTACAATCCAAACAATGTGTCTATTCCAGTGTATGACACTGCTTATTATTTGATGTTGAAATGGAAGTTGAAAAAAAACACAAAAGCAGGTAATTATGATGTAGCCTGTCCAAAGGGCACGCTTTTCAGGTTTTTTTTTTTTCTTTGCCTATTTAGACAATGAACGCTTTGCATTCCATCATAGAAAGATTTGCACCGCTTTCTGATTTATACAGCATGCTGGAAAGTACTTCACTCCGTTATCAAATATGGCATTCATTTTTTAATTCTATTAAGTTATTTTCCTCAATGGTATGTACCAGCAATGCATTTCATAGCTTGCTCATAACAGACTGAAGCAAAAAAGAAACCCTTTTTGGAGGAAGATAATTAGTCCTTCTGACATCTTGATTGATGAAATACTAGTAGTATTAAATACCTCTTTAAGTGAGGCGGTTGCATGGGATGAAATTACTTTCCAATTTACTAATCGTGACAGAAACATAGAGTCTCAACACTAGAAGGGATCTCAAGTCATTTGATTTATTTCTCTGTCCAAAGAAAGAAGCAGCTATACTTAAGTCATTTCTGATGAATATTTGTGTAAAGGGTACTTAAAGACCGCCAATAATGGAGACTCCGTAATCTTTCCAGGCACTCTAGTCTGATGCTTCATTATCCTCCCAGAAATTTTTCCTCCTGTCCACCCTGAACCTTCAGTTTGACAATCAGCTTAAACTTATACCTACAGTCCATGATCTAATCACTTTTTTCATTATAAATTTTCAGTTAACTCACCTGCAGTCTCATAATTGCTCGAGCTGACCTAAGGGAGGTGGTGGGAGCCTATGTGTGGGGCTATGGAAAACAGTGGAACTGTGCTTCACATTTTCAGACTATTATTTTTCGCCCTGTCCACTGTGGGTATGAAGAACAGTAGCCACTTTCCTGTTTTCAGCAATCTTATATTACACTTCTTCCTCAGTCTCTTGTTCTTTAGACTAAACAAAATGAATTTTCTCAGTCCTATCCTGCATTTCCGAGCTTTGCACTGGACTCGCTGTGCTCCATCCGGTACATATTATGTCAGAAGGGGAGTATCCAAAGCTAAGCACGATAAATAGTGGAATCCTCACCAGTGCTGGGCTGAGTGGAAGGATTGTTTTGTATGTACTGCAGGCCTAAAACACAGGTGTTGACTGTCTTTTTGTCATTTATTTAAGGACTCTGAAGGCCATACAAAAGAACACTACGTAAGTGCTGGAAATCAGGCCATTGACCTGTTTTTTCACCCGGCATCTTTAAACAGGCTTTGAACCCAGACAAGGGCAGGAGTATTGGCCTTGGCCTCCTCAGAAAGGGTGGGCATGCACTAAGAGGTTTTGTACCAGAATGGCTGCTTTGTGCTAGTCCTGCCTCGTAGAGGTGTTGTCTGGTAACACTGGAACTGTTAACTCACCTTTGGCTTTGATTCACAACAGTCCTTGAGCTGCTGTCTGACCAGCTCTTCTCCTCATGTTTGCATTCTGAGCTCGTCTTTCAATATACTTACAGCCATTCCTGGTTTGATGTTGTCTTCAGATTTAATAAGCATGCTCTCTCTCGGATCATCCAGGTCATCAACTGTAATGGTATCATACCTAGGACAGACACCTACAAAACATCCTTTGATGCAGCCTTCCACTTTGACAATGAAAAAGTTACAAGTACTTTCTGATAAGTGTTTTTCATAAGCATGTGTGCATTGTTCCTGTGAAATTTTAATGCAGACAGTACTATGAACAAAGTTGCATGAATCAGTATCAAAAACCTTACTAAAATAGAGATATGTGATATTTAGTGTCCCTCCTCTAACCTCAAAGCCTGTCAGCCTGTGCTACATGGAGATTTGTTCCTGATCGGTACATAATGGCTGTTACTTACCTCTTTGTTTTCTTCTAAGTGCTTATTATTTCCAGTATTTTCCTGGGAATTAAAATTAATGGGACACATCTGTAATTCTTTAATGCCAACTTTCCCACCCTCTTACAGCTAGATACCATGATTGCCTTTTTCAGTTTTCAGGTATTTTACCTGCCTTCCACTAGTAGTTCTTGAACCACTTATAGCTCTGAAAAATCTTGTCATTTTTTAAAGTACTCTAGAATGAACTTTATCGTTTATGGCTGATTTTAAAATTCCAGCCTAAGTACTTGCTGACCTTTTGCTTCTCTGTAAAAAACTGAGGTCTTGCCCCTTTGTCATTGATATTGATTGTGCTGCCCACTGCTTGCGGTTGACATTTTGGTTAAGACTGATGTAAAAAGACATTAAATAAGTTTGCCATCTGAGCATCATCTATCAATTGCATTCTTGGTTGAATGCAATACTGGCCTCTTTATTCATTGTCTTCCTACCACTCATATACTTACAGATTATTTCATTTTTAGTTACATCCCTTGTTAGTTGCTCCTCATTTTTCCTTTCTGAATTTGCCCCTCTATACTTATGTTTTCCTTTTGTTCTTATTTCAGTCTTTTGTATGTTCCCTTCTTGTGCATGAGACTTGTGGAAATTCACAGTTTAAACAGACTGGTTTATTAATTAATAAAATAATTGTAAAAGTAATAAAAATTTCCCGATTTAATCATTTTATTTTCTGTAGGATATGTATATAAGGATATAAACTTTATATAACTTTGTAAGTTTTCCTAGGATGTTAATCACATGAATTACTGCTGGTTTAAAATACTCTCAAAACAATTGATTAAGAATGAGATGGAACAGTAGGTTTTGGCCAGTTTGACAATACTAGTGCTAACAATCTCCTTTAAAGCCTTGTTTTACCAGTTGTGGTATTATCAAGCCATTATGTTAACGGTTCTAAGTCCCTCAACATACTAATTAGATATCTGAAGCTTGGTACCTACTTGAAACATAAAAAACCGAGATCACAGTTAACCAAGCTGTTTGGTTTGGTGGGACAACCCTTCTCTCTGTCAATCTCCTCTTCTACTGTGTGAAGGTTTTTATCTTCTGTTCCTTACTGGGGATAAGTATTTTGTCTGGAAGAAAAGACCATAAATTTTGCTGTGGACTCACAACCACATCTTCCATGATACAGTAGATAAAATATCACTAAGATGGCTGCAAAGCAGCACCTTTTTGACATGTGACTGAAATGATATAATGTGATTAGTGAATAGATTATCATTTGTGAATTTTAAATCAAGGATATAAATAAATAGGTTTGAAAAAAATTTTAGCATATTTTGGCATTGATTTTGTTCATCATATGATGTATTCAAGCTAATAAGTGCGGACAGAGGCTCTTGTGTTTTGCAAAAGCCCCTGTGCTCTTAGGTACTACACATATCTAGGAGAAAAATAAAAGTTTGTATGGTGTCTTGCAATACTTTAAGTCAATATGTTATGATTACTGCTTCAATAACTTACTGTGGGGAAAAAGAATACTAAGTTTAATCATACAGCTAATGTCACGATGTCACCACCCCCTTTACAGCTAAATGATAAAAGTGAGGACACATCAGCATGAATTGTTAAGGTCTGTACATTATTCATTTAAACATCTGCTGTTGGTTCCTCTTTACATATGGGAATAAATTATACCACATCAGCACATTCTTCATGCTTTGTGTTTAAGCATTTAAAAGTTTTTTTTTGTATTATTAATACTATTTTTTCTGCTTGGTTGGCAGCCCCTGAAGTTATCAGTGCCTATGACTACAGCCAACAGTGTGACATTTGGAGCATAGGTGTCATTATGTACATGCTGTAAGTAGCTTGTAAAAGTAATATAAAATGTACAGACCCATTTATAATACAAGTGCTTACAATTTTGCACTGAAATAAAAAATAAACCTGTGTGCTAAACCTTCACAAAAGACTGAACTGTTATAATTGCTTGTGTGTAAACATTATAAATTTCTATGCACAATAAAGTAAAAGAGACAGTTCAGTGTTAAAAATTGAGTATTTGATTTGTGAAGCACTTTATAATCCTGAAATAACAGAAAGTTACAGAATATTGCAGTGTAACACTTTAAAACTAAACTGAGAGTTTAGGCCTCTCTTTTTCATGTGTTGGCTGGATCTATATATGAGAACTAAGTTATTGATGTACAGGCTACTGGTCAAATCCTCAAATGGATTGAACAAACCATGCCATCAGGGTAAGGGCTTTTCTTCTTCACCTCTGCTTGTGGTGGCTGTGGGGATGCTTGGGGGCTGCACAGGTTATCTACATCCTTCGAAAGTTCATTAGTCTGATGTTATTAGAGAAAGAAATGAAATTTTACATTTGTAAGATTACATGTACATTTTTTATTGAAGTCTTCCATCATTTCTAACATTGATCTTAGTTACAAATAAATAATTCGTCTCTGAAAAATCTTATCCTGCCTATACTAGCTAAATAATATAAAAAGTTCCCCCAGCAATTAGAAATCGATTGTAGCAAAGTACATAATTTACCACTCATATGATGCAACTAAAATGTCATGCTCTATGCAGGAACCTTTTTTTCTTTCATACTGTATCTACTTGGAATTTTTTTCACCACTTTCAGTCTTTCACTTGCCCCCAGATGAGGCTTTCATGCCAATATTTTAGAATATTACCACTTGCCATTTCGTTTGTTGTTATTATATTTGTCCTGTGATTGTTTTACTTCTGTTGCATACAGCTGAGTTCTTTTATAATGTAAGACTTTGTGCATGAGCATGCAGACACAGGCACACAGTTTCATAACCTCCTCTTTTCCAGGTGTTCTTTGTTTTGGTTCCTCAGTTTTTCTTTTCTATACAATTAGCTCACTTATCTTCTTGTGTCAGCATGATAAAGTGTTCATATCTTTAGTGCCTTTATTTTTTTTAATTTCTAAAATCCATGTGTACTTTTTATGCTGATACAGAATGAGTTTTATTGTTGCACTTCACAATATTAATGTTTGTATCACAGTAGTAGGATTTGCACAACATAATACAATAGAATATATTATAAAACGGTTGGTAGAAATTGGATGGCTTGACTGGCTAATAAGAATCCAGAGCAGTGCCTGCAATCAGCACAATTCACAGCTCAGAACTCGTGAAACTCAGAACAGTGAACTGTGTTGATTGCAGCTGGAGCTTAGAACTTCTGATCTTCCTTAATTAGCAATATAAATATTTTTCAAAATTAGCATTTTGTAATCACAACAGTGTCAGAAGAAAGTAACATTAATTCACCCCATGTTGTGTTGACTACGCAAGAATGAAAATAGTGTGCATGAATTAACAGAACACAACTCACACTCCTTTTTATTGCTTAATTTGAAAATAGTAATACAAAAGCCATAAGATCATCTCCTGATTTTAATTCTGGTTTTGCAAATTACTTTTCTTCACACCCCGAATAATAGCTTGTGCTCCTCTAATGGGCTTAAAGGTACTTTACAGCCATTATTGCTACCATCACAACTTTGACCCTTCTGGGCTACAGCTAATGCCTCCCTGGCAATTTGCTAGCTGCCAGAGCTTTCTGCGGTGCAGATGGCATGCTCCATCTTGGTACCAAGGGTATTATTGCCACGACAGGCTCAGTCTCTACCTATATGGGGAGCATAAGCCCTGAGGTGACTCATGAACTCTGTTTTCATGAATGTTAATGCACAGGGTTGCCTCTGCATAACGGGGCAATGCCAGCATGATGGATTTTTATATGTAATTTAAACTGAGGTCTACTTTATACTTTCCGTTTCATTTCTATTTTAACTTATACTAATAGAAACATACACAATAGTAACCAACAAAAAGAAAATCCATTACATTACAAAAGTATATCAGCACATTGAAAGAATGGACTAGCAAGAGTCTTGCTGCCTGTCACACTCGGCGAGTATGGCCCATACGCTGCTCTCTAATAGCAAAGAGTCAGGGGCTTCTTTTTCCTGTGCAATCTACGCTATTGGATTTCTTGCTCATTCTTCCAATCGGGCTCAGAAATTCTGGCCCCTGCAATAGTTCTCAAAAACCTTTGTGCAACTAAAGAAGTCTAGGATGCCTAATAAATTACTTCCTGCATTGCAGCAGTAAGAAACCTATTAAGAAAAAGAGGTACTTTCTGCTTCTTTCTGCACAGGTTTTTGGTTTTTTTTCACAGATTTCCAAGGTTCTGCATGATACGTTTCACCTACTTAACTTGATTTCTTTAGCTGAATTTATCTGTTGTCTGTCACTGCCTTAGTCTGGAGAGAACTTAGTCCTATCAGTGCATTACAGAATAATGGGCATTGTCACCAGCCAACACTTACAGTGTCATGTCCTGAAATGAGCGCATTCTTCCAATTTTCTGTTCTTTAAATTGAGTTCCATGTGGATTTAACACCTGAGGGAGATTTGGAAGGAGAATTGGGGAATGCTTTTTTTAATATAATAGAAAAAGAAAGCAGCAATTTTTGTTTAAGACATTTTGAAATTAAAAGTTTTGGGGAAAATGCAATTAAATATTAATTTTATGTTTTACCTTAAAATTAAATATTAAAGCCATGTGAATGAAACTCCAGAATATTTCACTTTGATATAAAATGACAGGCATCATTCACTAGGATGTGACAATTACATTTTCAGTAGCTACTTCTGTGTTTTGGGAGTAGAACTAAAAACATAGTTTGATGCAAATAATTTATCTGATGAAGTTGGTTCCTTTTTTGCTTTAAATGGCCACAAATAGGTGTATTAAGTTCTTGAAAGTATTTGCTATGTAATTTTTGCATGTCAGCTTTATATAAATAGTATGATGTAAAATCTATTAGAAATTCAATCTCTCTTTATTAGTTTTGATTGAAAAAACAAATCACTTGATATGGTTTTTCATTTGTTATGTGATTAGTAGAGCACACACCAATACTTACTCTCAAAGTATGTTCTCTAATAAACATATATAGTTGATGTTTCTGGCTAATACTTCTGTTGGTAAACCGTAATAGTCACTGAAACCAAATACTAACAAAATTAAAACACTGGGTTTGATATGAAACAATTTTTTTAAGGAATACATTTGTTTTAGTTTCATATGTATTAACTTTTTTTTATTGTTACCACATCATTAAGAATACAACTGACATAAAAGAAGCAGATAATACAGAAAGAGTAAATTGAATTTACAGACATTTGGATACCACATTTACTCAAATGCTTTACTCAAAATAACAAGAAATAGATACAGAACAAGAATGCAATCAAAGTATATTTTTATGAACCTATGTACTCTTAATATGCACACTTATGGCTATGTCTTAAAATATTTCTGACATCTTTGCTTTTTTGTACTTTTATCTTCTTTATACTGATAAATTAGTTTAAATTAGGCCAAATAAGGCAATGTTCACAATATGTAGCTAAAGTAGATGCATATAGAACATAAAGTGAAAAATTAAGAATTATGTTTTGTTTTGTCATAGTATTTTCTGCTTTATGTTTTTGTTCTGAAGAATACATCTTTTGTAGCAGTAAAAGCACATTATGTGCTTCTATGTTTTTCTGTGAATCACGCTTGCTTAATTTACTGCTATTCAGTGAATAGCAACTTAGAGATTTGAACATATTTCATAGGTTGTAAGAATCTGGAATTGAGTTTATCACATTTTGAACAGCAGTACGCTTGACTTTAGGGACACAAGCAACCACTATGCATGACTAAACTGACTTCTTATATAAAATAAGGCTACAGAATAAAATATATCTAGTAATTCTTATACTGAGTCAATGACCTGTGTTTGAACCAAACCCTGCTTTTTCAGAAAGGTGTTTGATTGGGACTTAAATGCCTACATTGAGAGTGGTCTGTTTTGTCTTGTTGCTGTTTCAGTTCTTGTGATTGTTATTGACTCAGTGGAGTTTTGGCTAACTAGTCTAAAAACAGTGGGACATGAATTAATGATGGGTCTTATTACTGAAATGGACTGTTTGTTAGGACAGAATTGTTGAATTGTTTAATGGAAAATACTACTTTGACATTAAATAAAAAAAGAAACAGTATGTATAAAGTGTTTTCAGTAAACAAAATCTCTGTGGTGGAAGTACTGCATATGGTGGCAACAGGTTAGCTTTCAGTTAGCCAAGTGATCTGGATAAGTGAGTTACAGAATAGCAGAATACTATATTTTCAGTTTAATTTTTTTCCAGCTTCTATCTTCAGTTGTTGTATTTTGTTAAACCTTTGGCTGCTACTTTAAAAATCCGTATAATATCAATTATCTTCTCCTTATGTGGATACCTAGTGACCAAGATTAAATCACCTTTTAGCCTCATAACCTTTTTCCTTTAAATCTCTCTGAGACACATTTTTCAGAACTTGAGTCACTTTTGTACAGTTCTTCTGAAGCTTTCCCAGTCCTGCAAACTTTTTGCTTTCACAGTGATCCCATAGAACATAGTTTTTTCCCTCACCAGTGAAAAATAGTAGGTATCTGTTCACCGACCCTAATTTTCTTATACTTTTTATAGCAAGCTTAGAAAAAAAGCTTTTTGAACTATTGAGAAAGGAAGGCCTGTGCTTTAACAATCTGGTCTGGGAAACACATAGTGTGGCTCGTAGGTACACAATGCTCTCACAAAATAAATGTTGACAGTATTGCAATGAATATTGCAACGAATTCCACAAATGTTGTAGTTTAGATATTTTTTTTTTTTGCTTCTAAATAGTATGCACTTTCTGAAAAGCAAAACCAATGTTAAAAAATAAATAGGCATAAATGATATCATGAGCTAATTTCATAGCATTGTAAGTAAAGTGTTCTCTGCTGAACTAAAACACTCAGTTGAAAATGCGTCTAGGTGTTAGCAGAAATGAGATGGATCAAACTGTGTTTTTTTCCTAGCAAAACAATTAGTGAGACTACTTCTGAAAGTTGATCCTGCTCACCAAATCGCAGGTAATGAATTACTTGATAACCAGTGGATAACAGTGAGTTTTGAGGCAGTATCATTTCTTCACCTCATGTTTTATCTTTTACTGATTTGGTGCATAAAGATGCTGTATTGCCTCAGTGGAACTCAGGGTGGAAAATTTAAAAAAACAAAACCAAAGAAACAAAACACTTGTAGGGGCCTTATCCAAAGCTCCCAAATCCATTAACATCTTTTGCTTGTATCCCATGGGCTTCTGATAAGCCTGTTGACTAGGAGAAGCTTTACACTGTGTTCCTTACCCAAATCAACTTTACCTGATTTCTCCATATGTTTTGACATGGTATGCAAGGTTCATGTCAGGTTTAATTAATGCTTCCTGTTAGTATAATAAAAAGTTTTTTGTTTGTGGGTGGGTTTGTGTTATTTTTTTATTTTTTTTTTAATTTAAAAAGAGAAGATGAGCTCCAGGGAAATCTGGCCATTTTGAAGGGAAGTGAACTGTGGCACTGGAAAGGGACCCTCTGAGCTCCCAGCTTCCTGGCTGGGCTGCAGAGCACGCCGCTCTGACAACACTGAACTTTCAGCTTGTGGGATGGAACAGTTGCACTGCTTTGTAGTTGAAATTAAAGCAGAGGGAATGGATATATCTGCTACTTGAGTATAACTCTGATAATAGTAAACCTGAATTACGCCTCACTCCATCTACAAAAGAACCATTCTGGACTAGTGCACATCTTTCTTCTTTCCTGCTAATTGAGGAGAGATGAGCAAGAATCTGTTTTCCAAAGTTTCAGTGCATTCCTGCGTGTGGGAGAATAGCCACAAGCAAATGTGTAACTCTACAATGGCCTGAAAAATGAGACAACTTTCTGCCAGTTCTGCCCTGCCATACTGTGAGTACCATACTGTCCTGGCCTCATGAAACTGAAGATACAGAAAAATACTAGCTGTGTGGTTTTATGGGTTTTCAACATGTATATTCATCAAGTTTGAGACTAAATGCCATATGAGAACATAATTGCATGTAACAAAACCTTGCTATAGTTCATTGTAAACCATTCCTTCTCTCCATGCTATACAACATATTAGGCACAGTAAATGTTAATTGCAATTCTTCATTTAAAGACTAGGTAGCAGGCTGGTTATCTTAACTATATATATATAGATATACACTATATCTGTAAATGCAACCCCACATTGGTTGTCTTCTATTTGCACTTTCACAGTGAATATGCAACACCTTTAAGCATTAGTTTCAATGCAGAAATAAATTTTAGATATTTTTCATCAAGTTTTCATGTTTCTAAATGTTGAGAGATGGCCATTGTGGACTGCTGACAGAATTCCCTCATGCCTGGGAGCCTGCTCTGAAGTCTGCTGTTATGGACAGCTTCTGCAGGCATTATTCAGTCAGAAATAAATAAAATCAGGAATGAGCTCTGGAAATACTATGAATCCATTCCTTCTCCAGCTGATCTACTCATGGCACATTTTTAAACTGCTTCCTTAAGAGATAACTTTTTGCATGGATCTTGCCTTTATGCTTCAACATTTCCTGTATGTGACTGGCCAGTGTTTTCTATTGCAGGAGAACTGCAAGGAGATATTTTTGTCTCTTAAATATCTCTACATTAGCATGAGCTGATTTTCAGTGCCATTTTAAGGCTTGGGTTGCTGTGTCTCCAGTTCTAAAGGAGACTTTGGCAGCTGTCTGCCTGTGAGCAGTAGCTCCAACAGTAGATGCTCTGGATCTGCTGCGTGTGAACGCGCTGTGCAGCTGCTCTGCTCACAGATGGTACTTGGCTGAACCTGCTCCACGGGCTCAGTGCTGTGCGTGTGCGGTGCCCAGTGTTCTGGTGCCATTCTGCTGAATTTCTTGAAAAATGGATTCGACCAATATGCCTGGTTTCTTGAATACTGATGGACCTCTTTAGCATTTTTACTGGTAAATACATCCCCATCTCTGTTCAGTACGGACAATTCCAATTTATTTATTTGTCTAGTAAGATTTCTGTTTCATTGACATAAATTATTTATTTTGTATAAGGAGCTAAAAACACCAGGATGGTCATACAAGGTATGTTAAAGGTCTTTCTTACATCATCATCATCAATTGCCAAGGATAGATGCTTAGGGGATAAGAACAGAAAAAGCATTCAGTATTGCAATATTTTACCGGTTCTCAGTTAATTGTTGCCCAGGATTTCCTGAACCAAAAGAGAATGTTGGTAACAAAGCTCAGTTGGCCTTTTTCCACTGATTGATCAAAATAATGGAATCATAGAATCATAGAATGGTTTAGATTGGAAGGGACCTTAAAGATCATCGAGTTCCAACCCCCCTGCCATGGCCAGGGACACCTCCCACTAGAGCAGGTTGCTCAAAACCCCATCCAGCCTGGCCTTGAACACTTCCAGGGATAGGGCATCCACGACTTCCCTGGGCAACCTGTGCCAGTGCCTCACCACCCTCACTGTAACGAATTTCTTTCTAGTATCTAATCTAAATCTCCCCTCTTCCAATTTAAAACCGTTGCCCCTTGTCCTTTCACTACACTTCCTGACAAGGAGTCCCTCTCCAGCTCTCCTATAGGCTGCCTTCAGATATTGAAAGGGCGTTTTAAGGTCTCCCCGGAGCCTTTTAATATTTTTAAACTCATAAACATTTCCTTGTGGCAAAGAATTCCCCAGCTTCAGTAGGCAGCCTGTGAAGGAGGGTCTCCCTTGTTGTTCTGTACCTTCTACCTTCCATCCGCATGTTTCATTTGAACCCCCCAGTTGTCTGTCTTACGCTCATTCTCCTATGCTGCTTACTGTTGTCATATGTATTACATACAGCGGTGTTTGCAGTGGTACTTAAATGTTTTTCCATTTCTAGTAAAAACCTTAGGTTTTTCGAGGTCCTAACTCAGGCTGGTTTTCAGAACTACTGAGCACCTGTGGCTCCCATCTTACTTCAGTGGGAGTTGCAGATACTCATCACCATTGAAAATCAGGACACCAGTTTCTACTTCATGCTTGTGCCTCCACAGCCTTTGTGATTTTACAGTAGCCAGATGGGGAACACGAAAGTGCATTATCATGTAGAGAATTCCGCGTGTAAAAAAATTAACCCCTTGGTGGCATGTGACACATGAGCTTCTGCATAGGACTAAACGCGTTTGGCACCACAGTCTCCCACCAGGAAATCCCTACCAGCTGTACCAAAAATTTATGAAGTCACAAGTCATTCTGTATGATTAAAACTGGCAGTTCAAACATAGGTGCAGCAATTTTATATTCCAGAACAATACTTTAACAACAAAAATTTTAATTTAAAAGTTACCATGTACTTATAGCTAAACAAATGACCTCAAGCTCAATTCAAGTTAGTGGATACCTCTGGAGGTTTGTGTGTTGTCAGTTTGAGATCATATATAGTTTTGGCCGGGGGCTATGCAAAGGTTTGATGATTAATTATTTACCAGAAATACTAATTAATGCAGTTCTCTTACTAGTTTTGATTATTCTGATCTTTACACCAGTTAAAACTTTTCCAGACACATTTAACTTTTTACATCTGTTAAAAAGAGCAAAAAAGACGATGATAGCACAATATTTTTAAGTTTCTAAGAAACACAAATATTATATTACCACTACGTGTTGTTTCTACATAATCTGCAAGAGTCCATTACTTATATACTGAGTATTGTATTTATGGAATACAGGGTAATCTTATTTTGCAATAAATATTTTTATGGATACACATCTTTTGGTTTGATACTGTAATTTTCAATTACTTTAAGCTAGATCTTAAAAATATGCTCTATCCCATTTTTTTTTTCTACCTAATACTATATATTTTATGGATTGTGATATATTTTAACTATAAGAGTACTCTACCTCACTTTCTTCACTTCCCCTAAGAGAGTTTGGTATTTTCTTAGGTCTTATTTAATGAAAGGTAGTGTTCCCTTTCGGGTAGTGAGGTGGTTTTTTTTCTTGTTTCCTTTTCTCTACTGTCTTTTGGTTTTCTCAGAAGAGATTTTGAGCACATTGTAGGTGAACTCTGGTTTATAATTCTGTGTCATTGTTATGATTTTGGGGGAAATTTGCAGGTACATGAGTATGCTTGACCGAAGAGTAAAAGCAAGACCCTAAATATAAAATTTATGCATACAGCATCTGAGATTTCTTGTTTCTTTTGGGGGCAGACTGACTTTTGCAAGCAAATGAAATGCCTAAAGACTAAATCCTTTTATGCCTGTCTTACAGCCTCAGTTCAGCAAAAGCGTATATGTTCATTCGTGTTCTGTAAATTATTTAATCATGTTTCCAAAGTTATGTGAGGACTTAAAAAATTTGATTCATTGAAGGACTGAGGCACCTAAGGATGTCTAATGATTCTGAGAAGTAACCTGCTTAGAGCTCTAGATTTAACAAAGCAGTCTCTTGCTTTCCCATCTTAAATTTTCTCAGCTACCTGGAATTGGATATTTTTGTGCACCTAGACCCCCCTCCCTTGGCAGCACTAGGTAGTTCGGAGCCGAGTTACAACCAAACCAGTTTCCTGACAGAGTGCAGTAAAAATCACAGCTTTCTTTTGGTAACTGGCAGAGACACAACTGTTTTGTGTGGCAGCCTAGTGGTCAGACTGCTTGCTGAGGATGCAGAAGTCCCAGGCTCCATACACAGTATAAATGTGCCTACAGGCAAAGGCTTGTGCTGGGTGAGAGCACGGCATTGCTTTTTCTTCCCATGCCTGAAGTAATGATATTCGGGTCGGATGGCTTGCAAGAGGATCACTTTCTGGGGTTCTGTAGAGCGGGCATTTGACAAGAATGATAAGGGCTAGAATACGTACTGCACAAGTGCATTTAATACACATACATCTTCACTCTGCACAAAATATGGAACTTGAAACCACTTCAACATTTTTGCTACTGGTAAAATAGTGCTTTCTGCTGTCTCAATAAAATATATAGCAGTTGTACTCCATGACGTTTTTCTAATACACATGTTCCCTTTTGTTTATATTGTCCATAATTACTTTTGGGTTTATCATGGTCCTTGCAAGTTTATTCCATGTTAGTTACCTTATGTTTAGAGTTTCCATTTCTGTGGATCAGTCTCTTCTTTTAATGGATGGTTGTATTCAAGATTTCTCTGAACTTAATCAAAAACATTGTCTGTAGCTTTCTTCTGTATAGAAAAATCTAGAAACCAGGCAAGACAGTTGCTCCTTTTTGCTTTGTCTGTAGTTACATTGGCTTTTCTTATACTCTAAGGCCTTGCTCTATGTACCAAGGCTTTTCTCTGACTCTGCCAATTTTCCCCATGGTATCAGAAACTTTTTAGTATTTCCAGACATCTTGTTCTTCCATTTTCGGTGTATCATGCCTAATTTGAAAGTTCTTCTGTTTACAACATTTTAATTGTTTCAGTGGAATGCTTACTGGATTCTGAACATCTGATAATGAATCAAGAGTTTAACAGTTCTGTTCCTTGCTCTCAGTTTACTGGTGTCACCTAAAATTCCACACACGCACCCCCCCATATGGTAACTGAATTTTTGTCTCCTAAAGTCTAAATCTAAAATATTTCACATTGATGCTTTGAACAGCTCTTGAAAACTATCACTTCAAGCTGTCCTTCTCCTTGGTGTTTTTAAATTGGTGACTGAGATTAACAGAATAAAGGTGCTCATCACGCTTGAAAAAAACTTTGTATGTTAGATGTGTTCATGGAGAATATAGTTTATGGTATTTTCCATAAGTATTTGGATATCTCTGCATTTTTGTCTTGAATCCTGCTAAAGTTTACTTCCTAAAAATTGAGCAGAAGAAAAAGTTGAAATGGAAACAAAAGGAACAGAAACCACATAGTCTGATAGTAAACCTGTCAGACAGTCCTTTTACCTGCAATTGGCACCAGCTGCTAGTGAATTAAACCCAACAGGTGCTCAAATGAGCCAACACAGACAATTAACTTAAATGGTCTTACTTTCTTAAAAACTGTCAGGAAATAAACTTCCTCTTCTCTTTTATGTGGTACACAGTTATCTGGAACTCTGTAAGGTCTAGATTTTTTAAAAAATGCCTCTTTTTAAAGGCCTCAGATTTTGTGGGTGCAATTCACTGCATGTTACGTATTCAACTGCGTAATTGTTCATGCAAAGGAAGTAGTTAAAATGTGTGTCATCAGTTATGCCCACAGTTGTCATAATTGCAGATGTAAATCTGCATCTGCAGAGATGAGGGTTTTTTTGCAAAATCAAAACTTACCTTTCCAATGGATATGAGTGTTCATGCTTTGATTATTTGGTACGTATGTATACATTTGAAACAAAGGAAATACTCTCTAAATACCAGTCTTCATGTAAAAGAAAGCAAACAGCAGTTTGAAATAAGAATTGCTAGTCTAACAAAATGGGGGAAGAAGATCTAAAAAAATGTCTTTGACATCTTTCCACTGCTGCATCCTCTATGTGACCTCAGAAAAAGCCATCATAATCATATTTTGTGTTGCATTTTACCAGTCTGTACAGTGCAGATAAAAAACTACCTGGTAACTATATATCATTAATGAATATTAGAAAAAAGTATCCCTGATGTTAGTGAAGTACTCTAAGAGCATCAGAAGACTGGTAGTATTAATGTAAAATACTATCCCTTAACAATAAGTAACAGGACAACTCTAGTTTTCAGAGTTGTGTATAAACTTTGCATATAGTATGCATGTACCATTCTCTCCAAACCTTGATACATAATTGCCAGCTTTACTGAATGGCTAAAGGAGTCAAATCAAAATTATTTCAGACCATTCGGTGTGAGCTGAGGTGACAGGAGCCCAAGCAGTTTAAGAAAAAATGTTCCTTCTTCCTTCTGAACCCATAAATTTTTGCACTACCCATTCCAGATTAGGCTAAGTAAAATGGGAGTGTTGTCTAGGTACCTTCATTTGCTCAGTGACATAAAGAAATTCTGACGGATACAGAAACAGGGAGAAGCAGGGGCAGTGGAAAATTTCAGAGAAATTCTCTAACTCTTTGGGTTTTCTTGATGTTGCTTTTGTAGAAAAAGCTAAAATTCCTTTGCGAATTTTTGGGATCCATAGTTGAAGGAGTTCTGGGGAAAATATAACCTGCTTCCCCCTGACTGTGGTAAGGAGAACAGCAGTAGTAGTGCTTGCAGGCTTGTGCTTGAGAAATAGATGACTGGCATTTGGAAAACATTTTTTTTTTTTAACCTGACTGTGGATTATTGTGCAGGGTTTATAAATGTATAGGGCCATTACTATGGTGTTACGTTTTTAATAATAGTTCCTAGATTTGCTGAAGTCAAACTTTAATAACATTTTCTGTTGCATCTAGGGTGAAACACATGTTGTCCAGAGATCATGTCTTGGAGTTAATGAAGAAATGGAATAGTAATCTAGACATTGGTGAGGAATGCAGTATAGGAGAAGAATCAAATAGCCCTGTTACTACATATCAACAGGATGAAACCAGTGAAGCACAAGAGAGCTCTACCAGTAACAACAATAACATAGAATTTGGTGCAGAAGTTGAAACAGAGAATGGGGGCAACAAATTCTCCACACCAGCAAAACAGGTAAGTTTTACTTTGTTGTCATGTACAACCAAGTAAATGATAAGTAGAATTGAGAGTGAATTAGGAAATTTTGAGTATGACCTAGTGCAGAGAAAATGCTTGAATGTAATGTAAGAATAGAAATAAATACTGGGATATAAGGTGAACTCTGCAGTGCATAGTTGTCATGTAAGTACTGCGTGCTATAAGAAATCATTTTGACTTAGATACCAAGCCCATAACAAGTAATGTCTCCTGTTCATTCTCTTCAGGCATAGGGGCCATGTGTATATATGGGGTGGGAGGGGGAGGAGGAATGTGGCAGAAAAAGCATGGACTCTTAGGATAGCAATATTTGAGGATATTGAAGAGGGATCGTCTCAAGACAGCTAATTTTTTGTACGTATGCTCTCTAAATAATGTAAGTAGCCATCTTGTGGTACTATTTACAGAGAGTGGGGAAAAAAAGAAAAAGAAAAGGGAAATAATTGTTCATAAACAAGAAACCTGTAAGCCCCCAATTAATATTGAAGTCCAAAGTTTAAGATTTGATTAGGATAGTCATTTGATTTCTTCAGATGATTCCCCAAGATACGGAATTTTCTTTCAGAGTTCCTCTCCTAATGCTTGATCTGAAACAAGGGAAAACCATAATGCAAATACTAAGGATTCTGCATTAGCTCTGACGTCTAAGGCTCTCAGATTTATCAGTCACAAGGCAGCTTACTGTGCTGCAGTCTGAAAGCATCGTTGTTGCATTGGATGGTTTCTGCTTTCTAAGAGGCTAGTTAGCAAAGAATGAGCTCTTGCTATGGAGTAATAATTTGTATTTATTACAGCTGAACATTCTTGTGTGAATTAAAAGTGAGGGGCCTATATGCAAAAAAGGATTTAAATACAGTTTATATGCCAAAATCAAAGTTCTAGAAATTCTGCTTCATGCCACTCTAACCAGAGCTACAGAAACTGCCATCCTTATTCCAGGCTCCATGGGCACTGGAGACTTTGCCTGCTGAGCATGCCCAGAAATGTCTGGTCTTGGTCTTTGGCCTAAACTCTTTTGAAGAGCTAGGTCAGGGACTGTTTCTAGACTCTCATAGGATAGGATAAAAAACATTGAGAACTAATTTTTCTCAGAAGTGAACCCTGAGGAGTTAGAGGTATTGATACTAGTGCTACTGTTTTTTTTTATGCTAGCCTTGGCACGGGGTATGAGCTGCAGGAGACTTCAGTTTCCTCTTCTTTCTGAGCATGCTCCCTCCAGGCAGTTCCTTTCTCAGCAAGGGCTTTTCTTTCATTCTTATAGTTTCATATCTCCTTCCACATCATTCATCACTACCACTCAAAGAAACCCAGCGCTTCCACAGATGGAGATCAAATGCTGTGTTTTGGATTCTGCTGTATGGACCATGTATGCACAAATTATTTGTGACAATGTCTGTGTTGGAATTCGCTTATTTCCCTTCTCTTCTTCCTTCTTTCCCACACAAGATAAAAGCCAGGACCTGGCACAAATATTTTAAATGGTGACAGGGAATAAAGCACCCAACCTTTCCATTCCCAAAGTGCAGCACTGCAATATGGAGATGATACTGGGTTGGCAGTTGATGACCCTGCCTAACAGACTTACATAGGATGCCTCTCCAATAGACCTGTTTCCTCCCAAATCAACTAAATAGGAAGTCATAGCAAAATAGACAAAATTCTAGAATGTAAGAAATTACTTACTGGGAGATACCATCTAGATCACTACTCTTTCTGACAGTGACAAGAGGAAATGCTATTTAGCGAGAATATAAAAGCCTGGCTATTTCCTCCCATGTAGTACCCTGGCATCCAAAATTGTCCTTAGGGTTGTTGTCCAACCTAATCCTTTTAGTAGTCATTATGGACCTGTTGTCAACAAATATGTCTGATTCCTTTTTGAATATGCTGACACCATCTGCCTCTGCAGCTGCCCATGGCTGCAAGATCCAGAAATGCACTATTCGCTGAGTAAATATATATATTTTTTCCTGTTTTAAACTGATCTCCTACTTGGTTCATCAGATGTCCCTTATTTCTAAGTACAGGATGTGAACAGCTCACATTCATTACTAAATAAAATCTCAGTCATATCCCTCCTCAGTCACCTTCTCACCAAACTGGAGTCCTAGACATTTTAATCTCTTCTCATACATAGGTGCTTTATCACTTCGATTATTTTAATTGCCGTTCTCTGTACTTTTTCTAACTCCACAATGTCCTTCTTGAGATGTGGAGACCAGAACTGTCTCTAAGTTCTGCATCTAAAGATGCAGAGGCACCACGGTTTTATATATTAGGAAAATAGTATATACTGTTGTATTTTCAATATGATCTCAGTGATGTCAAATGCATTTGGCTTTCTGGATACCACTGCTTGTCCAGCCACTGATGCCAGACAGTCCCCAGTGATGGCTCCAAGACTGCTTTCCTGAACTGTGACTGTAACTGCCAGTTTGAGTTGAGTATCAAGTAGACCTACTTTGGACTATTTTTCCCTAAGTCTATCATTTTACTTCCCCCCACTTTTTTTTCCTCTTTTCATTTTTTTTATTATTTTCTAAAGTCTTTTTCTCTGTGTTCTGCAAGGGAAAAGAAATATGGCTTTGCCCAAGGGTAAAACTGTGCATAGAACATTTCCAGGAGCCTAGCTGTGTAAGAATTTTACTGATGACAAACATACAGATGTTGTCACTTATCTGGACTGCTCTTTTCCCCCAAACAGAGCCATGTTCAGAATTAATTCATTGATGCTAGTTCTCTAGGGCCTTTTTCAGCTTCCAAAGTGTATTAGCTGATTGCTTCAGCCCCTTCAGTCTTTCACGGATTAGTCAGAAAATAAGTAGCACACTTGTTTTACCAAATGCAACACTTGGAAAGAAGAATAAAACCCTCAAGACTTACAGTGTTATGAGTAGCTTATCAAGTGCCCTTGCTAACATTTTATTGAAAGTTTGTTTAAATTAAGAGATAAAGTAATGTGTAGTCTAAGACCGGCTGTTTCATATTTCCCTGGTAAAATACTATTTTGCATTCAGGTAGAAAATACAGTGCAGAGGAACCAGTATTACCCTTTGAGATGATGAGGGTTTTGACATTTGGGTTTTTACCTGTACATTTAGGAGTGTGATTTTAAGCTTTAAAAAAATTGGACTATTTCGTCTGCTAGGACTGAATATTATTTCTGTTAGCAGGAGCATTTAGAGAATGATATTTTTGAAAGTTAACAAATTCTTGTCATTGTACTGAAGCAAAAAAGCTTAGCTTTTCAGTAGGTATAAATTGTGATTATGATTCTTACTAAAATCACTGGTTCTTATCAATTAAATATCTGTACCATTTGCTAGCTTTGTCTTGTTTTCTGAAGAGCTAAATTTTACACTAAATGTTGGAGTTCATCCAGTGAAGACCATTGATCTTATCTTGGCTGAATTTTATGCATGAAACAGACCAGAGAAAGAGATATCAGAGCATCATTTTTTATGAGAGTTGAAGACAAAATTCTTCATCTCTCATTTTTATAAGATGAAGATACCATTTTAAATAGTGTTTTATTATTGTGATGAGTTAATACCTGTGATTTTGATTCAGAAGGTTAGTTAGTGAAGATTAAAATCAAGAAAAGTGGATTTAAAATTTAAAGGTAAGGAGCTTCTCTCTGTGTACTGTAGGAGAGATTAAAATTTTCTGTTATAATGCAGCTCATTTCTGTATGATCATATTTTAACATATTTTATGATATATAGTATAGTAGAGTTACACTAGGATAGTACTTTGTAATTGTTCTCTGTTTTACTCCTTTGTTCATATCTGTGTTGTTTCCACTTTTTTACTGTGTTAATGAAGTTGTAGTCTTTATTTTCTTATTGTTTATTTAATTGTAGTTCCCTGCAGTTAGGTCAGTATCTCCAGTATCAAATTCAAAGTAGAATCAGGATTGCCAAAAAAAGAAGGGAGAATTGGACAAGTCCTTGGTGCCTTCCACCCAGGAACTGGGAAATAAAAGCCTATTGAACTCTGGTGTCTCACTCAGAACCAAAAAGAAATCATAGGACACCCATCAGCTCTGAACAACTTAAGAGTAAACAACTATTACTTGTGCCAAAATCAGCAGACTATTAAAGATGGACAACTATAACCTGAAGTGTTTGTCTCTTTAGTCTCCTGAACCCTTTAATCAGAAAGCTTTAGCTTTCCTTTAGCACTGAAGAAAATCTGACAGCAGTGTGAACTCCTAACCTGTAAGAAGACATTCACTGATAGTAGTGTTGACAGAGTACAAGTTATAGAATTGTCTAAAAATACATGTAATTTATTTGTTCTATACTAATAGGCACCATGCCAGGTAGGCAGTTTGCTTTCACAAATCTGTTTTGCTGTGTTTTACTTGCATTTACTTTCTTTACTTTTGTCACAAATATTTAGGGAGAAAAAATGAGGTCAGAATCTGTAATAGGGATTCCTGATAACTGCATGCTTTACACTCTGAGAATATTCTAGGAAATTGCTTATAAATTTGCTTGAGGCATTATAGCACAAGTGCTTCAGTCCATGGAATTTGTTACTGCTATTTTAGGTTGCTGTCAATTGCTTATTTTTAAGAAGGACTTATTTTAAGCTTGATGAATAGAAAATGTATTTTTAAGTACAATGGAATTGCTATGGTTCTCAGAACTGAATTTCTGGTGTGTTGATTAAATTCTTTAAATAAAACAGGTGTTAGAGTAACAGCCTTTACAAATGAATTAATCTTCATTTTCTTCATTAAGCTTAGGTTTATTGTACATATGTGTAAATTGCAATGTGATTTACTGTTCCAAAGAAAAAGCCATTCTCTAAGGCCAGGTCTTACCAGCAGACTGGCATTGTGGTACATGGTGTGAGCAAAATATACACACTCCTGGTTGGTTGAAAACATTTCCTTAAATGTATGTACATTTGGTGTTATGGCTTATTCAACCAACTCTGCTAAGAACATCAGTCTGAGGAGACACCACCTATTTAACTATCTTCTGATCTCCACAATAATCTTGAAAATCGTCTTACAGTCATTACAGCCTTGATTTTATTTAGGTGTGAAGAATTTATATTACAGGGCCACAATCTTTCTCTGTACGTATGCGAAAACTCAGGGAGATCTTATTTACAGTAAACTAAGAGCTTTTTTATATCATATAATATTAAAAGGGTAATATATCACTCATTCTCAGTGATGAATATAGCTGTCTGTATAATCAGGCACCTTTTTGGGAGTATTAATCTTCTCATTTCCATTTTTCAGAAGAGATCAAAGTCAAGTCTGTTGTGGAGCTGGGCACAAAAGGTGTGTTCTACAAAATGCAATGAGCGTAAGAAAGTCACAGATTTCTATACTTTTCTGACAGAATTCAGTAAGAATTTCACTTGAAGCAGGAAGTTGTCCTTTCTCTTTCTGTTGTGCACTCACACAGTAGCGAAGTCTACTTCACATATTGAGCTCTAATAGTCACACTGTTTTTGTTTGATGTGGGGTTCAAATCTTTTACAAAGTCCAGACTGCTTTCTGGTTCTCGTGACACTAAAATGTGAGGTCAGATTGTGGCCTGAATAACTATCTCCTTGACTATTAACTGACACGGCTCATTCTTTTCATTTAGTGAGACAGTCAGCTGAAGGGCATGTCTGGACTCACTATTAAAACAGTGGCTGCATCATTAGCCACCCTCATGGCAGTCCTACCTCATCACTGTAGTTGCATAGCGGTAAACTTCTTTCCCTGACGGGGCACAGTGTTGAGGGTGCTGGTATTCTGTTATCAGAGGCACTTTTTTGTATCACAGATAAAATTTTCAGAAGCCCAGCAGACATGCTGACATCTTCTACCAGCCCTGCTCTTTTGAACCAAAGAAGCTTGAAAATGCACTACTTCACATCAAAGGGTTATGTCATTTTTACAGCACTAGTAGAGCACAGTAAGTATAATTTACCTTTAGAAAGTGAGCTATTTACTTGTTGTGAGTGCATTCTCCTTTCCTGAAGTATTAAATCATTCCCCAGCTCTGTCGATCTTAAGATATTTTGGTTAAAGCACACCTTTTGTGGCTGGGTCCTCAACAGACTTGACTTTGATCTCACCTGTTCTGATTTCACTTTGCTTTCCTCTTTCCTCTGCACTCCTCATTTTATTTCCTATGTTGTTCTGTTTTGCCAAGGTACATTTCTGTTTCCACAACTCCTCATGCTTTTTTCCACAGACCAGGTATATGCCCTATGTTGGCCTGTGTAAATCTCACGTATGTCCAGTGTTGTCCTGATATACCAGTGCATTTTGCTCACGGACAGTGGAGGGCTGTGGGGCTGACATAGAAGAGGGCAGCAGCCTGTCAGGTCCAAGGTTTGTAACCTGCTTCCTGCCCAAAGCTGAATTGTGTCAGGGAAAGAAAGGGATGAGGAATTAGGATACAGACTGGATGTATCTTGAAGGTGACATTGCCAGACTGTTTGTGGACAGGAGTGTTTGGGATGTGCCAAGTGGTCGAGCTTGTGTTGGAGCTGCAGAAGAGAACATCATCTTCTCAAAGGCTGAAGAAGAAACTTTCATTATGTCAGTGTCTCCTAGTGTTAAATCTCTTGTTAAACAAAACAGAGCTCTTACAATAAGCTCCATGCATTTTTCCTTTTTCTTCCCTATCCTCTTTTTTTTCCTTTATGCCTTTTTTCACCCCTTTTCAATACTACATTTTCTCTGTTGATTTTTTTCATTTGTCAAAAGATTTCTTTTCTTCTTCCTCAAATCTCTTTCTTGTTTCTCCTTTTGATGCGGCTTTTCTCTGTGTTTCCCTTTCAACCCTCAGAGCTTACTTTAGTCATTTCACTGTATTTGCTTCACGGAGCAGTGCTATTGAAAAATTAAAAGTAGATTGCATGGGAATTTCTTATTTCTCCTTTTCCTCTAGAGGCCCATTTCTCTTCCCTCCTATTTCTATGAAGTTTACCATCCTCAAATGCTTCCTTCCTCTACTTCCAAATCATTTTACTCATTTTTCCCTCTCTTGCTCTGTCCTTCATCTTCCCCTTCACTTACTGTTGCTTGATATTTAACTTCCCAGGTAGGGTGAGAATTCATGATAGCATTCAGATTACCGTGTTGTGGATAAATACTCCGATCTGTATCTTAACTTTATGGACAAGCACTAAATTTCTGACTGCATCTATACTGGCTTTTTGTTCCATTTTTTTTTCCATTGCATGCTCAGTAACAGTAGCTAGGTTGGCAGTATTAACAG
The DNA here is from genome assembly GCA_028565335.1 of Limnodromus scolopaceus. Taxonomy (NCBI): domain Eukaryota; kingdom Metazoa; phylum Chordata; class Aves; order Charadriiformes; family Scolopacidae; genus Limnodromus; species Limnodromus scolopaceus. The sequence goes on along the minus strand of JAOXNO010000041.1, from coordinate 55,650,117 downwards.
GTACAGCCACATTATAACCACAGACTTGTATAACCCATTACAGATCAGGTCTGTATGACATTGTAATTTAAATAGCAGTTGCTGGCAGCCTATCTCTGCTTGTCCTCCTATTATTACAACCACCAGTAGAGCTGTTCTACTGGGAAATTTCAAGTGTAGACAAAGCTTTAATCAACAGTAATCTGATCCTTTAAAAATGCAACACCAATTCATTTATTTCTCATTTCACATATGAAATTTTAATAGGTACAATCACCCTTAAGGATGTTTCAAATATTAACATCATGCACAATTACAAAACAGAATCTTTTTTCTGTATGAAACTATCAGCATCTTTGAACTAAGTAAGTAGTTTTCTGTGCAGACATCAGGTTTACTATCAATCAGAAACTTATTAACAGCTGTGTTAGCTCTAATTAAGTGCAGAGCAATGGCAGACTTTTTAATTAAGTCTTATTTCCCTAAGAGGAGACTGGTGGGTTTTTTTTTCCCTTCTCTTCCCCACCTCCATCTTTATTTACTATGTAAAGCCTGCTTTAAAAATAACTGGGACACAAAATGGGGCCATTGACGTGGGGCCAAGACATCAGGAAATATTTCATTTACAGAATGGCTGTGGTATTATACTGACCATATTTTATTCCTTTGGCTTCGTAAAAGAATTCCAAATTGTTTAACTTTTCTGCAGTGTTTTTCATTTGAATTTCCTTTTCAGCTCTCTTCTTGTCTGAAGTATATTTCCTGTATTGTCAGTCAGCAGAAATATCATTAGATTTCACTAAAATGATAATTTTAGTGTATAAATTCATATGAGAGAAAGTGGTGATGCGTGACATCATATGCACTGAAAAAATGGTCCTCGTTGCCTGTGTAGACCTCTGGGTGTGTACTAGAATGAATGAAGTACTTAGTTGTTAGAAGAAAGAATGGGCCTCGCAGGTAAATTGAAATTTAGAAGTCCCTAGGAGTGTTTGATTTTCTTAGTCCTGAGCAGTGCCGAGTGGCATGTGTGTACTCCTGAAGGAGGGAGAGAAGTATACGCTGAAAATCTCTTAATCTGCTCTTTCTACCTGGCACTATTAAAACTGGAGATCTTCTGTAACCACAAACAATAGCTGGATCATTACTTTGCTCAGAGGATAAGCAGCGTGTGCTATGTAAGGGGGCATAATAATCTCTTATTGCTCTTGACAGAGTATTGTGAAGCATGAATATTTTTATTTTACCATTAGAGGTATAAAAATGACTTTACCTGATCTGTGTTCAGTCTATTTTTTAATCTGAGAGACAAGATGACTCGAGGCAAATCCTGACTTTGACGCTCTGACAGTTTACACCAAGGACTCCTGTGAAATGCTGGCAGTTTACACGGGGTGAGGACCTGTCACTTGCAGTTTAAAGAGAGGGCGGTGTCAAACAGTCTCCTGTTTGGATCATCACATGAGACGATTTTAAGGGTTCACTTCGGAAAACAAACCCAGAGCTTGCCTTTGCACTTCTTAGGCAACAGACTAGGTTTCCTTTGAGTAACATGTTCAGCAGGAAGAACTTAAGATGTTCCCAGAAAAAAAGGCTCCGAAGGTGCTTTAAGGAAAAAAAACAAACACCAAAGCTAGGAGGGAGCGAGGCAATGGCCAACAAGTATAAAAGGAGCAGTAGATCACTAGAGCCTAAAAGCCATAAGAGCTCACAGTGTTGCCTTATCTCCTGGCTGGCTGTAACACCGTGAGCTCTGGGGAGCAGGAATGGTCAATTTTCTAAGAGTTTGCAGAGCACTTGTTGCCACCTGAGCTGGCTTGAGCCTAATAAGCACCAAGGTCAGTATAATCATGGTAACAGTTGTGGTGGCCAGCAATGGCTTTAAAATGCTATGTCTCAGTTACGGCAGTAAATCCAATTCTAGGTATAGCAGCTCGTCATTCATGGGCATGCAGGTATGTACTAATTGTCTGTAATACATAGTATAATGGAAATTAAAAAGGCAACACTGTTTAACTCCTGCTTTGTGAAGCAAATTAAATTTTTGCAGCTACACATACTGTGTGATTTCTGTGTTGTTACTAGCACAGATTCTGGGTTTGTATATTTAGAAGTTTCTGTTTATTAATCTGTATGTGGTATATTCTGGCTCATTACAGTTAGAGGGGTTAATGAATTACTATTGTTTATATGCTGTCTGGATATTAAAGTTTAATCTATATTTGAGTCTAACCCCAGCTTTTTTTCCAGGGAGAAAGCAACTGAGATAATGTCAAGGCATATTTAAAAAGAGAATAGGGTTTTTTTATAATGGTTATGGATCATTTTTATACTTAGGTTATCTGGAATACGTTGGACCTATATGCTTCAGGGGTGTCCAAGTTGATCACTTTTATTCTCTTCCCTTAATAAAAAACATAATAAACTCAGGAATTGCTTCTGCTCTCTGTCTCTCATCCGCTTATATTAAGCTCATATTCATAGTCTAAGAAATGTTTGTCCTCTGAAGATTTAATTAAAAAAAAAAAGCCATTTTACTACTTTTGGTGGCAATAGTGATGATAGGTTCAGGTGGGATTCTTGACATCCGAACAGGAAGCTCTGAGGTGCTCTGGACAAGGCAGCTGCTTGTGACCAAACCTGTGTTAGCAGCTGCTGTTTGGTAAGGATTGCTGCAATAATCAGTGTGGTGGGAAGAATTTTCTTGGAAGAAGGACTGGAGTTTGCATGAGAGTATGGCTTTGGTGGAAGTGAGTTCAAGGTAGCACCCTCTTCCTAGGTTTGTCCCCCCATTTGGCTTAACTGAGGCCTTGAAAGGGACTTCTTAAAACCAGCTAGTACTCTGATTCCTGAAGCTTCTGCAGCTTTTCTATCTAAAATACCTGCTTTCCAAAGATGGAAGTTTGTTGTGGTAACTCGTAGATTGCAAAGAGCTTTGCAACATTCAACTTGGGCTACTCTCCTAAGTCCAGTGAGGAGTTTTAGCTGTTGGAGTTACTTTGCTTTTCTACCCCATTTAAACATATTAAGGACCATTATAAATGATGTAGTGTTCATCTGAATTACTACTATTTTCTGGCAAAATTTGAATTCAGTGTAGAATTAAAGCTTAATTAAAATATGTGCTAAAAGTGTATTTATCTTTTATGTTGATACTGTGAAGTGCAGCATAGCTTATCATGGCCATAATTTGTATGAAAAACAGAATAGTATTGTGCAAACATTACTATATCCCAATTCAGATTCTGCAAATAAAAGATGGTGATTAAAAACACAATTACTCCTTTCCCATAAGTAAGTGGTTTGCTAATTATCTATAAAGATAAAAGGATAGGGCAGTCATAATCTAAGTGTGACTGTCTGGTGAAGAACGTATTATGGAGTTATTGTAGGCTTCTTAGCATTGACTAGGAAATCTTTTGGAAAAGATGGCGCATCGCTACATACTATCAAAGCAAAGGAGACTGTGGGGCAAAAGAGCAGGAAGAGAAAACATCACAAGGGTGACTGCTGTTACATGTATCTGATAAGGAAAGAAGACTGCACCTATCTGGTATGAGGAAAGTCAGCAAAGAACATCTTTGAAAGAGATAAAAGGTCTCTCATCTCCCTTTTCTCCCTTTATTTATTCATTGAATTTCAGTACTTGCAGAAAGCACCTGGTTGACAGCTCTGTACCTTGTAGTCCTTGGTTTATTCCCAGCAGGGTAGACAGTATAGACATCTAAAGCACTGCTTTCCCCTGTTTGCTTTCCTGATGGGTAATGTAGGGTATTCTTCTGTTTCCACTGTATGTTCAGTCACAGGCCTGTCTGCCCACTTCTGCAGCGGGGTGGGTACAGGCTGGGACGTCTGGCAGACTTGGAGGCTGGACTAAAATGAAACAGCTAATGCTATTACTGCCCCAGCCATCGTCCCTACCCTTTGGTGGATGTTGCCACCCCTGAGGCAGTGATGTCTAATCCACTCATGAATCAATTATTGAACTGTTGCATTTTTCAGCCTGGCCTATTAAATTAAACTGACATCAGTCTCATCTCACAAAGACATTAGATAGTGATGAATTTCAGGTACTGTTAACCTGGTTTTGAATTGGCCAGCTACAGACAGACAGATTCATTTTTCATTCCAGCTGCCAGAACCTCCATCACATACTGTCTTGCTGTTGTGGCTTGTTGATCAATGGGTGGCTTTCCTTGCTTACTCTGGAGAGGGGGAAATTTCATAAGGAGAAAGGGAGCATAAGAAAACCAGAAAGGTCAAAATCTATTTTTTTTTTTTTCTGTCTTTGTTAGAATTGTGAGGAAGTGAGTGCATATGTAAAAAATGAGATTGGTTGGTTAGTTAAAAAAGCTTCACTGGAAGAAAAAGCACAATACTGCCTATATGGATTTAAAAATGCTCTGTGTGGAATTAATTCAATTCATGTTAGGGGAGCTTACATTGGTGAAAAAATGGAAGAGAAATATTCCATACTGCCAACAGCATTGCTTTATAGGCACAGGTACCTGCAGTACACCTGCCATGCGTAGGCCCTGCTTGCTCTTTGCTGTACTTCATTCAGTGGGTGCACCTGCTAAAGGAAGCTGTGGAAACCTTTTTACTGTGGCTTGTCAAAAGGTAGAAGGTCCTCAGACTGCTCTGAGCTGAACCTGCGTGTGTTTGGCTTTGTCTGTTCTCGTTCACTTCCTGAATTCTGGTTTTATTAGTGACTGAAATAAAACAAAATGGTGTCAAATGAAGGTTGACTACTCCTACAGTTTATCCTGTTTTCTCTACCCAGGACTTAGGGGGAATTGTTAAGTGTCCATGGGCTTTACTTTGACTCCTCATCACAGAATTGTGGGGGTCAGAATGGACCTTTTGGAGATCATATAGTCCAACCCACCTGCCAAAGCAGGGTCACCTAGAGCAGGCTGGACAGGAACGCATCCAGGCAGGTTTTGAGTATCTCCAGAGAAGGAGACTCCACAGCTTCTCTAGGCAGCCTGTGTCAGTGCTCTGACTCTTCATGGCAAGATGGAGCCGTGGGAGACCTGTTACATACAGTCATAAATGGCCAGAAGGGCAGCGGCCTGGACAGTGGGATGCAGATCTGTGCCCGTGCCCCATAAGCCCGTGTTTGTGAGTGCACTTCTCTTCCAATGCACTTCTCTTTTTCATAGAGGAAAAAAAAAAAAAGTCAACAAGGAAATCCTGGCAGATATTTCCTGCCTGCTGGAGCTGTGGATTCATTACTATTAATAGAACTCTTAATTGACTACTCTATAGCAGCTATAAAAATTGATTAGATGCATATGAGGAAATAAACATGGGTCAGGCTGTAGTGGCGCAATGATATGAATTTGATGACCTATTAGGACATTTTTGTGTCTAACAAAGGATTTTTTTAATAAACATTAAACACTTAGCCCAAATTCTGCCCTCCAGCACTTCTGCCAGTCTAATGAATGTATAATGAAAGCAAATATTTGGTATAGCAAAAGAATCCCGTTTTTTAAATCTCATTCCTGTATATTTTCAAGAGGTTAGGTTACTTGACATGTGAAACATCTATGAATTTTAAGTGAGGCCAGATTAGTAAAGCTCTATAGTTGGTCTTTCATCTTAATGTGACCAAGAATGTCCTCTAGCTCACTCTATTTACTAAGAAATTAAAAAATAGCAAATTGCACATCATCACATGCCATATGTCCGTTCCTCTCCTGGGCTCTGCTCTACAGCAATGTTAATTGACTAGCTTAAACTCTCTTCTCCTGAGTTGTAACCACTCCTGATGAAACAATCAACAATGCTGCTGAGCAGAATAGGGAATGAAAAAACAAAGCACAACATTCAGCCACATTAAGAATAAATTCATTTCTGCAAAATGAAGATAAAAATGAAGTAGTGACATCTAACCTAGGCTTTCAAAGGTAGAATCTTCAGTTTTTGGTGCTCACTTAAAAAGCTAGGTTTTCAGGCTCAGCATTGCCTGAAAGTCAGAAACTTTTAAAAGGCACTTTACATTGAGGAAACAAAATAATTAATGAGTAGAAAATGTAGACTGTTATATGTATTTGTTTCTGTTTTAGCAGACTCTGAATAAGGCACACAAAATTTAAAAAAAACCTCAAGGGCTGTTAAATAAACACCATATATTCTTCTAGCAGGCAAATGAGTTATTTAATAAATCTGTATCTAATAGGTAAATTGGATTTGATTACATTGAACAAAACCAATAAGGACCATAAGCTTGCATTACGTGAATGAACTTTTTTACTTTTTCACTCTGGTCTTTAGAGAAGCTACATTAAATCACAAGATTTGTCTTTTATGCTAATACAAAGTATTTAGATGAGAGTGCATTACCCCAGCTTCACCTCCTGTAGCACAGCACTGAGAAATGCTAACGAATGCACCTGAGTGCAGGAGCCACCTGGAGCCAGTTTTCATCACAGCCTGTTAGTGGGTGTGGGTGCTGGCAGCTCTCCTGGTTGTCCCAGGCTCCTTGCCCACCCATAAAGAGGGGTTAGTGGGCTCCCATCTGCCTTGGGGGAGCCAAGTCATCATCCTTAGGCCTTCTCCTTGCTTGGGCTCGGCCTGCAGGACTCAGCATGGCTGTGGGAAGGAGAGAGGAAGAGCCCAGGAGAAGGGCCTGGGTGTAGCAGGAACCTAAGCTGCAGCCCTGGAAGTGCCTGCACTTACGTGGGCAGCATTTTCTCTGCCCCTGCCTGTGGTCCCGTCATCTGCTGAGCGCTCGGTGCCTCGCCAGCCAGGGGAGCTCATCTATGGGTAATTACTGAATGTTCCTTCTAATCCTCATCTTTGAGAGTGTTGGTGTTGCTGTTTCTTGGTGCACTGCATCTACACCTGATGGTGACCGTGGGGTTTTCCAGTTTCTCTGCAGCTTTCCTGTGTTGCCACTGCTGTTAAGCTTTATGCAGGCTACTTAGCGCAGCAATGTTAGCAGTCTCTGATAGGGGTATGCCGTCCTTTTTCTGGTTCAAAGAACTCCTAAGACACACTGAAGAGGGAAAGAAAATGTTGCTCTGCACACTGACTAGCCTTTAGGACTTCCATGGGCATAGAACTCCTGCTGCTGCGGCTGCTGGGAGCGCCCACTGTGTAATGGCTGATGAACAGACACTATCAGCTGAGGGGAGGGGAGGGGGGGGAAGAAATGCAACCAGCTTTCACCAAACTTTTTTTCTTTCTTTTTATCTTAAATTACGTGATCAAGTCAGAATTGCCTGCAGTGATTTACACAGATTTAAAAAAAAAAACAAAACACCAAGAAACCCAACCCAAAATACTAGGTATTGCGGATACAAAGAAAATACTACAAATATGGAATCTGAACAGACTCAGAAATGAAAAAGCAAATATAATGAGCATGATTTTATCATCATTAATAGTCTGATCGTTTTTGCTAGCAGTTTCATCATTTTTGACCCCTCAAAGCTGGCAATGCACAAAAATGGAGTGCAATTATGGCTGGCTTATTCTAGACTTCCTTCATAATGTTATTTATTCAGTGATACTACAAAACAGCTATGGAGTTAGAATTTTAATTTTAATACCACTTTTTTCTAGGTATGGTCAACCTATCTTTTTATTATGACAAGTTATTTTAAAATGCTTAGTATTCAGGATATTTGCAGTTGCGATGAACAAGTTCATTTAAACACCAAATCAATCAGTATTTTCACTAGAGAGAAATTTTTAAGTACCAATTAAGAATGAAAAAGCGATCTACATCCTCTAATACAATATTAATGTGCCGACAGGGGTGATCCCAACTGCATGAGAAAAAATGCAGCTGTGTATATGCTTGTCTTAAGAAAGGTGGTGTTTTTTTTTTTTTTCCTGTCACTTAGAATAATTTAATGAATAAAAAGTGATTCTTTTATTACTGCTAATGAACGGAAATCCCATCAAATTGCGAGGTATCAACACATGACATTACTCTTAAACTAAAAGCGCAGTAGATTATCCCAGTGATAATGGAGGCTATGGGTACTTTGTACGATGGATGGTCTGCACTTGTCTTGCTGTGGTATACTGTTCCCTTTCAGCAGTGCATAGATCACAGCTAAGAGTTACGCTAGGTGCTTAATTTGGTTATTCGCTGTTGAAATATCAACCTATCTGCTCATAATGAGACAGTTTAAAAAAAGAAAAATAATTATGGAGGCATAGGGAAAATCATGCCCTCTAGGTCGATCAGAGTGTGCAATGATCTGCTGAGGGGAGTGGTGGCAGTCTTGCTGATGAAGTAACTTACACCCACACTGGTGGAGCACTCGGACATTGAATGGTGGGAAAGATCTTGCCTGTTGTTTTGTGGCCGTTTTCTCCTCTGTTATCTCCAGCCTGGGTTTTGTTTGCTTTGAAGTGAGGGGGGCTGCACATGAAACGATCTTGGAGGGTGGGGTGGGGATAGCCAAGCGCTCTCCAGGAATAAGCCTTGGATGGGGGTACCCTGGTTAGGTGGGGATTGTTAGGTTGCATGGAAAAAGGATTTTACAGGCCTCCAGAAACTGCAGGGCTAGGTCAGGAGATGTTTATTGAAAAAGAAGGAACTGGTGCTTTAACCGAAAGAGGTTTTATCACCTTGACTTAGATAGCTTTGTTTCAGCTTAACACCTGCTTGGATCTTTAGTGGTTGATCTGTCGGGGACAGCGCAGAACAATAAGGTGACAACCTCACCCTATCAAAATGACATGAAATACATTTTCTTTTAAGTTGTGTTTGAACTTGTCTTACCATAAAGGTATTTTTGGAGCACAGGCACCTTGGGGAACATCTGAAAATGTGAAAAGGGGGAGGAAAAAAAAAAAAAAAAAAGAACCTGAAGTTGAATTGTTGAACTAAAGATTGCCTAGTCTCTCCAAGGATTTCATTAGTGACTTTCTTGTGAAACAGTTTCAGAAGCCTATTTACAACAATTTTGGTTTTCTTATTCTAGTGACTTTCTTACATTAATTTCTATAAATGCATTCTTTCCTGTGATATTTCTGTAAGTGTTATTTAAATGTGCAATTTAAAGGACTCTTGGTTTAACTATTTTAAGACAGTATCCCTATGAAATAGATAATTATTTTATTTTTAGAACAGCAAAAGATATGTAATATTCCAATTATCTGGGGGGAGGGAAGGGAAGTATTTATTATTCTTAAACACAGAAGAATTTGTGCATATAAAACTAGAGCCAGTGAAGTTAGCTTGATTTACACAAGTTGGAAATCAGTCCAGTTTGTTCTTAAAACACTTGTTTTGTGGTGTTTGCATGGACAGTCTGTAAGACAGTACAGCTTCTGCTCCCTTGCTGGGTTATAAATAGTTTATAAATTTGGCATTTATTATGCATTTTTTAATAAATCATCGCTTGTCCTGAAATTCTGGATGCTTTGATCTGTGCTGGTTTCCACAAATACACAGCACCTTTACAATGACCCCACTGCCAATAGCAGACTCCATGGAGCGCTTTTTGTAAGAATATTCAAAGTTTTTGCTGTTTAGTCAGCAGTCAGTGCACCACCGAGTGGGTGGTGTTGGAGACACCACAAAACCGGGCTCAAAGTTACCACGCGCAGGATGAAAACACCTTTGTGGGATAGTGCCATGATGATTCCAGCTTCATGAGGTAAAGCTACATTTAAAAGATCCCTTCAAAAGAGAATAGGGAATACAGTAATTGGGGAAGTGAGTGGAGTCATGTGGGAAAATATTTGTACCAGATGACTCTTCTGCCAGCATTGTGGATATTACATTAAAGAGCTAATGTGTAAGTTAATGCTGCCTGAGGCAGGATTAACTTCTAATGTGGAAGGATTGAAGATTGCTAATGGCCTAGCTAGCATGAAAACCAGCTCGTGTGGGAAGGTGACTTACTGTACTTGCATCTGTTATCTGGCCATTGCTAGGTTTGTTGTGCTGAGCACCTGCCACCAAATTCTTGCTGCCTGTCCAAGCCTGGAGCGGGCACAAGGTTTGGCACAGTATCAGCCAGATCCAAGGCAGGGTAGAGTCCTGCCACTGGTGGTACAATTTCTGCATGAGGCCAAATCAGTGTGTATGACTGACTGACTGCCTTCCCGATTCACTTCTTGACCTGCTGGTGCTGGCACTAAAGAGCTTGTGCTACTTTCCTGGACCAGACCTGTAGCTGTTGAATTCAGTCAGTGAAACTCAATGAAAATTTTGACGCTGTCCCACACGACATCCTGGTCTCAAAATTGGAGAGATATGGATTTGAGGGATGGACCACTTAGTAGATCAGGAACTGGCCAGATGGCCGCACTCAAAGGGTTGCGGTCAACAGCTCAATGTCCAACTGGAAGCCAGTGACGAGTGGCTTTCCTCTGGGGTAGTACTGGAACCAGAGCTGTTTAATATCTTTGTTGGAGACATGGACAGTGGGATTAAGTGCACCCTCGGCAAATTTGTTGATGACAACAAGCTGTGTAGTGCGGTTGACACGCTGGATGGAAGAGATGCCATCCAGAGCGTCCTGGCCAGGCTTGAGAGGTGAGCTTGTGCGAACCTCATGAAGTTCAACAAGGCCAAGTCCAGGGTCTTGCACCTGGGTCGTGGCAATCCCAGGCGCAAATACAGGTTGGCTGGAGAATGGCTGGAGAGCAGCCCTGAGGAGAAGGACTTGGGAGTGTTGGTGGATGAGAAGCTCAACATGAGCCAGTGGTGTGTGCTGGCAGCTCGGAAAGCCAATCACATTCTGGGCTGCATCAAGAGAAGTGTGGCCAGCAGGTTAAGGGAGGTGATTCTGCCCCTCTACTCTGATCTTGTGAGACCCCACCTGGAGTACTGTGTCCAGCTCTGGAGTCCTCAGCACAAGAAGGACATGGACCTGCTGGAGTGAGTCCAGC
>JAOXNO010000041.1:55621065-55639169 GCA_028565335.1 Limnodromus scolopaceus | reverse complement strand
GGATGGGGCTTTGAGCAACCTGCTCTAGTGGGAGGTGTCCCTGCCCATGGCAGGGAGGTTGGAACTAGATGATCTTTGAAGTCCCTTCCAACCTGAAGGATTCTATGATTCTATGAAAATGGCTAAGATTTACATCAGGTGGGGATGGGGTGTTTCTCTTTAGGATATCCACTTTGCTGTGCTGAGGCTTTTCAGTATGAGAGAAGATGTGTTCTTGTGTTGATGGAGGCACCTTTCAGGGTGGTAAATGTCATGATGGATGGAGATAAGAGGATGGCCTCTTCCAGGCCTGGCCCCAGCTCTTGGTTCTCTCCTCTGTTGTGACAGGGTGGCTGGGGTTTCTCTGGTGCACCCCAGGTATCAGGTGGACGCAGATTCCCATGGGAGCCTGTTACCCTGTGCCCCTCTACAGTTTGGGTGTGAGGAAATAGGCTTGCAGCATCATTTCACGCAAGCAGTGAGGTAGAGTCAGTTTGGGTGGCGATTCTCTAAGAACACTTGCCACGGTGTTTTGTGTTGCTTGTTGGATGCTGTCCTTATAGGGGTTTAGTCTTGATTGTATTTGTTTCCCCAACACGCTCTCAGTTCCTCAATCTGTTCCTAGTTCTTTCTTTGGAAAACCACTCCAGTGTGCTCAGTTGTGCGTAGGGCACCACCTCTTGCTTTCTCACATAAGGTGTTTTGCTTCTCCTGGTGTGAAGGCTGAGATCCCAGCCACATAAGTGACAGCTTCCACCCTCCTCCTTAGCAGTAGTTTCTGTTGATTTTTGTCTCTGTGTTGGCAGTTGTGCAGTTAATCCACTTTCTTGCTAAAATGCATGCTGTTTTAATATTGCTACATAACTACCCTCTTAGGATAAAATGCATTCTTGGGGGGGGAAAAAAAAGATTTAAATGCAAGAGATGGAGCAAAACAAATGTCTCTTCCTCCTTTTATAAAAACATTTTAAATGTGGGTCAAAAAAAGCCGGTAGTTTGACTCCTGATGAAGTGCTTGTATAGGCTCAGCAGTGCTGTGTTGTTGGCTTTTTTCCTTTAAAAGAATTTTTCCAAATAAGAGCTTAAAATTGGCACCTAAAAATAGTATTTTAAATGTAATATCTTTTTCTATATGCCTCCTTTATGTGAGTATACTGTCACTCAGCTGTTGCAGAGGCAGCAAGACCTATCAGCATCTGTCAGTCTGTCTGAAGGTACCTTTTTGGTTGCCTTTTGGTTTCCACCTGTTGTGCAGCTTTCAGGCTGAGTGCAGAACATAGAATATTTCTCTAGTACATAAGTGCACAATGGCTGTGCAAGGAAGCAGAGAGGATAAGCGCTGTTGTTGGGAAACCAAGGAATTCCTTTAGAAGCACCAGACCATGTTCTCCTCCCAGTGAACATGGATAACTCAAATTAACGCTAATGGGTGTTATGCACAAGGGAGCGGATGATCTACCCCATTGCATGCACTGGGAAGAGCAATTTAAAGCTTTCCTGAGGCATTTTTAAATTAGACTTCTTGGAGTGTCTGTCTTTGAGTTCTCTCACATGCAGAACTCCCACTGACTCAACAGGGCTTGTTGCACACAGATCAATGGTAGGGGATGTCTCATTTTTGTATCTTTTTCAGGAGGTGTAAAATAGACAGAGGTAAATTGCTCTTATTGATATGATATAAGATGCTTGCCTGTGTATGTGGTAGCAATTCACTTCAAGACACGCACTTTCAGGTCACATGAATGCTAAAACACTGGGAAAAAAGTCCAGTAAAACATTGGTGAGGAATTTCCTTTCCTTCAATCCAGATGAGCCTGTTCTGTGAACTTGGTTGCTGACAGGAGCTGAAGGAGAATGGATTTATCAGATCAGCTGCAAAGACTGGATGTTTAAATGGCTAGCAAAGACATACAGATTTGCTGGGGGAATTATACAAACCAAAACAAAATCCCCGAGGCCACAGGACTTGGGTGACAAAGGGATGTACCCATAAAAGGTAGATTCTGTAATGGCCATATTGGGGCTTTTAGGATCTTCCTTGAAAGCATGTGGTATTAGCTGTGCTCAGTGGTTACAATGTGGGATTCAGCTGACCTGAAGTAGACCAGTTCCTATGTTCTGGTTTTATTCCATAGGAATCAAAGAGTTGGATGCTTTTAATTCTGCAGAAGATGGACTTGTGTTATCATAGTTACATAGTATTTCGTCAGACCCCTTGCATTTTGCTTGTTAAATGAAGGAGGCAGTATGTGAATTGTTCTGTTGAAACTAGGTTCTAAACCAAGCTAAGTGGAGGAGAAATAATATCAGAATAATGTCCTCGTATGATGCTGGTGTCTGGAATGCCAAACTGCCATTTTATGGTCTTATTTTTTTTTTTTCCTTTTTTAAACACAAGGGAAGCTTTGAAAGGATATCTCTTTCTTAAACAGCTTTTTGAAACCAGTGGGGGTTAATTAAAAACTAAATATGGAATCTACAAACACCCAGAAATTATTTACACTGTTGTTAATTTCTTCTTTAATATTCATAACTGTTTTCTGCTAATTAAGAAGAGAGGGAGAACATGAAGAAAGGCTCAGAACAAAAGCACTTTGCATACAGATAAGGGTCTGAGTTCTCAAGGAGCTGGACTAAATGCATACTGCTTGCACTGAGTGAAGAATTTATATGCAGTGATTGTGTATTGCAGCTGAAAAATGGTTAGGCTTATGTATGAATCTTACTACATCAGCATTCGGTGTGATCCTCTTACTACAGTTGCCACTTCCCTGTTTTCTGGCATTAGACATTCTGCAGTCCTGGAGCAGTTTAATTAGCTCTTAGAAAGTAGGTGGGAAATATTTCTAGCTTTTTGAAGTAGTATTATATAAAGCATTTGTAGGAAATTAGGCTCCGGAGCTTAGAATAGGATGTTGCATTTTCTTTATACTGAAGAAATCATGAGCCTGCTGCTAATCCTTTCAGAGGTATTAGCCATTATCTTAACGGCATCTAGAGGCTGTGGTCAAGATCAGGGTTTCACCATGCAAGGCATTTCATGTAAACACATAGACAGCCAGTTTCTTGATGTCACACAGTATTGGTCAGCAGACATAAGCGCTGTTACCTCTCTGTGAATGCCAAGTTACTTCCTTTTCTCCAGAGGTATTTGCAGTCTCATCCACATCCAGAACCTTCACCAGCTTTGTTCTTTTCAGGTTTTCAGTAACACTTGTTTAGCTTCATCCCTACAGTGTGTTTACCTTCAGTGAATCAACCCTCTAGTGCAAATCTCTTATTTGAGCTCTTCTGAATACTGGCCTATTTATGAATTGGGCTGCTATCTCTAATCAATTTTACACCACTGTGTGAAACGTCACCTCTGTAGGATCTGGGTGAATTTTAAATAATATATTTGAGAATATACTCTTGAATTAAAGTACTGTAGTTCCCAGTAAGATTTGGGACCCCTATTTTAGTGGTGAGTAGCAGAGCAAAGCTGCTCAATAAATGCTTGGAAGCAGAAGGATTCCATGAATGTTAGTCCATCAGCTTAGTATGGCCCAGCTTACTTTCTTTTCCGAAGGGACAAGAAAAACAATATTGCTTTTTGTTGGAGGTCAGTTGATATCTGGCTCTTTACTCCCTTCAAACCCATTTGAAAACCCAGTCTGCTTAAATGTTCAACTCCGTCAAAAAAGATGCAAGAACCATTCTGTATAGCATAGGTGACCAAATCCCTTGCTGGAGAAGAGCACATGACTGAGATAAATGCTTCCTTTTCAGAGGCTGGAAACTTAAATAATCAAAAAGAATAAATTGCTTCAAGAAAAGTAAGGGTAAACTAGCTTGAAAAAGAAACCACTGCATTCCCCTGTTACTTTCTTGAGCTATACTCCCAATTCCTTGTATTAGTAAATATATTTCATAACACTTTTAATGCATTATAATATCTATTGACCTAAATGCAAGGTTGATTGAGACGCTGCCTTTTGTGTCCATCATGTAGAAGTAACAGTAAAATAAACAGTGCCTTTCGGCCAGTCAACAGACTGTCAACAGTCAACATACTTCATGCTGGATTATGCTTGAAAGAGACTCTTTCTCATATATATGTATAAAAACGTATAGCACAATCCACTACAATATGCCTGCAATATGAATGGATGGCAAAGTGAGATGAGCGCCTGGTGAAACATGCTTAGTGAAAGACAACCTTATTTCATTCCCTTCCGCTTTTCTTGACCTCTGTATCTCAACAGGCACAGTTCGAAAGACTGTTTGCAATTGTGAAAATAGAGGGATGGTATCCAGATGAGGCATGCGAGAGGGGAAGACTAGAGAAGACAACTAGAGATAATTAGCACAAGCTAGGATCCTTAAAGTTTATACAGCAGGATAATCCAAAGAAAAATGATGTCTTGAAATAATTAATGTGATGTTCTAGCTTTTTTAATGATAAAAACTTGCCTTTGTGCCAAGGGTCTGCACACTACTGAAGTTCATTCGTGCAGAAGGTTGAAGTTGGACTCGATGCCTGTGTTGATTCTCAGTATGGAGATGAGATTGTTGAATGATTGTTTGACCTTAGCTATGGATAGATTTCATTTAGGATATTGACTATGCCTGTGTCTGGTCTGTTCCATGGGTAGAAGACAGGAAAAAACCCATAACCTTTTATGAAGTCTCCTGTGTAAAACAACCTGCATGATTGGCACTGATCTTTGCTGCCTAGCAGTGCTACCAAGACAGGCCCATTTTCATGTTTCAAACTCCACCATCCCTAGCATTATGGCAATCCTCTAAGAATGGGCTGTGGGGGTAACAGAAAACTGGAAGTAAGGGAACAGCGCTTTTATGTGAAGAAGAAATGGATTGTATTTCTTATCTCAGATCTAAGGTAGCAAATGCTTTTCTTTCGAGGGTGGGAATTGGGAATGGAGCTGAGGGAAGAAACAGAATTAAAAGAGAATCTGAGTTCCCCTGTGCTCCAGGGAGGATGTTGCATGCTCTGAGCTCATTGCATTCAAATTTTTAAGCTGTGACAATAAAGTTAAAGTTGCAGAAAAATTATTTTAGAGAAGATTTATGGAAGAAATGCAGCATATAGAGGAGCCTGGAGATCAGACGAAGACTTGGGACTCTGGCAGCCTTGAACACAAGTTAGAGATGTGTGAGGGTTAGAGATGAGTGAGCTCTATGTACAAATACATGTCTGTGATCTTTTTGATATGAAAAAGATCACAAATTATATCAGAAAATACAGGGTCAACAGTAGCAAGAATACCTCGAGGGAGACGGGAGTTACAGTAATATCAGAAGACAGCTGGTAATGGGGCAACAGCAGATATTTTTTTCCCCCTTAGGGACAATGATGGAACAGTAATTACCGAGAAAGCCAGCAACCTGCAGAGTGTAGGAGTGTCTTGTTAGAGATGCTGAAATCTGGCATATATAGGAGTCAAAATTTGATCTCTGAACAACTGAATCTGCAGATGGCGGACAGGTAAGAAGGCAGATGGGGTGGGGAAGGGGGAGAAGAAGGAAATGAACGCTGCAGTACAGTGCCTTCCTCAAAGATCTAATACGTACTAGTTATGTCCCTTCAAAGGCTCTTCTGTTAATGAAACTGCAACTCTCTAACCTAAATTTTATCTAAAATTGAACCCATGAAAAGGAATAGTCCAGGTATAAATGGATGCAGTTGGATCAGTCCACTATGTCACCCAAATAAAACAATGTGGCTTCACTCTTTGATTTCCCCTGTTCTTCTCCCAGTCTCCTTACAACAATATTGTGCTGGTTTAATCGGTGATATCTAACTCTAGATACACAAATGCCATCTGCAATTCCAGTGGATTGTTGGCGAGAAGATGAAATGGGTTAACTCTGCTATAAGTAATAAGCTACAGTGTAAAAGGAATAGATGTATGTTGTTTGAAGTGACAGTGATTTAAGATGCTTGAAGCCCAGTGTGAGAAACCTGAAAAGGGAGTGAGATCTGGGGACTGCTCAAACACTGATAAAATTCAGTCCTCTCTACGTGGTCCCAAGGAGGTCACTTAAAAAGTAGATTAGGCATCAGTAATATTGGCAAATGTGGACTGGCTTATGCTAAAAATGCTGTCTACCAGCAAGATGGTTAAAAGTGAATGCCTGCGAAATAAAGTTTTCCAGTGCGTTGTACATGTTTTCTTTCATACTGATTTCTGTGGCTGGAACTTACTGATGCTTATTTCTGTCCTTAACAATTTTTCTATCTCCCTTACAGAAGTAAATGTGGTTTGTTTGGGGACCTTGTTTTGTTAATTGTGCCAATTAACTCCAGAGCAATCTGCAGCATCAGAGGAAAAGCAAACCTAAAATCTGAGATTTCAGTGGGAAATTGCCAGTTTTCTCTTGTCCTGCAGGTGTCCCTGGAGTTGCTCACACCAGTATCAGTTGCTCTATTTCTCTTAAAAAGACCTTCAAATAGCTTTCTTTATGCTAATGGAGGCCTATGTGACTTCTGTAAGTTGTTATACTGTAAAGTTAAGTAATGTAAGTATGAAACATTCTTCTCTTTGAATAAGAGATGAAACAAGTGGCAATGAAAACGCAATTGAAAACATCCTACACAGCTGAATAAATACTGTCCTTTGCATATTAATGAAGATCTGATGGGATCAGCAGAAGATACAGCCATGGAAGAGAAATGTTTGAGTGTGTCTGTCCGACCCCACTGTGAGAATCTCAAAGGAGATGGGAGTTAAATGCATTTACCGTAGAAGAGTTTAAATGCCACAGATTTAAAAAAAAAAATAATCACAGTTGTTGTTTTTTGAGGCTTTTTTTTGGTGTTTTTGGTTTTTTTTTTTAAGATAAATAGAGCAATTGATACTGCTTTTCATTTTTTAGCTATGGACAGAAATAATTTAACGTCTACATTTGGCTGTCAAAAGACCACTGCCTGCTTGTGCATGTAGTTGAAATCTGCCAATATAATAAAGCTTTTCTGTTTCTAAGTGTTAAAATGTTAAGTATTGAATAGCTTTGAAATGCATGCTTTTTAACTGAGATCTTTCAAGAAATAAAATTAACTGCACATCAGTATTTAATGCATGAAACCATGATTTACTGTCCTAAGAACTAATTTCGGCTCACTGCAGATGTAAACTCCCCCTCAGTATAATGTGCTACTGGGCCTGATTCAGAGATGGTTGATGTCGACAGGTCTTTCCAATTACTTTTATGGGTATCAGATGAAGTCTTTAATTAATGCATCACTGAGTGCTCAGACTCATTTAAAGAAATCTCATTTCTAGATATAATGCAGATCTTTCAAAATGTCATTGTACTTTAAAGCTGTTCTGCTCTCTTGGATGAGAAGTTATTTACCCTTGTGTGAGTACATCTGATACATTCCTTCTTTCCTTACACCATAATATGGCTACAGTATGTGTTTTGATATATTATGTGTATCTTTGAATACATAATATATTACCAGATGGCATGTGATTAGCAGGGTACACTAAAGTAGAAGACGTCTCCTGCCCTGGATACATGTACACAGTCTGGTAATGTATGTATTTAAAGTGAGTATTTCAGGATGTATTTTTAGGAGAGAAAATAATCTGATACACGCAGAAGTTCTATGTATGCAGTAAATGAGCTACCCAGGAAAGTTTCATATCTAGAGTGCTACTGGAAGTATTGGAAAACTACCTCTGGTCCTTGAGCTTAGCCTGGTGAAATTTTGACTGAAAAGACTCATTGTTCAGATACTGTTGGCATGTTTTCAGTTCCAGTAGTTTAGTAGTTGAGATTTGGAATATGCAATACCCAATGTCCATATAACTTTTTTCAACTCTCAGCTGTTCTTAAGTAAAATGCCAGCTTTGGGCTTGTAAACAAAGCTCCACTGTCAAGGAAAACTTGTGGACATGTTTCAGATTCCTAAAAATTCAACATTTAAATTAGAAGCATTGATATAACCTTGCCTGAAATCATATAATTTGCTGTTATAATTAAGGCTGGTGTTGTGAAAAGACCTGAAGTTATGGCCACCTGTTCCTAGCATAAACTTTAGTCATCGGAAATTGAATGCCATGGGCCAAACTTCCAGGTCTTAGTAATAAAAATTGCATAGTGAAGAGAAATTATAGGCATTCCAGAAGTGTACTGTTTATGGGTCGATTCAAGTCTAGAGGTAGCTTTAGGCTGGTAACTGATAGAAAATTTGTGTAAGAGCCTTACTCACGTAAGTCAATAAGGCTTCCTTTATCGCAATGGGCTAATGCCAATTTATACCACCTGAAGAGCTATTGCCTAGATTTACAGTGTAAATATAATTACTACGACATAGATTTGCTTTGGTTCACTGAGCTGGCAACCAGCAAGGTTTACAGTATTGTGTCTTTTTGCTCTTGCTTCTAGGGGATGCATGGAGTTAGAACCCAGACCAGAGTTTCTCTCCCAATGTGCTGTTTTGACAGTATTAGCATATAAAGTAGATATATCATTGCAGAGTGCGAGGCTCGTTCCTGTAAGCCCTGTGTACTGTGAGCACAGCAGGGAAGGTCCATTTCAGTGTGTTGTTTGGCACAGCAGGAACCCGCTGACTCAGCAGTACCTGCAGGAAACTCGGTTCTTTTCTGTGGTGGCTGCTGTAAGTGGTTGCCAATTAGGTTTTGACATTAACATCCTACCCTGTGTCAGGCTGACTGGGAGAGCAGAGCAAGTTGCTAGATATGATTGTTTTCCTGGGATCCGCCAGCAGGCTCGGTGAGAGATTAGGGTATTGATTCAAAGATGTGAGGCTAGCTTTGTAATCAGGTGGGCTAGAAACCTTCTGGAAACTAAATATTAAAATGCTGAAGAATACAGTGAGCTCTCTGAACAGAAGTGAGGAAATGTCTGAGCTTAGGTTGTTCATTCAGACTTGTAAGCTATGAAAAGTGGAAGATGGTTACCACAACAGAAACAGAGAAGGCAAAAGTATCACCGTGCTTTTTTCATTAAGTTATGGATTGTGTATGTTGAAAGACATTTCATGTCTTTGGCCACAACTCCAAAGTATAATGTTGGTACACGTCTCTCTTTGCCTGGTTGTAGGCTATCATTTAATTTCCATTACTTCTCCCCTTCCCCATTCATACTGTAATGTCCCTGCTGACAGCTAATATCAGTAAAAGAATCAATAAAGAATTATTAATAATAATTAAAGCACGGGCAGCCCATTATACTGAGCAGGCTTAGTCCCTCCAAGTATAGATTCTGCACTCAGTTTTGCAAGTGCGGCTGAAGAGACTTGGCTCAGCTTCAGCGATCTCTGGATGTAACTGAGAGCAGTATGTGGCCCCTGGCTCTAGGAGCTATTCTTTTAAATTATTGTTAAAAGCAGGAAATCATGACTTGTGGTTCTAAGTGGCTGAAATGCCATGTAGCTCAGGGAAAATTGTGAGGGGAGGAAAAGGGCTGAACTGCGTCGGTGAGCGAGCTTTCTGTGCTTGGAAAAGAGAAACCTGTTTTCAAGTGCTCTTTGTCACAAATAAGAGCACAATAGTTTCAGCACTAGCATCTAGCAGTCATTTTCCACGGTGTAAATGCACCATAACTTAGCATGATTTCTCTGCTCCTGGGAGGCTGTAGACTTAAATAACAAGGGTGCTCCAGGTCACAGCCAAGACGCAATTAACCCTGAGATTGAAGAAATACCTTCCCACCTGAAGGATGGATTCTCATTTTGAATAGCTTTCCATTAGTTTTCCTGTGGGAATGACACAATATTGGCAGTATTTCTGGAACTAATATGACAGTGCTAGCCAGGGAGCAGTTTAGCTATAGGTCCTTAACACTTCTGTGGTCACTGGGGGTTCTGTGGGCTTTGACTATCTTCTGGCTATTGGGAAAATTTTTTGTCTTTCTACAATTGAGGTAATTCCACATGGCAAAAGA
Organism: Limnodromus scolopaceus; assembly: GCA_028565335.1. NCBI lineage: Eukaryota > Metazoa > Chordata > Aves > Charadriiformes > Scolopacidae > Limnodromus > Limnodromus scolopaceus. The sequence goes on along the minus strand of JAOXNO010000041.1, from coordinate 55,629,272 downwards.
AATTCCATGTCTGTATTTTAGCAAGGAGTGCATTTGTGTGCATCTGAGTTGTGATTTTTTGCTGTATGTTAATTCCTTGTTCTCCCTTGAGTGGCACATAAAGCTAAAAATGATTATGTTTCCCTCTGACCCAAAATATTCAGATGTATTTGATACAAATAAATTTAATTTATGGCATATGTGAGGAAAAATCTGATAGATAAACCGTTGACTAGGAACACTTACTAGATTCAGAATTTATGATAATTCAAAGTCATATACTTGGTGTTGTTAGGAAAACCTAGAGAATTTGAAAACGATCATAAATGATCGAAACCAATTTAACTGTTTTTTGAATTCACTGTATAATTTTTACCTACCTTGATGTGCGTCAGAAAACCATTTGTTAGCTCCCTGCATTTTCTGAATTCCTTTGCCTCTTTCTCAGGGATTGGTTGTGTATTGTCTCTGCTACTGAATTTTCATATAAACTGGTATATCAAAACTCTGATCTTGGGTACTACTTAATTACTTAAATGTTCTTTTGTCTTTTTTTTAGTTTTGTATTGCTCTTACATTATTGCAAACCAAAATGCTGCAGAGGGAGTCACATAATAAAAATGAAACAAACAGGAAGAAGTACTACGAGAGAGACTTAATTTAGGACTCTTAGAGTCCTAATAATTAGAGCTCTTCACTGAAATTTGGAAGATGTCCTTTAAGTCTTATGAAAATTTGCAGGAGTAGCTATAAAATAAACCATTACTCATCATAAACCCATTCTCCAGACGAACATAGTCCGCTCCGGAACCATCTCATGGTGGAAGCATCCACACTTCCTCCACACGCACCCCCCCAAAGGTGACTGGCTAAAGGAAGAGACTGACTTCAGCTGGTGCTTGTGAAATCTTTAGAAGACATGGTCAGTGGACTGAATCACTGATACATGAGAGCAGGACTGCAGTGAATTCAAAGTGCATGTGATAGAGGTAAAACAGCCTTTGTGAAATCAAGTGTTATGTATCTGCTGGCTGCCTGCCTCCCCCTGCCTGTGGAGTCTGACCTGTTTGGCTACCCAGGATTGTGACTTGATAAGCGCTACCGCCATGTACGAGGAGATTATAACCAGTGTTGCTACTGGCTCATGTTATCTTTGTGAAGCATAACCTGCAGGATCCTGTAGAACAAAAAGGGACAATATTGAAAGCAGTGAGATGTGGCTGTAGTGATGAGGAGAAAAATGATAGCTGTAAAAGCATCACAGAGGCACTCTGGCTCATCAAGCGCTGCATGCTGTCATGCGTGTGTTTAGGAAGGGATTATTCCTAGTGTTCAGTTCCCACTTTAAGTATCAGATAAGTCAGAAAGTGAAAGTACTCGGAGGCATGAAAAAAGCAGAGGACAAATATATTAATCACATGAAACTGAAAAGAGATTATTTAGTTTCCTTAAGGGGTCATGAGAGAAATACAGAAAATTAGGACTGTTTATTTATGTTTATAGCGATGATTGAATGAACATAAATTTACCTTTCTTTTGGGAAGTCGGGGGGATTTGAACCAGATGATTTTCTAAGGTCTATTCTGACCTAAATCATTCTTTGATTAGAGTTTTTGTTGAAACCAAGAGGCAATAAACTTTTAAATGATGTTTTGGCCTGTGGAACTGATTGGCATACCACTGAGTCCATTATTCAGTGATAATAAGAAAAAGTAGATTAGACATCACTATAGATGAAACATAGATCCACGGTTAGGTTGGATGGGATACCATTTCCCAAGGGCTGTATGGTGTCAGGCCAGCAGAGCTTGCAAGGCATTGTAAGAAATGGTAAAATAGGTAATAAGGGGTGTCCTTTTCTTTCTCTAGTGTAGTTGGTGTGGGCCATGGACAGGGGCAGATTTGTCAGGACATGCTCTGTGCATGGTGAGGTTCAGCTTTCAGTTACAAGAGGATAGTTCTAATAACTTCAGCATCAGGAACTTCTTTGTAAAACAATTGGACTTTATTTATTTTTTTTCAATATTTTTGTACTAAATTAATGTATAAATTAGCTCTGGACTTTTGCACTGACACCAGATGTGCTATCTGTTGCACAGGTGGAAAAAGGGTCCAACTCATCACTATTTAGCAAGGTAGCTGAGCTAGGCTGAGAAATGTATGAAAGAATTAACGAGGGAAATGCTAAAGTCCCTGCCTTGCAGAGGGTACAGCCAACTGTGTTACACTGGTCTGTGACCCCTAGAGTAACATTACCCCAAATGAAGCCAATGGTTTCCTATTTTATGCAAAGTAGGCCAACAGATTCTTGAAGCGTTAAAAAAAATTCATCTCTTTTTTGAATAAAAGCAGATTAAAAGAAGCTGGTTGGCTGTTTTTCTACAATAAAACCCACCAACCTGTCCTTGTCCAGAATTTATTTCAATAACACGTTCATTTCAAGAGTGGGTAATAAGAAGATTATTTTTGAAAAGTAAGAGGAAAAGAATATAAGCCTGAAAACCACTTTTGTTACTGCTGCAGTATGCATCTGTTGCAAGGTTAAAATAGAGCTATCTCTGTCGACAAAGGAAAGAGCCTGACAACAGAGAAGAAATCCAAATGCATTTGAGTTCCTTGCATAATTGTTATTTTAATTGCCATGTTCAGAAAAGGCTTTAGAGGTTCCCCAAACACTGCTCATCTCCAGATGAGATTTACCAGTGCACCACTCGCAAGCTTTCTTTTGAAAAGTCACTTTCTTGTTTTATCATGTTTACAAAAACTGAAGTGAGAGTTAGTTATGAATCTTCTGTTATTTGAGTCGATAGCAGATGCTAGGAAGGCTTTGCTGTGTGATAGACTTAAACTCTCTGGGACCGATTACAAAGAAATTCCATTAGCAATATTTAAATGCCATCTTTGAAAGGCACTCAATAATATGTGTGTTGGCGCTGATCAAGAATAGTACCTTTTAAAAATGAAAAAGTAATGTGACTGTTAGTTTAACATAAAAACGTCAAACTGTGGGCAGTCTCTTGTCAATTAAAGAATCTGGGCTATTCCTAACGGGAATAAGGATGAAGGGGTGGGGGGAGAAGTGGGTACTAAAAATTGCAGATGTGCAGAACTACTCAGAGATAATTTGTGCTGGCAAATAACACTGTCAGCCAGTTTGGGAATAATACAGGCAGCTTGATACCTGTTCTTCCTGAGCCACCTTAGTGATTTCTTTTTTGTAGCATCTTCTTTAATAGCTAGCAAGGCTTCACAGCAAGCAGGGCTATGTTAATGGTGTGCTGAGTGGAGGAGGATTTGTGCAGATTTAAAGAATGTGCTTTAGGAAGTTCACAAAATGTATTTAAACAGCAAACCTGTTTGTTGCTGAATTGTGGAATATACTTGTGAGAGGGGAAGCAGAGTCCTTAAACTCTGGAGGCTAGTGGAGCTGATGCTTAGACAGGAGTAAAGGCATGAAGATGTGCATCTCTGTTACCTGTCAGTTCCTGTTAAGGCTATGTCTCAGTATAAATAAAACACCGCAGTCAAGCGTCACCCCTCGCCTCATCTAAAAGTAGCTTCTAAGGAAGCAGAAGTCTGGTGGAAGTTCACTTGGAGGGAATGTCGTATAATAACTCTCTTTATTAGCTGGTAGATGGGTCTGTTGCTTGCTGTTGGGAGGTCAGTGCCTGGTTTTTTTTCTTTAATATTATTTCCATTGTGTTGTTCACATCCCACTCCTTTTTTACTTTTCCCCAGGAGCCATTGAACTAAGCTATGTATCTAGTATTTTGCATCTCTTCTCACTGTCTAGATAGTCGCTAAGTGTTTGGTCCAAAGATGAGGCCTGTGCAACAGTTGCTGCTGTGCTAGTATGTGGATGTACATCAGCAGCTGTCTGATTTAAATGTAAATTAGAAAGGGAATATTAGCATCTCCATTTTGGAAGGTGGGAGCTGAATGTTAGAGTGTGATTTGACCAAGGTCTGGAAACTGAACATCCCAGTCTGTCATGTGAGTCCTGAGACAGTCTTTCATTTTGACAAATGAAAAATCTGACTTGTTTATCTAACCAGTTGTATCGACTGAAATGGATTCCTTCTTATTTTTCCCATGTGGTCCTTTCTTTTATTCTTTCATTTTTTCAAATCCCTCTAAATGCTACATATAAATTGCTAACCATACTTTTTCTTTTCAATCCAATAGTTTGGATCTTCCTCTTTTGTTAATCAGTTGCTCTTTGCACCTTAGTGTGTTGTCTTAATATATCTTTTTGTCCATAGATTTGATGCCTTTTCATGTCAGCTTAATATTTTGTCCTCACTTGGGGCCACCAGTCATTGGCTCACAGTTTTTGTCATTACTAATTGTTATACTTTATTGCTGTGTCCTTCTGTTACCTTTTCCCTATACTTTGCTCAAAAGTGCTATATAAATAACTAAAATATAGTATAATGGCACAACTATAAAGTAAATCAATGGACAACCTTTCTGTGAGGCCAAAACCTGGGGTACCCTGGAGCTATGCTGCAGAAGGGCAGCTGAAAGTTGAGCACCCCTTTCTTTGAGCACCGCTGCTATCAGAAATTCTCAGTGTTTTTAATCCATAATATTAACTTTTTTTTTTTCATTTGCTGTCTATCACAGAGGATAATTAAAAGACCTGATGGAAAGCAGGTACACTAGATACGTAGTTTGCAACACAAAAGGCTGGTCTTGACATACTCCTAAAAAGGAAATCAAGTCTTAGGAATGCTGAGGACAAAGTCCAAAAGGGTTTTGAGTAATGAACTATCACTTCAGGTATTTAAGGGAATAGCTGTTTAAGGAAGCTACAACTGAACTGGATATGGAATGAAGTCACTTGAGTCGCATTTCAAGGTCTTGCATCAACTGTCCTAAGTACATGCCTTATTTTTGTCAGGCAATTGTTGTGGAATTCTTGGCTTAACTCTTGCCAAGGGCTGACCAGATTTGTCTCTAAGCCCACCATCAAGATCTGTCACTTCAGGGTTCCCCCATGCATGATGCCAGTGGGGCCTCACCTGGTAGGTGTTTGTAATGGCTCAGCCTATGCTGAAGGTATGGCTGGAGGAGGTGGCAGTGGTGGCTGTGCATCAGCTTGCTGGGTAGTTATCTAATCTAAGATAATAGAGACCTAAGTTTCTTCTCCTGACTTCAGATACGGGGTTTCAGGTCATATCTGTGAAAATATCCTAGTCCCCATGTTATTCTATGGGCTACCTGAGTTGGTAGGACACAGTAAGCTTCTGCTGGTAGAGCTTTTTCACACAATGTGGCATAACTAGGTGTTGCAGCTGGCTGTGTTGGTTGCTGTGCAGGGGTGTTTGCAGATGATGCACTTGTCAGCTGTTAGAGTAAAGGTTCCTTCAAAGGGGAAGGAGTCAAGGCAAAGGGCCTGTGAGGACTATAGGGAATGGTCAGTGTGAAGGCAATAAACTTGAGAAAAATATGTATTTGCTCTTGATGAATGGAGAAGCTTTGGTATGTGTGGACTGGGGAGTATCAGCCATGCCTGAGAGGTGAGTGAGGAGAGGCTAAGTGGACCAGTCTCTCAGATGAGATGGCAATTCATCATTGTCTTTTTCAGGGGCTTAAGGGATGTTTTGGAAGGAAGAAACCAATGTGACTAAGTGGAGACAAAGCCAGAAGTCCATGCTTATCTGCAGAGGAGTCCTAGGGGCCATATTTAGCCACAGTGGGTGAAAGAATCCCACCTTGGCAGAGAAGGGAGATTTGAAACTCTGGAGAAGATCTCCTGGGTTACTGTATTAGTCACTTTAGGTGGCCTGGGGCAGGCAGCTTTGCATGTGAGTCCTAAAGATGTTGGCATGTTCCTGTAGGCCAGCAGGTGAAGTAAGGATTTCAATAACTAATTTGAGTTTTTAGCATTTTGCTGTGCTTCAGAGGTCAGTGCAGCATGGTTTCATTGGGCAGTTTTGTTAAGATTTTGTTAGTGTTAGTTGGATCTATTCAGCACCTTGGGTGGAAAATGCCTGAAAACAGGTGTATCTTAATCTTAAAACCAAGATCTAAATAGTGTTAAAACAAGTCTTTCATAGAACAAGACAGATTAGAGATGGACAATCCCACTTAAACTGTCCAGCTCAAGGTCAGTCTTTTGGGCATGTGCTCTCAAATAAAGATAGCAATCTTCAGATCTGAAACGGCAACCGTGTATTACTAGGAAAGCCTGTACTCCTTGACTTTGCAAGTCAGTACTTAAGAGTGTCTGCTCTTGCCTTTGAAAGTTTGGAAGTACAGTAGCCTAGAAGGCAAAAATGTCTATTTTCTCACGATATAATTAAGATGAAAGTCCTGAGAGTCCAAATTACAATAAACCAAAGTTTGGTTACGCAGCATCATCTTTACTGTTGCAGAGCCAGAAATGGCTAATGGTTGGAGCTACTTTTTTCAGAGCAAAAGTAACTGTAATGAAGTAAATGGGTGACATGATATATGCGATGGGTTCTAAAAGATCTTTGGCACATCAAGAAATATAATATGCGATTGTAGCACAGATTTGAGCTCAAGTGATTAAGGCTTGGGGGGGGGAGAGTTTAGCTCTTTGAATTAGATATAATCTCTTACATACTAATTAAAAAACACCCACCGTTTATGGGATGAAAGCATTCATTTTTTCATGTGGCTAAAAATTGAAAATGCAGAGAATAGAAAAAATTACAGGAGAAAATAATTATTCTGCTATAGTTACTGGCATACCGTAAGAGTATGCCAGGGGAGATCAAAAAGCTTGTTCTGCTGTGCGAGCCAAGTGCTGGTCCAAGAAACATCCATGCAGGAGCAGTTTGAGGTGGAACTGTTTGTGCTTCTGATTTCAAGGTCAAGAAAGGGTATTTTCAAGTGCAATTGGAAAGAGAATTGTTGTGCACAGGTAGTGCTTCTGTGGAACTCAAAATTTATTATATGTCATAATAACGATACGTTTGATAATGGCTGTGAGGCTGTTCCTCCGGAGGGGTGTAAGTAATGGTAGAGCTGCTGATGAGACACAAGAAGGGGTTGTGATAGGGTAGCAAAGAGTGTTTTGGAAGGGCACAGAATTTTTAGAGCTGCCTTCCTGCTGATGGACAGTCAGAGGGGGAGGCGTCCTGAAAGGTCAGCAGTGCAAAGAAATGTCCAGAAACTCTGAGAGGCACCCAAATCCGTTTCTCAAACTTACGAGTAATAAGCAGTGCTGGGACCTCCAGATGTAGTGAGGCAAACTTTAAAACTAGGTACAAGTAGTCAGGTTCATAAGAGGCATATGAGCACATACATTTCCCTAAAAAAGCAGGAGGTGGCATCAATTTAGTTTCTTTATAGGAGCTCTGAATATGGGTGTTCAAATGCAAATTAAGTTCTCCCAGTGTTTGGAGCTTGTTAGGGCAGATGTTTCAAACCAGTGAGAGGTTGCAGTGATTAGACACAGGGCAGGGCAGTGGGTGGTGCAGATCTCTCTGGCAGATTGGACTTCGATAGAAGTCTATGATAACTTCGTAACTTTTGTAAACCCTATGTAATCAGTAAAGCAAAAATTTCTCACTTAGCTGAAACTTTGGGCAGAGTTTAGGAGAAGAAAATGCACCTCATTAATTTGATGCAGAAATGTGTGAGCCTATAATTAGGGCTTCTCTAATAAGAGCAGCAATGGACTTCCGCTCATGTAATTGCTGTGGTGAAAGCTTGTTCTCCTGAGTCTTAGATGTGTGCATTTTTTTTTATTATTGCATTTTACCTTTAAAGGGGAAATAAGTGTATTTATTAAGGTGGTTGTATTTATCCTTAATGCAATGCAGCAAGCACCTATTTATTACTAAGATGCCTGCTTTAGCAGACTGTGTGCTTGTAGAAAAGCAGAGCTATTGATTAGACTGCTTCTGAGGCACTTTACTCTCATTACAGTCGGAGTAGATTTGGTGTGGTGTACTATGCTTTATATAAGCAGTGTACTATGCATATGTTTTGTCTACGGGATGTTTAACGGTTGCTGTTGGAAGTGATTTTCAGTCTTACACAGCATTGGTACTGTTCGGATGGTGGCGTTTCCTTCCCCTTTCCATTTGCTGTGTTAATGTAATAATTAACCAGCTCTCTGCTTTTACTTCTATTAATATATTGATCATTTGAGTATTGTAAATGGGCTCTTATGTACTGATGCCGTGAAAGACGAAATCAGGACTCAATAGTCGGGATGACTATTAAGCAGGTATCCTTTATTGCAGCGC
>JAOXNO010000041.1:55590109-55620965 GCA_028565335.1 Limnodromus scolopaceus | reverse complement strand
AGCCAAACTATATTTGCTAACTCATACTTAGGTAAGCAAACCTTCAAGCCATACTTAGCTTTATTCTTTAATTCAGTACTTTTGCATGAAATGACACTCCCAGTAGCTCTAACATTTATCCCAAATAGCTTTTAAAAACCAAAAAAAGAACATCGCAGCACAAATATTCTAAAGCATTTAGGAAAAAAAAAGTTCAGAAATCTGGGCTTCAATACATGACTACAGGGATTTTTGTAATTATTTTATCTAATGTGGAAAATATATCAAGGCCTGGCTATGATTTGTGTACATTATAGTTTTCACAGGTTGAAGTCAGAATAGGGTTGAGAAGACTCCTTTAGTTTTGTTAGTTTTGTTGATATTTTTGAGATAAAGGAAAATATGCTAGAAAGATAGCTTTCTGTCTTTTCAATGTTTTGGTTTGAGACTTTTGGTTGTAAATTAACTTTTTTTTTGTAGAAAGACTTTGGAAAACCTTTGTCTAGGTGTTTTCTCTCTTTCAAGCTCAACAAAACTCATTTTTCTTGAGGAAGTTGGAACACTGTTTTGGTTTGGATTTTTTCCCCTTTTGACACCCCCCTCCCCCCCCCTTTTTTTTTTTTCCCCAGATAATAATTCTTCTTTTATTCCATATGCTACCCTAGATTCGGTGAAAAATCATTTGCAGGTTTCTAACTGGGAGTGTCACTACTTAAACCCCTTGCTTCCAGACTTTTAATCCAAGGTTCTCCATGTAATACATGTGAAAGAAACTTGCTGCTTTGTAACAAATTTAACAATTCTACTGTGTGATGTGGGGGTTTTCTTAGATTATTTTGTTGGTTTGTTTTGTTTGGGTGCTTTTTGGACTTTTGTTTGCTTTGTGCTAGGGATTTTTTTAAACAAACAAGCTCACATTTTTATCTTTGGAAACCAGGGGGATTTTAGTTCATTTCTGGGAGACTTCTGCTTCCTCTCTCTTCTTCCCTAGAATGCAGCATGGGCAGTAGTGGCAAAGCCTACATTGTGCAGACACATAAGAAGATATGAGTTGGAGGGGTGGGGAAAATCAGAATATAACACTAATTTCCATATCCTGGAAGATCATTTCACTTTCCTTGTACTGATCTGCAGCAGCAACATCAGAGACTGAAGGAGGTAAAGCTGTCTCTTGTCTTCAAGAGCATTCACCTCATTTTTGAGACAAGTCTGGGGGATTTTGAGCAGTGTGGCATCCTATTGCAGTGCTTTTAAATTCTTGTCAGCAGTCCTAGGAATGTTAGAGCCCTGGGCAAGTTTGTAAACAAACAAAAAATTAGTCTCTAGCAAGCCTGAAAATAAAAGAGCTTTGGACAGCTTTCTCTGAGTTAGAAAATAAAGGAAAGACTTTTAAGTCAAGTTTCCTTTCCAATCCTTTATTTGTAAGATGTGTGTGGATTTCTGTCCTGGAAAGGTAGCTGTGCAATTTTATCTTCCCTTGGCATACCTGACAAATTGGGTGCAGAGGTTCTACGCTGTCTTCTCTGCAAGGCAAGTGCTTGTACTTGAACACCTGCAACTTTGCAACTACTGTAGCAGGGCTGGGGCTTGTTGCAAGTAAAGGATGATCGTAAAATCCAGTTCATCTGGAAAAGCCTTCAAGTTTCTGTTGTAGAAAGCTAAATCCATTTTTTTTTTATTCTCTGATGAGTGGGAAAGAATTTTTTTTTTTTTGAATGGTAAGAACATATTAATTAGAAGAAAAAGTAGATTTCCACTAGAGGTATTGGTATGGGTGGATGTTTTTCCTTTGTTCCAAGTAGTTCCTGTAAACTTTTAGCTGAGGATCCTAAGACTACTATGGTAGGAATTTCATAGTATAATGAATAGGTACAGTTTCATCACATGGGTTACTGCCTAGTTTCATGTAGCATAATGAAAGAAATAGTGTGCAAGGGGAGTTGGAAAATAAAGCAATAAAAAACCAGAATTTAGGGAAATGTAAACCCTGCCTTGCCATTTGCATAACCAGTGCCATATGTTGAAGTGGTGCTCAGTAAGCCCAGGTACAGATTCAGTACTTGTTTTTCCCCTTCTGAGATGCATTCTTTAGCTGTGTGAAACTGCTGTCTTTGGACTGAATGTTAAGTTAAACCAAACCCTGACTATTTCAGTATGTCTGGGGAATGCAGTAATTGAAGCAGATTGTAACAATTGCGAGTAGCTATTCCCAGCATTTGTATCCCTGTCGTGTAATGGCATCTTCCTAGTACTAAAAAAGCTAATTAACCAAGAAACTATCTGTGCATGAGACTGGACGACAAAAAGGGGTCTTAGCCCTGGGATATCTTTTTGATGATTACTGTAGCTTGTTCTTTTCTTCTGTCTCCTGCTCCAGCAATGCTATTTATTAGAAGTGTTCGTTAATGATTCCTTCTGCCCCACCAGTCTCAAGCAGTAGGGTAATGCCAGGCAATTGTGCCAGTGCCACGGTGAAGATAGCAGGCACGGCTGCAGCCTCCAAGAAAGTGTGATCATTTGCTTGGCAAATGTCTGGAATCAGTGAATCACACAAATACCTTGCAAGGCTTGCCAGCTTTCTCACGAGGACCCCTCGTAATTCCTGAAATTATTTTACAGACACATTCTTGGATTTAGTCAACCTGCCATCAGCACAGGGACCGGAACAAGCTGAAAAGTGTTTCTCATTTAAATCTTCCTTTCTAAATTGAAAGAGCCTTAAGGTTTTTCCTTGCTGCACAGGCAGTTCCATATCCACCAGCAAAACCACAAGTTGCAGATGCCTCTGAGTGGTGGTGTGGTGTGTAGAAACCTAGTCGTGGGAAGGTACTTAAGCACTGTCACAGATCTGAGCTTACACGCGTAGTCAACCTAATAACATTGAGAGTTTTTACACACATATTTACTTTAATAACATCAGTTCAAATCCCATTTGTTTGCTTGGTCCATACTTACATGCCTGGCTGGACTGGGAGCCCTCCTACAGCTGCTGCTTCTCTTCCTGCTCTCTGCCCCCCAGAGGCTGGTGGCCATTTGGCCAGCTTGGAGTTGCTGCTGACTCCTTGCGGTGGTCACCCTGCTGCTGGTTTCTCTCGGTTTACAGCTTCTTCCCTCACTTCGTGTACACTTGAGGTACACTGAGTGTTATTGTTTGCCTTTTGGGGGGGAAGCCCAGATTTTTGGGGCTTGGTGGCTGTTTTCTCTGCTGCTTGAGCAGAACCTGCCCTGCCCTGGCCTGCCAGCTCTGGGCAGTTCTATGGAGAGGCACTGCCTTTCAACACCTCTCCTCGCTGATAGCCCTTGACTCACAGTGCTTCTGCAGCCCTTCAAAAAAGGATCAAAGGTGTTGGAACGGCCCAGTTTTGGAAGGAGGAATGTGCTCTTTGCTGATGTGGAGGTTTGGTCTTGGGACCCCCCCCCAGCCGTGAGAGGGGCTCTCCTGGCCTCCCAATGTACTGCAGCAGTGGGGGCTGCCCGCTAACATGGCGACAGGCCAGTCAGTGGGCAGCGCCAGGTAAGGGGAAGAGATTGGTTTGGGAACCAAAGCCACTGCTCCCTGGCTATCGTCTGGAGGTGCTGTCAGGGGGTTCGGTTATCCTGGGACTGCAGGGCTGCTGGTGGCCAGAAAGGGGAGAAACCTCCTGAGGACAGTCCCACAGCAACGCTGTGTGCACAGCAAGATGAAGACATGCTCCATTTTCCTGAACCAGGATAATACCACATCACTAGTTAGCCTGTCCTTGCTGATTCTTAAATTAAGTTTTTCCCTTACAGATTTATTTTCTTTTTAAGACTTAAATATTCTTGCCTTTCCCCCCCACCCCTCCTTCCCTTTTTGTAATTATTTTGAGCTGCAGCCATGGAGCTGGGCTCCTCTCCCCCTGGGCCGAGGGGCTCAGGTAATGGCAGCAAGCGCCGCACTGTGGGTCAGGGAGCAGGCAAGGGAAAGGCTTCCTCCTGGCAGAATCGTATTTTATTCCACGGGGAGACAACATTTCTTTGCAAAACACTCCTCAGACTTTAAAATAATACATAATAACTATAAAATTACCAAATGTCAGGTAAACAAAAAGTTATTAAGGATGACCTTATTAGTTCTATCTGCAATTCGCAGAGCGAGGTAATTGTCAAGTCGCACTGTTATTAGGTTGAAATAATAGTTTGGGGACCATCAACATTAAAATTTCATTATGATGGGACAAAAAGGCTCATGTATAATCAATAGTAAGAATCCATTATTATTGACTTGGAATGAATGAAGCATGAACACATTTGTGCAGATATGAACAGTTAGCAATCTTTTGAATAATAAAGAATTAACACTACACAGATAATGTCATTCTGGGAATTGGACTCAGACTCAAATTGGTACATGCTCTTTGTTATAAAGTCGGATTCACATCCCTTGGTAACTTCCATTAAGCTGTTTCTTGAAATACTCTGTGTCTACAATTTTGTATTCCTTGGCTCTGGCTTGTGAGGGAGGTGGGCAAGCAGGCCAGGGCTGTGCTGGAGTGTGCTCTGTTGCTTGCTGGGTTCAGTGATGGTGCTGGGAATAGTACTGCATTGGGACACCCGATGCAGTGGGGACAGGAGGGTGGGAGCAGGTTAGGAGAGTGCTGTTGCTTTCTGCCATCCTGAGCTTGGCAGTGGCATTTCAGTAAGATGGTGTGTTGCTGCTTGCATTGCAAGGTTGAAATAGGTAAGGGGTGGTGAATACTGAATGGAGAAGTGAAGCACACAGCCTGCGGAGCATGCCGGTTCCTGGGCATGGGGGGCCAAAGCTGTGGATATGGTGTAAGACATTGCCTTGTCTGCTGTATGTGATGTGCTGAGACAAGCTGTTCCCAGCATGTTCTTTTCTGTCACTGTGGGATATGTCACATTGGCAGTATCGTTAGTCTTATTTTCCACTGAGGAGGTGGGCCCAAAATGCACTTAAAAAAAAAAAAAAAAAAAGGCACAAGTCATTATGTGCTAAATCTGATGCATTTAAATTTTTTTCAACCTCACTTCAAGTTTCTATATACTAAGTGCTTTTGAAAGGTGTTATTTAAGGGTATTTTAACCCTGTTTCCAGACTAACAGCTGCTTCTCAGTATTATCTTCTGGCTGTAGTTTACTTGCTCCCTCATGCTGGGTCCCAGCTGCTACAATACCTACAGTACTTTGAATCTGAGTTAGCTGTTGACTTTAGACTGCAGTTTTACAGGGAAGAAGGTTTGGATTGCTTCAAACCTGCTTCTGCTATTACTGTGAAGGACCTTGGACATGTAGTGTTCCTCAGTGTGCCTACTCCCATGTCTTTCAAATTCCCAGTTGTGGACCAGATTCTGGCCTTCTGCTATGAGGCATCCCTGCTCCAGGTATCAGATGGGCAAACTTGCAAGCCCTGCCTATGCCTGCTAGCCCAGCCAGAGAGGAGCAGCATCTTCCAGAAACTTGCCCCATTTTCTCCGGTGGCTTCCTTCTGCAGCATGCCCTATTTCTGAGGGAAATTGGGAAAGTCACTTCATGCCTTAAAAAGAAGTAAAGAGATCTTGTGGCTGTGGCACCTGATAGGCTCAAGGAAACTTTCTGGGGAATCTGGGAAGTAATTTATATTTTTTTTCAACTGTGAAATGGGAACAACCATTTTCTTAGGCTGTGCAGAAGGAACAATTATTTATTACTTGCATTACAATAGCACTAAGGACTGGTTGGGCTAAATGCCCAGAAATTGAAAAAGTTATTTAAGGAATTAAGTGTATTTTTTTTTTTTTTTGAAAGGCACTGATAATACTTTAGATGGAAGCCCTACAGGGGACTGAGTGGTGTATTGCAGTGGCACCTGCTTTAATCCATTAGAATGGGTATAATTATGAAAGAGTGTTATTTCCTTTCAACTTTTACCAATAGTGCATTTCTTCTTCCCTATACTTAACTTTCAGCTGCTTTTCAGGGGTAAGAGAGGAAAATAATTGAGAGACAAAGGACAGTAACCCAGCTGAGTAGCCCATCTGTTGCTGAGGAGCATGGAAAGGAAGGAAGGTACCAGCAATAGGGCCTTTAGATTCTGTTCCCTCTGTATGCTGTGGGGGAAGAAGGAGAAATTGAACCTAGCCCTTGGAGAGAGGAAGAATTATACTGGCTTATTTCCAATGTCTGCTTTTCTGAGAAGGGGACTAGAAGAAGGGGGAAGCCCTTAACCTTTCAGCAATGAAGGGCAGAGATCCAAACAGTCTTAGAGCATGCGAACATATTTGGCTTAGAACCCAGAGCCCGTTTGATGAAATGGTGTGCATTCCTCCTTTTTCATCACCTCTCCCTGTGAGAGCAGATGTAATGGACAACCTGAGCCTCTTCAGTAAGAGACACTGAGGGGAAACACGCAGAATTATGAGAGGTACTGAAATTTTTTGGCCAGCCAAAGGCATGGGTCACTTTCTCACTTGCTTTTTTTTTAAAAGGTTTTTATTTTGTTTGGTTTTGTTTTGTTGACCTATGATGTAAGGCACTGGTATTTCCTTTACCTACCTGAGGGTGAGGAATAAAGAATACATAGGTGTCATAAATTTATGAAAAAAGAGGCAATTTATATGACTTTTTGGGTCTGAGCCTAATTTCTGAAGCTGTTCTTCAATTATTTTTTTTTAAAGAAAGAGATACATGCAGGGTATATAAAAACATTAAAAAGATTTTACAGAACACATACCATAAATCAATGAGTAAGTTGTTCAGAACAGCACTAGCAATTAATAAACTGAACATATTCAAATCCAAGGAGGAGGAAAACTTTTTTTTCCTCATCTTGTCAATCCTTCTGCTGATTTATAGAATAGGTGAGTAGCCAGAAAAACCATCAAAGTATGCCCAGCAATTATACAGTAGTTTAAAAACACAGTACTAGTTGTATTCACAAAACAGAGTATTCATCACTGATGTAGTTCCATAATTATAATTGTTAAATATAAGTCTCCCAAACCAAATCTGCTACTTTTAGATTGAACGATCACTGCAGAGTTTGTCTACCTAGAAAAATCTTATTTTTCTCCTACTGGGTTGCCTCAACCTGTTCTCTTTTTAGTGCTAAAACTGATTTCAAGTAATCCATTTCAAAGCTGATTTTTTAGCATAACTAAGTTTTCAGTTAAGTTGCCATTTTAAACCCCAAGTCTTTCAAATTATTTTACATATCTAAAACTAGGAAACGGGCATGCTATAATGCTTTAAGATCTTGTCTTCTGTTTCTTCTGGATGTCTGCTTTCCTGCTGTGCTGTTTGATCCCTGTTGACTTCTGTATTAGTGTTTGTTTCCATTTGTATGCAAAAGTTCTTGTACCATTATCAAGACCAGGTAATATCTGGGAAGAGGCTTACATACTTGAATTCTTTTCATGGGCAAAATATTTCAGTTCTGCCTTTCTTCTAATCTATTTTTGAAACTTTGAGGCA
Organism: Limnodromus scolopaceus; assembly: GCA_028565335.1. Lineage (NCBI taxonomy): Eukaryota > Metazoa > Chordata > Aves > Charadriiformes > Scolopacidae > Limnodromus > Limnodromus scolopaceus. The sequence goes on along the minus strand of JAOXNO010000041.1, from coordinate 55,613,552 downwards.
AATGATAAAGGTATAGTGCTTACCATAAAAAGTAACATTTCAAGTAAAAGCATTTACTTACAGGTCATAATTGTTTTTAAGTAGTATTTATAAGGGGTAAATGCAGTGCAATTTACAATAGTTTAAACCAGCCATGAGAACGCTTCATGCTCATAAACTGCATTTCACTTTTAAACTGTTATGAATACCCAAGAGACAATGAATTTGCACACATACATTTTAAAACCTGGGGTTTATTTCTTTTTTTGTGTGCATGGAAACTTCTTCCTTGCTGAATTGTTACCTCATGTCTCTGGCCTTGTTTTTAGTACTGTAGCATACCTCCCCCCAAATAATTGCAGGTATCGACAAGTTCTACTTTTATTCCTCCTAATTCTTACCAGTTAGAGAGCACATAATACTGCTGAAGAGACATAAAAAGAAGTTTCAGTTCTATTAAGGTAAGAGCATGTCTGAACTCAATAGAAACCCTTTTTGTATGACCCCTCCACTAATGCAGCCCTTTGGAGTAGAGAGAAGGGTTTTTTTTTTCCTTAGCAGTAAAGTAACCTTCTTGCAGAACTGTTGTTACTGTTATTGCTACTTCTGAATAGAAGCCAGTATAATGACAGAAACTGTAAGTGGTTACTTTTAGTAATTTATTTTTATTAGATGAGAGAAGCAAGTTTACCAGTTCTATGTGGTCTAGCATCCTTAATTTTTAAACCAAATAATGACCTTCCTTACCTTTTTCCCAGCCAAAGTGTCCAAGCTCAGACAAAACCAATTGGCTTGACAGCTGACTCTTTTAAAGACAATTCACAGAAACTGACTCTTTTTATTAAAAAGAGATGGGGCGATTGTATTGATTCAGTCTGAGTCCACGCAAACAGTTCTAAAGGTTTTGTAGTCACTCTGATCAAGTTGGCCAGAGCTGCCATGTTTAATGTCCTTCAAATGAAGGAGACGTGTGAGCCATTGAGAAATGAATGCCTAGTCTCTAAAACCAAATCTGTTCTTTTTTTTTGAGTGCAAAAAGCATCTTAAAAATTTAATTTCTATTTCTTTGTCACTTTTATAACTCAAAAATGCTAGATGAGTGCTTATGAATTTCAGAAAAACTTTGTGAATTTCACTGAATTTTGAGTGGTGGCAGGAAGATTCTGAAGAGAAGTAATTCTGCTCACAACAGTTTCCAAAAGTTTAGGTCCTCGTTTAAACTTGTTCCAATCTTTGAGCTGGCAGATGGACTGGAAGTCTCTTGGCATCTGATATTTTAATTTTTATAATTTCTGCCACTGTAAAAATTTTGTGAGAAAACTCTCTCTCACTTGGCTGCTTTCCCATCTGCTGTGAGAGAAAGCAGGTGATTGAGAGACTTTGAATTTAGTAGGACCTGTATCTGGACTTCAAAAACACATGAGAAGGAGGGAAGGGGAATTCCAAAGCTGAATTCTTCAGAACGTTTTGATCACAGCGAATCTTGTTAGCAAAACCAGAGGGTATTTTTGATACAGGCTTGTCTTACCTAAACTGTATAGAATTCTGTAGTAACTTCTTAGAATAGTGGGATCTCACAAATACTTCAGTTGTTTCCATCTCTTAGTTATAATTCAATGAAAAATGATTCTGCCTGTTGTAGGTAACCATTTTCCCTCTGAAGTTTGAGCTTCCATTATGGCATTAATTATATAATAAAAAGAGTTCTTTGTAATTGCATTTTGAAAAATGTGCATTTCATGTTTATAATATTATAGAATAACTTGCCTTTGTTTAACTCTTTAGCTGCTGCCCGGTTTTTATTTCACTATGCAGTATGATTTTACTATTCTTGGGCAGCCTTTTTTTTAGGGAATGTATGTATGCCACATGTACAAAATTGTATTCTTTTTAGCTTATGTGTATTCATGTTTGTCACATTCACAGACCAGGGCCTCAATTGCTTACGTACTTGACCAAAAGTTAGTCAGAAAAAAAACCAACTCAATGGCTGTGTCATCCCAAGTCACTTTATTTGCTGCTTTAATTGGGATTGATGCCCCAAGCCTGTCAGTGTTTGAGGCATTTGGACAATGCCTTTAATAACTTGCTTTAACTTTTGGTCAGCCTTGAATTGGTCAGGTGGTTGGGATAGACAATTATTCTAGCTCCCTTCCAACTGAAATATTCTATTCTAAAAGCAGCTAAAAGGGACACCTAAAAGAATTAAATCCTTGCATGTAGCCTGGATGCCATTCAATAACAACATAGTACTGGAAGCACAGGGCACATGCATAATGTCTGTGTGTAAAGGCTAGAGAAAGCATTAAAAGCCCTTATGGTAGCTAAACATTAGGGCAAGGAGAATTTGCTAGTAGGAAAAAGTTGTCATTTAAAAATTGAAATTGGGTCCAAATGAAGAAAATGGAAGACATGATAAGCTATGGTGAATTTCAAAACAAAAAGAGGTAAACTAGAAAAGATCTTAAGCTAATGTGTCCTCCAGACATTAGGAAGCATGTATGTTGATGATACAAAGCTATTCGGAGTGCTATGGACAAGAACTGACTACAAGGAATTGCAGTAAGACCTTATGAGACTGAGTGGGCAATGAAGTGGCGCATGATATGTAGTAGGTGAGGTACATATGGGAAAACAATCCATTTCACATTTAAAATAGTAGGCTCTGAGATTATTTTCTTCTGTCAGGAGAAGGATTAGTTTGTTTTGTGCTGTGGAGGGATAACTATGCTTATAGTGGCGTCTGGAGGTCTTTTTTTGCATGACTGAGCACTCAAGGGTTGTCTCTTTTTTGTTTCTTTTTTTTTTTTTCTTTGCTTTCCCCCTCCTCTTGCAGTGAAAGAAAGGAGAATATCAGTTTCGAGAACCTCTTGTTGGTTTTGTTTGCTTGTTGTTGTCTTTTCGTATCTACTCAGTTCCTCAGGAAACAGAGTCTTCCTCTTTGTATATAGATTCTATTCAAGTAAACCAGCATGAATGGAGTTTGTGTTTTAAGCAAGAAAGATTCCCATTGACCAAGATAGCTTCAGCTGATTCCAGATCATGCCTTACCTGGTATTTGGCCATCTCTGGAGATTGCTGGGCAGCGAAGGGTATATTCTATATTTAATCCTTGGAGAATTAAAAAGAGTTAATTCCTCAGTTGAGCACAAGAATAGATAAAACCATGTATCAACGGAGTCCCTTAAATCCTTATAAAACAAGAGGTGATATTCTTTAAATTGCCTTCAGAATTCAGTGTTGTTTCTCAGAATTTTCTGCTTCTCCAACGGTCTATTGGACTGTTCTATGACTGGTGAAGATTTACATTCTGGTTTTCCCTCATTTATTTTGCACGAAAAAATTCTTATGGTTTCACTGTTTTGTTTTATGCTTGTCACTTTGCTTTTGCTGACTGCCTTCCACTCTGCAGATCATTTGTGAATGAGGCCTGATAAGGCTTTTAGGACTGATACCTCTGCGCTGACAATGAGCGAGCAGTTCTTGTGTTCAATACCATGTGTTTGGTTTTGAAATCTGTCTTTGTTCCCATAGAACCAGCTGGTTCACTCAGCTCTGTCCATTAACAGTAGACCACATTTTATCATATTTATTTAAAAACCATGGGAATATTGTTAACCAAAATAGCAAAATTGGAATACATTCAATCCAAAGAGATTTTTCCCCTCTGTATTCAAGGCATCAAAATTATTCTTCCATCAAAACATAACAATTGTTATGAATGATATCATAATACTGCGAACTGCTTAAGAGCTTCCACTTTAAAACTGTAATGGGCCATGCAGACAGAAGGGGAAAAAAGGCTAAAAGCATAAATTGAAGATAATCAATGTGAATAGACCTTACCCATTGTGCAGTTTGAATAGGATAAGCACACATTATCTGGCATAATTGGTTCATGTGATTTTCTAATTGAAGAGAAAAAGTAATTAGAGCCTAATTGAAGCAAAGTAACACAATGTCTGTCAGCATTTCTCCTTCTACCACACATTATATTATTACCTGTCATCTTTTACTTTAGTGGGTCTGAAAAATTAGAAAAAAAAACCAGTATAAAATCTGTGGAGTTTATCTGTACCTTTGCTTTGGCTAGGTAAAAAACACTAACTAAAAGCAAATAGGGCTGAGATTAACTGTGTACAGTCATGGGCGCTTCCAAACTAGGAGCGTTCAGTTTGCCTAATTAAGAAATGTTTTGTAAAATGATGTTATAAATTCAGTCTTATTAAATCTTCAGAAGAATATTTAAAATATTTGATTAGACTCAGGGCTCTGTACTTTCTGCTTTACATTTCTAAGTGAAGAATTTTGCAGTTTGCAGTGAAAAAGAAAACAGTTGCTATTTTTAGCAAAAAGGTGGAGAACACCTTTGCAGCCTTTTCTGCTGAATTTTTTTTGATGGAACAATTTCATTCCAAAAACTCTCTAACATGAGAAGACCAATTGCTGCCAGTGCAGAAAAGAGACTGTATTTGAAAGTTGTCTGGGAGATGTTTTGAATAAAGAGTGAGAGGATTTTGCAGGATATTCTCCATCTCTTGGGAACAGAAATATGTTTTAGGCTTTTTATTTCCTGGGGGAGAAAAAGGAGCCTGGGTGAGGAAGTAGCTGTTATCTCTATCTACATGCAAACACTTGGGTGTGAGTTGAAAAGAAGTTTCCTGAGACAATTATACAGTTATTCTTACTAAGGGTATGTGATATCTTAGTTAACGTAGCCTCTTGTTACATTAAAGGTGGAAGAATATTTTTGGTAAAGGAGTTGTAGTTCATGTCTACTTGCCTTGTTACTATTGTGTATTTAGTGTTTTGTCATTGCCAGTGGAGCAAAATACCGAAAATAGGCATCAAGCATCTTCATGTTGCAAGGCTTATCAGGTTTCTTGCTTGCCATCCTTACATCAGTTATTATTGCATGCTGTTAATAAAAGAAATTGCATCTCAGTACACTTTCAATGCATTTGAAGCTGCTGCTATCACTTGTGTCCGGTGTTGGATTCTAAGACACTAGGGTATGATGTCTTTGGAAAGATTTCTGGACCAAAAGACACATTATAATCTTGACTTCTCTCTTTGCCGTGTGTAGTAATACCTGTCACTAGTGTGAAGAGAATGTTGTCACATCTGTATGAGGGGAAAAAAACCCAAACACATCGATTCTTAGAAACAGTGACTCCATCTTTTCTACCTGCAATGGGCTTGACTCATTCGTATATTACAAATATGCCATCAGTCTTTAACCTAAGTATCTGAATCGATACTGGATAGTGGCTAGCTCAAGTGTTTAAAATGGCCACAGGCAGCGTGGTTTTAATTCCTGTATAGTAGTCTTCATAGTGTGAGAAACGCTTATTAGTATTCTGCTGTAATGAATTGTACAGATCTGAGGTTCTTTAACAGTTTCCAGGTCTTCAAACAAAAGCTGCTCTCTGTTCTGCTGTTAAATTGCTCTGAAGGTCATTAATACCTTGTGCTGGTGAAAGTGGCAGCTGTTTCTGTTTTCTTTGTCTGATTTGCATCGCTAAACTGTCCTCTGTAGGGTGTTTTCCAAGTTCTCAGAGGGTATCTCTTTTTCTGAAATCTGCTCTTCTTTTGCAGAGGAAAAAAGAAACACTTAGTGAGGGTGGGAGACTGGGAAGGTCTGGCAAGTAGCAGCTGTGCTTTCGAGGTCTGAAAACCTGTTGCTGGAAGCAGTGAGTGCAGCGCTGTGAGACAAACTGGTTAACCATGACTACAGCAAAGCAACCAGTTCGTAGCCAGCAAATTAAGGAAGGCTTACTTGGGCATCTTCCTAAGTTAGGGTGAATACAAAACAGCTAGAGACCAGAAAGGCAGAGGGATTGCTAAAAGGATTTGTTTAAGCTTTTGTATCTGAAGGGCCAAAATCGAATTGAAAGGAGTTTTGTTTTTGTCCTGGTGCTGTTTGAGATTCAAGTAAGACATTTCACAGTATAACTGTGTCGCTGTTTGGTGAAAACCATGGTATCCTGTGTTGATGCTGGGTAGGGTTGTGCCACGCAGCAAAAAGTGAAATTTTATTCAGGATAGTGGGAAATAGTGGAGGAAAGGGAGTCTGAGCCGCAAAAATGGGTAAAGGTATGCAGGCTTGTATGTAGCTCCAGAATATACAGAATGGAATGGTTTCACTTGGAGCTTTGTGGGCAAATAAAACTGAATGACTTATGCAAAAAAGAAATTAAAATGCTCACTTTATTTTTTCTTTCTTTAAAAAAATGCTGGAAAATAACTGTATATTTTGATGAAATCTGACGCAGTTCCTAGCTCTGCTGATGTCCTTATAGAAATAATTTTGATGAAAAGGCTTTGTGGACTCCATTTCATTTCTACTCTGACACAACTTGCCACACAGCCACCTGAAATTTCCTGGAATGATTAGAAAGACATTGCCAATAGACATTGTCCTCAGTTTAGTGCTTTCTAGGTGTTTTAGTGGTGTTACTGATGTTAAAACAAAGAAATCATGGGCAATGAAGGAGAATAAGCGTCTGCTTACGAGTAAAAAGTCAGAGCTGCATAAATTGACTATACCTGGGGCTTTGCCTGCCAAATTCCTCCAGCCAAGCAAGATGCTTTCATTTGGGAAAGCTGACTTTTTTTGGTGTCCTTGTGCTGGAATTTGATTTGCTTCCCACAAGAGGAAGAATTTAAATTAGGCTCTCTAAATTCTCAGTCAAACTTTTTGTTTATCTTTGGAACTGAAAATTTTAGAGCTTTGTGGCCCATAATATTTCTTTCACAACATCATAGTGATGGAAGGACCCAGATGCTCTCACTGCTACCTTCTAGTTTTTCACGTGTTCACTTCCCCATTTTATGTTGTGACATTGTAGGGAGAATCTGTTACCCTTCCATCTGCTGTTGACTGCCACTGGGCCCAGGCTCATTTCTGAAAGACATTTACTATTCTGAAATACATGCTTAGCAGTGAATCTGTAAAAATGCTGTGCTACATCATGTTGCTTTTTTATAGAGGTGAGAAATACTTACATTTTTTAAATAAAACACTTGAGACAAAGTAAATATTAAAATAGTAATGCCTCCAGATGCTGGCACTGTCAAAGATGCATCCATTCCGTTTATCAGTCTCTTAACATGAGAGCTTTTTTCTCCTGTCTCTCATGAGTAAATGTGGTGCACTTTGTCTGCATGGAATAAAAATTGAATGTAATGACATGCTTTGCACAATCTGAACACTAAGGCATTAAATCTGACACCTGGCTAGGTGGAAATTCCTGGTGTGAGAAGCTCTAACCCTGAGCCAAACACCTGACTCTTGCATCACCTACTGTTTGCCTTGATGTAAGGCATATGTTAGCAGGTGAGTGTTGGACACTGTCTTCCCAACTGGATCAGCAAACACATCTTGCCAGCTGATATCAATTAGCCCTCTTCCTTCCTGCCCCCACCTTCCCCCCACCCCCCCCCCAACTGTCTATGAAGTCTATGTAGGGCACAGATCCTCCCTAAGGACTGAGGAGTTGCAGCCATCTCTCTGACAACCAGTACACAGGAGAGACATGGATGGCAGCAGCACAGGCTCTACAGGCTTACTGGATACCCTGCTGGCTTACTGCTTACCCTAAGCTTGCGTTAAGCCTGTTCTACTATGTTTTTGCTTTAGTTGATTAAATTAGCTCGATTAAGACTAGAACATATATGACTGTATACTCCAGTCATATATCCTGGCTGATTGCAATGTCAATACGTGTGTAGTTAAACTCCCTTTTGCTTTGCTTAAGGAGTGTGAAACTTTGACTGAGTTCTATCTTTAATAGCTCTACAATTTATGTTCATTGACAATGGATGCAAAACAAAATGAAATTCAGATTGTAGTGAACAGCCTCTATCAATCTCTGTGTTTAATTAAATGGTTCTCTTCAGGAACACTAAATATGAAAAACTTGTCAGCAGAAGAGACAAGGCTACCAAATGTATTATGTAGGCTGTGCATGCTGGAAGTCAGGTTTGGATCTTTGTGTATATTCTTCTTTTTGTTTGACAATACCTCTCAATAAGGTTTTATTACCAATGCCTTCATTTTTTTCTTGAGGCATATTGTGCTGATGTTTGAATGTATACTTACTTTAAATGCTTCTCTGCCTTGTTGGCCTTAAGCGTGGGTGGATATGTGTAAAGATCAAATGGATGCTGTCTGTATATCATCAGTATGCTTTTCATCTAATTCTTCCACAGCCTGCAAGAAACACTGTTTGAGGACATTAATGTAGAGTGGTAATCTCAAAGGGAGTCAAAGGTCAAGCTGTTTTTATTTTTCAATACAATGAGCCTCATTTATTTGGAAATTGATGGAAAAATTAAATTAAGCATTTACATGTAGATTGATGGACGTCATATTTCCAGCTTGCTTTATGATTGCTTACATCGCAGACTTCCTTACAAAGCAGATAAATGCGTAGGTAATACTGCTTCAGGCAGATATGGCAAGGATAGTTGTTTGCATGTGCCTGAAATATTGAAGTTGTATTTCTCCAGTGTAGAAATGCCAATGTGAAACCTGGGCCCTAGGAGTACCCAGCTGCACCAAAAGACAGTGTCTCTTACAGCTAAGGAAGGTTGGAGGTATTCTGTGCTTACTCAATTACAAGTTGTTATAGTTTGACCCTGTTCTTCTTGTTAATAATTAAAAGGGGTGAGGGTGAGAGAACCTAATAACAATGACTTGATTGTAAAGATCCCCTTTATGAGTCTTCCCCATCTGTTTCTCCCAGTGCAAAAATTGAGAGGTATCTAATAAAATTACCAGGAAGTAGACTGGAGGACAACACAAATTAACAATAGTGATGTTTCTTAGTATCACTAAAGATGGGTGGGAGGGGTGGGATAAAGAATGAATGAGCAAATTTATATCCTCATCTTTTCCTCTGATTAACTGAGGACTCTTAGCTAATAAGACTTTTAAATGGTAAAGAACATGAAAGAGGGGAAAATGAGGAAATCTGGACAAAGAATACTGTGCAATGAAGACTGACATTGCATCAGTAATGCATCCTTTTGTGAACTTGATTATGATGAACTTTGATAATATTGCATGTTATTTATCTCTGACTACTTAGTCATAATATGCCAAACTAGGTGTACTAATTCAAAATATCCTGGGATTTTTGAGGGTCAGGTTAGACCTTTAGGACTACAATTTCTGTCTAGCCTCTAATGTGCTTCTGTAAATTACAATGAGATACAATCAGATATTTAGCCATCTGTGTGTGATAGGTTGTGCCAGCAAATAACTGCATGTGCAAAAACTGAAAGCCAATATTTGAAAAGCTGGCTCTTTTATTCAGAAATAATTTTCCATTTGTGATATATAATAGTATAGCAGCAAGTTAAAGTGTGTGCTAGCAATTATTTGGGCAAGGCATCTCAGTTTTGCTGAAGGTACCAGTCTTGAAGACCTCTGAAATAGTGACGTGAGGGAGAAAGAGGAAAATTCTGAGCTTGGTCACTTCTCAGTGCAAAACAGAATTTAAAGTAAACATGTTTACCTGTATAAACATGTTAAAAATAACGAGAGAAAATTGTATAGGAGCAATAAACCAAAGCTAGGAATTTGCATTATTCAGTCACTAGCAGCCCTACCTAGAGAAGGATTTAAGATGTTTTTTAGAAAAAAAAAAAAAAAATCCTTGAAAACAGCGGCCTGCTATATGGCTGCAGTAAAATTAAGTCAAATGGCTGCCAGCAGGCATTACCTGAATAGGACAACAGAAAGATTCAAAATGTTTCAATGCAAGGTACAGGTTGGAACTCACTTAGAGCCCTGCTGTATGGGAAAACTATTAGAAAAGATATTTTAAAATGGCTCACGAGGAAGAAACCCCCAAAGATGATGGTCAGGTCCAATATCTGGTTATTAGCAATATTATTAAAATAGAAATTATCTCTCAAATAGGATTAATTTCTAGTATTTGTCTACCTATGTTTAATTTTGGCTTTTCAATGGTAGGACTCTCTGTCTTTTGCCATTGAAGATACTTGTTACCAAAATTTGTTCCTCATTTATGTACTGACAGACTGTGATCACAGTTTACATGTTAACCTTCTCTTGTTCAGGTACAGATTCAGCTGTACATTAGTGATGGTGGAATATTTTCCAAATTTTCATTATTTTTGAGGCTTTTCTCATCTCATTTCTCATCTCAATCACATATTGATAGTGTTTCTGGGCTATGGATATTAAAACTGAAGTCTGTATTCCAATACTAATTACCCTAATGCCAAACTAAGGGAAATAAAACCTCTTGACTCCATCTTGCTATTCATCCTTTCCAAGTATTTTAGGATCAGATTAGACATTTGGCAGCAGGAAAGCATTGTATAGGATCAATATTCAGCTGACTATTGAAAATGACTCTGAAGTCCAAGTCACAATTTGTGCCCCACAGCAGAGAAGGCCACAGCCTGCACATTGACAACTGTTCCCAGATTAATAGCTTTAATAGTGACATAAAAATGTGCTCTCTGGGCAGCAGGTTGCTGAGATTCTCTTCAGCTCCAGTATTTATTGGGCTAAAGATTTCAGCACTAGATAATGTGAAGTGAGATGATGGAGACCTTAAACTGTAAAAGCTGAAATCTTCTGTGTCAAAAGTCAAGGTGATGATACACTGCTTCTGTGCCAGTAACTACCTAATTAGTATGCATAATTACTGCTAATGACTCCCCTTTTCCTCGATTTCAGGCCAATTCAGTGGCCGTACTGGAGCCTCACAGCACCACGCGGGAACTTGCAAAGTGAACATCCCATAGCAAACACCTCTGAGCTACCATCTGTTTCATAAATGAAGGAATCAAATGTTGCTTAAGAAATAAAATAACACAACATTATAGGTAATGTTATGCAAATTGACTTAAGCCTCTATAGGCAGTCCTCCAAGCTGCATCCACTCCTAAGTTTTTCCTGGTTGGTCTTCCAAAGCTGAAGTGCCTGCTTCTTGTGAATGTGTTTCCCTTCCTTATTTTGCTTTCTAAAGCTGAGGTTCAAGCTCACAAAAGAACAGGGATGATAAACAACTGTGTCCCCAACTTCACGTGCATGGGAGACTTTAGTAAGATACTTATTGGTTCTTATGAAATGTCTGCTGCTCTGACTGACAGCTATTGTTACCCTAACTTGTCTCCTGTACCCCATGTCTTAAAAGTCTTCAAAGATAGAGGCTAAGAACTTTCCTAAAAAGCCACATGTTTTCTGCAGTGATGAACTACAAAAATAAACTACAGGAGACCGAATGTTTGGAAAGGAGTGATCAAATGCATTTGGCTTGCTGTGTGGAAACTTCATCTCTTTTCCTCCCTGTTTCTATATGATAGAATTCCAGCTCCGCAGAGGACCATGTTTTCAGTTGGCCTGTATAAACCATTGAGCGACATAGATTAAAGCAGCTGGAGACCTGAATGCCTTGATAGTTAGCCCATGCCTTTTGTGAAGTTTGACTTTAATAGCAACTCAAATAAGAATGCGAAAATCTATTGCCTTTGTAGTCTCTGTGGATATGAAGTCTTGTTGCACAACTCGCCTGGCAAGCAGACATACCTTACAAACTTCTTGTCTTGAATTAAATTATCAGGTATATTTTTCTAGGAAAATGGAACAGGAATTGGCCAAAATTTTTCCCCAAGGTCTTTGTTTCTGCTATGAAGTTGTATTAGCAGAACTTTGATACTGCTTTTAAAATGTGACAATTTTTGTGGGTAAACAGGAAGTTGGACAGAACTGTCTCTGAGCCTATCCTCGCTTTGTGTTATTTTATTATATAATCATACAAGCTAGATGATTAAAAGCAGTATGTGTTATTTGCTATTTCATATTTGCAGTGTCTCAGAAAAAATATAGCATAACTTGAAAATGCAGTTTTATGGGTTTGTTATTTCTAGAAAGTGGCAAAACTTACATGTCAGAAATTCAGTCTCTGTAATAATGGATGCCTTTATAAAAATAGGGAGAACTTTGCGTGTGTCTCAGAAACCCTAAAAAGGCTGATGGGGCTGATAAGGCATAAAGAGTATTCATAAGGTATATAAGTACTCATAAGGTATATAACTAGTCAGTTACAAAATGGGCAAAGTCAAAGAAGAATATACTAGTAATCTAAAAATCCAAGGAAAAATTGAATTTACATATATGTTAATGAAGAATCAAAGTCACTGCATTAAATTTTGGGTTTAATGCATTTCATTTAATTGCTCCCAACATGCTGAAATGCTAGAATAAAATATATAGCTGTTGCTAGTATTCTTGGGCTTTTTCCAGAGAAACAAGTGTAGGCAGCACTGATCTTTAGTCTCCTTTAAAAGAATATAACCCTGGAGTCAGTTACTCAAAATTTAGATTTAAACTAATGTAGAAGAGAACAAAATGTGTGTCCCAATGTGAGCCAAATAATACTTTAAAGGAGTCTAAATTTGGTAAAGTCATGCTGTCTTTCTTCTCCTGTGTTATTAGCATTACGATCATAGGGATTTCTTGTATGCTATATGCTATCAGAAACTTACAGCTCCGATACTTTTGCTGGACCTGTCATTAATTTATCACTATTTACCTTACCCATATCTACAGCTGGCTCTGAATTTGGTGGCTTTGAATTTGGCTATTCTGTGTTGTTATTATTTCAATTACATTTTTTTTCTTAAAAAAAAAAAAGAAAAAAAAATCCCTGTTTGCTCTATATTACTTTTAAGTCTCAAATTCCCTTTCTCTGTTTCTGTGTTACTGACTGAAGTTTTTCAAATCACTGGAGCTTCTCCCTCCATCTTGATCACTTCATTGCCTTGAAATACAGAAGAGTAGTGATCTTTTTATTTTTTTTCCCCTTTTGACTCATAGGTGAAGGCTCTGGGGACAACAGAGGAAATTATGCTGGCAGCTTAATACAGGTCCATCAGTAAGACTTGGTATTGATAGTATGCATGGAATGAATCTATTAAAAAGTCAAAGAATAGCATTTATGAAAATACAGCAGTTACAGCAATATTTTGCCTTAGCATCAACCAAGAAATATATTCATGTAGAGCGACATAACGTTCAGTGGAGTGGAAAATAGTTTATGTAAAATTGTCCTCACTATGAAATTGTATCAATACACAAGAAAAAAGCAGAGATTTTTTTTAATGGTAAGAGGCAAAGCTGTTCTGTTACTTCATGAAAGGGCTTTTACATGTGATAAAAATTAGTTTAGACAGCTAAGCAAAAAAGCTAATTCATGGGAATTACCAGAGAAAACAAGTCATAGACACTGTAAAGAGAGGTTACATTAAGGTCAGGATCTCATAAATGATCATGACAGAAAATCGTATGCTCCTTTTATCTGACCTGCATGAAATATCCGTGTCTGCCCTAACTCATAAATGATACTAGGTCTGTAGTCTGACTCATTCATAAACCAGTCTTTGATAATCCTCATGACTTCCAGTGCTGAGAAGATGTTAATAGTCTGGTGTTTTGGGTCTTCCTCATGCATCTCTTCCCACAGAAACAAGAGACTGTAATAAGACAGAACCGTTCAATGAATAGGTTTGATTCCTGCTCAAATCTTCCAGCTCCTGAGGATGTGTAGAAGGCCAGAGATGCAGAGATGTGTCTTTCAAGCCTGAGTTTTTGCTGTTCTTCTCCAATGCCATTGGAGTTGTGGCTCTGAGGTTCTTATGAGCTGCTGCTATTCCTCTTCAAGGAAATATGAAAGGAGGTATAGAGTAGTTAATGCAGCCTCAGGCTTAGGCTGCGTGGTTGTCAGCTCTATTCGCTTGCACTTCCCTTTTTGCCTGGGCCCACAGCCAGATCTTCAGACTTTCATTTTTAAAGAAATGGTGCTGGAAGGGCATGGATGCAAGTGCAGAGGATTATGCGCTCAAGTACTTTTAGCCAGATGGTTTCTGTGAGCCACAAAATCCCTCCCAAAGGGATGGAGAGAAAGGTGGGAGTGGGTCTTTTTAAAAATGCCTTTTAATATTAAAGATTGTTGCCTTATGTCTCCAATAATGATATAGTTGTCTCCAAAGTGATTTTACCTTAAAAAAAAATTACACTTTTACCTTTCTAACTGTTAAAATAGAGTGGTCTACTACAGAAGCTAAACCTGTCAGGGAGTTCTGAGTTCTGGTATTATGAAGTTTGCATGCCCTGTTTTTTACTGGCCTTTACCATGAGTAGCTCACAGTAGCTAATTTTACTAGGAAATGCTGGTTAGCTTAGGAGAGCCAGCTTTCCAAATTTAGTACAGAACCCCGCGATTTCATAAAAAAGGTATTGTTAATCTGTTTCTGGATTTAAAAACAAAAACCTCCCAACTTGAAACCTATAGAAACTGGTGTTTTTATTGTTGTATCAACCATATTAACTAGAGGGTGTTCTACCAATGCCTTAGCTATTTCATTCTAAAACTCTTTGTTGCATGAATTTTTACATGTATTCTGTTTTTACATAACTTTGTCAGATATTTCATCTATGACTTCTTTAAGTGCAAGCACAAAGTCCAAACTGTTCCTCACTAGAGTTAATATTACAATGCTCTGATAATCTCAGTAGGGTGTATTAAACTCCAGAATGGTCTCTCACGTTGGCATTTTCTTTATTTGACCAATATGTGGAAACTCAGAGGAGCTCAGTTGGAGTTTCAGTAAGTTTTCTGTATCTCAGAATATCTTCAGTGGCTGCCTTTCATTTTAGTGGTTTTGTCTAAACTTTGCAACTTCTTATATTGACCAGTAGAGGAGATTTACCTGTTCAGACATCTAATGCCTGGGGTAAATGTGCAAAAGGCTTGACAGAGTAGTAATGAGTCTTGCTCAAAACAGTGGATATGCTGCATGGAGTTGACAAATACTATCTTTTTTTTTTTTTTGGTGGAGAAAGAGTGTGCTCAGTGATACTATAAAGTTTTGTATTCTGAATTCTGCAACCCTGATACACAAAAGTCATCCTCCCTGAGCTGATCTCTGGGTATATTTGATAGCGGCGCTTATAGGTGGCCCCCACATTACATTGAAGTGATTTTCCTATTCAGGGAGTGGCAAAGTCTTTAAACACCTGGGCACGTCACCATTCGAAACCAGGCACTGCAGCAATTGGGATTGAATGATTCAGGAAATCAGCCTATTGTTTTAATTTGAGGCAATAACATCACTTTAAACAGAGCTTTATAATACTTCCTTAAATAATGCACCCCAAGTATTTTGATCCAAGAAATATTTTTTAAAAAGATAATCATTCTTTACTGGCAGCTTAAGAAAAGGGATGGGAAAGTAGACTCATTGTCTGTCCCCAGGTGGCACCAACTTTCATGTCGTAAGAAGTACTATTGTAACTTTAAAATCTGCTTCCAGTGAATGCATGTTCTTTGCATGCTGCTGCTGGATAGGTCTGTATAGTGCAAAGTAATTCTTTTTCCTAGCGATTGAATAGTTTTTATATATATAATTTCCTTCTTTCCATGTACTTTGTGGATCTGACACTATTAAATTAATGCTACCTTCTTTGTACCTAGCAGCGCAAAGAAAATGCAAAATTCCCTCTTCCCACTTGTCCTCATCAGTATAGCCGACTGCAAGCAATGGCTAGGTTATACACAGGCAGCTTATATTGTCTTTCCCTTAAAAGATCTCAACCAAAAGCAGTTTTAATGAAGTGTATGTGCCAGTGAGTAGAGAAAGGGGTTTTCTTAGTTGCCTTTTTTTTTTAACTCTTTGTTTTGTTTGTTTTTAGAGTTTTAAAATGTTTAAGAGGGAAATCAAATTGCTTGGGCAGTCAGAGGAAGGTGAGGAGGCACAGGGGAAAAACCAATCATTTTGTTTTCCTTGGGAAATAGGAGGAAGAGGGTTGCTAGCATGCTTAAAAAATGACATAATGGGATTGGCTTGAAGTATTTAGAGTGAACATGGTACAGCCATCCTTGTGAGCAGAAGTTAAAATGTTGCAGGAATCAAGGTATCTCCACAAACTGATCAAATGAAATTTTCTGTAGAAGGGAACAGAGTCAGATCAGTAATGCTGTAGGATCTGATTTTTCAGCGCTGCTCAGCACTCTGACTTTGTACTAGTCCCACAGAATCACTTCTTCCATCTGGTAGTTGTGACGCATTAGAACATTTTCTTGTTCTCCATTATTTACAAAACCACAGATTAATTATGATGACTGTAAGGAACCCGCTTGGTGAAGAGGAGACCAAGGGTTTGGTATCTCTGTGTAATACGTGAAAATAGTATGGGGAGTTTTGAAACAAAGGTGAGAAAAAGCCTGGTCATATAGAAAAGTTGAGGATGAGTGTCCTCAATGTATAAAAAGCTGTCCCCAGAGAGAAACACAAGACTGATTCACTCTTGCTTTAACCTTCTGTGCTGAAAGCAAACAAGCTTAAGGTACAAACAGATTGGGAATTAATTGGTGTAATTAACATTTTGTGATTATAATGACTTCTAATCAATACTTTATGCAAATAGCTGTATTGATGTGTTGAACAAAGGGTGCTAGTTGTATTTGGATGGGGGAAAAAAACCCACACTTTAAAGCCCTAATGAAATTCAAACCTTTCAGTTCAGGTAAAGTCCTGACCACATCTTTTTCAAGGTAAAAAGAAGATCCTTTAGTGACCTATTTAATTAAAATTGCTCTGACACAGCTGCTGACTAAACTTCATAAAATGAGGTGGCTGGAAGATGAAGCACATTCCCTGCTGACAGTTCCCTCTGTTAAACTACTGTGTTACATCAGGTTAACAAAGCAAAGCATGGAAACCAACCTGGTATGAGCTCACGGTAGTGAGACCCCTTCTAGTAGCAGGAGTAGCCTGGGGCTTGGTTCAGAAGTCAAAGAAGCGAATGGGATATCAAGAAGCTTTCAAACCAGGAGGAAAGGGTTAGAAGAGTCTTTTTAGATGAGCGAATGAGGTCTGACTTCTTTCTCTGTTTCTGGAAATCACTTTCAGTTCCTCTAGTGTGTGGTTTTGTATTTTGTTTTTTTGGTTTTTTTTTTTTTTTTAAGCTATATTTAGAATGGTTAGGTTAAGTGATCAGATACGGTTAAATAGGAGCTGCCATTTTTCCCACACTCCAACCTTCAACTTCATATGGTAAATGGTATCTTTAGCAAACCTTATTTGCCAGTGGTTCCAAATTTTTTCCTTTTTAAAATAAGAATCAGGCAGCATAAAAATTCAATCACCTCTAAAATTTACTCAAATACTTCCTGAATCATCTATTTAGGTATATGATGGAGTAAAAAAATATTTTGCTTTGATTCTTGATGTTTAGAAGTAGAAAGAGTAGGTTTTGGAACAGTGGTTTGTAATTTTTTCAGAAATAAGGAGGCCTTAAATGTCACAGAATTAATCCTTTGCAATTAGGGATCAGCATACATCTATGGTTGGGTGTGATGATCTTAAGGGTGTTTTCCAACCTAAATGATTCTATGAAATATGTTCCATGCCTTCAGTTTGGGTGGTGATGGATATCTTCTCACAGTGGACAGGAGACCAGGAGTCACAGGGCAGTCTGAGGACTGTGACGAGTCAGGATTGACAGATGTTTGGAATAATATATTGTAAAGACTGTAAAATTGCCTTTTGTGATAATCCTATACTTGACCAACACTTTTCAAAAAAGAAAACAGTGACAAAGTGAATGAACAAGGACTTTGCACGTACAGTGTTGATCATGGTTTTAGAGATGGAATAAAAATGCTTTTGTAATGTTTTTTGTATTCTCAAAGGAAAAGCCACCTTGGGGCCTTACTGCTAGGAATACTTAAAGGATTGCTGGAGTTTGTCATTCGTGTGATGTAAGTTTTGTAAAAATTATAAGCCTTTTGGTGAGTCATAATGAAGCATTAAACTTTTCAAGACAGCCTAATAAGCAAACAGTCCTCAAAGAGTAGGCAGTTCATGCCAGGTATTGGCCAAAAATAGCTGTTGGGATCTCACCCAGTAAGTGTGTGTCTCATCAGCATTCTGCAGTGCTGCCAAAGTTTGCTATAGCATGAAGGAGAAAGAAACAAAGAAACATAAGGAGAAGGTGGGGGGGGGAGGAAGTTAATGAGAAGAAAAATTGCTTTTTAGCTGTTCATTGGAACTATTTTGGTTTCCCAGTGAACCTGAACAACATCTTAGGTGATAATGTGGGGAAGTTAGCATTTTTGGCACCTGAGTAGGAAACATTTGCAGTTTGGGCGCTCTGAGGGGATGGAAAAATCTAGTTTAAGTGTTTTGTTGAACATCGATAGAATGGAGTTTTTTGTAATTCCCAGGGTCTTGCTGAATTGGGACCTTAGTCTGGCTACAGTGGCAAAAGTGCCCAAAACAAATTGTGGGTCTTAGGCTTGAACTGCAATGGACTACACTCCCTTATTAATGATGGGCTCATGCTTCATATGTCCATAAGTTTCTGCTTAACTGCCCTAGAAGTATAAAGGGACCTTGAAGTGGCTGTAAATGCCACGTGGTACAAGAGTCTCTTCTTAAATGACAATGAAATAATAAGTAGCTATGTTTGTATAGTTGTGGGTTTTTTTAGCATATGACAGCATAAAGGGCAGTTACCCAGAGAGAAGAAACATGCAAAAGAAATTTGAAAAGAGTCTTGCTTGTGACTATCTTCTTCTGATGTTGTTTTCACTTGGAATAGCAGATAGTGACTTGCTGTCTGAAGAGTTCCTTTCTTGTTTGTGACTGACTTCAACAGACTCTTTCTGTCAGTCCCATCAGAATGGTGAGAGCATTATCAACGTGTTAAACTCCAAAATGCGAATGTGGGTGCCACACCTCTTAAAGATGTAAAGCTGAGAAGTTCGGATAGTGACTTAGCAGGACATGAGTGGTAGCCACACTGCCATTCTCTTTTTCTTAGAGAAGCAATCCCTGTGAATTTTTCTCTGTGCAGATAAGGCCTTTTCTACATCTGCCCTCTCATACCACATCTCCTGCCAATAAATTTTGAATTAGGTGGTTAATTAAAAGCACAGTGGTCTTAAAATATTAAGTTATTAGATATTGATAGATATTAGATATTGATACCAAACTGGGAGGGCTGGTTGACACTCCAGAGGGCTGTGCTGCCATACAGCTTGACCTGGGCAGAGAAGAACCTAATGAAGTTCAACAAGGGCAAGTGCAGGGTCCTGCACCTGGGCAGGAAGAATACTAGGCACCAATATAGGTTAGGGGTGGACCTGCTGGAAAGATGACTGAGGAATTGGAGCATCTCCCTTATGATGAAAGGATGAGAGAGCTGGGACTCTTTAGCCTGGAGAAGGCTGAGGGGAGACCTTATTAATGCTTACAAGTATCTAAAGGGTGCGTTGAAGGAGGGTGGAGCCAAACTCTTTTCAGTGCTTCCCAGTGACAGGACGAGGGGCAATGGGCATAAGCTGGAACATATGAAGTTCCATTCAAATATGAGGAAAAATTTTTTCCCCTTCTCTGGAGATCTTCAAGACTCACCTGGATGCAGTCCTGAGTAATGTGCTCTGGGCAATCCTGCTTTGGCAGGGGAGTTGGACTAGATGATCTTTAGAGGTCCCTTCCAGCTCTGACAATTCTGTGATTACGTGACATTTCATGAAAACAGACTTTTCTAGTGCCCTAACATTACATACAGGCTGCTGTGCAACCCTCATCACATACTGAAGAGTCCTTATAGCCAAGTCTCCTTATGAACCATAGGAGAAATTTGTTTGGCACATGATCTGCTAGGTGTGCAGGGTACAAGTATTTGGGAACATAATTTGACCTCTTGCTTCCAGAACTGCTTGTCTGGAGATGGGGGAAGTGTTGTGCTGCTTATTGCAGGTAGAATAAATTAGCTTTCTGACTTCCTAGTGTTAGAAAAGTCCTTCACAGCTGTATCTATGGTGTTTGCTATGATATTGTAGCCTTGCCTGATGGTAGTGAAAGTTCTAAAGTTCTGTCTCCACTTATGCTATAGGAAGGATTTGACTAATAGCAAAATTTACAGGGTCTAAAGTACGCAAGCAAAAATTCAGTTGCTCAAGGGGCTCTTCTGCTTTTTTCTCAGCACAGCATAAATTGTCAGGAAAGATGGGATCCAACTGAAGGCTCTAATATTTTAGCTTTGTTGAAAGGGAAAGTACAAAAAGCCTTTTCTGGGGATGCCTTTGATTTGGCTAAGGAAGCAAAGACTGTTCTGTATCTACCTGAATTCTACTTCTGAAAAAGATGAGATAAAATAATTCTACCCTTTGTACCTGTAAAAGATACAAACCTGAAATCTAAGGAGTCACTATAGACTTCAGCAGTATCCTTCAGTCCATTTACTGGATTAGCCTCTTATTTGCTTTCAGACTTGCTTTGTATTTGGCTGAAATAAAAGTGGCTTAAAATCCAAATACTTTAAATGCTCCGTCTCAGTACCTTGCTGCGTGCATCTTGTGTGCTACTTACCTTCCAGAGGATTATAGCTGTATGAAGGCAGACTGTTGTTTCTGCTGGCTTGTGTCACAAAATAGCTTTACTTTGTGTAACACTTCTGACTATTGACAAGTGACATTTGTTTCTGGTATGCCTCCTGCTTTACTTTTACTGTAGAAGCATGTAGTAAGAATTCTGTAAGCACTTCTGAACAGCAGGACTAGGAGTGGGGCTTCTGAGCCACTTTGGTACTTTTGGTGTCTTTAAAACAATGTTATGTGGTTTCTATTTATTTCTGCAACAATGATCTGTGCTATTGTCAGAGGCACACTAGAAATAATAGCAACATTAATAGCATCAACACCTTTTCAAATCAATTAATCCCTTTGAATACTCTTGAGGCGAGGGAGGAAGGAGGGGAAGAACAGCAAACCCAAAAATAGCCCTTTGAAAAGAATTAGCTTGAGACCAGAAGATAAAAGGGAAACCTGACAAACTGTATTGGGCAAGTACAAATGTACAGAATTTTGCAGCCTGTAGAGAGCTGTGAGGCTGGAACATGGTGCTTGTGGTGCAGAAGCTGGGATTATGACAGTACATTTAGCAGACAGAATAGATGGCTTCTCGTGGCACAGGGTTCATAGAAGCAAGCCAAAGCAGTTGGCCAGAACAAGGTGTTTTATAGAGATTGTGCGTGCGTGTGCTCTGTGAACCGTTGTCTCACTGAACTGCATAAATGAGAAGGGCCACCAGGCATTGTGATGGAGACAAACATGCGAGAGAGATGGCAGGCATTTGGGAATCCTAAAAGCTGATCTGGATACTAGATTCCTCATAACTTGTAACCAGGTAGATCTTTATTTCTGCTTTTTTGTTCCTTGACCTTAAATTGGAATAAAGACAGAATCATAGAATACCAGGTTGGAAGGGATCTCAAGGATCGTCTGGTCCAACCTTTAATGTTCATGAAACCTTCACAGTTCACTTTGTTCTGCTGTAGGTTTTTTTATTTGCCTCTAAGTGAGCTCTGGGAAATAATTGAGACTAAACTACTTTTATTCCACCTGTGGGATAACGTGAGCCTGTGTCTCCATTTGTTTCTAAGAACTTCTCCAATACTGGTATGGCTGGACAGAGTGCATTTTTCCGTTCCTCCTTTTCTGGGCGAGGATGAGAACAGATGTTTGACCAAGTTGGTGAAACACTTGGTAGGAGTTCTGTTGCTGTGGTATTTTCCTCCTGCCCCTACCCATGTTCGTTGCCTATCCTGTGTCCATGTGAAGTTTAAAAAATTAAATGCAGACACAGTTATAGAGTCATAGAATCATTTTGTTTGAAAGAGACCTTTAAGATCAACCAGTCCAATCGTTAACCTAGTACTGCCAAGTCCACCACTAAACCATGTTCCTAAGCATACCTCTAGGGATGCATCCTTGAAGAGACTTCAGTACCTGAAGAAGAGATTTTTAGGAAGGCTGGGGTTTGTTTATGACTGGCATGTGCTAAAATGAGGTCAGACAGTTAAGGCAAAATTTAGGATTTTCTAAATGTTCCTGTTTGCTGCTTTGGTGGTGTAATGAAGACATATGTTTGTCTGTTTTGTTAGCTAGATGTGTGTGGGACAGTTGTCTTTATGATGCTCCATCTCCACTAGGAAAAGAGGCTTTCAAATGATGATTTATACTTATATACTTAAGCTTCAGCTTTCCGTGGGGTTGTGTCCATTGCCTTGTTCTACAGTCACAATTAAAGCTTTGAATTATCTTAGTTTTAAAAAAAATTAAAGACAATATATTTTTTTCCCTTCTGAAGTGGTTAGTAAATTGTCATGTGCATTTCTTTTTGTGACAAATATATGAACAGATCGTGGATGATTAAATAGTAAGGTCTCTTTCAGAGAAAGAGAAGAGCGTTTATACAGTGGACTGTTTAGAAATGGGTATCTCTGATTGTTAATGAAATCAGACAATGCAAATCCAGTGAAAATGGATTAGAGCTGATGCCTGGCAGACTAGTTGTTTACAGGATTCTTCTGTGTGCTCTAATGTGTGGGGTATTTTTGCCAAGACTTCCTAAATGATGAAATGATACTGCAATTAGAATTAAGACTGGCAGAGACGTTTGTTAAAATTCTGCTATTTGTTCTTCTCTGTTCTTATGAAAACATAATCTATTAAAAAAAGGGCCTTTGAAAATAACGAGAACAAATGAGAAGTCAGGAAGTTGCCAAATAATCACTTGACTGCTTCTGTTTAGAGAAATCAGAAAATTCTTCCCAGTCAGATTCAAAAATTAAACTACACAAATTATGTCCTCTGTTTTGCGAGTTCGTGGGGTCTATGTGTCTGCAAGAGAGAACAAGCTGTAAAACTTGTCTGCAGGAGAGAAGCCAATAAAGGTCAGGTTTAACCTTCCCTATAACCAAAATCAACATGTTCTGAACGAATGATTAAAAAAACTCGTTTACTGCTCCATGTATTCCCTATCACCAAGCAAGATCCTTTGAGCTAGCTGATGATTCTAAAACTAATCGCATTCCCAGTTATATGCTTATAAATATTATTAACAAATTATTGATTTGCATAGCCTGAGCATACAAAGCATCAACGTGGATTAATGTCTTGTTGTTCCAGGGATTATACAAATAGAATGAAAAAGGCAGACCATAGTAAACATTACATTCTGTAAAGTCTGAAATCTGATACCTCGGCTAAGTATAGCAAAACTCTGAAAGAAACAAGGAGGCTGAAGAGAACATAGATGGGTTGTTGTGTTTTGTAGTTTTCTTTCTTCTTTTTCTTTTTCTTTTGTTTTCCTTCCTGTGTGATTGGATAGTGAGGTCCATCTAATACGTCACTGGCTGCTTCCAAATCATACAGGTTCACTTAAGGATTGAGCACCCCAGCTGCCAGTAGTGAATTTTTGAGATGTACCACTCAAGAAGTCATGAGATTTTCTGAGGAAAAATTAAATTTCCAGGAAACATAAAGGTTTAAGTACTTAGACCAGAATTTGATGTCGTGTTTTGGAAAGAAAATAAACAAACAAGTGCCCCTTCTCCTCCCTCTCCCCC
>JAOXNO010000041.1:55541118-55586258 GCA_028565335.1 Limnodromus scolopaceus | reverse complement strand
GCCGGGGGCGGGGGCGCGGGCGGGAGGGTCCGGTCGGCGGCGGCGCGGCGGCAGGTGGCAGCAGCGCACCGGGGATGGGGAGCCGCAGAGCGGCGCCGGACAACCCCGCAGGTAGGGACCGGGCGTCTCGCCCGGTAGTCGCCTCTGATGGAAAGCTCGGAGTGATCACAGGCCTCGAGTCTGACGGTTCGAGGTGGGCGTGCGCCTCGTAGAGCTGCCGTTGTTGAGGGTGGTTTGAGTTGACTTGTTCGCGTGGAAAGTCCGCGATGCAGGAAAGGAAGGCAAACAAGAAAATGTATTGATGTCTCAGCAACTTAGAAATATCTAAGTCAGATGGCATTACTAAGATGCTCTTTATAGCTAAAGCATTTACTGAGTTTGTAGGTGATCGAAAGGAAAAAACAAAAAATCACAGAAGTGATCTCTGTGGGAGATGGCAAGCTGACTTGAGCGTGGGAAGTTGCCCGTAAATTACAGATAATAGTACGTGCGCACATGTCAGTAGATAAGGGACGACCTATGGATGTGATCTGGACTTCTGTAAGGCCTTTGACATGGTCCCCCACAACATCCTGCTTGCCAAATTGGAGGGATACGGATTTGATGGGTGGACTGTTCAGTGGATAAGGAATTGGCTGGATGGTCACATCCAGAGTGTGGTACTCAATGGCTTGAAGTCCAGATGGAGAGCAGTGACAAGTGATGTCCCTCAAGGGTCCATGCTGGGACCAGTACTGTTTACTGTTTAACACGTTTACACTTGCATGTGATCGTGGTATCTCAGTGTTGCCATCTGAATATCCTGGTACCATGACTTTCCTGTAAAGGAGGTTCATAGTCATTTTCTATAGGTGAGTCTGCTGGATTTGGTTTTTAGAAATAGTTTAAATTAACTTGAAAAATACTCTTGAGAACAAAGGAACAGGCAAAACTAGTAAAATAGAAAGGATAGAGCAATATCAGGAAGGAGGGGGAAGAAATAAGAGATGTATTTATTTGACAGTGGTAAGAGGGCACCATGGTTGGATGCCCACCAGAAAAGGCAGTGATAGCAGGAAGTTTTTATAAATTTTAAATATAATCAAGTGGAAAATAGAGAAATGATACTAAGGAAGGGGAAGGTATGAGAGTGAGACTATCTTTGAGTACCTTATCAATAGCATTTTAGACAATCTAGATTTGAGGAAATGACTGTTAAAATCTAAAATAGTGTAGAAGAAAAGATTCAGGAATGACAAAATAGATGATTAAATACTATTTTTTCTCCCAAGACTTGGGAGCAGTGGGAGGAAGAAGAAGGAACAAAACTTTATGGTATATAGTAAAGACTTTGTATAACAGATAGGAAAGCCTGGAAAATATATGGAGAGTTGAAGGATTATGCTGAGAATGAGGAAGGACCAAGAGACAACTGAGATTTCTTTCAGGAGAACTGAAAGAGGGTCAGGAAGAACTGGAGAGGGCCACCCTCAAATGTAAAGTATGCTCCATCCTTATCAGAGTACATTAGCAAATGAATTGCATAGAGTTCAGAGAACCTGACAGAGTTTGGCATTTGGAAATTGAGATCCTTGTTGGAAATGTGTCTCTTATTTTCTAATGTGGAAACTTTCTCAAGTGGGCTTTGTGACCCATTTATGTTCAGCTTCCCTTAAATCAGCTCTTTGGGTGTCACTAGTTTGATATTTTACCTGAGATTTATTGATGCGATTTGTGCTATGCTGCCATATTCCAGTTTCAATGTGCACTGCGTTTCCTGGCAGTACTAATTTCTGTGTTACTTCTAAAGTCATATGAAAAGGTGATGACAATATTTCATGAATTTCTCTCCATGGATCTAAGAGTGCTTTATGATAGTAGTCAGCATCTGTATAAACAGAGACTCTGTGCCAAGGATTAAAGATAATCATAAAAGATAGGTCCATTAGTCACTATTCAGCATGACAGTCTGGATATACAGTAATCCCGCCTGGAAAGTTTCTGACTTGGTATTTGCCAGAAGGTACACCCGAGGAAAGATGTCAACACTATCTATACTCTCGTAAAAGTCTGTTCCTCTTCACTGATGAAGACAGCTTGCTGAGCTATGTAGGCTGTGATCTGACCTGGCACATCCATTGTTGTCACTTCTTGGCTTTAGATTATGCATATTTGCTTTTTACGATAAAGCAGATGATTTAAAAATTTAAAAGGAATAACACTTCAGAAAAGCATAATATTGGGGAACTGTATATCATCCTAAATGCACTACTATGTTCAATGCAGCATTTACCTGTGGCAATATTTACGTTATATGGCATCTTCCTTGCCTTATGTCATGTGATCATCTCTCAGCGCATTGCCCTCTAGTATTGTCTAAATAAATACAAGAAGAGTCAGCTATAGAAATTGAGTTATTTTTACTATTTTCATGTAATAACAGTGAGCCCTGCAGGCCTAGTGCTGGCAAAATACCATAGATTTGTCATTTAGAAGCAGAAATTTCTGTATAATTTCCCAAATAGAATTTTGGTCCCCTCTGCTGCACTGAATTTGTTATTGTCGCATGGTTTTTCCTGGTGTTTCTAATGAGCTGTTAATGAGCTGCTAACTATGTATGTAAATTAAATGGGGTTAGACATTGAAAGGTTATCAAGAAATAAAATGCCATATAATACTTCAAAGTGTTATAAAATAAATTAGTGTCTTTAATTTTGCTGGCACAAAATTGATATTTAATAACCTATAGCCTCAATTCTTCTAAATGATGTTAATTTAAGACATTTTCAATCTGTACCCCGAGTGACATAGCAAACAAGTTCTTTCATTCACCCTTCATTACTAAGGCATATCTATAGTGTATGTGTGGGCTCTTGCGTACCTCAACTGAATGATCAAGTTATTAAGACAGTTCAAGATCAGCGGAGCTTACTGTAAATAATTTTGTTACGATTTAATACGGCAGGTAAGAATGTGGCAATGGGGAATGCTTTGGCAATGGTGATCTTTTGGAAACTATGACACTAGTAGCTGCAGATACCTTGCTTGTCAGATGTGGTTATGTTTTAGCACCGCAATTACAAAGTGTTGTGGAGCAGGCTTTGCATAACACAAGGGTGCTGTGGTGAAACTGGTTACTGCAGGCCTGCATCACCTTTGCAAAGAGGGGACAGCATGGCCTTTAATGTCACAGGAGGCTGTGAAGAGTTGGTGAGGACAGCTCTGGAGGTTCACTGCTGAAACTTAGATATGTTGTGTAAATATTGGTATTTCTGTTGGATGTATTGGTAGAGCAGGAAAAGGAGCTCCTTGTTCTCTCTTAGTAGTCAGCTCTGAGGTCAGCACCAAGAGCTCAAATGGCCTGCTTGCCTGTGGAAAGCTGACCTTCTCCATAGGTCACACTGGGTAAACATTGAGTGAGCTGAACAACCCATGCTTTGATGCAGTTTTCACCTGGACCTTGTGGTATATACAAGGCTACTACAGAGCAACCAGGTATCAGCTCAGGGCTGTACTGCTCTCGGTGTGGTAGGTATAAAAACAGTTGAGACTAATTTTTAGTTTGGGCAATTAGGAAGCTGGGAAACACTACCAGAGTGAAAAATCTAGTATTCTGCATCACAAAAGGTAATTTAGTCATTTGTTTGACAAGTGTAGTTTAGTTTAAATAATTTACAATAATACTTCAGAGTATGCTAGCAAATGTTCTGCGCTATGTTTTGTGAAATTAATGAGATTGCGGTAATATGAGACCTCACTACGACATCTTGCCATTAAATGTCTGCTGAGAAGTAGGACAGGGCACAGTTCTTTATGGTGGTTGACTCGTGAAGAAGTCTGGTTAGTCTACTAGGAATCTGCATTGTTCTGCCAGACTTCAGTGTAACTGGATATTTGCTGTCTCGTGTTGAATACTACAAAATATTTAAATCTGACTTTTCTTTGTCATGACTTGAATGTTAAAAGATTTTGTGGAATATTACAGTTAAATTAGTAGTAATCTTTAGATTTTTTTGGAAAACAAAAGAATTAGTAGACAAAAAGAAGAAAAGCAATATAAGTGTGCTGTTTTTGCTTGTCTTAGTTTCACAGAGTAGCTGAAAGAATTTCACCATATTCAGTGATGCCTCATGCCATACCATATTTTACTGCCCTACCTAGACCAGAAGGATGGCCTTGTTCTGAATTTCATGTGACTTGGAAGTTCGGGATTAGATCCTTACCTATTTTCTCAGTGCTTTCATGGAACTATGCAGTGTGCCACTATGTGACACTGAAGAAAAGGGTAATATTTTTTTTTTTTGTACTGTGCCATCCTTTCTCCTTGCAGAAAATAAGATACATAATTTATGTTCATTTCCCAGGAGACTGACAATTTTGTCCTAAAAGCCTGTAGGGACTTTAATACTCCAAAGTCAGCACTCCAAAGGCTAGTAACATAAAGCAGCACTCCACTGCAGACAAACTAATCCTTCAACAATGTTTCATTCAATCAAAAAATGCTGCAGATTGAAGGTGTTATTGCATGCCTGCGTTTTCAAGAGATCATTGTGAATGAACTATATTTTCCACTGAATAGTAACAGCAAAACAGCCTACCCATCTAAATGTTTCCCATGGTAATTTTGCCCTAAATGAGCAAAGACTGGGAAACAAGTAATTTTTTGTTTTAACCTTTCTCCCTTTTAATATGTGAATAAAAGTGATTGTGACAAAAAATTAATATTTGTGCTTTAAACTTCTAAAGTCAATTTATTTTATATTATGGGGTGCTAATCAATTCTCAAGCTGACTAGATCATGAGAACTGTATCTGTTTTTGTCTTGGACTAAGTCTGAAAAAAATAGCTGAGAAATCTTGTTATGACACATTTGAATTTATTTTGCAACACTAATCTCTAGAAAACAACCACTTCTCCCCATGTACGTGTTTTCCTTTTTAAAATCAATACCTGATTGATCTTTTCCAGTGCATGCAGTTTCCCACAAAATTTGCATTAACAAAATATACTGCTTTGGACAAAATATTATTTCTGTTTTTAGCAGAGCGCCCATATCCTCTTTTTAAGATGCTTGACTGTGTGCTTTTGTGTCTAAAAGCATTCACATGTGTCCTGATGATAGACCTGAATATGTAGAAAAACAAGATCTGTCTGCAGAAAGAGATAGTGTGGCTAATGCCTCCATGGATGAGATGACGGGTCAATTCCCGATTCTGCTATTCCCTTCGTTAAAGCCTTGAGCCTGATCCAAAGGGACCCATGTAAAGATAAGAGGGGCATAGCCTTGTGCTAGTCTCAGGATAGGATGAAAGTTACTGCAAGTTCTCCCCAGAAAGCTCCTTGGTGAAAAGCACAAAGATGGGTGATGTCCTATTGCTATTCCCAGTGAATGCATTTTTTTCATAGCAAAAATCTGGAAGGTCTGGAAAGTTACTGTCAGATGTGGAGGGCACCCATAGAGTTGGCTCATGGGCTTGATCCCATACCACTGTTCGGATCTATTTGGGGCAGAATGGCTTTTCATGTTGAGAAAAAACAGGCCTGTCACGTGTGCCTGTTTTGGTGAATATTGGGAAGTCAGACTGGGTAGCTGTCAGCTGGATGCTTTTTCACAGACCCATAGTTCATTCTTAACAGAAAAAAAAAAAACCCAACAGACAAACCAACAAGGTAATAAAACCAGCCAAATGGCTAATCCAAAGCAGAGGATGTGTAGGTACCTTGTGAAATCCACACTACCAAATAAGTTAAAGACACAGTGACTGCTTTAGCTACGGACTACTCTTTATTTCTGTTCATGTCTTACTGCGTCTTAGCAATTAAATGTTTTGTTTCTAAGGTTCAGAGCCCAGCCTCACAGAGCAGAGGTGAAGTTTCTGTCTAGATTAAAAAGGTTTTTACAGTGAGGTGCCATCAAGTACTGTAACGCTACAAATGGACACTTACAACTTATTAAACTGGAAACAACTCCACTGATGCATGCCATCCCATTTGGCATTTTATGTGCCTGAGATTGAAAATGAGGGGATAAAGGTGTGATAATAACCAAAGCAGTGGGGGTAGGGAAGTGGTGTTGATGAACTGTTTGCACTGGTAATTGCTTTATGAAGAAAACAAAATGAAAAGGAGGGGGGAAGGAAGAAAAGAAAAATTAGTGTAATGGGTGGTGTATTTATGAACTAAAGCCTTCTTTCCATAAAGTGAGAGGGAAAAGGGTCTTTTAGTCAATGGAGGTCATTCCATGCAAACCTCTAAAGGAAAGAGGATTTTGTAATGATAAAAGGAGGGGAGAGTACGCTTCTTACACTTTAATGATTTCTTTGCTGCTCACAGATAGGAACTGGAACTCCACACTATTAGCCACAAATGGCATTTTGAAATGACTTTTTTTTTTGGGCAAACCCAAAAGACATTGCTAAGATTTACATTTTCAAATATATGCTGACCTTTTTTTCCTCTTTCTTTTAGTTCATTTGTCATCAGTATGTAATTGAATCAATATATTTCCTGATCAACCCAAAGATTGAATAAGGTCATGGGAAGCCATGTGTGGACATTAAAAATCATTATTTTACTCAAAATGAGCAGAGATGGCATAGACCATTCAGAGTTCCAAATGAAATTCTATTAGATTCTATTACACTTTTACAATTATAGAGACGTTCCAATATTACAAGGGGAAATGAAGTCATAATAAAAAAGCCCAGAGGTGTATTACAAAGAAATGGGCATACTATTTTTCTAGTTAAAAACTTGATGAAAGGAGCTCTGCTACTTTTCAGTTGCTGAGATGTGACCTTGTTCTTAAAAAAAAAGAAAAAAAACCCCACAACCCAAAAAAAACCCCAGGAGCCAGCTTCCTTCTTATTCACCCTTTATACTTCTTGTTCCAAAGCATGTTTTTAAGAAGGATAGGACATTTAAGCTGGTTTTCATTCTAAAAGTACTTAGAGAAAGATGCACAGTAATAAGTTCATATATTTACATATGTATCATTCTAGTATGCATCTCTGGAAAAGTTGTTTTGGGGAGCTGCTTGCCTGTTTATGGAAGTCAAAAAGATATGAAATTTTGGCATTTAAGAGACAAAAATTTGATCAATTTATATGCTTTCCCTAACTGTTCCCCTTCACCCCTCCACCTTCATTAACACGTTTGGTCAAGCTGCAAATCTTGGATTTGATGTGAACTTCTTTTGATTATAATTTTTTGGGAAACCCAGAATGA
Source organism: Limnodromus scolopaceus (assembly GCA_028565335.1). Taxonomy (NCBI): domain Eukaryota; kingdom Metazoa; phylum Chordata; class Aves; order Charadriiformes; family Scolopacidae; genus Limnodromus; species Limnodromus scolopaceus. The sequence continues at coordinate 55,579,052 of JAOXNO010000041.1, read as the reverse complement.
GTGTCTATAACAGAATCAATTCCTATGTCTAGGAACAGCCAGTAGTGCATTGACCTGCAGCTAACAATAAGGTTACTGTAGAGTTTTAATTGTGCAGTCATTATCTAACCAACTCCGTTCCAGACTTGCAGGAATGAGGAAGGATTTAGGTGTAACCTTCTTCCAAGATTCAAACACACTGTTTGCGTTAGGTCTGTAGTTAAACGTTAGCATTGATATTAGTGAACTGTTTCTGTACTACTGTATCTAAAGAAATAAGGCAAGTATTGAGACTGTTCAGAAACAAAATAAATGAAAAATGAAGCAATGAGATGTTGAGATACACAAGAAACAGAGAAAAATGGTATGGCATATTGCGATCTCCTGTCCATGTAAAAAATACTGATACTAAGGAAATACAAAACTGAGAAATGGAAACACAGTAATACCATGGATCATGCATAAAGTTGGAGTCCTACTCCTTATGTAAGGTTTCTGGACATCTCCTGAGAAAATTAGGGTTGTACTGGGAAATATTCTTTGGTGTATATATAGGTATATAGGTGTGTGTACATACAGGATTGTAGACTGATACAGACTGCAAAGGTAGGTCAGTTTCCATAGAGGCATGAGGAAGGAAACAAAGTCTTCCACAGAACTCTAAGTCAGATAGTAACTTCAAAGGGCATCTATTAAACCCTAGAATAATGCCTATTACCCACCACGATAAATTATAGTTATTTTCAGAAATGAACACTTCAGAGATCACCAAGTGGAGCAAGTGAAGGGGTAGGATATGAAATGTAATATCTTCTTTCCAAGGTTTGGGACACTAGCAGAACCATTCTGGAAGAATTCATAGTAATTAGGTCACTAGTCTCCTTTCTGCGTGGTTAAAGGCAAAAGCTGTGATTCAAGACAAAGAAATACTTGAAGCCCTGGTAATGTCAATGAGCGTTAGCGTGTTAATCTTCCATAAAGTTTCCAGTGTTACCTTATACAATATTCCCTTGGTACCTGAGCTTGTTTCTGCAAGTTGTGAAGTCATCTAGGGACCCTCCTGGTACTTTCAGCATTACTACAGCATTACTACAGTTTACACAGGCAAGGCAATAAACGTGGCCATTTTTCCAAAGGCAACTGAGCTGTGCTGCTGGATGGGTGCTTTCTGAGTGCATTTATGATTTGCTTTTGTGTTTGATCACTACATAAATGTAATGAATTCCTAATTTCAAGATATAGATCACAGGTTTACCCTTGTCTCTTTTTGAAGCTACTAAGAAGTCTATTTCAATATGCAGTGAAGCATAAGCTCCCTAATGTGTTTCATTGGTGCCATTAGGGGTTTTTTTCAGGCACTCATTATGTTTGGATAAGAGTAAATATCCTTTGGCTGCTCTTAACTGACTTCCTTTCAGAGCATTAGCTGTTGTCTTGGGTTTGCTTCTTGATAGCCACCCTGCATCTGCCATTTTGACCTCATCCACTGCAAATCTGTTTGTCTTCATTTTTTTCTTTTCAGTGGTGGTTCTTTTGTCACCTGGGGAAGAGACTTCCAAACAGCTTGGCATTTTGAAGCACCTCAGGACTTAGACAACTTCACAGCTTTCAATCAAATAGTTACAGAATATGTTGTAGCTGTATGAGTGGCTATTGCAAATGAATACAAATCTAGATTACCACTTCTGTGAGAGAAGTGTACTAATCTTGATAATGCATAGTCACTTTTCTTATTAAAGAATCTCGCGTGGATAAATGTATTTTCAACTGGCATTGGTTGCATATACCTTACAAAGTCCTGTGCAAAGCCTGTCCGAAGGGGTTAGTACAGAATTCAATGAGGAGGAAGTAAAATCTCTTAATGAAGTGTGCAGCCTGTATTAAATTAGGCTGAAGTCACCTCCAAATCAAGAGACTAATACTAATGTTGAATCTTGAACATAGATTTCTACATGCTACCTCGAAGTTGGGCAGTGAGGTTTGTTTTAAGCCAATTGTGTAATGAAAATGTATGCAAGTGTCATAGCAACTTTTAAATGGGTAAGTAATAATTGATGAAACAGTCAATTGCTAGAATGACCTCCCCAAACCCTCCTAGCAGTTACTGAGATATTAAAATGACAGAGATGGGATCAAGCTAGTAAATGAGAATGTGCAGTGCTGTCTCCTCTAAATGATTTCCAGTCTGAGCAACTATTTTGAGCCCAGTATATTGTGCCATAGGTTTGAAAGCAAATGCCTAATGAAAAATTGCATTCAAATGCCATGTGTGTTTAGGAGAATTTTTCACTTAAAAATATGTATAGTTTTGCCCTTATTCTTACCCTCCTTGTTCTTATGTCAATGTGTTCTTTTTATATGCATAAAAGCAAGAAAACAGTATGAAAATTCAGAGAAAAGAAGTAATATATTTCCAAAACTATTGCGCTGATTTCTGAAAGGTTTTTTATCTTAAAACTGGCAAATTACTCTTTTTTCTTTTTTAGCCAAAACCTTTGTCCAGCTCTATTTAATGTTCTCCATTCTTTCCAAATATTAACTACAATAAGTTATTTTGGCAATCATCTTGCAAGAAAATAGGTGAATATTTCACACTAATTTCAGAGAAGCCAACTGATTTGAAGGGCAAGTTTTGCTTTCCTCTCTTGTACTGTGTAGTACCTGCTCTCCTTCATGAAGAGTACTATTGGAGTCTGACCTTAAATGATTTTTTGAAAGCCGGAAAAGGAGTCGGTGTTAGAGTGGAGGAATTCAGGTTTCTAATCCAGAGTTCAAATGACTAAACCATACATCTGATAAAATGAAGCTTAAACCTATGATACTGCATACCATACAGCACATTTAAAATGCATTTATTTCCCCACCCCAGGAGCTTCAATAGCTCAAAAATAACTTTTAAAAATAAATTGTTTACTGAAAGATTAAGAGCATTTTATTGACTTTGCAGTTATGGCCAATTTCAGTGCATTTTTGTGACAGTATCTAGTCACAGATAGTCTCTTTCCTACGTGTGATGGTTTTATTATGTGAAAGAAGCCTACCTACTGTTTATCCTTCCCTTGCTCTCATCCTCACAGTCTCCCGTGTTCCTCCAATGCTTTGTATGTCAAACGATCTCTCTGTCTCAATTCAAATCCCTCCTTAAGAGGCGACTTCTGTGCAGATTTCCTATAATGATTCCCCCAAGATATCCATACTGATTTGAGACAGGACTTTCATCTATTGTAGCACATGTGGCTGATGACACAATTTCTGAACGTAATACTGCTGTGTTCAGAACAGTTTTGAAAAAATCTTTAAGAAAGAAATCAAACAGGTTTTTTTTCCTTTTGCTTGTCTTTTTTCACCGTGCTCTAACAAAAAAGCTTATTTTAAAAGCAAGGTAAATGAACAGATCAACCTCTAAATACGCAGAATAAATTATAATTATTTAAAACCTAATTTAAATATGAACATCTTTAGTAAAATTTTGTAGTGCCCTTCACATCCAAGTGCATGTAGAACTGCAGTGAAATTGAATGCCTCATAAACCTTGGCACTTTGCAGACTCTTGTAGCCCTCTTGAACTTTCCTTTCCTGCTTTTGCAGCACCTATCCCTCTAAGCTCAGGTAGGGTGTGTGTGTGTGTGTGTGTGTGTGTGTGTGTGTTCAGGGCTGAGTATGGAGCTGGGGTGCTTTTGCAGTCAGTGTCTACATCATGAAGAACAGGGGGAGTTTGTCCTCTGTGGGAGGTTTCTGACTTGCTGGTTTGCTTGCGTTCACCTTTTTAAATGCAGGGTTTAGTATCCTGAAGAGTGATGCCAGCTCTACCTTTTCACCTGAGACTTTGACACACATTAAATTAAAATTAAAATATTACTTTCCTTTCTTAATTTTTACTTAGTTGATTAATTTCTTTTCCTACTCTACTGAGTGTGTATTATCACAGATGGATTTTTACTTCTCTCTCTTTTTTTTTTTTTTTTTTTTTTTAATTTTAATATGGGCTGCTCCCCTTTTAGAGGGATGGGTGCACAATAAATTGTGAAAATAAAGGAGTGGATTATTGGGTAGTTGTACATATGACTGTATTGAACAGTCTTCTAAAGCACCTGTATGCTGCTAATTTCCGCAAGTGAGACAGAATTAGCTGACCTTTGGTCTGCTCTGCTATGCCAATTACTATGTTCAAGGTACGTTTCGTAATGTACTACATGAAATCACAGAAAATGAGGAAGGGGGAAAAACCTTTGCATATGTTTTTATTCTGTTAGTTTCTAAAATTTCTAAACTGATTCACTTTATAAAGAAAATATTCATTAATTAGGGGAAAAAAATTGATGAATAATAGTAATGATGCAAACAGCATCTTCTGTTACCATAGACTGGATAGTTATTAAATCCCCAGGAGCCCAATAAACTCAAGAGTTCTGTAAAAAGGCATGTTATTGCATGTGGGTTTCTGTGACTTATGACCACTGTGCAAGTATGAACAAGCAAGCACATAAATATAGACTTTGTGGAATTGTGGTAATTTTTAATCATAAGCCGAAAATGCTTGCAGTATTTCAGTCCACTCTTGTTGAATTCTGGACTTGTCTGTCCTGTGGCTTTTGTTTGGAAAATGTGCAACAGAGGTTGAGTCATGGCTTTTCAATTCCAATCCAAAAATGTTAGCTTTTGGCAGGTGGTCTGAAAACATGGAAACAAAAACAGTCTTTAAAAAAATAAATATTCTCCCCCCTAGCTTCTGATTTAGTTTGGATTCTTTGAACTGGAAACCCTGAGATAATAGGTGTATCATGGATATAGATCTATAATCCATGACCTTATTACAAGTGATAAATTAATATTTCCAAACCTAATTGCCTCACTAATGTGCACCCACACCTGTCCTAACTTACTGCTTCCATTTTTCAGATGGCCAGTGAAAGCAGCTGATCACCATTCTCTGCTGAAACAAATCTACATCTAGTAGGCAGAGTGAAAAATAATATCCTACACACACAAACAAAAAAATCCCGTCATATGAATGTAGATAGAATTGGTTTGGAAGAAAAGTTGTTTAACCTAAAGGCTTTGAACAGAAAGCTGTTTAACTTACAGACTTGACAGATGTACCACCTTGAAGCTAATGGACCGGGACCAGTATAAATGAGAGAAGAATCTGGTCACTTGTGTCAAAATACCCAGCACCTCTTTTCTTTTGTGTGCTGGTTTCATTCTACTATTTCTCTGGTGCATCACATCCTTCTCTCAAGCTCCTGTTCCATTAGGCTACAGTCTCTCTGATTCCTACCTATGCCTTACTCGGACAAGCTCACATTATAAATCAGCAGGAACCTGACCAAGTAAAATTTGAAACAATAAATGTTCCTCTGTCATTTAGAAAAGCATGTCTCTGCAGGATCTGGTCCTGTTAGATTTCCTGAGTAAAGTTGAATTAAATCTCTGTGTGGCCTCTGTGTAACCTTTGGTGCTGCAGCAGGTTTCATAGTAGTCATCTCTCTAGATTTCTTTTTTGATATGGTGATCTGTAATATTGTGGTTAAAGAAAACAAACAAATACTTCCCTCACTGCTTCCTCCCCAGATTCTAGTCCAGAAATCCAAAATACATTTCAGTTTATTTGCCTACGATCTATATATCTCCTCATATGCACAAATTTTCAGTTTTCTCTGATCATTTTAACTTTGTAAACCAAGTATTAATCCCACTTTGCAATGTTTTCTCCAAAGCTTTTTATTCTCCTGAAAACTAAGTGTCTAGTAAGTATATTGGTACCAGTGCACATGGTGTTTGGGACAAAGTCATAAATGGGAATATATTGATTAGGAAGACCACTTAGCTCTAATTTCGCAAATGTCACTGAATAAGAGATTACTCTGATTGTCTAGTTTGAATACTTCTAGGATTCTTCTGTAATCCCAGTCTACCATTTCAGAAATTACTAGTCTCTCGCTGATAATAGAGCAGGGTAGTACCTCTTCAGTGTCTTCAGACACCCTTTCCAAAACCAAACATATACCATACTTAAAAAGCAAATGAAAAAACAAAAAAAACCCCAAGCCCCATAAAACCACCCTATGTAATATTTCAACTTAATGCTGCAGTCCTAAAAAACTGAAAGTTCTTTAATTTCATATCTGTTATGGTTTTTAGAGTTGGCTTGCAAATAAAGGAAGTGGAGAGGGGTAGGCTATTGAATGGGAATTTCCGTAAAGAGAGTTGGTATACTTCCAGAGGCATACAATGGGCTATTTTATAAGCTACATTGAGAGAGAGAACAAGATATGGAAAATCAGAGCAAGATAGTTAGAATCCTGTGTGTAGAAGCCACAGGTGATTCTTAATAGGCAGTAAATTAGCTGAAGGATAGAGAAGAGTACTTATTTTTGTGGCAATAGCAATGCTTTCATTTTCCAGCAAGTTTTTAACTGAAAAAATTAACTGAAAAGTAGTGCAAAGAATAGGAGGATAATTGTGAATTAGGAGCCAAATTATGCCAGGCACAATTGAATAAGTTCTGACTTTTCCTACTGACAGACATGTATATTAATAGTTGGCACTTATTGAACCAAATATGAATATTCATCTTCATTTATATTTCAAGGCCTTTCATTCCTCAAGGACCACAGTGCTTTTGACCAATTTTCATCCACATTACTAAAATGACAGCTTTCACTCCTGGGCCCTGACAGAGGTCTGCAGAATTCATTGGAGGTCCTGGGAGGAGGGAACCAGCTCCCGCTCCCAGCTGTCCACAAACACTCATTAAGAGAGGCAAATATCCAGCAGAATCTCTGTGAGAATTTTTAATCACGCAAAGGCTCTGCTAATTAGGTAGCTGATGGGGCATAGAGAGCACAAGGACGAATTCTTTAAACAAAGGACTAGAAACTTTAAGAGCTTTAATTACTTGGGCACAGAGTTCATTTCAGAACTTGGGAGCAAATTATTCTAATAACAATAAGACCAAGTAGCAGGCCATATTAGCGAGAATTGCATGGAAAAGTTCAATTTTTTTGGGCTGTCACAACTCTGTTTGGAGCATACTGGAAACTGAGCGGTTATAAAGGTATTAATAATAAACTTTATTGTAAAATTGATTTGATGCAGAAGATTTCCTATCAGTGTGCATTCTAGTCCTCTTTTCTGTGAGTGCTGCTTTGCAAGGGAGTATTGCACTGTGTCCTATACCTCAAAATGCTCACGTAGCGCAAGAAGTGGATACTTCTATACAAACGAAGAACAATGGCTATTTTAAAAAAAAAATTTCCCCCTTTTGTTTAGTGCAGCAGACTGTCTCCAAAACCAAAGGACTGGAAATATGTTGCTTGCTTGTAGGCTAGAAAAAAATCCATTTTGCTGGCTGAAAATTACAGATTTGGTTTTTGCTTGCTTTGTAAGTGCCTAAACAGCATGGCTGTGGTTTATGGTTTCTCCCATGACACAATTTAGGCTAGAACCATTTCCAGGATCCCTTTTTCCTAGGTGGAATAAGGAAGAGGCAAAAAATGCTAAGGAAAAGGAAAAAGCAGAAAGCTTGAAGGATTCCAATGAGAAAACTGTGCTCTCCTACTAGTCAAGAGAAGAATATAGAAAGTATACAGCTCTCCCTTGGAAAATAGAAAACAGCTGATGTGCTACTCTTGTCATTGCAGCTGAAAAATCTTAGCGAGCTTGTCTGTAATTGAGCACAAGGGGCACATCCTGCCTGTGTGCTGGGTGAAAAGCTTTGGGCAGAAACTGGGGTGACGAGGTATGAAGGAAAGGAGGTGTCTGCTGCAAAAGGTTTGCCAACCTTGGATATCCATGCAGTTATGTTATGGGGAACCACTGTACGGTACACCTCCTGTATATTAGAAATCTTTTGTGAAGATACAGGTTGAATTTTCTTCCTTTTTTTCTAGGAAGGAACTGTAACTTGTCCACAAGTCAGTTTCTGGCAAGGAAGGTGCTGATAGCTTTTGCCATGTGTTTACCTTTAAAGAAAAGTAGATTCTAAGCAAGGCTTATTTTTAAGTAGATTTGGAGCAAGCCATGTAGAATTATTACTCAAGTTGAATGCTAATTAGAACTTTAATACCCAAAACCAAGTTATATAGCCAAGGGAATCTGCTCACTGTTGGCTGGGAGATGGGCTTGAACATGCAAGGAGTTCCAGGGAAGTGCAAAGGGATGGGTGAAAATGTAACTTGTGATAATTGAGGGCTAATTATGCTCAGTGAGCAAGTGGTGGGCTGGTGTTTTGAGTTGCAGGAAAAACAGAGAAGAAAGCAAGAAATATCTGCTCAGAGAATTTATCTGAGATCAAAGCTTCAAGATTAGTCTTGAAACTTGAACAAATCTTCTGCTTGCATTTGGTATTGTGTTTACTGCATGTTTTTTCCACTGCAGAAGAAAAGCATTGCTAAAGAGAAACTTTCTGTGGTTGTAGGCAAGCTTTCATTTTGTGTGGACTTTCCCCATATGAGAGGTCTGAGTGCAATAAACATAGCTGAATCGTTCCATCACGAAGTCATTCTGCCCACTGTGGTCCCTCAGCCCTTTGCGAGAGCAGCTACAGTAACAAAATGTGGTATTGACAGAGAGCTTTTTTGCCATTGTTGCATTTTGGTTTTAATTTCCCAGGAAAGCAGACTAAGCTGACATACAGGAATAATTGTGTCACCTTAGTTCATAATATTTCTGACAGCAGTTACAACAGAATAAACAACTAGGTGAGGCAGAAAATGTGTACGGGAGATGGGGAGAGGAGAGTCCTATATAGTATCTTCTTTTAAAATAATTCCTTTTGTAAGTTTGAAAAGCACTTACGCTTTCAGGTACACAGTACTGCTGTTCTCTCCTGGATCCTTCAGGGGAGCGGGTATAAGTGCAGTTTGATGCTGATTTCATGTGCTGTTCTGTTTTTCTGGCTCTTGCTCTTACCTAAATGCAAGTCTGGTCTTGGACATTTAACACACAAACAGTACTCTCCCAGTGCAATTGCACCCCATTGATTTAAAAAAAAAAGATGCTTTATATGTTTTTATGGCATATAACTTCTAAACATCCGTGATTTAACAGTTCTGTGGAGCTTAAAAACCAGAATCAAAGAACCTAACTGAAAGTAAGGTATTTTTGCATAAAAACATATGCAATCTAATTTTTAAAATAAGTAGTGTTATAAATATTACTTTAATATCTTAGTCTCAAAAAGTGATACAGGACAAACATTGTCTATTTATGTTTAACTTTTTTTTTTTGAGTTAATACAATTTGTGGGAAAAGTGCGTGGCCCTGCTGTGTCAGCTTAGCTGTTATGACTCATGTCAGAAATAAAGTTCCAGTTTTTCAGTATTTCTTCTCTACATCAGGTCTCGTTACGATTACTTTTCTTTATAGGTGTAAACTGGGTCTTTTTTTTCTTCTTTCTGCCTTTGTTTAGCATAGATATTAGTTGCCCATTTTGCTAGTGTATACTGAACCTATATTCTTTCAACATGTACAGAGATCCTTAGCAGAAAGAAAATGTGTAAGACAAGAAGACATAGAAGTGGCTTATAAGCACTGCACTGAAGTTTTAAGTGGATCCATTTTAGACAGATTGTCAATATCAAGATATCAAAATATGAACGTTTTTGCTCAGAAAGGTAGCTGTCCATGCACATTTGTCAACTGCTATGTTCTGTTTTCTATAGGAAAAAGAATCATTCATCATGTTGCAATCAGTCCAGTGCAAAGCTGATCAAGAGGCATAACCATTAATTCATATCTGTCCACAGATGTCAACTCTAAAGATGCATGTAGTTTGTATGAAAATAATAAAAATATTCAAATAGTTGACTACAAGAGTCTTTAGAACACCCTCATGTAATTTTGAGGGAATTTACCCTGAAATGGAAATATGAAGGAGCTAGAGTTTAGAATTGCTACATGCTGGGGAACATAATCTTGGAACTGCAGAAACAGCAAATGGCTCTTGAGTGTGGTCTCTTAACTGGAAAGGGAAACAGAAGAGAGAGAGAAAGATATTTCTCCTGATTTTTTAATGTATTTTGCTAGGTTTTATGTCAAGAGCAGCTCTGAGAAACTTTCATAATACAAAAATGCTGGAATTTCTAATGCAGAAAGAGGAGCTACTTTCATATTCATATCCTTACAAAAAATAATAAATCCCCTCCATTTTAACAGTTAAGAGTTAGATAGTTAAATATCTTCAGGAAAAAAATGTTGAAATTATGAATATCAGTAAATTCATTGTTTGATAACAACACTGATAGAGATCAGCAGGTTTGTATGGACAAGGCAGACCTAATGAATCCTATACTAATTACATGTTTAAGATGCTGATTGAGAAGAACTTTCACCCTAGCTGATGGGATAGTCCTATTCTTCTCCTCAGTAGGATTTCCCTCTCTCCATTTGGAGCTGTGACTGGGCTTTTGACAAATGCTCAATTTGGAGTACTCAGGCTTAAAATGGAGACTTTTAAAAATCTTTAATTGGGGCTAAGCACTAGTTCCTCATGCAGTTCATTGTTTTGAACAAGGAAGCAGGACTAAAGAGTTAACTGCTTCCAATTGTAAATACATCAGTGGCAGGCACATTACAAAGCTCTATACAATCTTGTAGAGTAAATGGTGGACAGCTCATCACAATTAGGCATAGCCATAATGAAGAGCCAGAAGAGAGAAAAGAGGGCATGGGGAAAAACAGACCTTTTACAAATGTTTTATATGAAGAGAAATTATAGCTAAAAGGGATAGTTAATTAGTTTAAAGAATAGATGGTAATGTCTTCTCTTTGCAGAAAAAGAAAACTTTGAAAGCATGGAAAATGCATGAGTTTCTAGCTGCTGATCGGGAAAAGGAGAAAACAATTCAAAGCAATACTGTACATGGGTGTTTCTCAAAAGAAACTGTGGTGGGAAGTGTGTGATCTGAGTAATTTACTCTTAGCAGAGACAGTAGGCACTGTTGTGTTAAACAGAGACTCTGCATGTAGCCTTGTTTTCAGTGGAATGCATCTGTATTTTTACAGGTGCTTATCAAAGACATAGATGCTTATTGTTTGCTTCCCAGCTTTGCACACCACTTAGGAAGGCGAGAACCCATCTGGCTTGTGCTGAGAAGATTGCACGGAGGAGCAAGGTTACAGTAAGGTTTGCTCTCCTGCCTTTTTGCAGTGTGCTGGCTGACCAGTCACCTGTAAAAACAATGTGCATTCTGAAATATGTTATTTGGGGAAGGAATAAAGAATAGCAATAATCTGTACCAGATTATTGAACAGCAGCACATGCAATCTAACATATTGTGGTGCCTGTGGGACACTACCTGGAGATGAAGCTTTTCTAGCATCAATGAAGTTTGCAAGTGTCTCTTCCTACCACAACTCCTGTTGTGTATATCTTGGATAAGATGGATCTGTGTGTCATTAATAAAAACACATATGCTCCACATAGACTGTGTGTTTGTTTGGGTATGTGTATACTGGAGTCATTTCCCACCAAAGTGAGTTCAGTTTCATGTTGCTGGGATGAGCTTACTTCTACAGCTGGCTTGGGTATTTCTGTGTTACGCCACAGTTGTTTCTGAGAATTGTAGAGTAGATGCAAGTTTTATTTTGTAGTCTGGAATTTTGGAGCTACAGGTGTCACTCCTTATGACAACTATGGAAACCATATTGCTGGTTAGCACTGTCTCTGTCACATGGCATAAAATAGATTACGTTACAGTACTGAATGGGATCAGATTATTATTTCTTAACTGTTGCTGCATATGTCGTTATGTGTAGCATGCTTGTACTCACAAAGAGGAAACATACTTGTAGTAACAGCCTGATTCTCTGTTGGTAAGTGTATGACTGCTCATGGGTGACTGTTAAGGGACTGCTTTAGTCCCTTTTGTCCCAGGGAAAGAAAAATGGCATGTAGGGAAGTAAGGAGGAGACCAGTATTGCAGTTGAGTCTACAGGCTCACCTGAGTTCTATTAGTACCCCTGTGACCTTGCTTTTACAAGTTGCCTACTTCTACCATCTCCCTCAGTCTCTGAGGATAAATAATATTCAACTGCATATCCCAGGAGTTTTGATACTGCCTCAACAAGCCACAGTTTCCGTTGTGGTTTTTGTGGTTAAAGCTGGGATACGTAAGACAGAATTTAAAAAAGGACTTGGTATTAGTCTAGCTTTACTTCTACAGAATTCAAGGGTAGGACTTGTGTGGGAACAAAGTTAGGCCTGGTTTTGGTGCTTCCAAAAGTCTGTCTTGCAAATATTTTATTGTTTTGATTTATTGTACACATTTGCTTGTCCTTGCTTCGCAGACAATGCTGTAGTAAAATGATTGTCTTTCAGCATTGTGCTCTGCAGACCCAAAATCAACATTTCTCCAACTCCCCATTTCTTTAAATCCTCTCTGATAAGATCTGCTCTAGCATTTGAATATGAGCAAATAAAACGGATTCATGCCCCCAATTACATTTGTCTTGTACACGAACAAACAGTAGAATTAGAAATTTAAAGGATAAAACCTGAGTCAGTGACTTTATCAGGAGTTTTGTGAATATAAGCCCTTTAAAAATTATACTTTATTGGTACAAATGGATGTAGAAGGGAAATCAGAACCATAGAAGGCAGGTGTACTTCTGAACACTCAGGAAGGCAAATGCAGGAGTGTAAAATTTTAAGTAGTATACAAATTAGATTCTTCAGGTCTTCCCAAACACTTCTTAAATTGTATTTTGTAGGAGAAAAAAAGATACATCTGCATAATATAGTTTAAAAATGAAGCAAAGCAACATTTGCTGGGGTCTTGTGTTTGTTTAGCTTTAATATAGGGCTGATGTAGGCTGTGGGATATCAAAAGAGAGAATGGAGGATGCTGCTAGAAGGATAACAAACACACAATGTAATTCAGAAAGAGCCTTGTGTCCCCAAAATAATATTATGCATATAAAACATTGGAAGAAAGGCCTGTGTGAAAATCTGGAAAGAATGAATAGGGTTTTGTACCACATTAATACACATAAAATCCTAGGGTAAAATAAGAAGTTGGAAGGAAATGTATTTTTCCACTCAGCCTGCTAAAAGTAAATTATTATTGCTTTCATATCTATGGTTATGTAGAGACTACAATTTCAATAATTTATTCAGCTTCTCTGCAGAAAGCTATCCTTAAGCTGTAAAAAATCTCTTTAACTCCGGTCTTTAGGTGGGTAGTGCATCCATACCAGATCAGTCCATTTCTGTCATTTTACAGAAATACCCATCTCAGAACAGGAAGACTCTGAACCGCAACACAACAGAAGGAAAGCTCCTTCATACACTTCCCAGGAGCTTGGACAGAGAACTAAACATCTTTAGAAGATCGTTTCTGTGAGGCTTTTTGGTTTTTTTTAACTTTACGGTTAAGCAGGGAGACAAAGTTGGAGGTGATCCAAACCCAAGAATATGTAACATAAATTACCAAGGCATATGAATAGCATATTTGAAAGAAAGAGTGAGAGATGGGAGCAAATAATGAGAAAATCTAAAATTTTTAAAGGTCATAGAAACAAGGAAAAGTAGCAACTAAAGAAGGACAGGCTTATAATACTTCTTGCAGTTTAAGCAAACTTTTAGAGAGTCTTTCCATCAATCTCTGAAGTATATACAAGGTATTTTGGGAAGACCCCCAATCAGTCCTCTGGTAGAATCCCAATCAAAGATGGCAGAGATGAATGGATCAGGAAAAGATTGCAAAGTCTGTGGATAATAAAGTCTCTGCTGAATTGCACCTCAGCTATGGGCAATTATGATGCAGAAATCTCTCCCTTACAAAGCTTTGGTTCTTCTGGAGGGTTATTTGGTAAGACTGAACACAGCAGCCTGACCACCTTGCCTCTCTTGTGATGGTTAGTGTGTTTACACTTTTTGTTTTATCACACTGTGACTGTAAACCAAGCTTTTTCATGGGCTGCCATTTACATAAACAGTAATGTTCATGTCAAGCTTTGGTGTCTGAAAATGCTAGTCTTGCTTGCTAGCATTTCAATGCTAGCATTTAGTGAGAAAATGTTCTTTGCGGCCAGGTATTTTTGTCATATCAAAAAGTACCAAATTTCCTTTCACTGTAAGATTTATTCATAATTGAAAATTTGTTATTTTATCTAAAGTTTAAATGTAGTTACATATGCCAACTTAATGCCACAAAATAGCCTAAGAATATTCTTAAGCAGTATGTCAGCTAAATTTTATTGCAGGTCCATTAGTATTACCATTAAGCAGCTGACTAAAGGTCATAATGAATACTTACTATTTTATATCACCCAGGAGGTACTAAGCACAGCTGGAGTCTATTTCACTTCTTGAACACATATAATACTCGACAAATTGTCGATCAGTGGATATGTCCATTTTATCAAAGTACTTTGTCTGCTCAAGTATGTAAGAATTCTTCTAGTGTGCATTGCATAATAGGCTGTGGGATTTTTTAAAAAGAAAGTTCTTACTAAATGGCTAGTTGTTGCAGTTCTATTTTAGGTATTGCCTATAATTTTGTGATTGCACTGATATTTCAGATACCCAGTCAGGTCTTACATGATTCTTGCTGACCAGTTTAACAAGTGGGAATAAAGCTATTGAGATTTCTGATGATCAAGATGATGAAAAATTATTCTCAAGATTTTATTACATTGATGCTTAGTTGATATTGTGTTTCATACTTTTCCAACCATATAATTCCTCCTAGTGATGTCAAGTTCTGCTGGAACAGCAAAAAGATTATGCCTTATTGTAATTTTTTTAACAGCTGTCACAAAATAGCCTTTAATCTTTCACAAATATTTTTACAATAGCTTGTGAAAAAATTACCAAAATAGATGGCTTACTTTACTTAATGACTTGAAGTTACTTAACTCTCCTTTCTTTTGTGAAGATAAATATGATCATGCAGATTTGTGCAAGCAGGGTGGACTTGGGATCCATTCAGCTGTTATCATCCATCTAATGGGTTCTCTGTAGTTCAACATAATTTGCAATAGGAAAGCTCTGACTTTAAAGTACTTGTTCTTTTAGAGTATTAGTTTCTGCTGTTTCCAGTGGATTTTATGAGTACACACAGCTACACAGGACAAAGGAACACCTTCTTTATGAAAACAAAAAGGATTCCACAATCCTCTTGGTCCTATTTCTTTTCACTATAGAAAGTCTATGAAACTGCAGATTACATTCAATTTCACATTCATTTCAGCAGCAATGACACTGTAAACCTACTCATTTCCTACAGGGCTTTTGCAATATGTATTTTAGCACAGACATTCAGCAATGGCTGACTTTTGATCTAAAATGAACTAAAATATTTTATTATCAAAAATTGTGTGTGTGTCTGTGAGTGAAGGAGAGAAGTTAGACCTCAGCTGTGTTTTTCCTGAGTGTCTTTTGACATTAAATTGTTTGAAAGAGAATAATTTACACTCAAATATGGTTATATTAACAAGGAAAAATAGGGTTATCATCTAGAAGTTTATGTGGTAAGGCCCTTAGGTGAGTGAATTTCTTTCCTTTTTCTTCCTAAACACAAATTTTCTTTTTCTTTTCAGTTGCATCTCTTTCCTCTTTAGCCCATTAGCACTAGACAATCTCTTACTATTAGCAGCAAATTGTAAGGCACGAAAGAGTGACATTTTTATGGAAGAATACCTCCTTGGCCTATCAGTCTAAGTAATTAGGTAATTCAGCAGCCACAGTTCAATGGGACTTGGTGTTTGAACGTTGCTACTTGCTACATCTCATCCTGACTGAAGCCTGAGAACGTAACTGAGGTCGTAGAAGAAAAGGGATGCCTTTGAGGTATCCTGTATAATAGTTAATCATAGATTCATTCAGGTTAGAAAAGACCCTTGGGATCATCGAGTCCAACCATCAACCCTACTCTACAAAGTTCTCCCCTACACCATATCCCCCATCACCGCATCTAAATGACTCTTAATGCTAAAGTATGTGCTTGTCAGGTGGTGCATCTCTGGTGGCGCATAGCATAGCGGAGCTACAAGTTGAAATGTTGCCTTCCCATAAAGCGAGCAAATAGATGTGTCTTAGACTTAAATCTTCCTTCCTTGTCAGGATACTTTAAACTGGAATATCTTAATCTGGGGAGAATGGTGAAGCTACATTGAGATGCGAAGAAAATTGAAAAATACAGGCAGAAAAATGGGAATAAAAATTGAGGGTTATTTTAAGACTACCAGAGACTGAAAAAGCTGGAAATTCTGTTCTCTATCGGACAGAAATAGAATCCACACTTGTAATAAATAACCATTATGCTATATATACACTTATATATCAATTGAACTATAAAGTTCATACAAAATAGAAATAATGAAGTATAAAAATTGAAAAAGGGAAACTAAGACATGAGGGATCCTGCTGACAAGATTAGGGACAATGGGTTTTATAGCATATTTAGGGGGAAAAAAAATAAATCCCCAAACTACCCACAAACCCTAAGAATTGTATAGATCCCTTACTAGATGGAAACTTCCAAATTCTTACTAATGCAGAAAAAACCCTGATAGGATTAAATATGTGCTTCTTCTCCCTTTGGAAAGAAACATGGTATTGTGTCCAAATACCGTATCAATGCAATGAACAACATTAAAACCACTGAGTAGCTACTTGGAGAAAGTTTAGAAAATGAATTTTATTTTTTTTTTAGTTCAAGCAGGCTTATGTGACCTTAGTGCAAGAGTCCTAAAGGACTTTGCTGAGATGATTTCCTGGACAACCTGTTGATTTTTTGTTAAAGCGTGTGACTTTGTGCATATTTTAAAACACAAGTGGTATTATTGTGCTAGTGTTCAGAATTGCAAGCAGAATGGGTTTGATTTGTACAGATTAGTCAGATTGCTATTGATTGCAGGTAAACTAATGGAAAAGCTGATAGTGAATTCAATAGACAAAGAATTACAGAATGGAAGCCTAATTAATGGCTGTCAACATAGTTTTATGATGAAAAGATCAAAGAAGCTTTCAGTTTTCTCATGTGACTACAAGTCTAATGAATGTACTGTGCAGACAGAGTGTTTAGACTTCAAAAAACTTTTGATGCCATATTGGAATTAAGAGGAGTGCTAGCACTTCATGCTGTCACTGCAGTACCTAACAAACTGAAAATGGCCTTACTGGCAGATGCCAAAGAGCAGTTTTCAGTGAAGAGCCCTTACTGCGTGGAACGTTTCCAGTGGCATCTTACTAGGACTGATTCTGTGTTTGGTGTTATCTTCAGTGACTGGACACCAAGCCACAACAATTTGCTTGGCTAAGAACACTTTTGGACAAAGATTGGTGGCAAGTTAGGAGGGAGGGCATCCTCAGGTTTTTATCACTTCATATCACATAGACTCAATCTTCTTGGAGTAAAACACATTTTGACATACCCAAGTATAAGGTTGTACACACGAGACAAGTGTCAACAGAAATGGCAAATGCATCCTGTGAAACAGTCATTGGCTTAAAAGATTTTGAGGTCACAGTGGCAAGACTGCTGAACTGGAGCTCCAAGGGAAATGCTGTGCTCAGAAAGGCCAGTGAGATCCCTGGATGTTTAAATGGTAGTAGGGGGATGGGAAGTGATTTTTTTTTACCTCCTACAACTAAGTGTTTCTCCATCAATACTTTGCTAACTCTTCTCCTACAGATCCTTCATGTTATCTGTGGAGGCATCCTGTCTTTGTCATTGTCTTTCTTGCTTCTTTATTTCATTGTTATAGGCAGAATGTTATGTAGCAGAAAAACTAAGGTACACAAGCAATTTCTTAGGAAAAAAAGTAAATACAGAAGCATTCCCCTGTGTTGAAGGCAGTAAAGGAAGACTCACATGTCCTGGTTTCACAGAGCTTTTCTGTGTGACTTTGGGCCATTTTTAACAGGAAAGGGAGAGGAGGAGACGAGGTTCTAATCTCTGCTATTGAGGCAGGTTTCCTCTGAGGCATAGTAGAAATCATACTCTGTGCATTGGCTTCCAATTTGTAGAATAAGGCCGATGCCTCTTCCCAGTCCTGGAGGCAGTCTGAAGGTGAACACGTTAATGACAGTGTAAGAATACTGCAGCAGTGAGCACCTTGGGGAAACCTTTCGAGTAAATGAGACAAATGTATTATGTAGGGGTATATAAATTAATCTGCTAAGAGGAACCTCTTCCTTATGAATGCTGGAGATGAATACCAGCCAGTCCACCTGAAATCTGACTGCAAGCTTGTTTTAAAGATATTTTTACATGCTTAAGACTTAATTTTGAATGTGTTTTTATTTGTGTATTCATAGAAGTGCTTTAGTTCCATTTAAGCATCGGGTATCCATTTACATTCAATAATGTATCAGTCCTTTATTAAATATATACTCTGAGGTCCTAACGTACTGGCTCCAAGTAGCAGTTCTACATTCATGTATACTTTATCTCTTCTAAAACATTTAGTTCTGTGTAAAACATTTAAGTCTCTTGCTTTCTGTAAGTACTGTGGTAGCCATGTGCATGACTAGAGAAGACAATGATTAGCTGTTTATTAAGATGTTAATTAATGTTTTAAAACTCAATAAGCCTTTATAAGTGACAGATGCAAAGACATCTTCATACAAAACTGTTTTTGAACTAAATATAGTTTACTGAAAGACAGTAAGCCTACATACATTGGAAAACCAGAATAATGCTCAAACTGGTCAAAATAAAGTATGTATTTGTTTTAAAAAATTGTTTACTGTTAAAAATTCTAATGTTCATTTCTTGCTTGTAGCCAGGATCATCCTATTAACATTTTTCCCAAATTCTTTGCAAGGTGTAGTAGCTAAGTCATTCGATAGCTAACTGACAATAATTAGCCTATTACGATGATTAATGCTTATTCAGGACACTTAATTTGCATGCTATAAGCATGGTGAGACAGCTAATTTGAAGTTATGCCAAATGCAGTATTTAGTTTT
This sequence comes from Limnodromus scolopaceus, assembly GCA_028565335.1. Lineage (NCBI taxonomy): Eukaryota > Metazoa > Chordata > Aves > Charadriiformes > Scolopacidae > Limnodromus > Limnodromus scolopaceus. The sequence goes on along the minus strand of JAOXNO010000041.1, from coordinate 55,560,151 downwards.
TATATACAACGTTTGTTTGGCTTTCTAACCATAAAATAATTGACAAGAATAATCATAGCTGTGGATGTTAGGTCAGCAAGTATTCATTTCTCCTTTTAATAACAATGATATGTTATTTAGTGAACCAATTAGCAAAGTAAACTTTACTTGCATTAAAAAATGCATAAGGCTAAGGAAGAATTTCTAAATTGTAGTTAATGGAATGTCAACCAAGATGCATATTCTGTCATTTTTGCCCAGGTGAAAACCATCTGTCCTAGACAGATAGCATTTCTCCAACTTTTCACAAGGAAGAAGGATACAAGGTCATTTTTATGCACCTTGCGATCAGGATTTTCTTTATATATTTATTTTTCTGATTTATGAAAGTCAATTAAACTACTAGGCCTGAGCCATAGGTTCAAATAAATAGACAGTGAAAGAATAAATTTCTTTAATCATGGCAGTGACAAACCTTCACTTTTTTTACTCAGGAAAAGCCTACGTATTCATGTGGATCTCACATTTTGTTTGGCATATTTGGAGGGGCAAAGCTTCTTTGCTTCTTCTGATTGCCCAGGTTCTTTGACTCAGATAGTAGAGCACATGTTAAAATGTGATGTTCTTCACCAAAGACTTCAGTGTCCCTGGATTTGAAACTGAAGTCTCCCTAAGTGTGCTCCAGAAGAATAAACCAATAGGGGAAACACATAGGGGCTTGCAGCGGAAAGAAAATGTCTGAAGTTGTGTTTGGAAAGCAATCTGATGCCTTTGGAAGATAAGGGAAAAACAGGTTCCTTTACTGTAACTGTTGACATTTTCTGTAAAGTCTTTCTTAGGTTTCAGCCTTTGAGACAGAATACATTGCAAAAATCCATGGACATCATAGAAAAGTAGACCACACATCTAAATCCATGTAACAGTCAAACCTATAGTCTAATCATCTCTGTTCAATGAACACTTCTGGTTGTTTCTACAAAAGGTGTTTCTGGCTGTTCTTTCCAGGTAAGCAAATGCCTGTGACTGTGGGTCACTGATGGGAAATAGAAGGATCTATCTTTTGTGAAGTGCCCTAATTTTTATTTTTTTTAGCCATCTATCGAAGTGAAATTTGAAATACCTGGGATATGTTGCAGGATATTTGTTCTTGTTCGTGCCATTGTTTCCTCAAACTGATGAGAAAGCAAAGTGTCTGGATGCTTTCTGACTCTGAGGAATAAGAGGAGGAAGAGGCAATTGTTCTCCTAGAGGTGATGACAAAACCTAAAGTCTCTGTCACTTGCCCATGGTCCTTTTAACCTTTTGTTATTTGGAGGAAGCTGGCAGTCTGTATTAATCTGTATAAAAATAGTGGACCTATTTCTGTCCACTTGATCTCCCCTACCCTGAAATGATCACAAGCTAGCAGTGCTGACTATAGCCTGCATTTATCCTAGCACTCCCACTTTCTTGCTGGAGTACAGTCATAGCATTTACCTCTCTTTTGTAAGGAGCCAATTAGTGTGTCCTGGATCGAGGTAAAGTAGAATAGAGTGGCTATGTCAGTACTAGTAAACTAAGCAAGGCCAGGCATGGACTCAAATACAGCCCGACAAGCATTCATAGGGCTTCGCTGCTGCCAGGTTTATGGCATGATTTTTGTTGATGCCAAATAGCCCACTCTTTGATGATGCCCAGTTGGGGCTCAGGCATCTGCCTAGGCCAGAGACTGTTTCTAATAAGCAGGATGAATGAGGGCTGCCCCCATGGTGTGGGTGAGAAGAATTTGGCCCACAGACAGGAGCTATGCCACACCACTTAGGCCTTTGTCCCTTTTTGTTTGTAATTACAGCCATAGAGAAATGAGAAACTGTTCACTCTCTTTCTCAGGAAGAAGAGGGAATCACTGGTTATCCACCGCCTACTTAGATCCTCTTTATTTTATTTTTCTATTATCATCTCCCGGTACTTCATTACCACTTTTGTAACTTAGAGGAGTGTGGGGACCAATTTAAAATCCATTGAAAGAGCCTTCAGCATTCTGTAGTAGATCCTGGATCAGGGCCAGGGTGTATATAAACTGTTAGTGGCAAGTTTACAACAGCGCTCCCATTGTGGGTGCCACTGCTGGGGCTTACCAAGGTGGCTGAAGAATTTAACAAAAATGACTTCGCAGAAGAACCCTGTGACAAGCTGTATGTTATCACTGGGAACTGTTCCCCATTTTTAAAAGCAATTACAGTTCCCTGTCCGTGTCTGCTAGACTATCATATTCTCCTAACACAGGGAAGCTTGAGAGAGAGCATTTTTTTGGCTATGCTGAAGCTCCCTTTATCTTTGTAGTCTAGCTAATCTAATCAGAGTTTAATTTGCCTCTTATTTATTAGCTCCGTATTCAAACACACACAATGTAGCTGTTTTGTGAGCTCACTTCTGAAATAGATTACAGCAAGGTTAAAAAAAATTAGCCTCCTAGCATTGCATATATATCCACTTAGTACTACAGTAGTCATGCATTAAAAATACTTCTGATCTGGTATTACCAGGGAAAATTAACTGTAAACTGAAAGGAAAAGTGGCGCATCACACTTCAGTCTCAATCCTAGTCTTTCAGTCTTGGATTTATTCAGATCTACTGGCTGAGTAATTTAAGTACGTTAGTCAGTAATTCGGTTCTTACTTGTTCACAGGCAAAAATCATCATTTTCTTAGTTTGATAAAAACCGTTCTGATGGAAATGCAAATCTTAAGGAAAAGCACCAGCATGGTTTAAATAGTCCATTGCATTGGACCTAAGACTACACTAATTGAGGCAAAGCTCCCAGTAAAACGAAAACAATGAAACATGCTCCTGTGAGAGCAGTTCTTTAAGAAAATCAGTATTAATATACCTATGTTGGTAGTTGGAAAGCAATAAGGTTGCATTAGTAATGGATAAATCAAACTGATGAATTATTGCAACAAATTAATTTTTTAAAAAATTGAAACAGTTCATGTTTGAAACATGTTGAAACTCAGAGAGTAGGGTCCACAGGCTTTCCAACTGAGGAATTTGTTTTGTTTTGTTTTGTTACAGATGCGATCATTTGTAGTTGGGTTTCACTGTTGTTTCATTGTTGTTGAAAACTTAACTTAAACTTGCCCTTTTGAAACTTGTAAGTGTCTCGTGTAGTTGCACAGCCTTGAATTTACCATACACAAACTAAAAATCCAGTAATGCGAAAGCTGCAGTGATGATTTGCCAGTAACCAGTGGCTTGTAGCTTACAAAATATTTTTTTACTATTTCAGTTGTGGTTTGCTACATTCTGCTCTCCTCTTTTTAAATACCACGTAAAGGTCCCTTGTTGTTTGTGTATCACTGATACAATTCTTTTGCAACAGAAAAACAAAAGAAGGCATCAGTGCTTTGAATAGAGGATGCCTGATTGATAAGCTAGTTGCAGCCAAACCTGCTCTGGCTAATTGTCTTTCAAATGCCCTCATTAATCAAACAGAGGAGTAACTCTGACAGGAGGGCTGTCACTGGTTTCATGATTTCCTACCACTCACCTCACAGTGTGAGACCTGGCTGCGTACCCAAATCATGGCCTTTAAAGCAGTTTTAATGCCTGCTTGCTGCAGAGCACACCTGGCTTTGGTGGGATGGGGGCCTGCCCAACTCTGAGGCATGATCTATCCCAGGAGACCAATTTAGCAGTTATTTAATGATTCATAGCTTGATGTCTGGAAATGAGTGCTCCACACGATAACATACATAAACAAATTTAATTAGTTTTTGCCTTTTTTGCATAAGTAGCCACCAGTGTATTAAAGCCGCAAACAGACCAGGTAGGCTGCCTGGAAAGTCATTGAAGCTGGTTAACAGCCAATCTTTGAAAAAGATTACGGCGATATCTTTCATCTCCTGATAGTCTTGGATGTCTGTTTGGTCAGGTCCTGAAGTTGCTGGGTTAGCTTATTAAGAAGGAGGGAAGCATCTATCACAATTATCTTCTATGTAGATGTTAGAATTACATATCTACAGGAAAAAATGCCAGTCTTGTCTGCTTCTATTCAAAAGCTACAGAACGTAGCATTTTCTTGAAATTGTTTTAAAAAGACGTTTCATATATTTCCTGTTTGCAGTTTATTCCAAGTATTATTCAGTAAACCTCAACGTAAGTTATTGTTCAGATATAGGGATTTTATATTTTTGCTTTTTTATTGAACATACATGAAAACATTGTAAAATTATTTCCAGCTGCGCATGCTAAAAAATAGGGTGAAATATTTAATGCTTAAGAAAACAAATTGAAAGGTTAAGGAACAGAATATTTTTGGGGTGTTTTTACCTTGTTTTGCAACATTGCATAATTAACACTAGTGATGTATGAAGTGTATGGGCATTTTTTTTCTCTGCTATTAAGTGTTTCTTATACTCTATTCTAGATTTCATAGTCCAGAATAATATATTGTTGTTCTCTTAAGCAATATAAGTGAATATATTTCTCATGAAAAAATGTTGCATTTTGCACGTATTCATATTAAGTGAAATTCTGACTTCAATAACATTTCATAGGGTTGAAAATTATTCAGTGAAACATATAGAAAAATTTTTATACTGGAGGGATCTTACGAACTCTAGACAGCAGAAGAATATGGCTTATCTTTTCCTCTTCATTTGAGAATAGCTTCCACCCACCAAGTGCAATACTTGCTCCTATGAGAGATACTTTTTTCTTTAGTAGTGCAGTTTGGTCATAAATTTTTGCAGATCTTGATTTTAGATTGCAAACTGCCTAAAACAGACACCTTGCTTTGCTGAGCATGCACAGGAAAATCATAGCATGGAACACGTCAGTTCAGGTATCCTGCAGTCATCAATTTATAAACATGCTTGATCTCAGACTTGAGCAAGGGGGACCAAACCTTGATTTAAGATGATATCTTACTCTCCACGAGTGAAATCCCGTCTCCAGCAAGTTCAGTGGAACTATTGATCTCAGTGGGGCCAAATTTAATTTCACATCTTTACTTTTGTTGAGGTATGGCCAACATGAAAGCAGTTTGGACTGGGAGAGAAGGTGGGGACTGGGGACAAATTGCTTTTGACCTTTTTCTTTTAGAAATTTAACAGAGACCATTAGCTCATTTGTGCCAGTACCTCCCAACACCCATCAGAAGAAATATTTTCTCTGAGTCACTATTAATTTTATATCAAGGCATTTGATTTTACTATGAGAGCCAGGGTTCCAAGTGGTCTGATTTACAGGACTCGTATACCTGGGCAGTTACTGCCTCCTCTTTTCTCTTTTCAGCAACCCAAAATGAAGAGCTTTACAAGGATATGTTAAAGACTAGGTACCTGCTCCTAAAATTTGACTAACTTTCACCAAACCATTAGCATGTGGTTAAACGTTTCCAAATGCCCATTATTAATTTTGTGGACTCATTGAATGCCTTTAAGTTGTGCTCTATGGACACTCATGAGGATTTCTAATTAGTGTCACCATGCCCCCTATAGATTTACTTTCTCAGGACTTTATATATTGCTAATAAAAACTTGTCCTGCTGTGAAAGGTCTCACCATAATGGCAAAATTATTATTATTTTTACTGCATTTGAAAAGCAATTCTTGCATCTTGCCCTCATCCTCCAGACACGTGGTCTTTATTTTTTTGCTGCGTATAATAAACCACAATACATTGGAGGGTTTTTCAAATGGGAATTTGTAGGCCAGTAGCTGCTACTGAATAGAGAGTGTGAAGGGGAATCAAACCTAAATTCATCTTTAAGAATAAAGCTATGAGCAAAATAGCAAAATAGTTGCTGCTTTTCTTAAGAAAAATATTTGATGGCCTGTTAGCGCTCGGAGAATATAACACCTTTTCTGAGAGGGAGAACAGAGATGAGGGATTTGGGAACATGTAGGAATGATACACCTTAAGACAAAGGAGCAATTTTGTCAAGTTCAGTTGTTAACTTTAGTCAATCTTAATCAGTATACACTTCCTATCTACTGCAGTTTATTGTGGGCTGTACAGTTGCACCCTGGTAACTGTTATCTGGCTGCTTGTGCTGACTCCTGGCAGACTTAGCCTATAGGGCCTTTGCTGGGAAAAAGCTGTCTGCTTCTGCCTCTCTTGTTGACTCTTTCAGACCTGGATTCCCAAAATTGAGATGGCTCTTTAAGATACAGAGAGGAATCAAACTTTGTGTTTAAGCATTTTTTCAAGAGCTATGAGAGCTCACAACATTTTAAGACTTCAGGTATGGGGGTTCTTCAGACCTTGGTCTGGTGTGAACTTCAGGCTTGGTCAAGTTTTGTATATGTTGAATTTGGCCTATAGGTCTGTTAAAGGAGCACAGAGATTATTATTATACAGGAGCAGCTAAATAGGTGACACAGTGCCTAATCACTTTTGAGACTGGCCAGAGCCTGATGCTCAGAGGTAGTCCGGGTACCACACTGACAATCGGAGGTTGCTCTGTCTGGTCCTCGAGGAGGTTTCTGACTGCTTTGAAGGCTGCGTTGTGGAACAGTGCTTGATAGTGCTGCCTTCCATGTAACAGGTGATGTTTTCAGTATCCAGAGTTTATTTAGGTCTCCTAACTTTAGCATGTAGTGGTAGTGATTCCCCATGATAACTCTGCAGCCAGCTAAATAAAACATTTTCTTGGGAAAGAAATTGTTCGTGATTTCTGTTTTAGATCTGTCTGTAGAATATTTGCTGCATTTGTTTTTGAAAAAAACACCTTGGTCTTCTCATTTGAGATCAACCATGGACTTTCAGCTAAGCCTGTGCTTAAATACATTTCTTTGTGGGCCTGTTATTAGGAATCATGACAAAAAAAAATTAAGAGTGCTTCCCTAGAAGTACTGCTAAGTGTACCATCTGATTGCAGGTGGTTAAGCACACTGGTATTTAAAATGTGCTAAAATTCAAGAAGTGAATAGGAATTGGTAGATGACAGGTCCAATTTCAGTTAGACGTCTAGAGCTGGCATTACTTGCAGCTTTGCGCATGCTGAGGTTTGGATTTTGCCTTTGCATGAGCAGGAGAGAAGAATCTGCCCCAGGGTAACTGCAAGAAGATCAGTAATCAGATACCTAATAACTTGACTGACTGCTCTAGGCACATTTTGGAGCAAATAGATTGCACTGTAGTAACAGTACAGAGCAATATTGTAGGTTAGGCAGACTGAAATAAATGAGTAGAGTTGAATGAAACTGCTTAAGTTTTTGATTGATTTAGCTGGTGATGTGCCAGAACTTATTTTCTTTATTTAGTGATAATAGTTGTGCTATACTAAAAATGCGCAAGATTATAAAGCAGCTCTTGTTAGTAGTAAAGAGTATTTAATCTTAGTTTTATTTTTGTTTTTCTCATTTGTTTTTCTTGTATGCAATTTTAAGTGCTATTCTTACAGTTGTTAACGACAAGGTTTTTTTAAAAACAAGAACAAAACATCCAAAATATACACGAAGTAAACGAGGTGGTAATATAATACTCAAAGAACATTTTATGTTTATGTATTACAGAAACAATGTTGCTAGATCCTGTGAGAGAGAGAGAGGTGGGAATACATTGGCGGAAAAAGACATATACGGTAAGAATTTGTCATTAAAGGAAAAACATATAGGACTGTCTTTTAAGTTAAATGCTGATGGATCGTGAATTAGATTCCATCTAAGGGCTTGTTTAGCCTTAAGGTATAGAGTATATCTGTGAGTACAGTGCTAATGGCGAGTATTGCTCTCATGGATCATCTGTCAAAAAAATAATAATTGAAAGGACCTTTCTGAATTTGTAACATTAGCTTATCCCATGGGAAAAATGCATAGCTGGAAGACCTCTGTTATGGAAGGGAGACATATAGAACAATTTCTCTCTCTTTTGATGGTCTCCTGTACTTAATTTCTATGTTGCTATGAAGTTATGAAGGTTTAAAACTAAAAATTGAAATTTCTTGTCAGACTGGTGAGCAGAAAAATATAATTACTGGTGAGAGATGCTTCTTGCATTTTGGTTTATAGTAATAGAAGTATTTGTGCTGAAAGTGCTACACTGATGCATTCAGAAAAGTTATCTTGTGGAAGACAGCTCTGAATAGGACAGAACAAACCAAAGCATTATAACTGCAGCAGAGTCAAACTTGGGTTTCCCTTTTAATTTTTTTTTCATTGTGTTAACTTATTGGCTTGAAACTATGACCGATTTACACAAAAACAGTGTTTTTGTAGGGGACAGGATTGTGAAAGTCAATTGAAATATAATCTGGGATTTTGGTGTGAAAATTCCAGTTTCAAGGAACAGACACTTAAGACTGCTAATTTGTCAGAGGTGCTGGGTTTGAGCTCTGAAAATTGTGGGTGAAATTCAGATGTCTTCACCGGGATATCAGAAATGTATATATTGAAGTCTGAGGGAGTCACCCTAGATTCACTTTACAGTCAATTGAGGAAAAATGAGTACCTTCAGAGAGTGATTCATCTCAGCCTAAAACAGGCAGGTCAGACAAATTGCCCCCTGGAGATGCCTGTTTCTCTCCATTGACTGTAGAAAAGCCTACAGTGACAAACTCAGAATTAAGCGTCTAACCTTTTGATGTCCAAAGCTATGTTAGATGAATCTCACCGTGTATTAATAAGTACAGACTCTGCCAGCAGTACTAGTGTTGAATAACAGGTCCCTCAGGGGTACTCCAGTGGGGCTGTTTCTGGAGGGAAATGAGGTCTCACTGAGAAATTCTAGGGGTCCCCAAGCAGAATGATCCCAATGATGATTTTAGCTTTTGTTTTCTTTTTAGATTTATCGGTAGTAGGTGGTTTTATTTTAAATGGAAAAAGAAAATCCTGGTGTTTTTTCCTGTGGAATCTTATAAAAGAAAGTTTATTGTATTCTGTTGAGTGTTGCTGTGGGACTTTTCAAAAGCAGGTGACTCTTTATTATGTGTTGCCCAAATTTCCTTACCCGCTTTGCTGTGTTTCAGAGTGTAGATAGTGGCTACCCTGTTAGGCCGATAAGCATACCAGAAGCGAGAGGGAATTTTTTTAAAAGGCTGTCTTGGAGAATGTCAGTGAAGTTGAATGTCTAACTACATTTGTAATTAAAATCCTTGCTGTATTTCAGAAAACACTTCTGTTTTACACAATTGAGAAGGATATGACAATGAATGGAGGTGCTGTTTTGTATAACATTTGCTAGTAACGCAGTTAATCCAGGAAGTATATAATGTTATGAAAATATTTAGAGAAAAGTTGTTGTTGTGTGTATTTTACAAATTGGAAAAACAAGAAGGACCAGAAGACTTTTGTTTAAAAAGGAAATGGCCTGAGCATTCAGCTGTACTGCGACAGATTATTTTCAACCTTTTAGGTCACAGGACACTTTTCATGCTGGACTACTCTAAATACAAACCAATTTGAACATGACAGGAGCAAGAAAGCTTTTTGCTTTTGCCAGAAATCCCCAGATATGGGAGGACGGAAAAAGTCCCAGTAGTATCTACGACTTCTTTTATATTTTCTGTTGTTCAGAGAACCTGCCAAGCATATAATAATTAGAACTTTGTGCTTGAGGTTATACTGGTTCAGTGAATTTATACCTGAGCTGATGTTTTCAGTTACAGACTGTTCTGAATTTTCTGACAGTCATAGATGGGGCAAAGTGGCTCAATGGTTCAACATACTTGTAACCCTCCATCGTTTTTTATTATTTTTTCATGTTTTGACAAATTCTAAAATTAGAACATAGATTGTTCCAGTATTTTGACTATACAAGAGGAATTTTTATTTTTTTTTAAAGAAATAAATTTCCAAGCAGACATATAGGAAGAAAGCTTAAACTTTTACAATTCTGGAAAATACAAATTTGCTGATATATCCACAAACTAAATCCCTTCTTATTTAAACATTGCCCAATATTACCTGCTATGCCAAAACCTTTTATGGAGAAATATGTGTATGAGTTTAGCTGCTTGTAATTTACCAAGAAAACAAGAGGAAAATGCATAGAAGGCAGGCTTCATGCTTTGAATTGGATTTGTGCGCTGACCTCAGCAATAATGATAGGATCTCTAAACAGACAACATCAATAAACATTTCTATATATAATTTTAACCAAGCATGTTGAATAATAATCTGTATCCCTCTTTGAATAAATCAGAAATAAGGTAGTTTTGAGCATGTGCTAGGAGTTGTGCTCATGTCACTAATCGATCTTGTGCGTACCAGTTGAAAAAGAGTCCCAGACTTCAGTGAGGAAGTCTTGCATTAGTAAATATGCTCAATAGTATCATCTCTATACAGTGCGCTGCTTCACCTACGTTTACTTTTTAATTAGATCCGTGCTAAGTCCTCAAAAATAATCTTTGAAGACTGTTCCTCACTCTTGTCATCTCTCTTCATTGAAAATGAATGGCCACAAAGAGAAGTAGAATAGAACTCAACCTCTTCTATGTAAAAGCCTTAAGAGCAGATAAAAGCTTGACTTTAATACACTTATGTGATAATGTTGCTGTTATAAGGCACTTTTTGATTGCATAGACAAACTGAAATACCTCCTGACTCTCTAATTTCTGTTATTGAATCTATTTCTTACCATGTACGGCCTTCTAAATTAATGGGGAAAACCTTTCATCAGAAAAATGAACAAAACTGAATAAAACTGAGTATATTAATGTTGTAAAAGGGCAAACTTCTCTGTACTTTTGTGGTCATTATTATTTGCAATCTGGAGGCAGGTAAAACTGTTGAAATAAGACCATTACTTTTAATGTAAGTGAAAACTGAGGGGGTGGGATAATTCTTTCAAGAGTGTGATTCATATAAGAATGGAGAAAGACATTTTACCTTAACTAAAAGTCAGGGATTGTCTTCTCTAGATTGAGATGGCTGGCAAGTAATTTTATATACCTATTTTTGACTTAGTTCACTTGGAGTGTAACTTATTTACTTGCAAAATGTTTATATGGAAACTTATAGTATACCCTTTCTAGCTACTATGAATTTCAGCATAGTGGTAGTCTTGATGGCTTTCTTTGAGGTCTGCCATGATCAGAAAAGATCTATATTCTGAGTTTTACTGAACATATTCCTGAATTAAATTACAGAATAATCACAGTGCTGTTATGTTTTGAAAATAATATGAATTTGAGGGGTTTAAGAGGTGTTTCAGGGCCTGATATCCAGTGAAATTTCTCAGGCTATTGAAAGGATAGTTTGAGTAACTGTCTTGATGCAAGGGCATAGTCTTTGCCCTCACAGGAATTATGGCATGATTAGCGTGTTAAGAAGGTTGTGACATCACTAAGAAAAGTATTTCTTTGTTGTGGACCATCCAAGAATTAGAATATTCGTCATTTTGAGAAAATAGTTATTGCTGTTGGATTCACCACAAATTCTGGTCTTTTTTTTTTGGTGTTGCTCAATGTTCTGTTGATGGAATTTTTTAAAATTCTTCTGTGTGTATTCAGTGACTGCATGTGATTATTTTCTGATAAATTCCTTTTGAAATACTTCTTTCAGTGGATTTATCTCTATCAGTTTATAGAAAAGAATAATTTCTTATGTTTAGCAGTAAGAGTATTCTGGGTGTAGAAATGGAATGCTCAGACTTGACAAGGTTACCCTGGAAAAATTGGATATAGCATGGCTGCTGGCCTAATTACCTTGTTCTTGTTGAATTCAAATTCTGTCATTGGTAACACAGTGACTCAAACACACATAATGGAAATTTTCTTGAAGAAACAAGAAGTGAAATGGAAGGACATGCAGCTGCTCATGTTAGCCATTCTAGTGAAGGCAGTATTTGAATGATGACAGTCTTCATTCTAAGTCTCATAATTTTCTCTAAGAGTACTTTAACATTACTCTTTTACTTCAGGTGAAAAGCGCACTTCAGTTTTCACTTGCCCTGCTTTGGTAGTAGGAAGTCCTGAAAGTGAAAGGCCCAGCACATCCATGTGGGTGTCAGGGCCTCAGAACCTGTTGCAGTCAGGTGTCAGACTTTCTCTGTATAGTACTGCCTTTTGTGCCTCATAAAAGGAACGCAATAAAAGTGATCTTCTAGCATTACTAACTTACCAAACACATTTTGTTTTGCTTCAACCACCACCTACCTTGGTTTTACTTTATTTCCTTCTCCTCATCTTAACAGATTTGTCATTCATTAACATGTGTCCAAAATACATTTCCAAGTGAGCTTTGAAAAAAAAAAAACAACATCATTCTCTGGGAAAAAATTTGAATGTAAAGTTGATTTATTGCAATGTTTTTCTTGAACATCATGGCCTAATTTCTGTATAAGGTTGCTGCTGCAGGTATGGCAAAATTTTGCTGTACATTGCCATGATGTTAGATGAAGACCTCAATAGCTGAAAATAACTGAATATAACCTGGACACAGCTACCTATAATGAGAGTAACGGAAATGAAGAAAAACAGCCAATATAAAACGGAAACAAGATTTTGGCTGGGAAGAGCAGTAATTCCTTTAAAAATAGATGTTTTAGACATTTAATGACCTCGAACTTCTGTCTACCTGACAAATATAATCTAGTCCTGGCTAGAGCTCTTGACCACCTTTGTTTGTAATAAGGGAGGATCAATTCTCTCATCCATAGGCACAGTGTGAGTTGTGAAACACGACAGTGTCATTCAGGAAGCCCTTGTGATAAACGCTTTGACTAGTAACTGGGATGGTAGGGTGTAGAGAATCTTGGCACTGAAATATATCTATGGCCTTTTATGCAAAGCAGAAAAGTTTTCTTACACTACATGAGTGTTATGAGTGTAGTTGGAGTTTTCTGAGAGTAATGGTGAGAGGTGAGCAGAATTGGTTTGTTCTCCAGGAAAATGGTCAGTGTCTTTTTCTTGTCCAACAATGTGAAAGGATGAGAATTTAGGTGCTTCTTATTGGAGGGTCTTCATCAAACAGAAGTCAGCATAATTCCAAGCTATCAGTCCTTTAACACAGAAACTTTTTGTAGGACCTCACTGCATATTTCAAAAGGTTTAAGTATGTATTCATATAGTCAAGTATACAACTGTATACATAACATTTCACCTTGGACTGGAGAAAATGAGCCCGTAGCCACATACAGTACAGACCGGACAGATTTGAAGAGCAAAACTTCATAAAATTGCAGTATCTTTTTAAAGTTGGAACTGCCACAGGCAGAAATGTCTCTCTTTGCTTTAGCTGAGGCATTCCACCGTCTTAAAGAAGACACTGCTGGGCCTTGGAAATAGTCTGTCTGAACCAGTAATTTATCCACTAATGTGTTAAAATAGCTGAGAAATAGTGTTGGTAATTTTTTGAGGTAGAGCTGATTTGTGATAGGAAATGAGATGCAAGTCACCTATGTCATTCAAGTCTTTATAACACTTCTTTCTTGCCTGCATTGATCAGCAATTAAGATACCAGTATTTGAATTCATGGCTGAGTCTCTGCTGAGATCAAGAGAGTCATGCCAGCCCTTCCCCTGTTCTGTGTGTGTGCAGACTAAGTTTGTTTAGGAGATTTTCTTCCCAACTATCTCTAGAAGTTCTTTGGAAAAAGAAAATACAATAAAATACTCTAAAATGATCATAAGGATTGAAAGCATACAAACCACACTCTCACAAAAATACCAAATTTGAAAGCTTGGTAAATAATGTTCTAGGCTTATTGAAGCCAGCAATAATTTTATATTTTCAGAATTGACAAACTAGTACTTCATTCAGATTTGGGTTTGAAAGTTCAGTTTGGACCTAATATTGAGTTTTATTTTTTTTCTTTAATCATAGAATAGAACCATAGAACATCTCAAGTTGGAAGGGACCCATAAGGATTATCGAGTCCAATTCCCTGTTTCTTGCAGGACTATCTAAAACTAAACCATATGACTAAGCGTTGTCCAGATTTAGCTGCAGTTCTAAATCACTGCATGCTCTGAGTTTGCCAGTGAAATGCTAAGTGTCAAACACTATGTGTTTGTGTGTAGCCTGCAGTTTGACATGCTGTCCAGAAACGGAAGCTGCTTGCTATGACAAGGTCAGGTTGGAAAGGTGGCCACAATCCCTGAATAAGAAAGACAGAAGGCCCAAAGCATGCAGTCTCATTAGACAGCCCAGGCCTCCCTTCTCACAGAAAAGAAGGGAGAATGAATGCTATGGAATTTAAAATAACTATTTCAGTTCTTCGGTAGCCTGGAAAATGTTACTCTTGGGCAATATTCTGTTAATGACCACTACTGGGCCAGATGTTCAGCACATGTAAATTAGTGTATTTCCCTTGACTTCAGTGGATCTAGGCCAGCTTATACCACTTGAGGATCTGTCCCCTCAGCGTTATTTCTAAACCAGTAGTGATTTTTAGATATGGAGACACAGTATTATCTGTCATAGTTCCAGATTCCAGCAGAAGGGAAAAAGAAAATTAGTGTTTATTTTTACCTCATCAAGGTGAGAACAGATTAAACTATGACAAAAAATCAAAGTGATTCAAATAATCAAATTTCAGAACGCTAAGTGTAACAGAATTACTTTGTTTTGCAGTGGGTATTTTCTTTGTCAAAATAAAACTTAATAATTTCTAGATGGCCAGCTAGTTCTCAAAGCTTCTGATATCACTTTAGGCCAGTGGAGTGAAGTGAACATATTAACATGAAAAAGATCCCAACTTTTTGTTGCTTGTTGTTGAGATTATTTTTTTAAATTAAGATGGACTCATGCAGGGGCTCTAAGAAATGGTATGAGCTCTGTGAACTGGGTGAGTTCCTTCTGCCTTTCTATTCTGCTCCCATTCAGCACTTATAATGGTAATGAAGTCTAATTACAAATGCATGTGACTGCCTGTTGTAATCTGTCAGTGTGTTTCTGAAAAACCTTGTGCCAGTTCAGTATTGGTCATTAGATAATAAGGATTGATAAAACGTAAGGGGCAAAATGTTAAAAATGCTACTATCGATTAGAACGCACCTTAATAATGAAACCATGGGCCTGGGGACGAAAGCCATGGATCATTTTGACAATTCAGCCTTAGATTGTGGATGAGACAGAGTGGGGACAATTAATCCCTCAGAGCCACAAATCACAAATAAAGTAGTTGCAGCTCATTACAACCTGACCTTGCTAAACGGCCTTGAAAACATAAGTGACCTTCTAGTATTTGAAAAGATTACAAAGCTCTATTGAGAAATATCTTTCTTTTTTTTAAAATGTTTGGGAACCACACAATTTGATTTTAACAGAACTATCTTGATGAAAGACGCTTTTAACTTCACATTTTTCATGAACCAAATTACTAGCATCTCGTGGAACTGATGGCAATACTGTAGGGGAATGTTCTAGAAAGATGTTAAAAGTCAAAAGTCTTGCTCTGTGCAATTAATTGTTGGAAGATTGTGCTACAATAGCTTTGAAGAGACAATAGTTTCAATGAACTATCTGGTAATTCCAGCTAGGGGTTTTATAAATGATATGGCATTACTGGAGCTCACTGCATAATTACAGGAAAACATACTCCTTTGTGCATTGCAGCCAAGTCCAATCCTAAAACTTGGGACTGTGTTTAGCAAAGTATTTAATGAACTCTCCTCGTGTTCCCACCTGAAGTGGGAATAAGGAGAGAGCACGTGTTTTGCATTTCTGTCCACTCACATGCACTGCAGATGTTCTTTGGCTGAGTCACAACTTGAATGACTTGTTATGGGCTAGTGCGTATGGAAATCACAAAGTATTAAGCCAGGTTATTGCATAACTGGTCAAAGATCCCATGATAAATAGCTAGATTCACATCTGTAAATATTCTGCTTAGAAACGTGCTCAAAGAACTGAGTTTCTAATGAAAAAGTCCACCTTAATTGGTCCTTAACATGGAGTCAGGGTCAGATCTTACATCTTCTTCCTACTGACTATGGTAGATGGAGACATTCCTTCAGCTCATTCCTGGAAAGAGGGAGTGACCACAATCTCTGATGTTGTTTTAACTGTGCAATCTGTTTGCAGTGCTTACTGATTTCATTGTGCTTTGAACTAGGCCCATGTGTGACTCTGCATGTTACTTCTTCCTTTCAGTGTATCTGAATGAGATGCTTATAAATGTCCTAATTATATATGAAATTGAGCTTCTCCCTGAGTACTGAGTCTACTCCACTAGAAATGCAACTTCCCTTAAGACCCCACTTGTCTGTAAATACAAGAGACTTGTAGCTTTCTCTGAGGATCAATGTTTTTTGCCTATTCTAGACAAGAGATACGGTCTGCTATAGCGCTGAGGGCTACTTGTTAAGAATGTTCTACCCACAAAGCGCATGGTTGTGGTAAGAGAGATGCAGCTAGTGATGGCTGAGTGGCTGTGGGGAACGGAGGGAACAGCTCCAGGTTCCCCAGTTCTTCGGTGTTTTGGCGAAAGCATCAATTATCTTATGGTATTGTGGAAACACTGAAATAGATCATAGATCTACTGAAGCATGCTGAGTCTAAGAAATGACACTTGATAGATTTTATTTTTAATTTTTTTTTTTTTCCTGCAAAAGTGAAGTTTTCAAGATAGGATTAAAATGCAGCCCCATGTTGAGGATGTTGCAAAAAAAACCTCTGCCGCATGTATCATGAGCATGGATGAGCACCGGGCATGAAGTAAATGGTTTCAGTCCACTGTCTGTATAGGGAGCAAGGTAAAGGAATCTCCATGCTGCTGCTAGAGGAACTGTGAGACCCTCCTCTCATCAGAGCTGGTTTTGGGTACAGCTTCCAGAACTGAGCTCCAGCCATGGTAGCGCTCCCTCCTTGACACTGGGCTTGGATGGCAGCGTTTTCTGCATTGGGAATGCCAGAGAGAAGGCTGTGTGATATCACCCTGTGTAATACATTGGTATCAGCTCTCTGTCTCTCTTACCAGCCCAGAAGACAAATGAACAAAATGGATTCCTCTGAAGCTCCATTTGATAAGTTCACAGTGACAGCCAGGGAAAAACAGCCTATCGCTTAGATGTAGCAGAGTTACTAGTTCTGGTCAGAAAGCATTTTCAACAGCTCAATGGCTAAGCAGTCCCACTTTTTAACACTTCATCTTCTAACCTTCCAGTGAGCAGCTCCCACTGCTTTCCAGAGACTTCTTCTGATGAGCTTCAGCTGTAGTAAAGTTCTCATAACAACAATAGGCATGGTCATGCACTTGTAGGTATGCACAGCGGGGCACCACACAGCTCAATTACTAGAAATAGGATTGGGAATCAACATGAATAAAATGATTCTTTATAAGATAATGTAACCATTTATTAAGTACAGCAAGATGCTGCAGGTAATTCAGTATAGAAGTGTGTGACTAGGAAAACTAGAGGTATTACTTTGACACGTAAAGCTTTTTCTTTTTAAGTGGGGATTTAGAGTTTCCGTTGTCATCAAAGGGGATTTAAGAATCAAAACAAAAGTTTCCTTTACCTTTCTTACTTAGTAGCTCCACTTAGTGGCTAACTGGATAAAACAGCATTTCCTTTAGTGTCTGTGTTACCTGGTGCTATTGTGCACATTGCTCTTTCCCTCAACCCTACTGTCTTCTGCAGACACACGGTGCTGCTGAAAACTGCAGTAGTGTCAAAGACTGAGAAGTGCACTAACTGCAGAGCAGAAAAAAATCCCTGCTGATTCTCTGCTGATCTGAGTTATCCTTGTATCAAACCTTATGTCTATGAATGTATCTGTATTGAGTTCTTGTGTAGTTCTAGTTTCCTTTGCAAATTTTGCAGGTCATATGGAGCACTGAATCATAGCAGCTCAGCACGCAGCCTTCCACCTTCATGGACGACACTCTTTCTGCTTGCATTTAGTCTGGCCTCCTCTGCAGGCTTTCTCCTGTTTGAATTCTCATTGTGTTTTGTTTGATTTCTGGTTTCTGGGGATGAATTTGTCTCCCTGTATACTGCATTCACTGGGGAATGATTTTTAGGAGATATTAGGCATGCTTGAAGAATTCTTTGGGGGCCAAATCCTTCAGAGGAGCAGAGAGTTTCTGGCTTCAGAAAGGTGAGATGCCAATTTGTTCATCTTCATATAAAAGCCTGAAGTACTACTTAAAAGCTAAAAGTAGGAATAATTGAAGCAGCTGAGTAATTTAGGTGTTTCCAATGTGTGGAAGGGGCAGAGAAGTGATTTCGCATGATAAGATGCTGATCTTCCAAGGATGTGATATCTAATTTCTCCGAGCAGGCAAACTCTTAATAGCTTTCCTTAAGAAGCAGTTGTTTTGGAAAATGGAGTTAGTGTTGTAGGTGTACGTTTGGCACTTCTATGTATACTCTGCCTATGTTCTAAGCATAGCTGTATATGGCTTGCTTTCTAATACAGGAAATGTTCGAAATACTGGCTGTGAAATATATAAAATATTTGGGCATTACGGAGGCTAAGTACTCTGTAAGTTACTGTAATGAAAACAAATGACCTTTTCCTTTTTATTTAAGCACTTGACTCTCTCGTAGTGTGATGAAACAGCAAGGTAAGAAGGAGTAGTGGCTCCCAGGTCCAGTTTTGTAACCATGCTAGTTGGTGTCTGGGTCATAGTGTTTCAGAGGAGCAGAGGGCTCACTGGAGGTGGCTTCCCTGGCTAGCTATGGGACCTTGCTGGGTAGGTGAGAGGTAGAATGAATAAATACACTGGGAAAAGGCACATAAAATTCTTGCGGGCAGATTGTAGGAGTGAAAGCAAGCTTGTTTCTGGGGCATGTATTTTGACATACAGAAAATGTCCAGTATTTAGTTGCAGCTTTTTTGTCTGTCTTGGTGAAGATCACATCATTGTGTTCAGATGCTTTTCTAAATGCATAAGGTCTGTTTCTGCACAGAAGCTCCACTGCTTCATTTGGTTTAGCTCCTTATACGAATCAACGTTGTTAATTTTGCTGTCCTATCGCTATAGAATCGTAGAATCATAGAACCATATGGGATTGGAAGGGACCTCTGGAGATCATCTAGTCCAATCCCCCCGCCGGAGCGGGTCTACCTAGAGCATGTTGCACAGGCACTTGTCCAGGCGGGTTTTGAATGTCTCCAGAGAAGGAGACTCCACCACCTCTCTGGACAGCCTGTTCCAGTGCTCTACCACTCTCACA
>JAOXNO010000041.1:55455270-55541018 GCA_028565335.1 Limnodromus scolopaceus | reverse complement strand
GCTCTCAACTCTCTCATCTGACACCAGGGAGGGTTTTAGGGACATCTCCTCACTCTCTATCCATTCCTTGACATAAAAGGCAACACCTCCACCTCTCCTTCCTCTCCTGTCTCTTCTGAACAACCTGTAGCCCTCAATAGCCACACTCCAGTCATGGACTGTGGCTATACTTTAGCATATGCGGCTATACTATAGCATACTCCAGCATTTGTGCAGGTGGAGTCTTGAGTTAGCACAGCTCTTTCACCATGAGTAGTGGCCTGAATGCTCTTGTGAATTTGCATCTTACTTTCTGCAGGTTTTCCTCTTTGCTCCACTCTGCACTGTCCCACCAACGTGCACCTACCCTGGCCATACCATCTGAGCAGCTGATGTCCCGGCTTCTCATGGCCCAGGCAGCTGCTTCACCTGTGGCCTCACTTAGAATCCGCTTGTACTTGCTGTATGCGTTTGTCTGTCACTACAGCAGCTGTCATTTTTATACTCAGAAGTGGGGCCATGTGGGATCTCTCTAGTGGGTCTCTTGAACATCTTAGATATATGCCTAAATACCAGTGATCATCTGGCTGCAGAGGAAACACTTGCACATTCTGGGTCTTTGTACCTACAGAAGTAACCAGTTTTCTTGGTTCACATTAGTTCACATTTATGACGGGAGTTCCCAAGTATCCGTGTCCAGTGTTATTTACTACTTAGAAGCCCAACAATGTTTTTCACAGTGCCAAGCCAAAGGTGGTGCTTGGGCTTCCATTGAGTTGGTATATTGAGCATTGACCTGCATATTGAATCGATCTGACAAACCACATATGGATCTCAGGCCAGGTCTAAGTCATGTCAAATGTAAATTCTTGGTATCAAGCTTAGGTACTTCATTTTTTTTCTTATGTAAGTCTACAAATCCATATACAAGCCCCCCTCCACATTTATATGTACAATAAAAGAAGCTAATGGCATAGCAGTTAATATTGTCATAAGTGACCTATTTTAAAAACCGTACTTAGAGTTTCTTATTTCAGCACCATCTGTGCTGAGATTTTCTATTCTGGATGCTTGCATCAGCCCACTTCTGTCTGTTTGAAATTTTTAAAAAAGCTGATATACTTTACAGAAAAAAATGAAGGCAAACGTTGTGTGTTCTTATATACGTTTGATAAGCTCCATCACACTGTTCTTTAGCCTCAATCTAAAAATTTTGTGGGATCATTATCTTTTGCTATTCTAGTGAAAATTCATTAGGGAAAAGACTGAAAAATCTTTTTTTTTCACTTGATCACTAAAAATTTGGTAGTAGCTGAATTCCCTGAAATTACTGGCTGAACAGCATGTGGCAAGCACAATATTGCAGGGGTTGAGCAAGATCTTGTTCGGGATTACTTTTCCTGGATTTTTAGACTACTGTGGCATCAAGTGCTAGATATTCAAGTGTATGCCTACCCAGCGCGGTGCAGTGTGCTGCTGGGGATATTGAGGCAAGAAAGTCAGCTCCCTGCTCTGAGTGCAGCACAGGCCAGCAAGGCTGAAAAGCGAGAAGGTGCTCTTGGGGTATCGGGGTTCTCTTTACTGTTGCTCAGACCAAGGAAGAGGAAAATATACTTAACTGCAGAGCTGAGGGGCTGTAAAAGGACTTGGCTAGGACTGGGACCTAACAGTGACCAAAAATGAACTCATGTGGAAATAAGGATGGGAAATGCTGCCATTGGCATAAGAGATGACAGGAAAATTGGAGGAGTGTGGATATGGGTTGGGCTAAGAGACAGAAAGAAAAGAGGTAGGATTGGGAACCTGAGGGTAATGTATAGGAGACAGACTGGAACTAACAAATAGGAGTAAGAAGGGGAGTAAATACTACTAGGGTAAATCCGAACGAGCCATAGACTACAGTGCTAAACAGAAGGTTGGGACGGAAACTTAGACTGGAGGAGTTTAGGGTTGCATTTGCAAAAATATTGGCATAAGGCAAGGACTGGGAGTGGAGAAGAACATGGAAGAAAAGCATTTGCAATGGAAAGTGGAAGATGGTGGCCAAAGGTCATTTGTCTCTAGATCTGAGAGGGAAAGCCAAGATACATAGCATCCTGCATTCCTGTGCCACAGCAGGTCCCTGGGAAACCCACATGCTTCTCAGCCCTCTCTCCTTTCTGTGCAAGCTACCCTTGCTTTTACCGCTCACGTGGCTAAAACCTCTGCTATGGACCGTGAAGCGCCAGTGCTGTATTTCAGTATCAGTGCCATTCCATACAATAGATTTTATCCGGGCCTTCTGTTTCTCTCCCCTTCTGCATTTTTTTTAACAACCTATGAAATTATAGATAAAAGGGGACAAAATCATGAACGTTGCAATAAAACCGAGCGCAAAAAAAAAGAAAAAGAAAAAAGAATAATGCTATCCATGAAGCTTTAATTGGGCTCCCTTGTGTGTACACATTTTGATACTGTCTCTAATTACATGGTCACACACTGCTTTTTCCCATGGCCCCCTGCATCGTTCTGTGCACAAAGCAGAAGGTGTTTGCTGAATGACTGCAGCTCTAAGTTGTTTTATTCTTACTGTGGCACAGGTAGTCCCAGGTTTGCTTGCCTTACTGTATGCTGCTCAAGATCAAGACTGATCACAGAATTAATAATTTCCTTGAGAGCTTTTCATTACTACCTGTTTTGCAAACTATAACATTTCTTTTCAAAATGCACTTGCTCTGAGATGAGTGGTAAGGCTCTCCTACTGCTGCATGCGGAAAAGGGGGATGCAGGGGTGGGTGGTTGAGTCTGAGATAGCAGGGGACGGTGTAAGTCATGGTGTGAGTTCAAACCGGGCTGCCCACTGACTCCAGTTTGCAGCCGATGGGTGCAGAGTCTTCTATGATATGGACCTCTTGCTCAGGTACTCTTTCTCAGGACACAGGAAGTGAAGATAGTATGAATAATGAATGCTATGAGAAGGTGAGTGCAAATGACTTGCCTGAGATTTTGTAGGAACCGGTGGTGAAGACTAGCTGTAATCTGCAAGGACAGAACTAAAGAGAGTTAACCCTGCAACAATACCTTCCCTGGCTTAGTCCCTTGCCTTATTTCTCTCTCATTTCCTGGTATCCACAATGAGCAAATGAAGATTGTGTAGGCAGGCAGTCCCCTTTGCTGCTCAGGACAAATTCAAAGTATTGGTTTGGGATGAATGATGTCAGGATCATCTGGGGAAGGGGTCATTGTGCAGTCAAGCAGTGCATCATCTCGGACGTTCGCAGGGTGGGCTGAATTAAGATTGTGCAGAGGATCTTAATTACGACATCTTAAAACTTCTGAGTACTTTGTTTTGTAACCTTAACATTCTTCTAATGTAGTTTGTGTACCTGTATGTAATATATATTGTTCTTTCACTTATGAAAAGATGCTAACAGGCTGCGCTCTTCAAATACTTTTGTACAAATTCTGACTTTAGCTTTCTGAACAGGTTTTTGAAATCAATACAGAGAGCCGCTAACAGGAGGTAAACTACAAACCACAAACACTTTCAATAGAATAGCTCTTTTTATATAACATTTGATATCATTTTCACAGCATGATCTCTACTTTCATACTGTGATAGCTTTTACCTGGAGTTTAGATGATTCATTTTTGTAGTGGATACTTAACTTTTATATGGGAAAAATGCAAGAGAAGCCAGCACAGCATTAAATGAACTATAGTTGCAGCATTAAATGAACTGCAGTATAGTAATAATGTAGGATGCTCAGATCCTTGCCATCGCAGAGGCTTGGATTCATGAATGCTCTATCGATCCATAAGTGAAAGATAGGGAGGCCTGGAATTTTTCTCACAGCTTTTTGGCATATCTAATTAAATTTTTAAAAGTAGATTGGCCACTCAGAGCTTGTTTAGTAATTTTTAGAAATGCTTATAGGATTCTGTTTGAAAATTGACTACAATTTCTTGTTGATGTGGAACTTGGAGAGTCACGTGACTACATCCATGTATTTTCCTCATCTTTTCTTTCTCTTCCTTTTTTAAACAACTTTAGAAATCCTAGCTTTACACTGACTTCTACAGTAATTACTGAGAGGGGAGAACATTTTTTTTAAACTGTCATGTTAATGGTGATTATTCTTTCAAAGAGATGCCGATTTTTTGTGTGTTTTATAGGGAGTGCATGGAATTAAGTCTGTTATTTTGGCTTTTCTGCAAAATGATTACTGCAGTTGAGTTTTTTGGGCTACTCTGCCAAACCTCTGTTTTCACATGCTTGTAACTTCTTATGAACCATTTCAAAATGAAGTTTTCCGTATATGATTCCCAAACATTGTTCATGTCTACTTATTTCCGAATAATGCAACAATGAAAAAAACTAAAAAACATTGTTTAGATCCTGCTGAAAAATAGTTTAAAGACAGAAACTCAATAGTTTGCTTATTTCCTCTGTTCAGCCCGTTGTCAACCTCCTCCCTTTCTTCAGGTTTCCATCACTCTATCATTTCATTCTCCAAGAATCTCTGTCATTTTCTTCTCCAAGAAACATACATGTAAAAGCATACATATGAAATGGCCTGACAGTCACATGCTATTAGAAATCTGGCAAACTGGAGGCTAGTTATCAGAAATCACCTCCTCAGAGTTTTCGTAGAGAGAGAATAGATTTCTAACATAGATCACATAAGATTGAGCTAGACTAATTTTTTTGAATTCTGGTTAAGATTTTTGTCTCTAATGTAGTTCTTGCTTTAGAGAAAAGTAATAAAGCAAACTTTTCCTCCTTGCTGCAAATCAAGCAGCCCTTGCTCATTTCAAAACAAACAAAAAATCTCAGCTCTTCTACAGTTTTTATGAAGTGAGGATTGACCTCATTCTATCAAACAGTATCTTGCAGGACCTGCATTGCACTTGGTCAAGTTGAAGGTGTTCAGCCTTTTCTACGTTTGTCATAATTAAATATTGTAAAGCTATTTTAAAACGAACAAGACGATTGTTTGAGCACTACAAACTTTGCTAATTGGTGCTAAAAGTCCTGCCCTGGCAGGACTGGAAGCAGCTACCCTTGGTGATTATCTCCTGTACTTTTCTGTACTGAACAGCATACTGTGTTGAATCAATATTTCTTCTGCTCCCTGAGGTTCTTAATTCACATGTCCAGAAAACTTCATATTTTGTATTCCTTAAGGTACACCCTACAAAACATCCAATACACACAGAAACACACATTAAAGGGCCCCTGCTTGCACCCCGTCTGTATGAGCTTATCACCAAGAATGACTGAATGAGGTTTGCTTTACAACTCAAACCTTTGTGTGTAGGCACTCTCCTCCCAGGCTAGCTCTATCTCAGGACTCTGCTGTTTCTCCTGCTGGAACTCTGGGGGCAGGTTTTACCTACAGCGTGTTTTACAGTGCATGCATGACTGCAGTGCATGACTTCTTCCCACTCTGCTGCTTAAGAATTGCATATTTGAACTCATTTCTAGGAGGTTAAATTATTCCTAACCTTAAGTAGAATAATGTTATTTCCAGAGCCTCCTAACATCATTTTTATTTCTAATGGTGTAGGGATCCTAGTCAAGGTCATAGCCTGGGCATGCTAGCTGCTGTACAAACATATTATGACAGTTGGTCTCCAGAGAAGTAGCCATAACTCTTAAGAATATGGCTGACTGTGCTTTAGGGTTTCTGTCCCTTAATATTAAGGTATCCATGCAAATGCTAGAATTGGTGAAGCAGGGCTGATTGATATATCCTGAGGACTCTGCTCAAGAACTCAGTTAAATCTGACAGTCGTTTGAATTGAGATTTAGTTGTTTAAAGCAACAAAACATCTTCAGGATCTTGCAGGTGATTTACACTGTCCGTAAAGTTTCTTGAAGGGAAATCGAATCCGTATCCATCAACTTATCTTTTTCTTGAGCTGTACAAATTCAACAAGAACCTTCTACATAGATGGAGCCTGCCATATATTTAAACCATTATAAGGCATGGGGCAGATAGGAGGGAGGCAAACTTCTAGGATAAACAAATACTGGGTTTTCTGACAACCTTTTGGGCAATGAAGACAGGAACACTTTTCTGCTTCAAGAAGTTACTATGTGCAGCAGAGTTAATATTACAGTTATTTAACTTTCCCTGTACAGAATCTCCTTTCCAGTCTAGCTTTCAGTGCCCTGCTGTTCCATCTCAAAAGCATATCCACACTGAGTAGCGTCCAGAAGAAGTATCTCTCCCTCCTGTCCTTGTCATTCTCTCATTCTGGAGGACCTGTGCTTGTGCTTGGGGAAGAACTACTCATTGCTCTGAACGAGAAATGCTCTGAGGGACAGCAGTGTATGAAGCAAAAGCTGCTCTAAGTTACTGTGCTTGGACACAAAAGGGTAACTCTTCTCTGGGAGCTTTCTGCACCACTGCAGAAGTGTGGGCTGACAGCAGGTATCTCCCAATGCAAGCAGATGTCAGAAAGGAGCCTTGGCAGAGAAGAGGCATAAGGTGCTGAGAGTTAGTCCTTAGAGGCTTTGTCCATGGCAGGAGCTGCCTGTGTCCCGTGCCCTCTGCTCCAGGCTTCTTGTTCTAAGTGGGCAGCACAGCAGAGCAGATTCACAGTAAAGCTGCTCTCAGGCCTGGAGGTTGGAGATCTCCCTCTGTGATGTTTTTGCATGAGGTAGGGAATCTTATAAGAATCAAAGGCGGCCAGAGGGGCATCCCAAAGCTTTCAAATCCTGGAATCCCTGCAGTGAGACTTCAATCACCAGTCTTCACTTCGAACAACCAGGTCAAAGACACTCCCTGTGAAAACCTTTTCATTTAATTAGATTTCCTTATGTGATTAAAACTGCCTTTGATATGGATTTTTAACAGTTTCAATCCCAATTTAACATTTTACCAGTATAAATTTGGACACTGGTCTCTGACCCTTGCTTTTTTTTATTAGGAAAGGTTTCAAGTGAGTCTGTACCTTGCTAAGCGAGAGGGAATGCAGGATGAACTAAGCAACTGTGTCTGGCAGAATAGCTGCTCAGACCTTACGGGGTAAGATCTGTCTTTTGTTGCATGGAAGGATTCTGCAAATGATAAAATTACATGTTAGCAATGGAAGGGTAGTTTGCCCTGTTTTTTATTTTTCCCCATTATGAACACTGGAACATACAGAAACTGTTGTCAATTGAATAAGAACTGTGTGTACGCTTATAAGACCCTTGTTATGAAGATTCTAATTATCTATTATTAAGCTCTTTTTTTTTTTTTTTTTTTAAAGGGCAGTAGGTAACTATCACAACAGGACCACAGATGAAGTTGCTGAAAAGCCAGATAGTTTAAGTCTTAAGATCAGTGGTGAGCCCTAGCACAAGATTTTGGGCCAAGTCAGAATCTGCATATTCTTAAAGTCCCAGGCATCCTGGTGAGATGCTGTAAAGAGGGCCAGGCAGAGTCAGAGTCAGATTAATTTCCTTTCATCTTCAAAAGAAACATGATTTCAACTTCACCTTGAGCTCAAATTTGTCCTCTGATGCAATAAAATCATTATTTGCCAATAAAATATGGGACAATTCTCCTACCTGCTCCCCCACCCTGAGCTGTGCACAGTGGCACTCTGTCTTCAGTTACAACTCATGTGGTGTTGTACCTTGGTGTGAAAGCAGCTTTTGATTGCAAGCAGAAGCTGCCACGTTACCTGAGATGATACCTCTGATGAACTGTCTCATAGTCATGACCACAGAGGGCTTGAAATCACAAATTAAGGGCAGTGTTTCACTTTCCATCTTGAATCTGTTGCGATTTGCTGACTGCATCCAAGAACTGAAGTTTAGTTTTACTTAAAGGAGTTGTTACTAGGAAGAATAATTAGGCTTCTGTCATCAAGTGAATCCTAATAAAAATATACTAAGAATTGGTGGTCAGGATGGTTTTCAATCAGAATTAGAGAAATGATTGTTGTGGGTGTTCACCCCTCCACATCTCTCATCTTTAAGTGCAGTCCCTCATCTTATCACAAGAAAAATCTTCCCTCGGGCAGAGCAGCTGACGGTGACTCTTTAATCTGCTGATTCTGATCCCAACAGCATTCTGAGTGAGGGGAAACTAACAAGTGTATTTGAGCATTAACAAACTGAGCTGTAGTATTTACCAGGATTTAAAACTATTGTCTTTCAAGAGGTTTAAGTATGAGCAGGTGTTTATGTAAATGATTAGTCCTTAATTTGTCTAATAGTGTTGTTTTTTCCCTTCATGCTACTATTCATTTCACTATTTTGCTTGTGGCATCCAGCTGTGATCCAGATTTACAATCAGACCATTGTTTTCAGTCAAGTTCATCAAAAGGTAACATTGTATCTAACAAAGTTCAATAACGACATTTGTATTTTTCTGTATGTAAAACACTTGCAAGAGCTTTGCATGCAGAATGTAAAATAAGTGACTGAGGAAGGTAAAGATGACCTGATCAGCTTGATCTGTTCAATGAAATAGGCAGCATGACATGTTGGAAAGCACAGAAAACTGAACTACTAGAAACTACTGCTTAAAGAAATTGCCTTGCATAGGTTTTTTGTTTGTTCGTTTTTTAATACTTGCAGTGGGTCTGTATATTAAGATTTTGTGACTAAGCACACGTACTTTAAGTTAACACAGCAAACTGAATGTGTCCCCATATCCCTTATAATATCATACATCATATCATATAAACAGTCTATTCCCAAATTAGAGTAATAGGTCCAAAGCAGCTTATTTGTAACTGGTGGTGTTATCATAACAGAGGTAGCTGGGCTGTTATCTTGTGTTCATTTACCTGAATAGCAAGAATTTCTTTGGTCTGGTCAGGCTCACCTTGGAGTCACTGAAACTGCAGCTAAGGAGAACATGTGATAAATATAGCTCCATGTGTCTTTTTCTAAACCTCCAGTTCTGAGGCATATCAAGGGCTTGAGCATTGCTGCTTGTCTCTGTTCTGAGATGGTCTCAAGCACAATCCGTTCAGGCAATAGATAATCTCTGGATGTCAGTGAAATCTGACCACACCTTTTTCCTGCCTTTTTTTTTTTTGTTGGCACTTGTTCTGCAAAGTAAGTGGCACAGAACAAGCTCCATAGGTCTCTAACATCACAAGACTCCTTGCTACCTCTATAAATGCAAGTCAGGCACAGTCAGGGTGCGTGTATTGGTCTGTGGTATTCTAAATCTGATTTGACTTTCTATACCACATTGACGTGGGGGTGAGCAGGCAGAGTGGGGCCTGTTCTGCTGTTCCAAGAGTCAGTCACTGGGATGTTACTGGGATATTATATCCCAGGTCTAACAGTTGTGCTGAACTGACGAGCTACTCATTTCACAATCACCCCTAGTAAACATGGTTAACTTTTTGGCAGTGATTTTTATTTTAATACCTAGTTTTGAGAAAGTAACAAGAACATCAATAGCAGCTGATCATCATTATGCTAATGACCTAAACTGCTTTTCACTCACTTTTACCAGGAATACTTTAAAATTTCAGTTTTCAGAAAAACCCAAACTGCTGCTCCCCAGAGAGACAAAGAATACAACAGAGGATATGACCTTTCTGAATGTTTTCTTATCAGGCAGCATAAGTACTGTACGTCCCACTAAGCTGCTTCAATAGAACCTTGTCAAGTTATCACATTACTCGACATGTTGCTGATAATGAATACATAAAAGCTTTAGATATTGAGGACTCAGAGGAAATAAATAAGATTTACTGAAAAACTGCTAAACTTATATCCCAAGGCCACATTATTTTTTTTCCACATGGATTTTGTGCTGCCTTTGGTTCCTTAGATAAATGGGGCGATGCAAGAGTTTCAGCTTCTTGAAATGTAAAGTGCAGATCTGGGTAGATAAATGAAGAAAGTAAATGGTCATCTATCTCCATTGTGGAGAACTCAATCACATTGTAATCGTATCAGCCTTATTCTCTTAAACTGCCTGATATTTTGCTTTTTTGCACATGTTCTTCTAGCTCTGGTTGGTATCTGCAATATCTTCTCTTGTTGTGTATTCTTATGAGGGCGGAGTGTCAGAGAAGAGCTCGTATTAATCTTTGTAATTTTGCCCTAATGTAGAACAATTCTTATGACTTTGAGGAATTAAAAAAGAAACAACAAAACAAAACCCAGCTGACAGAACTGGGATCAACAACATCAATTCCTTGTGTCATTGTGGTTGAGGGCGACCTTCAGAATTGGGTATCAAACAGCACTTGATGAGAGGCTGCCCAGAGTTTCTCAGCTGATACCCTCCCCAGCAGGAGGGAACGTGGCAGAATAGGAAACTTCAGGATCTGGTCAAGAGGACTAGGGTGACTTACCCTCTCACTCCTTTTCTGAAATGATGCATTGATAGTCACAAAGCTTTGGAATGGTCTTGGTTAATTGGTCTTATGTCTTCTCTGGGCCTGGAAAGCTGTGTGTGTCTGTCACCTGTCCTGAAGACAGTTCAACTGGCTGAGGTTTCACTTTTGCTTTATTAGCAGTCTCCCAGTATACCTGGGCCATAAGAGCTGACAATGTTGAGAAGATTTGTTGCAAAGAAGCATCTGAACTTCGGATGCAGTTTTTGATAGCTATCAAGGATTTATTCAACAGGCACTGTTTGCGTGCCTTTGACTGCAGAAGGTAATGTAATACCTTCTCAATCTGATCTCCACAATTTCTGACTTGGAAGAGCTGTAAAATTCATGACAGCTTCTTAAATAAATACCTAATAAAGTATTTTTAGTAATCTCTACTTCAAAATATACATTCCGTTCCCTCTCTAATTCCTAATGTTTCATGTTTAGATTAAATGGATTCAGTCCTTTAGTGAAGATGACTTTGAGATTTATTTCAAGTTTACTCATTTAGTAGGCTACTGTATGCTTAAAGCAGAAAATAAGAAACTAGTATTTTCCCATTTTAAAATTACTTCATGCGCCTGTAAATTACTAACCTAAGAAAATGCACCTGTAGAAATTCTTTGTTTCCTTCTAGAGCCCTGAGAGACATCTTTCTCAAGAAGGCTGTGCTTTCATTCTGGGCTCCTGTTGCGTGTAAAGAGACAGTCTTGTATCTGGTATCTTGGCTGGTCAAGGCTTTTTCTCGTGTCTAAAGTCACCTCTTGTATTTGACCGATCAGGAGGAAGTGGGAAGTGCTATTATGGCGCAGTGGCTCGCAGTGGCTGTAAGCGATGATATCTAACAATGCCCTAAGGAGCTAGTTAAAAAGTGCCTCGCACACTCAGGAAAGCACTTTAATGTAACTGCATTAGAAAGCTGTCAGTTGCTTGTTGGGCAAAACAGACTTTTTTGTGCTGTAGGGGATTATTGAAGCATTTGTTACACAGTAATTTGAAAATCATAATAAAACATTTCTAATTTTATTTCCCCCAGCAAACAACTAATGGATCTAGTGCATAGCAAGCACAGATAGCATGCTATAGAGCCATGAAATCTTGTTCATTCTCCTAATTGGGAGGGCAGAGGATAGAAGCTGTAGCTATTTTTTTCTTCAAGTGTCCTTGCCAGAAATATAATTTTCAAAGGCAGAGGTAGGAAATAACTTGGTATCTTTTCAACTTTTCCACTGCCTAGAACTCTTGGTACGTTTGTGCCAATACATTTTTGTGTTGATCAAATGACGTGTTAAATGCTGGTGAAGTGTCAGAATTTTAGTGGGTGACTTAAATGTCCTCAGTACTCCCCTGTAATAGGAATCTTGGCAAAATGGTAACAGATAAATAGAGATTAGCTTTTACAAAATTGTGAGGGTTACTGGCAAACACTGCTTTGTAGAGGGCATCCTTCAGCGCTCTCTATAGGTCAACATTTATGTAGTCAAAAGAAATGAATGATACTTAAAAATTTACAGAAAAAAAATACTCCTTTTTTAAACTGTTTCTTTAGACTGGCTAACTTGTCTCTTTACAGCATTGGAATTGGAGAAGTAGAAATCTCACCCAAAAATTGTGCACACGTCTTTAGTAGCTATTATAGAGCTGATTGTTGGATATGCTTACATCCAGATATTTGAAGATGCATCTTGGTATTCTTCAGTTAAACTTTAAATACAGATCTATAATTAAAAAAAATAAAATAAAAATAGTGCCACATCAAGGAAGGGAGAAGAAAAGAAGTAATGAAGTGTGGTGATTTGCTGAATTTCAACCTTAAGTCATGGTTAAACTTCATCACATACCACTGAAAATGTCAACTGTTATTGTTGTGTGAATAAGTTCTGTGAATTTTTGCAGAATTGGCATTCCTATGCATCCAAAATGTCACAGGCCTGAGGATATAGCAATGACAAAAGTGCATTAGGGAATTCATAAATCTGTTGAATGGGTTTGCAATTGGAAATCCAGAACACTCAGGTGCATCTGAGCAGAGGCTGGTACACTCTGTATATTATTCTCTGTCCTCAAAAATTTCAGGTAAAGTTCCCCTTTAAAAAATTCTCACAAAACAAAAAAAACACTCTAACTTGGGAAGTTCATTTAAAAAAATGATGAAAAGATCGATTTATTATGCCATATATTCCAAGCAGTACTTGCATGCAAACCTGCTTTCTTTAATTCTGAGATCAAGATGAAAATTGTCTTATGTTGTCCATCAATCACCCTTACTGGAACAGCTCTTCATGAGCTAGGGCTTATATTGTTCAAACTTGGATATTAGATGAGCTGTAGTAGAGTTGGAGTCATAGACCTTGAGCATTGAAAAACTCTGGACAACAGGTATTTTAAGCTAAAGGGGTCACGAAACCTTAGCTTCATAGAGACAAGCATCAATACCTATGTTTAAATCTTTAAAAAGCAGTCTTTGACTCAGAGGACAGAATTAAAATCTGAGACTGGAAAACCTATAATTCCTGACTTATATACAATGGCTGCTGTAGAAGAACCTTTTTTTATTTTAAATTCAGAGCTTTTTAGAAAACTTGTCATTCTGATTTCAGTCCATCTTTTTCAGTATGTAATTCTAAGTAAGTTAGACTTCAAAAGCTTGGAAATATTCTTTCACAAATTGCTTATGTTTCATGTCAAATATCATGATGAAAAATAGTGTTGAATATGCCATTGTTCTGGTATTTTCAATATATGCTGTTAAACAGTGGCTGTTCAGCTAAGCATATGACACACAATGCAACATGTGAAAGAATACAGGGAAATGAAGAATGAGATGGAAGTCTGGACAGAAAAGATCAAATACCTGATTTTATTTTTGAATAGCGGCACACATGAGAGATTTCTTTAAGAGAGCATTGCGGCAGAGAGGAGGAGGAGGAGAAGAGGAAGACAGAAGGCCCTGGAAGAAAGTGGAATCAAGTTTCTGAAAACTGTAGCCTTTACAAAGAAGGTCCTTTAGATACAAATAACGTGCAGGTTTATAAAAGAGAGAAGTGGGTTTAGAATTAGGAACTCAGAACACCAGTGAGCATCCAACAATGAATCTTAGCAAAGAAAAATACCTATTGCTGTAGGAGCTCCAGTTGTGCCTTGAAAGTACAATGGAGAAAGGACAGAAGTGAAAAGACAAGTCTATTCTTCTTTCCATTTAGGAAAGGACTGGCCTTCTCTTCTGACAACTGTCATCCCGGTTTGTGCAATATAGCCCTTCATGAGACCTGGAAGGATGCTTGATGGTAAACTGTCTTCAAGAAAGAACAGTTCATTACAAAAAGCTTTAGAATTTGGGCCTCCTTAACAGCCTTTCAGATAAAAGGGACAGACCAGTCTTTCTTATATGATTTAAGTAAGAGTGTGATCACTGAATAGATCTGCAGGATGGCAACAAGGACAGAGATTTATATAAGAGCTTTAAGAACAGAGGTTTATAATTAATTAGTCAGCGGTGAATCGGTGGAGCATTGGGAAGGAGAAGTAAAGGAGAGACCTACAGTGCTGCTTGCAAGTTAGTCTGAAGTGAAAGCTCTTGGGGTGTGGGCCAGACTGACAGAGTTCTGCTAAAAGGAAAGAAAAAGCATTAACCTGTGTTCATGCCTGGATTTAATTCCACAAGACACTGCAGGACCTAAAGCAAACCAATTGGGACCTAAGGTACATCAAGTAACATTTAACCAGTTGTATGTTCTTTTTATGACTTCTGTTTGTGAGGGAGATAAATGCATGTCTTAGGCAATAAAACATTTCCCCTGATTATAGCAAATGGTGTTTCTTTTCCCTCATGGGATGTAATAGGAATATCAAAGTTTTATATGTCATATTAAAAAAGCCCAAGTTTGATAAAAAATGAAACACATTTAGCAGTCTTGTTATCCCAGGTAAGGTAAAGTACCATTATAGAAACTCATAGGCACAGAACTGTAAGTACGGCGAATTCACTTACTGTGAATCCAACCAAACTGCTGCATACTACATCCAAAATCCAGATGAGCTTGGAAAGAAAGGCTAGTGGCCAGGCTTTTGTAAAGACTACTAAATCTCTAAGCAAATCCAGGTGATACCTTTTATCGAAGGTAACAACTGTCTCAATAAATGCAGGAAATGGAATTTTAAATTAGGACATAGAGTTCTATAAGGGATGGTGGGGAAGAAAGCAGCTGAGAGAGTGAGAAAACAGAAGACAACCAGCTCAGAAAAATAATCCTGGGAAGTGTGTCCAATTTTTCTAACGTTTCTAATCACTATCTTCTCCACAATTGTGTGGGTATCTGTGAAAGTAGAATCTGTCCTCAATAGAGTTTGAATACTGTGTTAAGCAGATGTTTTATTATAGGAATGCAAATAAGTAAAATAGATATGCCAAAATATTTTCTTTGATGTGGAATAATAAAATCAAAATAAAGGGTGATACAAGCTTGCCTTTCCCTTCTGGATAGTAAGCTGCAGTTTTACACTTACTGTTGTAGTTGTATGGCTTCTGGGGGAAAACTTTTCCAAGCCTGCAAAATTTCCAGAAATTCAGGTCTTTTCCCTTCCTGTGTTGTGACAAAACCAAACTCTCCCAGCATATGCTTCCTGTGTGTCCAGCAGAGACATCTGTGCAGCCAAAAACCTGCTGGCTTGGGATTTTGCCTTAGAGGAGGAAGTTTCTCCCTCAGGTGGTTTGGAGCAGGGTCCTCACCTCTGGAGTGCCCACCTAAAGGCAAATATCCTCAGCACCAGCCTGCTGTACTGGCTGTTCTGGACAAGGCCATCCACTGGCAAGCTCTTGTGCTAGATGGCAACAATAGGAAAGCATGTGCATGGGGTGGGCAACTGCAACCTGCTGGGGAGCTCGCTTGTGGGAACCTAAGGTACCCTGGTCCCTTCTGCAATGGGTGTTTAATTGTGTCTATAAAGTAGGATAATGCCAACAGAAGGAACTGAGAGACCATCAAGAGTGTTCTTTTTGTTTTACGCAAAGTACTTGAAGTTAAACATTTCATCTTAGGTTTTAAAAAATTGATATTTTCAGAAAAAGAAAAAAAGCAACCCATGAAGAATTGGCAGCGGGTGTCCTTAAAGATAGTTCTCTGAGTTTTCTTTCTAATACCCTAGAAATATTGTATCTAACTGCAGTAAATAAGAAAGTTTTTGAATGCTTCTAGGGGAGAATGTGCTGTGTTTGACAAGTTCTGCATATTCCTTAATTTTCCCATTTTGCTACCAGACTAGTTTCTACTACTTCTCAAAACGCTGGTTTCCAGATACCTGATTATATTCTACAGCTGTAAGCACAGGTTTTGTGCATATCAAGGCAGTGTTTTCACAGGTCCATACTTCTGAATGGAGGTGTTTACTGCTGTTTGAACTGGGATTTCACTGCAAAGTTAGGCAGAATATTTTTTACAGTTAATTCTTATAAAACAAGTTTTGTTATAGTGGGGAAATTTTTTGGTTGGTTGGTTGGTTGTTCACTTTAGTGTTCGGTTTTGGGTTTGTTTTTTTTATAGAATAACTTTTATAGCAGCCAAGACCTATCTGGCATCGAAGAAGCTTTTTTTTTTTTTTAAATTTAAATTTTTAATTTCAATACTGCATATTAGTGCAGTATTGAAAGAGAGCATGGCACAATTTGGTTAGGGACTGTCTGGAATGAAGCACATCCAAAGAGCCGAGAGCTGGGCTGATAAGTAGCCATCTCAGGCTTGGCATTTCATGATGCTGGTGACCTTCATTCCTGCCTTAAGTGGATTCGAGCAGGCTGTACCAGAGATCCCAGCCTACCCATGCTTCCTCTGCATTGCTTTTAAGGTATAAAGTACAACATAATTTAAAAAAAAAAAAAAAGAATGTAATCTCTATTTTATGGAATACACATGAAGTTCAAGGAACAGGTTTCAGACATCGTACATTGACAGAATTTATTTTATTTCATCTTTTATGTACTGAATTTGGTATATTGTGATTATACATTTGTGCTAGTTTACATTAGCTCTGAATGTGACCTCGGAGTGTTTATATATAATATACCGAAGCTTCTCAATTTGACAATTACCAGGTTGTTTCTTGTGCTGCACTGCAATTGAGAATCACAGGTTCTACAAGATAAATTTGTGTAGAATTTTGTTTATCTAAATGTTGCAAAACAGAAAACTGTTAGTTTAGCTTATCTCTTGTAATGTTTTCTGCTATGCCAGGTGGAAATTTTTCATTGGTAAAAACTTGTTTCTTTTCAAAAAAAAGTCTGTCTTCCATTTTTGTGAAAGTGAATAATTGTTTCCTGAAGATTAATCCCACAGATATTTATATTCAGTAAAGTCACTTCTATCCTCTAGTTTCATGGGCTTTTGCCAGTAAGAAATTGAAAAATGTACAGAACTTGAAAATCTTGCAGAAGAAGCCACAAGAATAAGTTTTAATATCAAAAGATGATATAGTTATGCAGAAGTATAAAGCCTCTGGTTTTTTAGTAACTTTATTAGATACTTTAAGTATTGCACAGCTCTCTTCTCTCCAAATACTAGAATTGAGCTAAAACTCAACATTATAGTATTTTTTAAAAATATTGTTATTTAACATACATCATACTTTTCAGCTGATCTAAACTCCTTTAGAAGTACTAGTCCCTGAAGAAGTGACTGTGGTAGCCAGAGAACACACACTAAACTGGAGGGTAAATGCATTTTACTAACCACAGCTTGCACTGCTGCTAAATTAAAGACTCTTTTTTAATATATATATTTTAAAAGATAACCCACGTGTTAGCATTTTTGCACATTTAAATATTTGTAAAAGCCTAGACAATGAAGATCAATCCTTTTAGCCCTTATAATTTCTTACACTGTGTTTGAAAATCTTTTATAAAATAGTTACAGAATACAAGGGAGGTAATAGTTTTATATGCTTACCAAACCTCCAAAATTCACCATGATTGCTTAAACTCTGAAATTCTGCTTTCACACTGTGCATGTGGTATATATAAATGCCAAAATAATGCAGAAGACTGCGTGTGACATCGTAGCGATGCCACTGCTATGGCAATAAAGCCACATCAAAGACTCAGAGCTTTGCAGTGTCTTTGCAGTCACATCGGAGTCACAACAGATAATAGTCAATCTGTAGTCACAGCACACCACAGACACTTCACATTCATAATGCACCGCAGTCACCTATTAGTGACAATCGTAGACATACTAGAGTATCGTTACTTACCCTCTAGTAAAATTTTACTTGCATCATGTAGTATTCTTGTCGGTCCTATGGATTAAAAGATTTTACTCAAATTTCCTTGGTTTCATTCCTCTGTAAATAGACTCCAAACACCAGGTAGGAATATCTTTTATATAAATCTGTTGCATTATGTGTCAGTTCTGGTTTTGACATTTCTGTTTCAAGAAGTTTACAAAGTACTATAGTGATTTTTTTTTTCTCCCTGTATCCATTTGGATTTTTTTTTTGTTTAAAATAAAAAAGGAAAAGAAATCTAACTGCAAAATATGTTATCAGAAATTACATATCTTATTATAATCATTGGTGTTGAAGGCCTGAGGTGTAATATTTACATTTTGCAATTTTATTCAGAGATGAGAACTAGCAGTGTTGTATCTAAACATTTTGCATATTTATTAAAAATTAAAATATGCCATTGTTTTTTTCTTAATGATCTTTTAAAACATTTATCATTGGAAAATGCCCACCAGAACATAGTTCTGTGTTTTAATGGCAGTGTAAGTTTCATTGGCTACAAGTTCTGGAATATCAGTATAACTAATATTTGAACCAAACTCATGCAATGTAGTTTAGGATTCCATCATCCATGTCTCTTCAAGTGCATGCAAAGATGAAATACCTGTACACAAGATGTGTACAATGTACTCTGCCTTGCAACGTGTCATCTGTTACAGGATATGTGCTGTCTATGGACCAAATAGCAACTGTGGTTTTTCCGTCTGTTTTGGCATTTATTTTTGCTTTGTGATGATTTTATCTGAAGCTGTGGCTGAAATTTCAGGAATTCAAATGTTTGTTCAGAAATCAGGATAGAACTAGATTTTTGTGTGTTTCACTGTGACTAGTGTGCAGAAGCTTATTCATGTGGAACAAGGCATACAGATTCAGAGCTAGAGGTGTGTTGAAATATGGTGCTAAGGAGTTGATAAGAAGAGATTAAAAGAATGCTTTTTCTGTTGTTTTAATTTATGTTGAAAGTTCAGCACTCATAAGCTAAAGCTGCCATTGCACAACACCACGTATGACCCATCAGGGTTCCAGCAGGTACCCCACTAGCTCCTGGGGCCACCTATGTTAAGGATCAGTTCTGCCTTATCCTCTCTGGGAAGAGGCAACATTTGTTTGCCAATAGCATTTTTTTTTTCCTTTTTGTTACCTAAAATTCAATTTCCCTGGCAAAGTCACATACAGTTTAAAAAAACAATGACAGCTTTTGTGTAAAGTTTTGAAATCTTCCTAAAAATCCAAACCAGAACTACATGTCTGTTAGAACTCCACAGAATAGGATAAAAAATTCCTAGAGAAAGGTCAGCCTGCTTTATTAAATTGCACAGATCTTGGAAGATGTTTTGTAGAAGCCAATTGTATTGTGTGGAACCCAATTTGTGGTGTCGCTCTTTAAATCCTGTAGGATTTTCCATGAAGTTTGTTGTTCAGTGCAAAGAACCCAGTTGTTCGCCCCGAGCGCGAGGGTTGCTCTCGCCCCACGCTCTGTTCCCCCGTTAATGACCGGGTTTTCATGTCTCTTGCGTCTGTCCCAAGGGAGGAGCTCGTGGGAACGAGGGGGCAGGTCATTCTCAGCGACAGGCTCCTGGCTCAGGATCTCGCTCCTGCCAGAAATCTGTCTGAGCCTGAATCTGGCAAAGTTTAGGAAGCAGTGTTAAATGCACCTCTTTGTTCAAGGCTTCCACGAACGGCAAGCACAGGAATTTCACTTGGCAATCGGTATCCTGGCTACCCTTTTCAGGGCACTTCTATAGCTGCTTCAATAGTTAGGAGCAGCATGGAGCAGTTTTTGTGGTAATTTAGATTAGAGGTAAATTATGTAAAATGCATCCAGGTACTCTGATAATTTTCCTTGATGATTTAAATACACGTGTATATATATATGATATTGGTTGACTGGTTTCTAATTTTAGTTCAAAAAGACAGCCTTTAGTTTATATAATTTTAGAAAAGCATTAAGCCTGAAAAATATGCAGAGAAATAAGATCTGTGTGTAGGGGCAGTTTACAGACTTTTTATCATCGTGTGTTTTCCTTTATTACTTTGGATAGGTGCTGCTACTTCAAGGTAAGGAAAGAATAAACATTTTTGAAAACAAAATTTATTGTTTAGCCTTAGGAACAAATGTGAGAATTGGGCAGGTCCTGTCGATTCTCCCTTATATTCCTTTTTCAAAATACGCTCTGGATTTAGATGCTGACTTCCATAGTCAAAATGTGTAAAATTTTTTGCACGGGACAGATTTCGCTATGGGTAAAAGCACAGTAGCATTTCCGTACTGAACAATAGCTGTGAGGGTGTCAGAGCCCACCTTGGGCATTAGCTGATTCCATTGCCAGAAAGGGCTCGTGGTTTAGCCCTTTTCGGAAATGAGCTGATGTCTCTCTCAGCAGGCAGAAGAGCATTGCGTGTAGGAAATTCACTACAGTGCGTGAGTGCATGAGTTTCTAGACATTAAAATAGGCCTGCGTGGTTGGCATGGGTCTTTTCCAAATTCTGATTGACTTTGTCAATTATATTTCTATTTGCTTTATTTCAGAGCTGCTGGGCACTACACTCTGCGCACACAGGCAGTGCTTTCACCTAAAAAGCTGCTGCTGCTGAAGTTAATGCAAGGGTTCCTTTTGCGTATTGTTGTTGCTTGCTTACTCTGTTGTCACTTAGGTGTATTAAAAGGTGTTTCTGTGTGAGCAGCAATTTTCTATTGCACTGCATGTGTGTTTGTCAGGATAAGGCCCTCTGACTGTATGACACCAGAATTGAGAATAATACCTGAGTTTGTGTCTATGGCTAGATACAAATCCCATCATTTCCCATCCCCCAGCAAGTTTATCCAATAACAACTGGATAATTCCTTACAGCTCTTGTGGCAGAACAAGGTTCTGAAGAGAGATGTGGAGGAGGAGAGGAAGAAGGAGGAGAGACAAGTTAGAGGGACTTGAATATTGCCACTGTTGGCAGAGACAAAATGCCATGGGTAGTGCTGTAAGACAGAGGTCAGATAAACATGAGAAGTGTTTAAAATTTCTGTGATGCTGAAGAGGAACTGCTTGAACTTTGCTGTAGGGGTAAAGGAAAAGGCAAGTAGGAAGGAACATGTCTGGGTGGTAGGGAGTTGACATGTCTGAAGTGAGAAGTGAGCAGCTGAGTTAGTGGTTGGGTGGAACCAATTTTTTTTTTCTGAAGTTACAGGGAAATGGTTTGGAAAATAACACATCTCAAGCTTGCATTCCCTGAAACTCCTTTTCCAGCTTGAATCATAAAAGAAAGTTCAGAAATCAGAGCACAGGTTCTTGTACTTACTATTTCCAACTTAACTTAAACTGGAGAACATTTGCATATATGTCAAGTCCTCATGAGGATTGCAGCACAATTGTTCAGAATCAAGTGTCTTTAGATGTATTTAATCTTGAAACATTCACCCATCAAGACACAAATGATGAAATCACAATTGCTCACTGTGCTTACATCTATTTTTAAAGAACATTTTCTCCCATGTTCTATTGCTTTTTCAGCAGCTTTTTTGTGAATACTATCTTGTCCTCACAGCACAAGAGAAGTGGTTTGCTGGACTCCCCAAATATGTCCCTTCTCAAAGTTGAATCCATCCCTACTGAGTTCAGGTATCCAAAGGATCACAGTGTGACAGACTACTTGTTTTTATCTGTGGCTGGCAAAGAGATCATGCCCAGTCGTGCTGAGTTAAATTCTTGGTCACGTTTGCACACAGGCTGAGCTATCATGGATCTTTCTTAGGAGGGAAGCCTGATGTCCAGGATACCAGGTTTATTCAAACGGTCCCAGGTATTTAGTAACTAGCAGCTGGGACACTTCTTACTGTATGACTCACTCCTTGTTAAAGACAGAATATGCTTCAAAGGCTCTGCCAAGATTTTTAGACCTTTCCATGGACACGTGTTTGCTACTTTGGGAACATGTCTTCCTGTTGTGAGTGTGATCTTTCATTCTCCAGTCACCAGGAGACAGGAATCAGATCGGGAGACTTCTGGCTCTGGGAGGCAAAAGCTTCATAAGAGCCTGGTGAGAACTGTGAAACACTTGGCTGGGATGGCAATGTCCCCTCCACAAGATGGCTCACCAAAATGCCAGCCTGGTCCTTGTTGGGGAAAGGAAGAGAGAGAGAGAGATGAAGTGTGTTGTCAATATGTTTACCTACTTGAGTTAGCAAAATGCTATGACAGTGATGTTCCTAAATGGCAACTTCTCGTTTACTCATTTCAAAGAACTTGGAGGATTTCTTCTTTTTAACTGACCAATACCTGTTTTTAGGTTGCCTTTTGCTAATTCTTACTAGTAGCAATCTTATTAACAATGCTAACAAAGCTTTTTACATAAAGCAGGCTGTCTTACAACTTGATTTTATTTTTTTTTTGAGTTATACATTTTAATTAGTAATAAGCGTTATGAATGAAGATGATTGAAACATTTCATCACTACATACTTAATCCTTAGATTTGAGATGGACCCTGGGGAAAGAGTTTGCATCTGTACCTAATGGCACAAACACATCCTGGCTTTAATTGTCAGAAAACAATTCCATAATTTCTCTTTTAGAGAGTCTTCAGTTATACAAGCATTTAGAAACCATTTCATTTAACCAAAGCTTGTATGTATGACAATGCAATTGTCTTGGTGCATATGTTCTCATCCTGTTAAATTTCATATAATTTCTCTAGGATCTCAGTCTAAAGGATTTTTCTCTTATCATTCTTTGGGCTTAATTTTGTTTTGGAAAATCAAGCTCTGTGCTCTTTTTGTTTCATGCTCTGTCATTTAATCAGACAACAATAATTCTGGAATTGGAATGTGCTTTCTGTTATCCGGCTGATTTTGATGGATTGTCATGCGTTGGTTTGACTTTGCAGGGGTTGAATATAGCATTGAAATGTTTTGAGCAGTTAACTGAACAAACATGCCATGGAAACTAGAGAGAAAGGTCACTGGCAGTGTTTGGTGAACAAAGCTTTGCAGGTTTTTGGTGGTTTTTTGTTGTGTTTTTTTTTTTTACTTGAGAAAAGCTTTGAAATAGTGTATTGTAACACAGTTTGCAGATCACTGAATTATGTACTGTACACATGGTTAACGATTTATGGGGCCATGAGTTATTTAATCGCGTAATGCATATACTTTGTACGACAAAGAAGCAGATGAAAACTCTGAATGGAAGGAATTGTTCATCCTCTGAATGACACACATTATATGCTGTGTTATCAGAAAATAATATGGCTTTTTCCAGCCAAAAGTTGTCGTTTCCAGTGACCATTGAAAACATCAGTTAAGCAAAAATGTGTAATAAACAGTGCCTTTCATTTGGGGTGTGTTAAACAAGTGCAAGGCGAAATAGAGTGATCTCAGATCTCTGGCAGTAGGCTCTAGTGTTGTCATTGTCATAAATTTTGTTGCTTTGCAGAAAGGGCACCGCCTGCAACAAGGCACTTGTTTTTAATACCTGTTGGAACTGAAATGTGTTCTTGCTGTAGAAGAGATTTTAATCCTAATGAGTGGGAGGTGGTAGATAGCTGTAACGATGCGTTGCAGAATAAGATATAAAGGGTAAGGATAACCAAGGAAAAGCATTGTACTGTTCACAAGAGAGATGACTTTCCTGGTGTTGGCACAGCACAGCACACTGGGGCTCTTTTTCTGGATTGCGATTTGTTGGTTACATAAGAATGAAAGGAAAATGAAAGGAAGAAAGGGAGTGAAGAGCATGATGAGGCAGGAAAACAAAGGAACTGATTAGAGGGGAACAGAGGTAAAGTGCAGATGTGGGAAGCAAAGCAAGTCTCAGGTAAGAGGTGTGATGTGAGGAAGAACTCTGAAGTTCTTACGGTTGAGGAAAAGCCTTAATCTTCAAAACTGTGTGGGACAGATAGTTGGGAGTAGAAAGGGAAGATCAGTTCTGACACTGTTACAAAAGGCCCTGTTTTTTGACAGGAGAGTAGGGGACATGAAGGAACAGGGTCTTGTCCCACTTATTACATCTCAGTGTCCATCCCAGCACCTAGAGTCACAGATCAGATCAGACAGGATGACAAGAAGTCCTTTAAGAATAAAAACAGAGGTGTTGTGTCAAAGAAGGGGTCCACAAAGGAAATAAAGCAGTACCATAGGCTTGGACCCTTCTGTGTACCCTAGAAGAGTACACTCGTGGACCCTTGAGGGCTGATCACGCTCAAGAGCCATGGATACAACTAGGCCCTTGGCCTTCTGTAAACTGAGACAGTCTGAATGACATGTTCTGGATATGAGTAGTGTAGCCAGAGCATCACTGAGCACTTCTGCTCCTCTAGAAGGCTAGAAAGCTGCACTGAAGTGACTGACTGTCACACACAGCAGTGATGATATGCCTCTTCTTCAGGTACATGTTCTTTTGCTCTCCTCAAAGTCTGAGGACAGTGTACAGTTTTCTCCAGTGTCGCTGCTCAAAGCAGCCTGGGGAGCCGCATGCCCTGCTGGGTGAACAGAAGATGTGATCGAGCAATGCAGACAAGCGTGGAGCCTTCTCCATGCCGCAGTGTCTCCCTGCACGCAGTGGAGCTGCCCGTGCCCTGCTGTGAGGCTAGCTCACAACAATCCGTTTAGGTCAGATTTTTCTCTGAAGCTGGAATGCTTTCTGGGAAGAGCGGGAAGTGCCCCAGCCTGTCAGAATGGCATTACTGTATGTGTCCCTTCTGGAAGGGCTAGGCTCTCTTTATATTCTACATAACATTTGGATTTTATTTTTTTTTTTTTTTAATTCCTGAGAAAGCATCCAGCTTTGAAATTTTCCCCGTATATTAAGATGCACAAGTCTTCCTTCATTCATATTTCCAGCGTCTGACTTCAACAAAATTCCCTAAGGTTTTCTAGTTTCAAATT
This sequence comes from Limnodromus scolopaceus, assembly GCA_028565335.1. NCBI lineage: Eukaryota > Metazoa > Chordata > Aves > Charadriiformes > Scolopacidae > Limnodromus > Limnodromus scolopaceus. The sequence goes on along the minus strand of JAOXNO010000041.1, from coordinate 55,516,562 downwards.
GTACTTTTGAGAATAACGTTGACTCAAATATCCCAAAGCAATTTTAATGTTCTCCAAATCCCTCAAAATACTGCAGCTAGGTCCATGCAACTAGCTTCAGAAAGCCACGTGAAAATGCAAATGTTTGCTTTCTCAACCAGAACTGAAAAATACCAAGCATTTCTAAAGGAGAAACAGAACAGTATGTTCTACTTGCCTTATGTATTTTATAAAAAATGCATATGTAAAAAAATGAATATAAATTCATTTAGGAGCAATTGTTTCATAAAAGAAACATGAGTTCGCTTTGGCAAAGATGTCTATGATTTATGGTTCATTCTGTAAACTTGGCCAAACAATTTTCTTCTCCTTTATGATTGGAGAGCAGAGCTGTTGGGGGCAGGGAGTTACAGGATGGCATCTGTTCTTAGAGCAACAGGATTATGTTTATTCATGATTAGTTTATGCAGAAAATGCATCAAAGAGTTTATTTGAATTTTTGATAAATTTGCCTTGTAGAAAATAAATATTTTTCTTAGCTGGACCTTATAGGAAAAATCCCAGTAATGGCAAATGCAAATGAGAAATAATCTAAATTTAAAGAGCTTTTTCTTTTTTCAAAACCACTGGCAGTCAAAGTAGGGTGAGGCCACATTCTTTTTAATAAAATTGTGGGCTTTTCTTGTCCCCTTTAATTCCATATGCATATTCCATGGTAGTCAGTAGTGGTTTAACATGTAGCTTCTTCGTGCATCTTTACTAAAAGGAAGAGATAAGTTGGTCAGTATAGTGCTCTATAGCCTTCTTTCCTTGCTTGTTTTTTAGCGTTGCATGAGGTTTTAGAAAGTGCCACCAACCATGCCAGTTTTCCATATTTTTGACTCTATGTAAATTTTTGCAGAGAGGTAGGGGGAGCAAATGAAGGATTGACACTGGTATCTCCTGAAATGTTCCCTGTTTTTTTTAAGCAGCTTGATTTTCCTTATAGCATTGCCAAAAACCTAACAGATGATGTTTTCAGGATCAGAGACAGGAGATTGAAATGTTGCTAATGTCTGTAGCACTTAAGTCATAGAATTCTGTAAAGAAATGTGCCGTGATTGATCTGATTAATCTTTTAGATGGGTGGCAAGAGAGAAAGAAAATTCTTCACCATGCTAAATTTTTATATTTATATAACGGCTTTTTAGACACTGAGCTTAGGTGTCCTTGTAATATTCTGATGTGGATGACTTGTACTCGGCAATTTCAGTTGAATTGAGTACTCTTCCTTTCTGCCACAAAGTTTTCTACATCAGCCTGGCTGTAATAGAAATGTTGTTTTTTACAATTCTCTCCCATGAGCACAGTCCTGTGGGATCTTTTGGGAAACCTAAAGCAATGTGGCAGACAGGCATGCTGTTACTGCACAGAAGCTGTCCACTTGCTGCAAGGAGGTTCTCAGCCTTTACTCAAATTGAGGGTTCATTGCCAAAAAGCTTCAGGTTATATCTCATCATTCTCAAGATTAACTGTGATTGTGGATGCACATGGACACTGTAGCTGAGCTGGGGAAGCTCTCGTTTAACTGGCAGTTACCCCTCCCATTGTGATCTGCGGCCGAGTTGTCGATCAGCCTTCATTCGGTCTAACAAAGCTAGAAGACCTGGTGCTTATGCTGAAAGATTCCAGTCCTTCCTCAGCTTCTCACTACTGTACTAGGGCAGGAGAGCAGGTACATCTCATGTTGGTTCCACCAGCCACAACACAATCATTACAGAAATGCTAGTCTGTTTCTGCAACTCAGGTGAGCAATTGTCTGGTAGGTATCTCATGTGGAAGTGGGTCTTTCCAGCCCTTCTTGAAACTTCAAGAAGTTCAATACTTGATAAGTGGACCTAAAGATGTTTTCCTTTTCATGTAAGTTCTTGTAAGTTTTCAGTCTCTCTGGGCAGATATCAGAGGACAGTATTAAAGTGTATATGTAGATACACATGCACACAACTGATTATTTCTTTAGAAAGACCATTAAGCTTCAGCAAGGATGTCAAAAAGCCAACATAATGCACGCAACCAAGGAACAGAACTGGTCAGACATTACAATAATATAGTTTTAATTGGGGAGGAAACAGACCTAAAATAAAAAAGTTTATGTCACTCTCTAGTCAAAGATCAATGAATGAATTTGTTACCAAAATTTAGAAAATTCAAAATATTTGATCAAATCTATTTGATTTTCTCTCATTGGAAACCTGCTAAGTGAACACCCAGAACAACATACATGAATGATAGCCTTCCATATGGTTTGAGTTCCAACTTTATGTTTATATTTATTTTCCCAGTGCCTAGAATACCACACAGAACTTAAAGAACATATTACAATTAATTATATCATGTTGGAATAAATAATTTCCTAAATGTACACTCTGTCATGGTGGCCACTGATAAGGAATTTAATTTGAAACTCAGCTCTTGGCTTCTGAAAAATCAGCTTTAACTAAATTGTCGCAGTCATTACATGTTGTAAAGCCTCTATATTTCACACTTCATTTTCTATCCAAATGGATGGCAGCCTACTTCAAAGGGAAAGAAGTAAACCTGCGGTCAGAGCGTTCACCTGAACAGCATGCTCTCTGAAGATCCCACGTCTGTCAGTTGCACACATTTTGAATTCCTGCAGGTTAACAATTTAATTGGTCAAAAATCAAAGGATGTCCAGTTGAACTCTACCCCCGTATAACAGGGTCAGAGATTGGGGGATAATGTTTGATGCTCCACCTTTCCTGACATTTCACTGTTGCACAAAAATGGGAAAGATGTTTCCCAGGCCAGAAATGTTAACTCCAAGTGTTCAAAACTTCCGAACATGAAGTTTATATGGAAAAGAGAATTTTAGGGTCCTATTTGTGTGCCTAGTAGAGGCTACAGTACAAAAAGTGAAAATAAGATGCTAATTTGTACCTTATCATAGTCTGTAATAAGTACTCAGATTCTCATTCAGCCCCTTTGGATGGTCTCAGACTGTCTGCTAGGACTTTTCATGGAATGCAACATGGTAAGCATACAGATACTTCAAACTTAAGTGGCAAGATCTACATGACCTTCAACATTGTCTGGGTACTTCCTTTTATTATTATTTTTTTTTTTTTTAATATATTGAGATTCTTGAGTGAAATATCCAGAGATGGAAGGTAGGAATTGTTGAAATAAAACTGATAATAGAGTTGGTATGTATCTGAATGGAAAATTAAGGTTCGTTGCTGCAATGAGGTTTACTACCTAATTACTTTGAACAATTTGCTTTAAGTTGCATCTTTTAAAACAGAATCATCTTGTGTGTATATTCTGTTCATGGATCCATGGACAAAGTGCAGCTGCTGTGGCTGAGGACAGGGGCTCCAAACTCTCTCCTCCTTGCTCTCCTCTTTTTCCATGTTTACTCCCCTGGGCAGTGGGAGGCCACAGCCTGGTCTAAAGTGAGCAGAAGGCAATCACTGGGTCATGCTGAGGTTCAGAGCAACACCGGGCTCTCCCCCACCTTCTTGCTGCCTTTACTGGTCCTGTCAACTGAAAGGGAATGCAGCAGGAGATTTTTGCCAGCGGTAACATCGCAATCGAGGCTGTGCTGTCTGGGGCCACAGTGTCAGAGTTACAGTGTGCGTGATTCATAAATGGTGAATTGGCAGGAGAAATGAAAGCTGCAACTTTGCGGTGGTCGGCTGCATACTGCTGTTTCACCAGATGTCCCATTTTGAAGAATGGTGTTAGGCTGTCTTCATTTCAGTTCATGCAATATTTGTGCCAGCGCACGTAGTGTGCAGCTTATAGAGAGGGAGATGCTGTATTGCTGTGAGAAACGTGTATAATGGCTATATAAATTGAATTTGTATGGGGACCCAAAAATTCTATTCATTTTTACATTTGTTGTTATTTTTTCTTTCCCTGAACCAAACTTGCATTGTTTGGCACTGTGTCACAACTGATAGCAGTGTTCTTTGGGGGCCTCAATGTCACGTGGAACTAATAAGAACTTTATCTGATCAGAGATTGATCAAAGCTCAATACCTTTCAACTTGGCTGGGCAGGTAAGGTACAGGAATTTTGAAACTGTATGTTTCCGTCACAGAACTGATTTGGGCTGGTTATTGGTAACACTCTTCATATGTTTTTAAAATGCTTTTAAAATCACTTGTGTTCACATAGGAACCATTTGCTTCCCTTTTTGAAAAAAAAGAGGAGATTCATCTAGATAATCAGAAAAGTATGGTAGAAAATATAAATACTTAAGACTGTTAATCATTGCTCATACTAAAAGCAGTAACATACATTTTTTTGAGTATGTGTCACAGGAACCCTTGTTGCCAAGAGGGCCAATGGAATCCTGGGCTGCATAGGGAAGAGTGTGGCCAGTAGGTCAAGGGAAGTCATTCTCCCCCTCTACTCTGCACTGGTGAGGCCACAACTGGAATACCGCATCCAGTTCTGGGCTCCCCAGTTCAAGAGAGACAGGGAACTACTGGAGAGAGTCCAATGTAGGGCAACTAAGATGATTAAGGGATTAGAGCACCTCCCTTATGAGGAAAGGCTCAAAGAGGTGGGGCTCTTTAGCCTGGGGAAGAGAACACTGAGGGGAGACCTTATCTACGTTTACAACTATCTAACGGGTGGGTCGAAGGAGGATGAAGCCAGACTCTTTTTGGTGGTTTCCAGCAGTAGGACGAGGGGCAATGGGCACAAGCTGGAACATAGGAAGTTCCATTCAAATATGAGGAAAAACGTCTTTACGGTGAGGGTGCCAGAGCCCTGGAACAGGCTGCCCAGAGAGGTCGTGGAGTCCCCTTCTCTGGAGATTTTGAAGACCCGCCTGGATGCAGTCCTGAGTAACATGCTCTAGCTCTGGGCAATCCTGCTTCAGCAGTTGGACTAGATGATCTCTAGAGGTTCCTTCCAACTCTGACAATTCTGTGATTCCGTGAGCCGACCACCCAAGACAGACTGGATAAGCGGAGCCAGCCTCTGGTGTTTTGCGTTCTCTGAAGCAGACTGCAAATGCAGGAGTGTGAGGCACGTGCCGTTTGCAGCTGTACGTGCCGGTGCCTGAGACGTAGAAAGGAAGGAGAGTGTGCCTACAGGCAAGCGCAGGGCAGTTGTATGTATGACCTGTAGAAAGCAGAGGGACGGAGCTCTTTTGGAGCTCTTGAACTGCTGAGCAGGATGCGATCTGGTCTTGTATATGTGATATTCAGCAATCCAGATCTGTCATAAATCTTATTTAAAAAAGCAAGTTTGCGCTGAACAATGTCTGTTAGCATGAGCTTCTCTTCCTAACAGCAACTAACTAGTAAGCCCTTAAATACCATTCGATTGAATCAAAAAGAACAGCATATAGTTAGAGACAAACAGGTATAGAAAGTCCAACTTGCACGTTATGTCACTGAGACAAATCACATTCTTAGGAAAATAAGCTTAGCATGCGAGCTTTCCAAGGTTTCATTCAAGTAAAAAATAGGGTTCTTTTAAATGTTACTCATTTATAGGAAAAATGCGTTGATTTGAAGAATTCTTATTTTCTACTCAAGTTTATAGTCCCTTCTCATTTACTCCTTGTTCAGACTATTCATGCAAAATCTGAAGTGTTACACAGTAACAGAGACTGGAAATTTCATTGTTTATTTTTCAAGCTTGTACCCAACGCTTGGTCCTTTTCAAGTTATAGCTATACTAGTTGTATAGCTTGCAAAACTGACCAACCATGGGGTGGAAAGTGATTATATAAAGTTACCCTTCATGTGTCCCATCTTTCTACTAGCTACCCATTTCACAAACAGATATTTAAACCTGGCTTGGTACAATATCATTGTTCTGTAGCAGGTGTCGATTGGAAGTTTTTTATATTTCAGGATCCCTTGACCTTTCTTCTGGGCACACGTACAGTGTGTTAATGATGAACAATGTCCACACATCAGCACTAATTCAAACTTGAGCTCTTCCAGAGTTTGAAATATGCATGGATAAAGTCTGTGCAGATGGTCCTGAATTTTAATATATAAAAGTCACAGTAAAACAAAGTTAACTTTTTAAATTCTGCAATAAATCACAAAAAGCTGAATATGATCCTCTGGATATCTTAATTAGATGAATTTCTTTCACTTAATCAGACATTCAAAGTCAAAGGGACAAAAGGCACTGCCTTTCTTAGACACTAAGGCCTGAATAATGTCTCAGTGGTCAGAAGAGTTGATCAAATTACTTACTGTCATTCATGTTTATATTTGATTGTATTCTTTTTCTGAATAATGACGTCAAGATCACCGTTTCCTTTTTTTTTTTTTTATCAGTCACAGTCAAGAATATTCCCAGCAGCTTCATTTCTGGGCTTCTTGCTGCCACACAAGGATTTGGCATCATGTACAACTACACACGAATATTTAAGGAATGGTCAGTTTGCAAGCTGAACTTCAAAGATGGGATATAGCAGAATATCCACAAGATTATCCACATAACCCGCTTTCATAGGTATATCTGATAGAAATTTCTGGTAAGAAGAAGGGCAGAGGTGAGAACATGGGGTGTCCCTCGGGCTCAGAGGGGTGCACTGCACCTGCTGCGTATCATTCAGAGCTCAGGCCCGTGGGTGCCTGAATTCACACAGAGCACATGGGGGCCTTCAGACTTGAGCAACCAGACTCTCAAGGGCTCCTATTTAGCACATGCAGATGGCACTTTTAAAAAACTTCACATATGGCTAAATTAAGAGGGTTTTTTTTAAATGAGGAAATTAATAAATATCTGTCTGCTTCAGGGTTATCTCTATGCTGAATTTCCATGTTTCTTCTCCAAATCTTCAAAATGTTCCATTTTGTTTTAAAAAAGTGGTTTGTGCTGGCAATCTCGACAGATTATTCTAACCTTATTGAAAACAGCTGTGACATTTTTGCTGAAGTGGGATGTCTTTGGATTTGTGTGGTTTTTTGAGTATTTTTTTAAATTAAGCCAGAGGTAGAGCAGGAGCTCGGAAAAAACAGTTACAGCTATAAACAAAAGTTTTTAGAGAGCAAGGGATGGAGGGAGAGCCAGAGAGCAAGGATTTATAATGGGGAAGTGTTAGGCAGGATTGACTCTAGGTGTCACTGTGAACTGTGCCTGTAATTCTGCAGCTCCATTTCCACTTTTGTTCGGTGACCCCCACTTTCCAGCCTTCTTCCTCCTCTCTGTTTCGCCCCATCTCTTTATCTCTCTCTGACTCTCTAACACACATACACGCATGCAGAGAAGTGTATGACAAATAATAGCTGGAAGCAAGGAAATTACTGTGACCATTAGAGAACATGGCATTGATATAAGTTAATAGATACTTAATAAAAATGCTGGTTAGCTGAATAGTTATGATGTGTGATATCTCGCTTATATGAAGCCCTGGAAAGCAAATTATTTAAGAAAAATTAGCTTTCTTTTGTGCATTTGTATATAGCTACAGGTAAGAGAAGAGGGCAAAAACCAGCAGATAAGATACTCTTACAGTCTGGCTGATCTGGGTTGGCAGAGGCAGGGCTAGATTATTTTGAGGGTTACATGCTTGATTGCAGGGACAAGGAGTTTTGATGAGCTTTGAAACCGTACCAACCTGTATAGATACCCATGAAAGCAACCTCTATCTCTTAGTGTTTTGTCTTCACTAATATTAAGTTAACTTCTCAATTTGTAATTTAGAATACTTTCCTATAGGATCCACTTAGAGAATACTAACTAATGACATACAGCAACATCATTAAACACTTTAGTGCCTCAGGGTAACAAACTACAATACATCCTTCGAAGTAGCACTTAAAGGCTGTATAAACACATTCTGTCACCTTGCAATCTTTTACAGCATAGCCCTGGGAATGTGCAGGGACATAACATGCAGCAGAACAGAACAAAGTCTGCTGGAGTCACACTCTCCTTAACGTGATGAATTATCAAGATGCTGTATGTTTCCTGGTTAGGTCCCAAACAGATGAACTTTCGTAAATGAGCAAATTTAAATGCCTTATCACACATAGGTAGAATGCTGTTTTCAGGGTATTAGTAAGTCTGATGTTACTTTTAAGTGACTTTGTGCGGTGATCAGTACTTTGGCCCTAATTAGTAAAAATAGTAAGAGCCTTAGGTTTAAATCATAAACAGAAAAATAGGTCACCTAATATTTAAGTTTACCCCCTGCCAACTGAAAATTATTCCTTGCTGCATATATTCTAACTTTTTTCCTGTATCACTTTAAGTTTCCTAAGCAGCAGATTCCATGACTTCATGCTTTTTTCTTTTGAGTTTGCTTTTTTAACTGGAATTTAGTAGGATTCTTCTAAAGGGCAAGGGCAGTTTTTAAAGCCACTTTGTAAAACTCCATTTCCTTTTTGATTTGGGTTCCTCTGACAGTGCTGAATCTTGAATTTTTGTGGCATCCTGTGGGAAAGGGAAGGCAATTTGCAAATTACAGATTCTCCTGGCAAATCTTGCTTGTTGCTAGATGCAGCTTCTAAACCGTCTCTCCTTGGTTTTCATCCTTGCCTGATGGCTGCATTGCATACTGTACGTTCAATATGGTGATGACTCCGAGATGCACCCTGTCACTAATCTAGTCACTCATGGCTGCTGTGATTATCCACTGTCTCTGTTGAATTACTCTTGGACAATGTCATCAGTGTAGTCTCACCTCTGAACAGAACAGCCCCCTTTTTTTTTTTTTTTTTTTAATCGGGATTAAACAGTCAGATCTGATGACACTTCACACAAGTATAGTTGTTTGAAAACATACTGTCCTTTCAATCACAGTAAGTGACAGTGTGCACTCCACTGATGCCACAGCTGCCTTTGATGCCTGCTCTGACATGCTTTAAGATAAATAGTTCAGAGAAAAATCCTTTACAGTAGCAAACTACTTTTGCCAAATGGTTTGCTCTATATAGTTCTCTTTTTTCTCCTTTCCTATTTTAAAAGGAAAATATAACAGGGATTAAACTGGGGGACAGTTGAGTAGCCATTTCCTAGGATGAATATTTTTTTACTGGGGACAGGCTTAAATTCCTGTTTATTTAGAGCAAAGGAGTGGGTGTGAGGAAATATGTCTAAGCTCCCTGCTCCCATCTCTATGCCCAGTTTCTCTCTCACAGATATTATAGAGGCTTGTGTGGGAGTTTGGGATTTTTCAGTATGTGGGAGACAGCTACTGGCAAAGAAACCTGTGGAGCTGAGTAAACCACATGATTGCATCTCTCAAATTTCTTCTCTTGTGCTGTCCTTTGGGCGATGAGACAGGTGAGATGAGCCTTATGGACTGTATGAAAGAGAAGAAATGGCAGCACTTGGCTGTGGTGGGGCCTTGTAGGGGATTTCCTTTGTGCATGGAGCTCCCTGACGGCTTAGGCATGCAGGGGCTGGGCGCCGTGGGCTCCAGCTGGGGTCCCCCAGCAGCAGGAGACAGGCAGGGAGCAGGTGTAGAGCAGCAGGAAGCAGTTGGGTTCACTCAGGTTATGGTGCAGACTGGTCAAGGGGTCAGGAGAGACATGAGGGAGGGACCAGCGGTGTGTGTGTCATCGTGTGTGAGGAAGGACTTCTCTGGGGAGCCAAAGAACACAAGTCATGGTATGGGGATCTAGAGGGGAAACATCGGTTTAAGCCAACTTTTCATCACCCCAGATTCATACCTAGTCCCAAGTCACGGCAGTTCCCCACGCGCTGCCTGTCTTATGTAGTAAGAAGGCCTGAGGTCACTCGTGCTCCACCACTGGTCTATGTGGTCATTGCACAAGAGATTGCCGGGATACCAGAGTGGAGCCTGTGCTGACCTGGGGCATGTGGCAAAGGCCAGGTGATGATTGCTCCGTGGGGACTGCCTGCACGCTGCCAGGCTGGGCGACAGAGGAAAGATACCTTCTGAGACCTGCAAGTTCTAAAGTTCCAAGAGAGAGCTATCATGTGTTGTAGGAGGGATGTAAGGTTGTAGAAGATACTTCTCTGCAGATCTGGTGAAGTGTGGTGGTGAAGTGGCTTTTGTAGCACATATTCGCTCTTACAGCAGAATTTAGGGATGAGGAATATTTCCAGCAGGGGAAATGGGGAGGAAGAATCTTACTGGAAAATGTTCTTAATCATAGCAGAAATTTTCAGGGTTTTTTTTCTATTTTTTTTTTCTGTAACATTTTCTGGTGCTGAGTGCAAGTAATGCAGCATTTAGATTGTCTTCGTCTCAGATGATTCAATGAAGGTCAGGTCTCGTGAAGTAATATTTTCTTTCTTATCTGCACCTAATCAATCATGTCATATATAAAAAGTCCAAGCAGTTGTATCGGTGCTTTACTACAATGTAGCAATATTAGACCAAACAAAATAAACTAATCACATATTAGAAATTATTTTAAAGTGATACTGAAAAAAAAAAAAAACCCAAACAAAAAAAGCCAAACACACAAGCTACCAAATCACACAGATAAAATAATGCTCATTGGTCATTACAATGGAGGTAGTTGCAGGGTTTTTCCTTCTAGAATATTTAACTGGCTGGTTTCTAATATTTCTTTTAATGTTTGCTTTTGCCTGGCAGGAATGTGATAAAATTATGCAAAGCTATGATTCACATAGAACAAACACAGATTGCAAACTATATAATGTTATCCCAGCCTGCTGTTTATAAAGCAATGAATATGCCTGCTAACTCTGTATGCTGATGATTTTTTGCTGCCAGGTTTATATCTGGATGAATGACCTTTACTTTTTCTAATTATTATTTTACACAAGCAAATAATTTACCTTTATAATCATAAGCAATCATCAAGAAAGACCATTGGCAGGTGCTGGCATATTGTACTGTTCATATCATTCAGTAAATAACCTTTTTCTGGTTTGGGTATGGTTTCTAGGCCTTAGATGTTGCTCTGCAGAGAAATAATGTGCATTAAAACTTAAATCAAGGCAAATTATCTCAATTGTTTATATACGAGTTCACATAAAATCACAGGCTGAACTAGTTGCTGATACAGGTCTGTTGGGTAAATGGCCTAATGGTTCTGACAAAGCCTCTACTGAAGAGTGACTCTTCCCACCAGAGCAAACAGTTGTCAGCCTTACAGAGTCTTAGGACTTGGAGAAAATCTCGGTCAATGCACCCAGAAGGGCATTGTAACCAAGTGGTCAGTTTGCTCAGCCATAGCCAGTTAAGCAGAAGCATGTGAAAAGGCACTCAAATAGTTTCTTCACTATTTGAGTCTTTCTCAGTGTCTTAAGGGTCAGACTCTGTTTTAAAGCACTTACAATAGAATGGCAGTGACTGAATTGCTGACAGCATAGCATGCAACCTTGCTCAAGAAGTGTAGCGTTGGGCTAAAGACAACATGGGGTAGTTCAGAGACACCTGAGCTGTTTCAGCAATAACACTGAACTTTCATGCTTCAGCTCTTTCTGATACAGCTGCTTGTTTCACAAACAGGTGTCTAAAACTGCTGTGAAAGTCACTTCAGCTGCAGACTGAGCAAAAGTCTACTGACTTTTCATGTAATTGTATAGTGTCAAGTAATGATGTGCACTTTACTGTCACTTGGGAATTACAACTTGGGAGCCCCTGATCTTTGGAAATGAGAAGAGGCCCATGCTTTAGGGGAGCTGGGAAAGAAACCTGCTAGAGGGTGCCCTTTGTTTCACTGTGTTTTCACTCTGTGACCAGTTGTGCTGTTGCTAAGACTGCTAGCAAAAGGAATAATTCAGGTGTTTGTGTTATAGGATTTTTACCAATTTTTTTCTATCTGAAGAACAAATTAATTGTTTTTTTTTCCCAGTGAATACATAGAAATGCCACAAACCCCATTCTTCCTGCAGAATCTGCTGCTGCTCTGCATTTCTGCATAAGAGCGAATATAATAGCCATGTGACACGTTGACAATAGTAATTATACCCAGAGGGGCTGGTAATTTATGTTGGGTAGCAGGTGGTATCATTTCCTGGTTAGTCTGTACCCTAACTTGTTATTATCTATGGCCATCAGCAGCTAGAGTGACACCTACAGAGGAGACCTCAGAGCTCGCAGCAGGAGCCAGAGTTGTTCCATTTGACTGTAGATCGAAGGAATTCCTACCGTCTTTCATACTGTGCGTAACATAACTTTGATAACGTAGTAGGCAAGGCAAGGCATGACTCATCTCATTGACTTTCCCCTCTTGTACATGACTTTTTAACGGGTTATGCTTGACAGAGAATGTGTCGCTACTTACTTTCAACGACCATCATTATGCCACTGACTCAGTCATATATAGCATGCCATCTAAATAACTATTGTCCCTAAGGAAATATTTTTTACCACAGTATTTCTTTGGTTTGGCAAGTTACTTCATTGCTTGTTTCTGAGATGAGCATCCCATTGTTTTGGGAGCTACACACACATAATTAAGGACAGTCTTGCTCTGACAAGCTTTTGCCCTTAGAAGACAAAGAGAGGAAAATGTTTATTCCATTTTGCAAATGGAAAATGGATGTGATGAAGAGGTGAGGTTAAGTAAATTGCCAAAGAAGGTCATGCAAGGAATCTGTGACAGAGCAAGAATTTGATAAAGATCTTGAAAGAGCCAAATACAGTAGCCTTAAAGACAAGATCATCCATATTTCCCCATTATTTTTTTTGCCAAGCCTGTTCTGTTTCCTTACAATCCTCCTGAACTCTTATAATCCAGATCAAGCCATTTATCACTGTCCTAAAATTGTAGAACAATCTCCTCAGTTTTGTGAATCTCTCTAGACTCCTAAGCACGTGAAAATCTAGATCCATAGTTGTCTTTGATCTTTGAAGTTTTGTCAGTTCCTTCCATTTCCAGTTTTAGCTTTGTCACCTAATTTCTTCCAGTTCTTCAATCCCTCCCTGATCCTTGAAATTCTTGCTTTTTCCTTCTTCCTTCCCTTACCAGCTCTGGTAATACTTTTTCTCATAACTGGTGTCATAAACTTGTTTTATCTCTTCTCAGATCCCATCTACTTTCCCTTTCCTATATGTTCTTCTGTTCATTTTTTAAATATCATTTTCTGAACTGCCTCAAAATGTAGCCATTCTTTATGTCATTCACTTATTTTATCAAGTGAGAAGCTCAACATCTGAAGTCCTGCAGGATCGTTCTAATCCTGTTTATCTATCTAGAATCAAACAATAGAGTTTTCTTGGTCACAGGTCCAGGTCCATGTATGTGATCCTGAATTGAAGGTCTTTGCAGTAGCTTCCTTTCTGCTTCTCTGTGGTTTCTGTGCTGCAAACATCTACTGTGCATAGATATCCAAGCTAGCAAGTGTACCCCCTTGGAACTAGAGCTCTGCCTAGCACCCCATATACATGGGTATAGTGCTCAAATTGTTCTGTAGGTGAGACTGTGGGTTCCTTAGGTAGGTAATTGTAAAGGATTTACCCTACACTTGGATTCTTGACATTTACCTTTACAGCTATTATGATCCTTGAGGTGATCTTTCTTTTAATCCATGGGGTGGAAATATTGCTGAATGTGTTACATATTTTGTGGGGGGTTTTGAGGATTTTTTTTTGGAGAAGATTTTATTTTTTTAGGAAAACTATAGATAGAGTGTTTAAAGATAATGGTGAAGAGCTCACAGTGACTGTCATGGATATCTTTACATTTTTCTTTCCTTTGCAACTAGAAGATGACATTACCAGAGCATTCACAGTATTCCTCAGACTAAGGTATGGAATGCTTAGTATAGTGTCATCTTTTCTGTTGACGTTAATTAATTGCTAATACATTAGTTTCTGTAAAATACTTATATAGGCTCTTACATCCTGAATGCTTTAAAAGCATTTTACAAAGAGTGGTCTAGGACAAGAAATGAGGACCACCAATAACACACTAGGAGCACAAGAAAAGTAGTGGCCAGCGGAGAATGTATTTCCCCCAGCAGGAAGACAGTCAAGATGGTGGGTTTCACACCCGACTCTTAAAAATGGTGCCTGGGTGTTAGTAATGTCCATGTGTATTCATGAGCTTTTAATGCCGTATGCTACTGAGTAGAGTTAAGTGAACAATCCATGGCTGGTCATTGCCAGGTTCACCATGTGAGGGTGAGATGTGTCGTTTAGATGTTCCACACTTCTTCAGTTGTGCTGTAGGAAATAGAATGCTTGTATGTGAGCTACCAAAGAGGAGGATATAATTTGTAATGAGACCTTATCCTGGAGAGTGGTATTGAATCTTCCTTTCATTCAGTACAGGTTCTTGTGGAAGTAACTGTTCTTCTAGACTGAGAGTTAAGGAGGCTTGCCTGGGCGTCGGGATAGAGAAGACAGGCACAAAAGGTCTGTGTGTGAAATGAAATTAAAATCTGCTGAGGCCACATATTTGAGAAGCATAATTTGCAACATACAGGAAGAACTAGACCATCTTCAGGACTGAAGAATTGGCAATGGAGTTAAATTTGTGTGAAGTACACAAGGTCAAATCACAATTCTTTTTCTATAAGCTCATTAGTTGGCAATGACAGAGGAAAAAGAAACGCGTAGATACTTCACAGGACACAGCCTATTGTGAAATAGCCATGTAAAAGGCAAATGTGATCTTAAGATGTTTCAGATGAAACATTTCTGTTGATGATAAGAAAGTGTGAGTGTAATTGAAATGAAAAACCTTTCTTAGTGGATGAAATAAAGGAATCTGATTTGCTTAGCTTAGCAAAATAAAACTTACAAAGATGTTAGTGACTAAAATCAAGGAAGAAGAAAAATAACTAATAATAGCAGTGGCTGTGAGTAAATATGGACCCAAATTAGAAAACTACTTTGCCATCAGAGGGGCATTTTTCTGGAGTATCTTACCCAAAGATTGTGTTTTCCCTGAGAAGATGGTAGTGTCAAAATGTGAGACACTTTTGAACGTTTCCAAGTAGTTATATGAGTTTGCTGCTGCTACTGAAACCTAAACCCAGCATCCCAGGAGAAGCCATTCATTTTTGCATTCTACTGCCATAAAGTTTTAGCTTAATTTAGGGAATCCGTAATATTCCAGCACTTTTTATTTTCTCATATATCTTTTTGTGCACTGAATAATGATCTTGAATTTTAATGTCAATTTAAGAGATTTCGAACTAGCTGCTCCCTTCTGAGGTTCCCCAATTTACCAGCAGTAGCTGAATGAGCCATTCAGTTTTGTCTCATATCTTGATCTAGTTTTCATATCAGGAGTACTAAATTCTGTACCAAAGTCAGTGAAGGAGCCTGAGTACTTACTGATAGTACAGTTCCCCACAGGGACCTCTTGTACCCCATCTAGCTGAATTCAGCTGCAATCCATTTTTCAGTTTACGTTTTTTAAAATTTGATAATACCCGAGGGAATTAACTACCTAATTCTTACTGAATTGCAATGTGAGTTGGATGAATAATTTCCTTAGACTTGTTTGAAAATCTCAGATTGTTATTCCAATATTATTCATACTACTGCATGTGTGTTCACAGCTAAAAATCTGCAACAAATAAGTTTCTGGAATCATATTAATTACAAGAATATTTATTTGCAGAATAATTTATAAACAAAACTCATACCTGTATTAGGTAGTATAGTTTTTTTAAAAAGTAAGACTGAATATTAAGAAGTTGGACACACTGGTTTACATAACAGCTACAGATCATGCAACAGCTGTAATTTCCATACTACTGAACTTTAGGTGAGGGGAGATAAAAAAGTTGTGACAGAGGACATGCTTTGAAGTTTCAGCCCCTGATTCTGTAAATTGGTCAAATAAAGGTGAACGGCATTTATCATAAAGCAGACTAATTTTCTGTCTGGATTGTTCCCAATTAATAGTTTCTTCAACATCATGGATGAGAATAGGAAGTATGTATGTCAAGGGAATCGTATTCCCTTGGCAGAAAAGGAACAGATGCATAACCTGTAAGTTTGCATATCCTGTTTTTATTGCTGTGGGACTTGCCAGTTCTAGGGTCAAAGCAGTATGCTAACTAGTGGGAATGGAACAGAAAAGGAAGGTAGCAAGATAAAAGAAAGAGATGAAATCAATAAGAAAGGGTTCAAAACATATGTCTGATGAGCTCTTTCTAGTAGATAACATTGTCAAAGAATAAAACTGAGCTGGAGGGTAACATGCTACCTTTCTGTCCAGTCAGTTCACTAGAAAAGACCGTATTTGATTCAAAGCTCTGTAGAGACATCTGAGAGATGCTGTTTTCCATGATGTGCAAGAAATTCTGAAGGAATTAAAATACTTTTGGTGAGTTATATTATGCTGTGTTCTTCTCATCAAGAAGGGGACTGACAGAATTTGATGGTCTCTCAGTCTTTGGGTTTTCTGGAGATTAAGGTATTTCATATAATTTTGTGTGAAAACGGTCCTGGTCTTTTCATGGGAAGGTAAGACAGTGGATAAGTTACCACCACATAAGAAATTTTGGGATAAAACCCTATTCCTCAAATGAGAATTGCTAACAGAGATTCTAGCACGATTAGGACAGCCCTTTGCTTTCTACGTGTTTTGGGGTGATCAAATCTTTGTGATATCGTATCGTATCACACATCTTACAAGTGTTCAAAAAGGCCTATCATAAGAAGTTTGTCACTTAAATCACATTTTGTGATATCTTCTCATAGCATTTTCAGGTCAGAACAGTATAACAACTCTGTTCAGGAGTTGCAAAGAGGGTGATCAGTTTTACAAACAGTAGTGTAATTCTTTCCACTGAATTTGAGGTGTTTGTGGAAACAAACTACTTGAGGTACTCTGTCATTACTGCAAAGCCCAAGGCACTTTGAGGGCAGAACTCACATTGCCTATGTAAGTACTGCTTTTGAGATTAATTACCCTTGGTGCTGTTTAGAAAATTAGCTTTGATTAGACACCTAACTTTCAGAGGGCTGGAGTTAGGCAAGAAGAATCCAGCACTGCCAGCCATTTCCTCTGAGACCCAGGGGTTGAGGACTGGACAGCACTCACCACACACATCTACTCGCTGGATAGATCCTTACTAGATCTGCTCTTGATTGAAGAAAATGTACTATCCAGGCTCTGCTTGGCTCATGAATAAATCCAAGTCTTCTATATCCTTGGGTTTTCTTTTTTTTTTGGCTCAGCCCTTTATTCTGCTCAGAACCTGATTCTCAGAGTAAAAGGTTAATGTTCTTTGGGTCTGGACTGACCCAGGATCAGAGCAGTTGTTTTTTCCTCCACTGCAGTGGGATGTGAATTCTGGGCCTGTTTGAGAGCCTGGCTTTACATGCAGCTCAGGTTTAGATAGAGGAACCTTGTGTAGTGCAAGTCCTCTGTGAAATTAGGTGACTCTATGTTGAAAGAGGCAATTTTTTGATTAAAAGAAATAAATCTGATAAAAGCATGTGTTTGTTTTTGGAGAACAGCACGACAATGTGTATCGTTTTTATCTGTCAACAGCCATCACCTTGTCAGAGTTTAGCTGCTGTTGATTTATTACAACCTACGCAAATGTATAATTGGTAGGCTGGTCCTCAGATCTGCAGAGGAGAGGCACAAATTTGGAAGCCAGATGTCCCATGGTAGTGCACTAAAAGAGAGAGATAATCACCAAAGAGCTGAAGAGCCCTTCAACTCATTACTCTTACATACACTCTTAGCCTTAAGATTTATCAGTGTTTGTAATGAAAGCATCTAAAATGAAACCAGCTTATTAACTTCGCTAAAGACACCATCTTCCACTCCCCACAAATAAATCTTTTATCGTAATCTGTACTGCGAGAATCCCAGTTTTTTAGTCAGAAATAGGGGGGAACTCACTGAGGCGTGCTTATTTAGCATTGCTGTCCCAATGCCCAGAATGACCTTGACAAAGAGAAAAGACTTTAGAATTGGAAATTTCCTGGCAAAATAACGCATGCAAAAAAAGTATTACTCTTATTTGTGGAGTTCAGGGCTCATTCCTGGAGTTATTTCATCAGGGCTTTCTGTTATTTCTGTGCCAGTACTGAAGGCATGCAAGCTACTCACAGAACTATGGTCTCTCCTTGATGTTTACATAGCCAAGCCTTATGGCCTTGGTATCAAAGACCATTGTTTCTGCCAGATGAAAGACAGAGAAGTTGTCCTGGAAGAGCTCTTCTCCACCTGAGGTGAAGGAACATTAACATTTGAAAATATTGATTTTTACTTTTAATTCCCTTTTAATCACAGTGGGGTTTATAGTGTTTGGGTTTTATGAGGAGATCACGGCTTTTCAAAGGTGGTGCTATTAACATGGAAGTTGTTCCAGGTGTTGTAGTACTGGCTGGTAGAGGGCACATCAGTGACAATCTTCAGGAGACTGCAGAGAGGACTTCTGTAGAAACTCCACTTGGACTGGAAAGTAGGGACAGGAAAGCAGAGCTATAAAGGCCGTGTGTATACTGTCATTTGTCTTTTCCCTCTAATTCAGTCCTGATCTGGAGAGAGGAGAAAGCTATATGTCATTAAACAAGTCTTAGTGGGTTCAGACCAGGTGATGTACGTCCTCTATTTGCCTCAGACAACTACATGTACATCTTTCTAATGTGATTAGGCCGTCATACAGGGCACAGAACAATTTATTATTCTGCCTGAGAGCGCCATGTTCCTCTTTAAAAAATTGTTACTCCTGGAGTTGGCAATTACTTTAAAATAAATTTACCAAAGACAAAATTGTGCCTCTTGGGTCAGTAAATGACTTCCCTGTTTTTTCTTGAAGAGACAAGGTGTTTATAAAAGACCTCCTTAGTTTACTGTGTTGGGTTTTTCACTTTGAATAATTGTCCAATTAAATATAATTTGGAAGTCCATGCTAACCTACTGCTTGTATTGTACAAGTAAGAATATCTCTGAAAGATGTGCATTAATAAATCCCACTGAGCCCTATCTCTTTTTAAAAATGGCTCCTTTTGTTTAATTTTTAGAATTTTTTAACAGGGCTCTAAGCCTTACATTTGGAAATGCTGCTGTTTTCACACAAATAATTTATACAGTTCATTCTTTCAAATTCTGTAGAAAACAGTCTTATCATTTATTGTAAGTTAGCTTATTTTTTTAATATATTTTTTTTAACCTATTGTTTAGATTTGGAACATTTTACAGTCTAAAAACCTTATACATTCTATTTTTTTTATTATTTGTCTAGGGATTTCTATTTCTACTTTGCAATGGGGAAATAATATGAAGTTAAGTGGATTTAGGACTATAGGCTACATATAACTAGGAAAAAAAAGTTGAAATTACTTTTACTAGACAGATACTTAATGTAGACATTTTCTTTCTTTTTCCTTTTTTTTGGGGGGGTGGGGTTTTTTTTTTTTGTTTTCTAGAGGATCAGGATTGATAACAATTCATCTTTCCAAGCAGGTCAGGTAGTTTGTGTGCTGGAAAACTAACAAGTGTAAGTCAGCAAAAGGATAAAAGAAATGTAATTAAATGTAGCAATTAGATGAAGTTCTAGAAATCCAAGATGGAATTGGTCAATAAGACATATGTAGAAAGATAAAGAAAAATTATGTTGCCTTATGTAACATGTTCCATAGCAACATATAGTCATGTACAGCGTAGTGGTCTGAGCATGGGGCTGGTAGCAGGACCTCTCATTTTGACTCAAACAAAAAGAGCATTGAAGTTTCTTTATCTACTAGGATCTAAGTCACTCCAACTCCTTTTTTTTCTGTGGCTATAAGACGTTTATTCCTAATAGGAATATAATGAATATCGATTAGCTAATCAATCTAATAAAGATTTTTAGAACTGGGGAAATAAAAAAACATATAGGAGAAATTTTATCTCACTGACATAGTAAAAACGAGTAGCAATAACTGCCATAAAATGAATCCCTAAAAATATTTTATGCTGTTGTTATACTTTTAAATGTAGTTATCATTGCTCTTATCGTATAGAAATATTTTGTTTTGATATAGGTAGGAACAGACGTGACATTAAATTGGCATTAAGACTGAAATTAACTGCCTTCTGTATGTCCTTTATATTCTGGCTGTCTTCACTGTCTAGTGAAACATAAGGAGTTGGAAAGCTTATTTGCTTTTCCTAGTCTATCAATGCACAGGACACCTAATTAATATTGAGGTCAGTAATACAATCTGCTGTTCCTGAAAATTTAAGATCCAACAACCATTCATACACAAGCATAAATCCCAGCCAAGTATTTTCTATCTGTGGCATCCAAAATAAACAGAAGTTAGTCAGTACTGCCCTCTTCAATATAACACCATCCATGGACAGGAGGGTGCATGTAACTGTACATGCATAAAAATAACTGTAGAGATCTGAAGTACCTTATTCATTTCCAGCTGAGATGGGGAGCTGGTTAACTTCATTGAAGATTGACTGAAATAGAAGTGGACTTCTACTGTCCAATAGTTTGATGACTCTTTCCTGAAGAATTATGTTCTAACAGATAAAAGAGCTTGGTTGCATCACGGAATCAGGAGGATGTGGGATATCACATCTTGCTTTGGGACAAAGTGCCAGTAATTAGAGTAATTACTGGGACAAAGTGCCAGTAATTAAAAAAACTGTTATCCGAGCAGTACAGAGCCACGTGCTGTTGCAATTTTGGGAATGAGCAATAGGATAAAGAGTAGATTTTGAAAAATATCTGTTTAGCGAGGATCTAGAGACAAGCAGAAATTATAAAGAAGTAAAACTATCTCAAAATCAACATTAAGGATGCTAGACTTTTCACCAGTTTTTAAAAAAAAAGATACAGAGAGAAAAGGACTAGCCATACCTATTTTGCCTCCTTTGCTGTGTGCTTACCTATAGAGAATGCAAATTATCCGTATTCTGCTTTGGGTTCATGTATTGATTGCATTAACTGTACTTGCAGTGAAGCTAGCCATTAAGTATATTCCTCTTACTTCTGCTAGAGTTGTTCCATTTTCCAGAAATATTTTTTATGATGTTTCAGAAGAGAGCAAGCTAAACGTAAGCCCTCCAAAACTAGGTGGAAGGATTGGCTTAAAGCATGCACAAGGTTTCTTTTGGAAAGATGGGAGAATGGCAGTTTGGGGATAAAATGCTTCCCCAGCTCCCTAGTTGTCTGCCTGACAGAATGAGCAGCAATGGCACCTGCAAGGTTTTCATACATCCCTGCTGTGCTCTACATCCCAAAGGTCTGGTTGCCTGCTGGGTTAAACCACAACACCAGGGAAAAAGTAGAAGCCAAAAGTTTGTTGAAATCATGCTATTTTGTGAAATAGTACTGTGGTGATAAATCAGAAAATTCAGACATTTTTTTAATCAGTATTTTCCAGGCAGCTCTTATTTCTTCTGTCTCATAAGCAACTTTACAGAATGCAGGGCTCAGTTCATGCCATGGTTACTCTGTTAATCGCTAAA
Organism: Limnodromus scolopaceus; assembly: GCA_028565335.1. NCBI lineage: Eukaryota > Metazoa > Chordata > Aves > Charadriiformes > Scolopacidae > Limnodromus > Limnodromus scolopaceus. The sequence continues at coordinate 55,495,260 of JAOXNO010000041.1, read as the reverse complement.
ACCTGCCTTTCTTCTCTCTCTTTTACATAAGCATCTATTTCACAGATGTTTAGCTAAGTGATGATAGTCTGAGGCTTGCAAGAGTACATAAGCAAGACATCATATCTCAGTTTATGCTGAAAAAGTCTTGCATGAGATGTTCTTACGTTAATAATCTTATCCAGGTTCTCCAAGTCAGGTCAGGTGGATTCTGACAGTACTTCTCTGAACCAAGCAGCACATTTCTTATTTGGAGTGGCAAGAACTTGCCAGTGTCTCATGTCAATGAGATGCACTAAGTACTGCCTGAAGAGCGGAAGCGGATTTCTAGAATGGAGTTTTGTAGGGTTGGACCTGGGCAATGGTAATTTGCTGTTATGGACTGTGGATCTTCACTGTCCATCAGTGTGTGGGAACTAGTAATGCCTAGCAGAACTTTTATCAGTGCCAGGAAGAAAGGAGTTGGAGTCTGGTTTAATGCACCACTTACTTCTCTCAAAGTACATTTTGTTTCAATGCGTATCAGCTCTTCAGGACCACTGTTGTGCCAAACAGATAAGCAGTTTGTTATTATAGACAGGACTGGTGCTTGAAATCCTGAGGCTATATGTGGTGATAATTGTTTGTTTTCAGTGACTGGGCCAGTTGACAACTTGTAAAATTTTTCAATTTCCAAATTAGCACAGTCTGAGACAGTCTAGGATAGCTTAATGGAGAGGTGAATGGAGACAAAAGCCCTGTTGTTGCTCCCTCATGTTGTGTTTAGATCCATTTATACAAGGTACTGATAGAATGTTAGGTTTCATTATAAATCAAATGATTTTATAATAATTTTAAGTTCAAGCACAGACAATTATTAGTAGCCAACAGATGCAGCAGTTTGCACAGCAAAAGGCCACATGGATGATTAAGGACTTGGAGCATCTGACGTGAGGAAGAGCTGGGATTGCCTAGCCAAGAGAAGGCTCAAAGGGATCTTATTGGTTTGTATAAGTACCTGATGTGAGGGTATAAAGAAGACAGAGATAGACTCTTCTCTGTAGTGCCAAATGATAGACAAGAAACAATATGCACAAATAGAAATACAGGAAAATTTTCACATAAGAAGAAAACATTTTATTGTGAGTGTGGTCAAACACTGGCACAGGTTGCTGAGTCTCCATCCTTGGAGATATTCAAACCCCAGCTGGACATAGCCCTGAGTAATGTGCTCTAGTTCGCTCTGCTTTAAGCAGAGCAAGAGTGGACTAGACAATCTCTAGAGGTGACTTCCATCCTCAACCATTCTGTGATTCTATTTCCTATCAGAGGCCAAGTTTCTGGTGTGTCATTCAGTACTAACTGAAGCCGGCTGGTGTCTTTACACCTGCTTCACTGAACACGATTCTGGTCAAGAATGAGAGGAAAAAGAAACAATATTAGCTGAGATATATCTATGAAGGTGGAAGCCATTGGTCTCATTCATTTTTTAGTTTATGAAAATTTATGAATTGTGTATCATAACAGTATTAATTACTTTTGCACAAAGGTGCTTCTGAGAGAGTTATACTTCACTGGGGCATTGGAAACTGTGGATTACTGTTCTTTAAGAAAAGTTGAAAGAATTGGATAGTGTATGTCAACATGATGGCAATTCAGCTTGTTGAATGGTTTAGGAAGTGAAATGAGTGAGCCAAATGCAGTACTCGGGAGACAGTCAGCACCTGTAAATTCTCTGCCTTGCTCTGCTACCAACCTGCCATGATTAATAAGATTTCTGCTGTAAGCTGGAAATAAGAGACAGAGATGTCAATGGTTAAGAACTGTGAACTTGATATGTCAGTGGAAATGGCTGAAATGGCTCTAGGATGCATAAGATAAAGTCTTGACAGTAGACATTAAGAAAGTATTGAATGATCTTGTTAGTCATGGAGCAACAATACAGTTGTGTCTTCCCATGTTTAAGAATTAATTGGTTTGGAAGAGATGAAGCCAGAGCTTAACCTTAAAGAGGAGACTATGTGCCTTGTCTTGTTTAACTCTGCAGAACAAAAGCTTGAAGGAGATAGTATTTTTTTTTTTTATCAAATACTGAGGACAAAAGCTGGAAGCTGGTAAGAGGAGTTTGAGTTAGAGGTCAGTGCTGGTGCACTGGTGCATGGGTAAGAATTAAGCATGAAAAAAATGGCCTGCAAATAAAGAGATTTTTTTTAATCCTTCGAACGGCCTTAGTGAGAGTGACTGGGAAAAATGACCAAAGTAATTTTAAGATGGAAGTGGTAAATTTGAGAAAGAGACTTTATGATGCCCTTTGCTATGAAAGGGGGAAGGCAATTCCCTGGATCAGGAGATCACTTGCAGTCCTGGGTTCCTACATCCTGGGTCATTGGGTGGGTTTCCTTCGAAGTCTGTTCTTTACACTTTGTTCCAAAGTGGTGGCCTCTTGCTACCATCTGTCACCTACATCAGGACAAAATTGTGTCTTTCTTTGTGAGACATAGAACGTGTGATTTGAAAGTTAATGCAGTATTTGTTCAGTGTATTTGCATTTTTGTGCTTGATGCTAGCAGAAGATACAGCCCTAGATTCCTCCTCTGTGGGCTATGATTCACCTTCATTATAAATATTTTACATCAGCCTCATGTTTAATGATGCTGTTGGAAGAGAGGAACATCTGGATTCTTCTACCAGGTACCGTAGCTGGATCTTACAAGTTGTATGCATTGCTTTTACTGTCCCTATTAAAAATTAAAACAGGGAAAAATATGCTTAAATTCTTCTGAACAGCCAATCTTGAAATTACTATATTAAATTATTATATAATTCCCACTACTGCAATATTTGAATAACGCCCTACAATATTCATGTGTATTTGGAGGAACTGATGTACTGAAGAGATAAAGGATGAGTTCAAGGTTATAAAAGAAGTCTGAGGTAAAAGAAAGCCTGAATATGTCTCTAAGCATGTCTGACTAGTGCTGTCTACTGGGCTATTAGAAAAGATGCCATCTTCTTGAAAAGGATGCTATTTCAACCTCAGTCACTGGATGTTTGACTCTTCTTATGGAATCATCTGTAATTTTGATTCTTGAGGAGATTTCTCAGTTACAGCACAGGTCATTACTTTTGATATTTTTGTACATCCAGAAGAGGTGGCTTCCTACCTAAAAATACTTTTCCTGTTCTTCATAACTATCTTTTATTTGTTTTCTCAAGTACTATGTTATGAATAGCATGATAATTGTCATTCAGATATTTACATGAGTTGTATGCAGTGTATTGTCTTCCCTCAGTATTCCTGTGGACCTTCTGATCAGTGATTATGTAAAGTATTCACAGAAATGGAGTGCATAGGGTGATGCAGGGCTTGGTACTAGCCTGCTGGGCGAATTCTGACTTCATCACTTAATTGCATCACTTACTTGGAAGGATAATTGTGGGAATAATTATTCCAAGATATCCCCCTGGCTCTATCCATATTGATATCAGAACTACTTTATGAAACAAGGTAACTCGAGGCCAATACAAAACCTATATGTCAAGAAAGTTAGAGTTTCTTCTGCGTCTTCCAAGATCACATTTTATGTTTTTCAAAACTCCTTTGAAATAACTGAAAATATAGTTACTGGTGTCTAAACGTCATTAAAAAGCATTAAAAGTCTGCTGCCGATGATTTCATTTTCTGGAATTTTATGTAGTTAAGCTACTAATGACCTAGACCTTTTCCTTCACACTATAGAAGTGATGTTAATTTTGTGTGGTAGAGACTGAACGCTGGGGCAGAGCACCTTGTGTGGGATATAGAGAACCACTGGAGAAATTCAGCTCATTACATCTGTGATGGTGTAGCTCAGGGGATGGTAGTAAGACAGTGGAGGGTTTATTATGTTAGCATTAGTTTGCTGGTGCAGTCTGCTGATAGGTGTAGTTCAAATCCTTTAACACAAAACAAAGTCTTTTAAACCCTGCTCTTTCAACAATTCATTTAACAAGAAGGAATGCTTTGAAATTAGTCCTTGGATATCGTGTCTTCAATTTACGTCCTCAGTGCAGTTAGCACTTAATATATCCCTTTCAGAAGCAGATTGTCACTGCAAAGTGTCTGTACACAGTCTGTCTAATTCATCCACAGAGGTCCCACTGCATTTCAATTGTGTCTTTTCTATTGCTTTTAGGAGCAAAGCTTGGGGTTCTGCACATTCTTGCCACCTTTTTCCACTTCACTGAAATCATTCACTTGATTTAAAAAACCCTACACAACTAAATTGATTCAGTAAATCCCTTTTTCATGTACAGTAAGTGGTTTGGTGTAAGGCACAAAAATCTTTCTACTTTTACACTTCCTTTCATTTCATACAATTGTCCTTAGAAAAGTAAGTCTATAAATGATAAAAAAAAATACAAAGTGGAGCCAAGTTAGAAGGAAAAAGTTTTAACTAGCTTTTTTGTCAGGCTTCAAACAATGCTTTCTCTGATTCTGACTTTCTCTTTCTGACCAGTGTCTGTTTACTTTCACTTGTCATTAACTATATGTATTTATCAGGGTTTGCAGCCATCACTGGCCTATTTGATACTTCTCTTTTTAAACAAAAACACCCTCAGAAATTGATACGGTAGCCAAAATTATATTCATAAAAAATTTAAGAAAGAGCTCTCAGCATTAAAAAAAAATTTTTTTTGAAGGAGCTGAAAAGAAAAAGGTCTTGGAATTACAAGCAGTTAGACTTGGGTTTTTGCGTAATGACTCCTGGTATCCCACTGTGAGAAGACTTTCCCCAGCTTCTCGTCTGCATTCTTCCTCGTTCCCTGCGGGAGAATGAGTTGGATTTGTCTGCCATATTCACAGCAATCGAGGTGATCCAGGTTGAAAGAAAATCAATAAGATGTGTCCATTTATGCCTCACAAAGGAAGAAAGGTCTAAAGAACAGACATGGGACGTGATTCAAGCACTAGAGACTTAATAAGACTTCTACTTGTGTTTGAAGGGGATGGTAATTTATATTTTACTTTGAACTTTTTTTTATGCTTCATAACTATTGGGATTCGGGCTGACATGGGAAGCAAGGAAAAGAAGGTTTGATGCTGTCTTAGAAGACCTAACCCATTTGGGAAGGCCATGCTCAAAAGTTCAAAAAATTTTGTTTTAGAAAAGATTAAAGAGACATCATATCATCATACTGATTTATCGCTATTGATAAAACTGGTTTAAAGTATTTTGGATTGGGTTACGATAAAAAAAAGTCTTTCTTCGAGAACAGCTGCAAGTTTCTCATTATTGGATGTCTTTTCTGTGTGTTTGATATCATTTTGCTTAGAAATAGAGGAGCAGTCATAATAGGTACCCTGGTGCCACTTGAAGCTTTGTCAGGGCAGGTCCCCAAAAGTGGTTGTTGTTCTGCTTGATGTCTGTCATGTTAGCCACCAGGATCCTGCTGTCCCAAGGGTGTACTCTGTCAGCCTCAGCAAAAATGCTGTCTCGGCTTTAGCGTGCGTTGTTTTTTCAAGCCAATCTTGTGGTGTACTTTTGCAAGTGAGATGTAAGCATGCTCTTATTCAGCAGGAATGAGAGGACCTGAGGGAGTTCTGGAAAAAAACCCCAAAAACTTAAAATAAAATAAACAAAGACAGGCTGCAGGCATGGGTCTAGTTATTGCAATCTTTTTGTTTTGTCATAAAAGACAAAAACGAAAGCAACCCTTCTTACCAAAGGAGTAAATGGCCTCAAATATTATGTTTCAGCAAGGCATGAAATAAAAGCTTGCTGATCAACGAGGTAGTATGAGGAAATATTTTGGCTATACATTCACATCAAAATGAAGGCTGACACCGAGCAGGCCCCAGATGAAACATCTGAAATGTAGATGGTGTACCTGAGGAAAAGGAATTCATATTCTGAAATCTGACTGTTCTTGCTAAGTAGCTCTTTAAGAAAGTTTCAATTATAAGAGATATTTCCAAGAAGAAAATTGTACTTAGTGCTTTATGCAGGATAAAGTTAAAGGTGTAAAGAGGATAGAGACAGATTTAGAGCCCACTTTAAAGGTATGCAGAGGTTTATCGTTATTAAAACTACCATTTGTTCCAAATCAGCCCCTTTTCACTGAATCTTTGGCAGGTTTTTGCAGTTTCATCCAACTTTGAGTCTTTTCAAAATAAATTGCAAAGTGAGTTTGAGAAGCATTCAGACTATTAATGGATTTTTTTTTGAGGCTTAATGGGTATCAAACAAGATTTTAGTGAACACGGCCAAGTGTGCCCATTGCATCGTTAAATGAGCAAAGCTAGCATTTAACTGAGATTGACTTACACCACTGTCCTTCACTTTCAAGAACTGTACTTAAGTGGGGTGAGATCAGAATACCAAAGCAGCCCATGTAATGGGCAGCAGCAAATTTTTTTTAAGGTTTCCTTCATATGCATTTCAACACACTGCTGTTGTGGGATGATCACTACTAAAGTAATTAATAAATAAAAAGAGGTGCTAACTAAGCAATTGTGCAACAGTCAATGAAAACCAACGTGGGCCAGGCTGTATTGCCTGGAAAAGAAATGTAAAAATAGATCTCAGCAAATTGGAAAGGGATTGGATGGACCAGCTGACCAGCCTGCCACACAGAAGTGAGGTTTTGCTGTTTACAGACAGCTCTTTTGCCATGGAGGATCTGAGAAGTGTTTTAGTATCTCATTTACATAACAAAAGAGATACAAAATCAGCTTTGCATACAGGGGACTACACAAGCCTGCTACTGAGTCGCACAGGGCAGGGGAGGCATTGAGAGCAATGACTGCTTGCCAGGCCCCTGCCAAAAGTAACCAGCAACCACCAGTAGAGGTATTTCATGGCCGTTTAGGGCTGGTGATCTGATATTCTCCAATGACTGTTGCCTCTTTGGCTTATAGCAAACAAATGTAAATAGCTGTCCTGCTTCTCCAGAAAGTCCCACCAGAGAGAACCTAGTTTCTTGGCACCTTGTCCTACCCTGCCTTTCATTCCCCGGGGGCATGAAGTGGGTTCCTCTCACACAAAGCCCCAGTGACAGTAAGTGGGAGCCTGAGGTTGTTTCTATTGAGGGGTGTTTCTGTTCAGCCTTTTCTGGAGCTCTTGGCAAAAGTGTTATAGAGTTGCTGGACCACCCTCACTACTGTGCTGCTTTTCATCCTTCCTCCTGCAACTGGCCTTAATTTCCACATAGCTCTTCTTTACAATGAGTTTCCTAACTTGTGGTTTAAATAAGTAACTGAAGAAACTGATGATTCAGGGTCTGCAAATTCGCCATTTCTGTAAGCTATTATTAGGTAGACAAAATCTCCACAATCCCACCTGTGAGATCTGCAGACATTTTTATGTGTGTGTGTCCCTGGTAGGAAGGAGGACTCCTGAAGTGGCTGTAGAGGAGGTTTGCATCAGAAAGGGGAATGACACCATGATTTCAGCATTCATTCATTGGTAGAACCTGGGAGTCTGGAAGCCCCAGTATAGTTTTATGAACAGTGTTAAGTGCATTGTTATTTCTGGGTATTTAATTTTCTGTTAATACTATTGAAAGGAAAGAAACAATACTCTGAAAGGACAAAGAGATCTGTGCTACAGCAAAGCCATGGGCCAGGCTAGAGCTTTACTTGCAAATGGAAAAACATGTTCCCTCATCTGTGCATAGCCACTGTAAAGAGCTGGCCAGCAGTGGTCTTGGCACTCAGGGGTGTGCTGCATTTTCTACCAAACGGCTGTCCTTCCCAAAAGCAATTTTTCAGAGAGAATGGCGTAGGTTGGATAAAATCACTGTTCCAGCCCCCTGGGGCAAGCTTCCAGCCCCGACTGTGTGCATACAGGCCTTTAAGGGGGCATGTATGTCTGTGTGCAAGCCTGCAATAACAGGGTGTCTTAAGCTGCCCTAAAGAGGTGTCACAGGTGTCTTTAGAGCATCAGATATTTTTATGTGATGCAGGAAAAGCAGGTTCATTCACTGCCCATACAGTCTCAGCTGCCACTGAAAGCTAGCTCCAGTTCCCAGAGGAAAATACTGTATCTACATGGAGTATTCGCCCAGTTGTAGGACTATGTATTGATGGTGATCCCTGACTGTTTCATTCATTCTGGGGGAAATTCTGAAGAAAAATGAAATGGTTCGGTTTTGTTGATGGGTTTCCTGATTTGGTGCAGCATTTCTGCCCCAAAGTAGCAAAAGCTTAACTGAATAATGGTGAATGGGAGATATTAAAAAAAAAAAAAAAGAAAAGAAAACCCCACACCCCAAGCCCCAAAAACTTGGAGTATGTGAGCTCAGTTCTCCTTTACAGAAGAACTGTGAGAATTATTCTTCTTTATTAAAAAGAAACTCTCATTGGAATGCAAATTTTGATTTTGATTATCTGTCACGGCCTGCTTTGAAGTTTTTCAGACAAAAATAAATATCTCCATAACAGAGAGGATTATAGTAGTCTTGTTTAGAATCATCTGACTAAGAGTGACATCTAATCTCAGAATATATAAGGTTTTATTGAGGCCACAGAGACTTTGAAAGAGCTTGACTCTCTTCTGTTTTGTAAATTTTCTATAAATGGTTTAATAAGGTTTTTAGTTCAGCCCCCAAAAAACAAGGACTAAAACATTTCCATCAACTATATTGTTGAAGAAATATAAAAGACACATAATTCAATTTAAATAAAGCTGTAGCTAGGTTATATCATCCTTATCTCAGTGAAAAGTATTTTCTTTTACAGTCCTAAATAAATAAATAAATAAGTATCTGTGACTCGGCTTTGAAGGCTTTGCTTGGATAAATCAGGTTTTGGCAGCTCTGTAATTCATGAAACAATACCTCTAGCTCTACCGGAATGGGAGTGGGATGTTTCAAGCTTTATGATTCTGTTCAATTCTGGAGCGTTAATGGGGCTATTTGTAAAGAAAGAAATATAATGAGTTATCACAAAACACAGCAAGAACTCTAGAAAGGGGCAGCTTCCCATCCATCACCCATTCTAGCGTATTCACAAAAGAACAGGGCAAGAAATCTTGTGAGGACGGTGGGGAATTTTGCTTTTACTCTAACCTGACTTTCACAAATTGTGATGGGCCTGGAACATTATTTTCTTTACAAAATGACGCCAACCCCATCCTAAATTCAAAGTGGGAGAGTGTGTGACACAGATTTTTGTGGAGATTTTTTTCTACCTTCCTCTACTATATGCTTGAGAAGACATTATCTTAATTAGGATTTATTTATGAAAATAAAAGTATTAGATCATTTTTATCTGATATAGAGGCTAATTCAGGATGCTGACATTGCCATATTTCTGTGGCGCATGCTGGTAGGACTATAAGTAAAGTTACCTGTCGTTTCCGTTCTCTTCTCCTCTATTTTGGAAGTTTATGACTAAGCCTTGAAAAGTTGTTGTGGGTTCACACTTTGACATATGAGTTGGAAACCTGAGAGCAATTTTATTTCAACATTAAAAAAAAAAATTTTTTTAAAACGCACACTGAGCTGCTTTTTTTTTGGTTTTTTTTTTTGTTTGTTTGTTTTTTAAGTTGTAGAAGCACAAAGAGAACTAAAATCTTAACTGGTGTGTGTTGTGATGTAGCTGCAGTCCCATCCTCTCTCATCACACTTGGAATCCCTAATGGAGCCAAAAGAAGGTTTTGAGAGACTATGGTTTTTAAGAAGGACTGAAGGTTTTGCCCCAAAGATAATGAGATAATTAATGTATTTTGTAGTATAGTTCAGAGGCTGTGAAACAGCTCGGAGTAATGAAATGAAACATGCATACCAAAACAAAGGGCACAGCAGGAAATAGTCTAAAGTACATGATAATCAATTTTCACATTATAAGCTTTTACATCTCTTCTTCCATATATCCCATTATAATAGGTTCTGTTGCTTATTAAAAATGAAATTGAGATGTCACTAACTGTGGAAGATCCTCAGGCAGCATAAATTAGTCTAGTGGCACTGAAGTCAGTCACTCCAGCTGTGGATCTGACTTGGGATCCATTCACTGTGATCAGTTTTAATCTGCAATCGAGGAGTCTCTCTCTTAAAACTTTCTGTGTCCTGAAGGCTGGAAGGCTAAGGGAGGCTTTTTGGAGCTTCACAGTGTAGAAACAAGAGCTCTGCAAAAGCTTTAGGAAGAGCAGAGAGAGCTTCCCACCCTCTCCTGATACTCGGGGAGTAATGCTGAAGTGGACCCTCCGGAGGACCCGATTTGCATACACTACACTCCCCTTTCCGTAGGGCCATTTCCTTTGGTAGTGTATTTCCAGTGCTTACGAGTATCTGGCTTGGTACCATCATCTGGTGGATATTGGCAAAGGAAAAAAGACGTTATATTTCTCTCAGCTTGCCTGTGGGAGAGATTGTCTTTGTTATGTACAAGGAGATACATGAGGTAGATACTGTTTTTACAGCTGAAGTGCTTTTCCATTTGAACATGGCAAAAACTTACCAGTTTCATACAGAGTCCACTGTACTAAGTATATGCACTAAGACCTTTATAGGAAATGAAGCTCGAAGACTTTTACTGCAGAACCTCTCAGTGTCTCACCGTATGAGATTCTCTGAGCTGGTGCCCCTTCTCCTCCCTGCCTCAATAGTTTTTCCCAAAGTTAAACCAGGAAGCAGAGGGAGGCATTCAACCTCTTATAGCAAGACAAATGTGGCCTGAAGAGTTTTAACATTTAAATAAGGTACATCTGAGACTCCACCCTGTGCAGTGGTATCTGAATGGCATACTTTTGACCCTAGCTTGGTTGTCCTCCCAGGATTCACATTGCCTTTGCCCTTCCTCTTCCTTAATGCAACAGACATGGACAAACCATTTCAAAACTTCTGCAAATCCAGTGCTTCCAAGACAGTGCTGAGGCTCTTGCTGCTGAGGTTGCAATTAGGTGGCATGCTCATTGATCTCTTATCTCGCAGAATTTCTACAGATCTACAGTCCTGACCAGTATATTTTTCAGTGATGAGTCCCTCGTGTTTTCCAATGAGAGAATTATTTTTAAACCCGGGCTTTATGGGATTGTGCTCTCTATAGTATATAGGTATATCAAACAACACATGAGAAATGACTCATGTGCTTTGACCCTTTAGCAATCTCCTTAACACTAATGAAAATAGTCTCAGCTGTCATTCATCAAGTATTTGGCTCCATAGAAGTAAGGGAAATTCACACGTGAAGATGAAAGGTTATGGCAAAGTATTCAACATGCTGCATCGTTTTGAGGCAGCCATTTCACCATGTGCCATAAGACCAAAAGCAGGATAAAAAACAATGTGAAACACTTGATTTCACAGTATCATGTAGCAAGACTTGAGAGGCCAATGCACCGTGGCCTTTAGAGTTGGTAGTAAAATGCTCTGAAGGAGGTTCTGTTTTCTGCAGAAGAATATAACCTGTCCTCCACAGCCATCAAAGCATTTGGATACAGATGGGTAAGATGAGTTAAGCTGATTCTTCTTCCCTTAGAACAGAAACCTGAGATCTCTGCTCCCTTCTCACTAATGCCAAAAGGCTATGGTTTGCACAACTGTAAAATTATATACAGGTCTTGATTTTGTCAAGTATTGAATTCTACATAGTTCGTGCTATCAGTCTTCATGCAGCAGGATCTGCAAAGATTTTTATTTTTCCTTCCAAAAAAATAACATTTAGTGGCTAGTGGCCATCACCATATAATTTACCGTCCATCCTTCCCTTCACAGCTAAACACTGTATACTGGAGTATTTTTGCTGGTTTGTACCAATGCCATGCTCAGTATAACCAGTTGTGATCGAATGATCACTCACTCTATAGTGAGTCACTTGAGGGACTGTCTTGTCCATAGCATCTCATTGACCATGTTCCCACTCAAGGTGTAAGGTGAGAAGGATTCAGTCTCAGTACAGCATTGGAGGGGACTCAGAGCACTACTGGATCCTCTCCTGTGTCAGAGGAAATGGTGATGACTCTGTTTGCCAGCAACCAACCTTTTAGAGGCAAACTTATGTAAGTCTAAAATGCTTCTAGCTGCAATGGTAGAAAAGCAGGGCCATATGCTGAGCCACCTGGCTGTATGGAGGACTTACTTGTAAAGCCCCATGGCCAATGGAAGGAGATTGTTCAGGTGGCTTTGAGGAGGAAGCAGGCAGGATTGCGTTATACATTATACATTTCTCAGGCAGAGGAAGCATATTAAGCCTACTGAAGAGAGATTTCCAAGTCAAAGTTATATCAGTCTCTTATATACATTCAGCACAACCTCCCTCCCTCCTACTTGCCTTTGGGGAAGAAGTGTTTTCTTCTTTTGCAAGTTTTGAAATGCTTTCAGAGCCACAGGGAGAAACCCTGTGGGACAAGAAAGGATTTGGATATATTTAGAAATATTACAATATAAGCATTAAATGTAGAGGATATTACTCTTCCTTTGATTTATGAGGACTAAAATGTAACTTTTGGCTGCAGCCAACATTTTGAGGCAATTACATAGTACAGAGAGGTATAAGAAAGTGCCCTAGCTCTTTGCCCAAATACTAAGGAACTGAAGCTGTGTAGTAGTTGAGTCCAAATTGTTTGTTTTTTTGCCTTTCGGACTTTGAGTGTCAGGGTTTTGAATCTGATCTCTGTTGTAGCCCTTATGTTGTCTCTGCAGAGATCACAGCAGCTCTCCCAAAGCCAACTTGAACAGCCCTTTGGGGAATGTCCTGCTGGTTGGTGCTTTTCCAAACAATGCACAACTACTAAAATGACTTTTTTACAGTTCCTTGTATCGTGCTTCTTTCCCCTCCCACAGTACAATATGGATGAGTGTGTTTGAAGAGCTGTTTTAGATAAGATATGGGTAGCCAGCTGTGCTCTATTCTTACCTGCAAAGAATAGCCCTTACAGTTAGAGGTTGGGTACTGTTCTAGTTCTTTAAGGACTAGGTGAGTCCTGAGACATACTGAAGCTCCTGAGCGTGACATTGTTTCTTCTCCTTTTCTGACATGCACCAGGTTTTGACACAGCTCTACATCAAGGCCTTGCCATCTACCCAAATCTCAATTCATGATCTAGACAAGCAGCACTAAGTAATTCACATATATATACTGTAGGGAGCATTTTATTCTGGTCACTTCTGAGTGTCCATTCCTTGCCCCCTAAGTGCTGCTCAAAAGGACAAAAAACACTTAGAAACACCTCTCAGCCTCTGAATGCTAAACAGATGATTCTTCTACCCTGCTTTTATAGCATTTGTACCCCTGTTGTATGCATACACATGGACATGTGCAGGTAGTATCAGTGAGAATGCTGTGGGGCAACCAAACAGAAGAATTAAGAAATGTTTTCCAGCTGTGTGCAGGCAATAAGAGGTAAAAGGAGGAGCAATGCGTGGAGCTGGTGCCTGAGACCTGGACAGTTTGCACTGTCCAAGAGCTAATCAAGTTGTTCCTCCTGCAACAGTAAGGACTGCATCTTTCTCACAGTTTGGGGAGAAGTGGTGACACCTTTCAGGCCTCAGAGAGAGGAAGTCAGCTAAAAAAAGTCTACTCTGGGTGCAGTAGGGAAGAAAATCCATCTGTCTGAGTCACCTTAATAGGGCCTGGGGACCTGCCACTCTGTTAGACGAATTCTTGGCACAGGACTGGTGTTGCCAAGAGCTCCGCTTTCCTTCTGTCTATTGTTGCTAGGAGGATAGAGGAAAGATAAGAACTGAGCAGGGTTCTGTGTAAATGGTCCTTCCTTAGCGTCTTTCAGTTTAGCTTTCACTGACTGAGGCCCCCAAAGTACTTAGCATGAGTAAAGTTTTCAAAAGCATGAGTAATTTAGGAGATTAAAAGGCATTTTCAAAAGTGTCGACTTTTCAAAGTGCCTAATTTTCAACGACTTTCAATGAGGTTTGGGAATCTTAAATCATCTGGTTGCTTCAGTGAATAGCACTGTTGATTGCAGCGTAATGCATCATCGGCTGGTATCCTGCTTATGTCAGAGGTCAATTCTGAGTGACTCTGAGGAGGGTGTAAAAATCCCTATTACCATGCAATGGCAGGGAAATTCTTCCCCTCCCTTCCTGGAGGTGGCTTTGAGAGCTCAGAGTGCTTCTGAGTTTCTGGGATAATTACGTGAGGATACTGTGGGAGGAGTTCAGTCAGGCTTCTTTTTAAATTGCCTGTGTTTTCTTCAGATTTTGATGACAAATGTGTGTCATTAATGATGGTGCTGTATCAAGTTTTACTCTGGCCAATTTGACACTTTTTTTTTTGCTTCTCTTATATAGCTTTCCTTCATGTCTTTGTTCTGTTTTGTGCTAGGAGGCTCTATCTATCTATGTATTTTTATTAACATGTATAGATATAATTTAATATATAAAAACTCTCACTGTAAAAATTGTAGGTTTCCTATGTGTGTCTTTGGTCTTTGAAACAGTCATGTGAAGCACTAACTTAAATACCTTGCTGGATTGTAGGCTCACAGAGGGAGAGATGCACATTTTTTAGGAGGAGGAAGGGCTCAGCATTTGCATTTGGATGCATGTCTTAGGGCTTCAGAGCTCTTTAAACTCCCGAATGGAGCAACTCCAAAGTTCAAAGCGGTGTGATTTTTGGCAGAGTTTTTTTTCCTAAGACTACTTCTTCAGGGCATAAAATATTCTGCCCTCAGTGCATGTACATAACTCTCATTGGCCTTAAAAGAAGTTACATGCCTACATCAAAGGAAGGATTTACCCCATAATGATTCATCTTGAGCCTGACAGGCAAACACAACAGTGGAGAGCTCACAAGCCAAAGCTCCTGAGCCAGAGGGACCACAGAGTTCAAATCTCTGCTGATCAGCCACATTGCAGCTCTGATTTTCATCAGTTTTTAATTTTTGTAATTGTTTAAGTATAGTTGGGATCAAACCACGTGTTCTCCAGCTGGTAGAAGAAACAGTAGGAACCAAGCAGAGGAGGTAGCCCTTTAACATCTCACGTGGGAGGTAAACCAGGGTCAGATTAAATTGTGATGCTTTTTTCCTGGAAAGTGGATCTCCTTATCCCTGGTGTTACGCTGGAGACACACAGCCACAATATTCTAAAACAAATTAGAAATACCTTTTTATTAAATGTGATTGCAGAAAGTCCTGGGAAGGAATGTGTTAATGACTGATGATTGAATGCAGTGGTTTGCAAGCTCTAAGCAGCTTTAGTGTCTCCTACCACAGCCCTGATTTAAAATTCATAAATGCTAATCCTCCATAATTTACGGTTTAAAAAGCAGCCCCACTCACAGGCCCTGTGGCTACAGCTCTGTCAGAGTAATTATGCCGCCAAGCTGAAATTGGACTACTAACTGAGATATTAAACAGGGTAGGAAATCCTCTTCCCTGGCAGCCTACCCAATTATTCCAAATAAGCAAACAGATTAGTGAGTAATTTTCCAGTTAAATCTGGTGATTGGTGCCAGAATTGTATGTTAAATATTCAGAAGTAAATAGATTAAAGATGAAATGTCCCCTTTTCTCAAGCTTAATTTAGTGTGTATATTAAAACTTTTTAGGGGGAAAAAATCTTCATTGAAGTGCAATGCGCTTGCTTTGAAAACAGAACCTTTCCTGGATTGTTTGCACTTGGGGCAGTGCCGTTCATTAGCTGGGGGACGTGGTGCCGAGGGAACCTTGTGCCACATTAGACACAGTATCAGCCCTGCTGTTCCTTTATCCCTCACCTCGGAGGAACCCTCCTGGGTGGCAGTGCTGGGAGGCTGCACGTGGCTCTGCTCAGGACCCTTGGGGACAGCTTTTCACCGGAGGCTGGGTGATGGCCTTGTGCTCTAGGGTGCTGCCGATTCAGTATTGGCAGGAGAGTAAGTGTGGGACTGCTAGCTGCTCCAGTAATTTTTAGTAGTGTGATTTGTAAAAGTTAATGGTAAAGATGGGCATTTCTTACTCATTCTGGTTTTTGGGGGCGGGGCGTATTTTTTGTTTCTAAATTCAGTTTGAATTTCCCCACTGACCTGCCCAGAGTTTGTTTGACTGGGACCCAGAATGAAGGGAAGATGGAGACAAAAGGAAGGCAAACATGGACTCAATGCCCAACATGCATAACTTCTGCAAGTGGCAGGGGAGGATGCAGGGCAGCTAACCTGGAATAGTCCAGGAACATGAGCAGTTGGTCTGTCCGTCTGCTGCTCCCACACCACAGGCTACACATGGTCACCCCAAAGAGCTGAGTCAAGGAGAGAGTGAAGCTAAGGGGCTGTGCTCTAACTGAAGTGGTCAGGTAGCCTTCAGCAGCTGAGGCATGCTGTCCTGAGAGAGGTCTGACTCTGCTCTGGAGGTGCTGTGCTGACACTTGGACCACTTAAGAAACAAGCTACAGCTTGTGGCACTTCTCAGGAAGCAGACCTAGCACCTCTCCCCAAAAGAGCTGGGGTGGTAGATGCTGCACAGACCCAGGCTTGGTTATTTGTTGCAGGCTATGATGGTAGACTCTGGGAAGCCCAGGTGGTGCATAATGCATTTTAGGACCGCAAAATTCTTTCTAAAAGGAAGTCTGAGGGAAATGTTTTCATATTTGTGGATTAAAGCAAGGACTTGTACCTTTATGGTGGAAACGTGTACATTTCAATACGTAACAGCAGTGAGGAGGGGGAAGCAGCATTTGAGGAACAGGAATAGTTTTAGCACCTGATGGAATTTGCTTGGATGCTGTTCCAAGGATCTCAAATACTATGAACAATGTTTTATGCCATTTCTAGTGTTTTCTCTGAGGTACTAAAAGCTTGTTCTTCTAAGGAAATGTACAGTCCTCTCATTTGGAAAGTGAAGTGGAAGGAGCAGTACTTGCTTATCAGGAGGTTGAGGTACAATAGCCCTGGGGCTTAGTGCTTTGTAGTGCCTCCTGAAAAGGCAGAGCTCTGTTCTCCACTTCAGGAAAGAGTTCAGCTGAAGCAGGGTAAGGAGGTTAGTGTAATAGAGCCCCGTAATATTGCTCAGTCATCCCCCTACCCAATTATGCTTGCACCAGTTCTTGTTTCTGACACTGGGGAAGGAGAGGGTCAAAGGACTTCATGACCTTCAGTGTTAGGTATGGCTTGGTGTATTGGGCAGGTGAGAGGAGCAGTTCATTCTCAGGTCTGAGTTTAATATTTTCAGTGTTTTAAGTCATGATGCATTCTCTAGAGTGGGCAACTTAGTGTTCTTAAAAACAAACTTGCCAGTACTGGCTGCCTTAGGATACATGGGATGCATGATCTCTGTCCTTCCTGAGAAAGCCCAGGTTTTGATGATGGAGTGGGGGTCAAGGAACCAGATCCCCAACTTGAATAGCTTGTTCATGAAAAAGTCTGCAGCTGTTATGCCTGAAGGAGGGTTTGCATCAGCCTCCTCATCACACCTGGGCACAGCATGATGAAGGAGGCTGAAACTTCCTAGCCATGGGCCCACAGATTTTCTTTTCCACTGGAAAGTGCAAGAGCTGTGAGTAGGTAATGCCAAACACATGCCTAGAAAGGATTAGCTCAACTCCTGCACATCCCAGAGGCTTTTTCTTCTGCTGCATCCTCCCTGGAGAGACTTTTTCACCTCAGCCCTCTACTGGAATGTGCCTTAAAGGCGTAATCGAGCTCATAAAAATTAAGTGGTGTGCAATCGTTAAAACAAAACAAAACAAAAAGACCCTAACTAAATTTTGTTCAATAAATTCTCTAGAATCAATCCAGTTATGTTTTTATTACTGTCAGAGCTCACAGCATAGTTTCCCTTTCCATGTTTCACAAGGCTGCAGGGGCTTTTGTTAGGTTTGGTTTTTTTTCCACACCACTACATATGACAACATTTTGGTTTTGTACAGAGAAGTGTTAAAGCTGAAACTAAAATTTAGTTTTTTTTAGCTTGTGAAGATCTTTCAGATCAAATCTAAAGGCTTACCTGTTCAAAACTGGAATAGTTTGATGGATGTGGAGGGATCCAGAATGAGTTACACTGCTGCAGATAGAGCCCTGTGAATGCCAGGTAGTTAGTTACATAGCACTAGAAATATAATTATAAACAATTTCTGCCTCTCTGAAAAGTTCACCCAGTAGGGCAAAAGATGTGTTTCCTTGCTTATTTTTGATGGTGATGGTAACAAAATGTGAGAACTTGTGGCATCCTGTCTGCACAGATCCTTACCACACCCTCTTGCTGCCATAACCCTGATGGTTCAGCATGTGTTGCACATTTCAGACCTTCTCTGTCTTGAAGGAGAGTTGTGAGTCTTACTGCTTCAAAGTACTCCAAATGTCAGCACATTCCAAGTATCTTGCAGCTCCTGTCTGCTGCCCTGTCCCTCTAACCCAGGGATTTTACATTTTTTCTAAATATGACAGAAGTCACTTAAAGGATGTCATTCTCAGACAGGTTTGTCAGTTGGGCTCTTCCTAGAAGAAGCCATTTGAGTCTCCTGCACAGTAAAAGAGAATATTTTCAATTGGTTCCTGATTCTTTCAATTTGAAATCTTCTCTATAAGTATACTCCTTTCAACTTGCCTGTTAAGTCTTTGTAGTCAGCCTGGGGTTTATGTACTTTTAGTTAATCTTTCTAAGGTTGTGAGGCACTATCACTTGGGATCTAGCAAGTAAGTGGACATGAAGCAAAGAGCTGGACACAAAAATTACCATAATGGAATAGGTCAAATATCCATTCACCAACTGTAGTTTCTATTCCTGCCTCTGTAAGCAGCTGTTTCGGAAGACTTTAAGCAGTCTGGATTCATCTTACTGGTTTTGCTCGTTGTATTCACCTAGCATTTGGTTAGTGAAGAATTTGTTCTTAGTCTCTGGTTTTGTTTGTTCTTGGTTCCCAGAAGCACAGTGCTTAGTGGCTGTTACCAGTGAAATCTCTATAGTGAAAATATTGATAATATTTGGTTGCGTCCTTAGACTTGCTTATATGCAACCCTTTTTAAAAAATTAAAATCTTTCTCATATGCTTCCTCAATGATATCCTGCTACAGTGAGTTCCAAAGGTTAATTATATGTTTTGCTTAAAGCTATTTCTCTAACAGGGTCCTCAGGATGAAGGTTGCTGACCCTTTTAAGCCAGTGAACTAAAGCAAAGAGCAAAATAACCTACTGAGGCTGTTATCCTGTGGGTGGCTATTTTCCTCAGTTCCCTTTCATCTGGGTAGCCTTACTGAAAAGAGAAGCAATCAAGCTTCCTCTGAAGAAGGTGACAGTCAGTCTTTGCTGGCATCATGGAAGCAGAGATTAAGGCAATGGTTTCCTTGTCATTTTCCCTAAGTGTCAGCTTTTTGGTTTTGAGAAGAGGTTGTGCTGAAATCACCTTTCCTCACTGCTGGAGACCCCTCCAGTACTCCACAGAGAGGCCTGCACAGCCCTTCCCTGAGGGGTCTCAGCTGCCCTGGGTGTTTCCTCTGTTGCCTTCTGAGGTTTGTGGGTAGCTAGGAGGCAGAGCTCTCTGTTGCCAGTTATGTCCACAAATAATAATTATAATGTAGTAATAATAATAATGATGAAAAGTTGGTATATGAACTGTTACAGAAGCTTGACCCCTAAAAATTGATGGGCCTTAATGTTATCCACCCGAGAGTGTTAAGAGAGCTGGCTGACGTCATTGTGAGGCTGCTGTCCATAATCTTTGAGAAGTTGTGGAGAGCAGGGGATGTCCCAGAAGACTGGAAGAAGGCTAATGTCACCCTCATCTACAGTAAGGTTTTAAAGGAGGATCCAGGAAATTATAGGCCCATCAGTCTTAGTTCAGTCCCTGGGAAATTTATGGAATAAATCCTTCTGGGGGCTATCACAAGTCGAGTGAAGGATGTGATTGGGAAAAGTCAACACAGATCCACCAAGGACAAATCGTGCTTGACAAACCTGATCGCCTTCTATGACAAAGTAACCTGCTAGGTTGATGTGGGGCAAGTGAACATTGTCTACCTGGATTTCACCAAGGCTTTTGATGTGGTCTCCCACAGCCTCCTCCTAGAGAGCCTGATGCATTACAGTCTAGACAGGTGATCTGTGGTAGTAAATGGCTCTTTGTCAAACTGGCAACATGTCACAAGTGGGGTCCCTCAGGGATCAATATTGGGCCCAGTGCTGTCTAATGTCTTCATAAATGATCTGGATGATGGGATCAAGTGTACCCTGATGAAGTTTATTGATGATACCGAACTGGGTGGGGAAGTGAACACTTCAGAAGTGAGATCCACCTTGCAGGAAGACCTGGGTAGGCTGGAAGAGTGGGCTAACAAGAACCTTACGAAGTTCAACATGGACAAGTATAAGGTCTTGCACCTGGGGTAACATACTGGGATCTACCTGGCTGGGAAGCAGCTCTCTGGAAAGGGATCTGGGGGTCCTGATGGACAACAAGCTCAACATGAGTGAACAGTGTGCTGCAGTGGCAAAGAAACCCAACAGAATTCTGGGTAGCACCAACAAGGGCACCACCAGAAGCGATAAAGAAGTCATTATCCCACTCTACTCGGCACTTGTTAGGCCATGCCTGGAATACTGTGTTCAGTTCTCATCCACACTATACAAAAAAAGATGTGGACAGGCTGGAGAGGGTCCGTAGAAGGGCCACAAAGATGATCAAAGAACTGGGAAGCCTGCATTATGAGGAAAGGCTGAGAGAAATGGGTTTGTTCAGCCTTGAGAAAAGAAGGCTTAAGGGAGACCTTATCACCATGTTCCAGTATTTATAGGGTGTCTACAAATAAGATGGAGACTCCCTTTTTAGAAGGAGTCATGTGGAAAATATGAGGGGTAATGGGTACAAGTTACTCCTGGGGAGATTTGACACAAGAGTAAAATTTTTCACAATGAGAACAATCAGCCATTGGAATAATCTCCCCAGGAAAGTGATGGATTCCCCATAATTAGACACTTTTAAGATTCAGCTGGACAGGGTGCTGAGCCTTCTTGTCTAGACGTGCTTTCACCATGAAAGGTTGGACCAGGTGATCCTTGAGGTCCTTTCCAACCTGGTATTCTATGATTCTATGAAATGCATTACCCCTTTGCTGTGCTTTAAATGCTTCTAAATATGAATGTAAGTAGAAATTATTTTGCAAACTTGGAACAGAATGCCATGAACAAAAGTTCCTTAGAGGGATAAAAAGCATATAATTTAATCTGTGTTTATAGCATTTAATCTTAAAAACCTGCAATCTTATGTACTTTATGTATCTATTTCCCTTGAGGAAAGCAGATAAGGGCATCCAGTGCTTCAGCAGCTCACGCCAGTTAAAATGAACCTGAAATGGAAAACATGGTTGTAAATAAAATACAAATGGCCAGGACCCACTCCCATTACCTTAGATGTGCTAGTGGCAGTGTGAGTATTTTAAGAGAGCCTTGCTGAACTGGGATCAGCAAGGGTTTCCAGTCTCTTCGGTGACACTCCTGGATGCCAGAACAGCTCAGGCTTTATGGTCACGTGGTGCATTCAAAAGTGTGATTTTTCAGCCCTCACATGGTTTTGAGGTAACAGTTTTAAATTGGAAGAGGGAAGATTTAGATTAGATACTAGAAAGAAATTCGTTACAGTGAGGGTGGTGAGGCACTGGAACAGGTTGCCCAGGGAAGTCGTGGATGCCCCATCCCTGGAAGTGTTCAGAGCCAGGCTGGATGGGGTTTTGAGCAACCTGCTCTAGTGGGAGGTGTCCCTGCCCATGGCAGGGGGGTTGGAACTTGATGATCTTTAAGGTCCCTTCCAACTCAAACCATTCTATGATTCTATGGTTCTATGATTCTATGGTTCTGTGGTTATAGGAAGAAGAGAAAAAGGCTTCTGCAGTAGCTTTCCTGAACACATGGCCAGTCACAGCCAGGTCCCTTGTTGCTAGCATGATGTGAAAGATCGCTCAAGAGATTAACTGATGTTTGTCATACTGAAGACGCCAGCTTTGTATTTCCCCTTGATATAGTCCTCTGAAGCACTGTTGTGTATGAAGGCTGATGAGGGCAGGTTCCAGGCTCATGTATCTCCGGTTAAAGACATCCCACTGTCCAAACAGGAAAAGAAAGCAAGAACAACTCATAGTTCTGAATTACCACACAAGATTTATAAGGAGAGATGATATCTCTTAAGCAACTGGGTCCCAGACCATTTACGGCACTACAGACTTCAATCAGTGCCTTGAAAAGTATTTATAAGCAAATAGAGCCAGGAGTGTTTTGTGCTATTAGGCCAGTACAGCAAATCACTTAAACATTACTTAACACAAGCTAAGTCAACTGTACCCAAGGCAAACTCTGAATATGATAAACTTTTTGTCCATAAAATGTCCTCCTCTGGATAATGTAGTAACCACTTTATTGCTAAGGGTCCTTTTGCACCTGTCTCAACAACAAAAAACCTGGCATTAGAGCTGCCGTGCTCTACCTGTATTGTTTGTATGATGGGTTTGCTAAGTGTATAAATCTTAAATGATAGAATTTTGTAATATACAGTATAACAATTGACAAGTGTTGTACATTTATTTTCACAAGTGAGGGAGTGACCCATAACTCACATCCATCACAGTATATGAAAGCACAGCTCACTGTAGTATAGCAAGCAAGGGAATCATTCATACACAGGATGTTATTCACTTCAACCTTTCCCCTCTCCTGAGCACAGTCAGGATCTATATGTCTATTGCTGCATGCTCTCTGTGCTGGCATAGATGTATGATGGCATCACAAAAACTGGAAGGGGAATTAATGAGATAGGAACAGAAAGGAGTGTCGGTAAACGTTGTCTGAGCTGATAGAAATTTAAGTGGTCAGGCTTGTCAAGGAGAAGGAAAACTGCAAGGGCTAGAGAGTGACTGAGATTAGAACTGACTTCTGGAGAAATGGCAGCTGAGATAATACCTTTCAGTTCAAAAAACATGGGTGATGGCAGAGGGTGAGCATGGGAGAACTGGAAATTAAAACACTAAATAAAATGGAAATCTGTTTGGTATAGGGAGCAACAAAGTACGTTCCATCCTTTTAATTCTGTTCTGGTTCCTCTGTCATTGTTCCTAAATTTAATGCTCTACTTTTCAACAGGACCTCCATCCTGTAGCAATTTCTGTGAAAAATCTCCTTCACAAAATGGCCAAAGCAGCTGAGGAGAAACATTAGTTTGGGAACTCCATCGGTGCATGGTACCTAGCTGCTTTCACCCAGCTTGCAGAGCCCCTGTGTACTCTGTAGAAAGTCTCTATTTTTTCCTCTGTACTGTGTGAATAGTGAAATTATCTTTAATTGGTTGTATACTGAACCACCAAGCTACCTAGAGAGATTTTGACTGGGCACTTCTTTGCTAGAAACTGTGTACAGGAAGAAGAACCCTGTCCCAAATTTCTGAACAAGCAGGAGAAACAAAGGAGGAGGTATGGTTATTTCCCATGTGGAGTGATTTCACGGATTTGCCAAGGGACATGCAGGAATAATGTGTTGGAAGGGAGAAATGAGTCTGGATCTCCCAAAACCCAGTTTAGCAGCATAACTGTAAGATACACTTCCTTCGTACTTGCATCCAGTTGTTGCAGGGTTGCCACTCCATGGCTTATACTTGGATAGAAGGTTTGGGAGACCCCCTGGGAGATGGAGAAGGAGGCTACAAGGATAGGCAGCTCCAATGGGAAAGAAAAAGTTTCACAGTGGAAAAGTTGAGAGCTACTGGCTTGCTTTTAAGAGTGTAATCAGTTTGCAACTTCTGACAGGGTTTAGTAGTAGGTTTTACTCTTCACTCAGGTCCTAGCCTGTAGCACACATTACAGATAATAACCCAGCACAGCTCAGACACGAGGGATCTCGTGTGTGTCACGGGGTAGGAGGAGGCAGCGCCCAGGCATTTCTGACCTTGATGCTGAGGCAATCTCTTTCCTTCAGGACTGGCTTCCTTTGCGGTAAGCGTAACCCTTTTGTCATCTGCACTCTGTTCCCCTTTGTCATTGCACTGCTGGACTCACATCCTTGAACTTAGAGCAGAAAAAATCCCTCTGGTTTTTGAACTGATGCTTTGTTTGTTTTTTCTCTTTGGTCGATGCTGGGATCAGTGATGTCAACTTGTTCTATTTGCTTTGACAGGAAAATGTTTTCAGAGTTCATTAGGATGGCATCAATTCTAACATTTGGCACACAAACATTTGATGACCTTCATGTGTAGGAAGAAATATGTAGGCAAAACTTCCATTAGTTTGAAAAAACGCTTCCACTCAGCACCGTTCCAATTTCTGAGCTGCAGCTTCAA
Organism: Limnodromus scolopaceus; assembly: GCA_028565335.1. Lineage (NCBI taxonomy): Eukaryota > Metazoa > Chordata > Aves > Charadriiformes > Scolopacidae > Limnodromus > Limnodromus scolopaceus. The sequence goes on along the minus strand of JAOXNO010000041.1, from coordinate 55,471,131 downwards.
CCTGAAGTTTTGAACAGTCCCTGTTTGTGACCTGTGAGCAGGCTCCAGGCTTGGAGCTGCAGCTGAAACTGTTGGGAACTGCTGCATGCCAACTCTGGGCTGAGGTTACAGTTGGATCCAACTCTCCACTTACCTTTAAGGAAGGTGCTGCCAGCAGCCAGTTTCCTCCAGGGCACTGACCGTGCAGCACCTTGGTCCTGGTCAGCTGAGCTGGTAGAGTCGGTCCAGTGTAAACACAACAGTAACCGCATCCTATGCCTCCAAGTGCAGAAAATTCCTAATGTTTTCCTGGTAGTTCCCCTCAGTGAGATGAGTTCATTTGGCATCTTTGGGCTCATTTTCATCAATTACGGGGCTCATTAAAAGAGCTGGACTGACTGGAGTTGCTAGCAGCTGAATCTCTGGGCTTATCCACAGAAAAGGAATAGCAGGTGTTGGCTTTTCCCTCTGCAGTGCATCTGCCCGATGATAACAGAGGCCCTGCCTCTCAAAGCGGGAGGGAAGGTGAATGTTCATGGCCTCCTATGGCCTCTAACAGTGAGGGGCCAAGTATCAGCAAGAGCTTTTGCAGTGAAGAAACCTCTTCAATAGTAGCTGATCTCACCAAATTATTCTCGCAGTGACCACTGCATGTGTTGCTGACAGCCTCTGGTTACTGCTATCCAATAGGATTAGCAAGGATGAAGCAAAAATGTTGAAAATAAGAGTCCAGGTATTTGCCACTATTTGTCCTTTGAGCCTTCCAGCTCCCTTTGCCTTGGAGCTGTGAAAGTACTGCCAAACCAGTCAAAAAGGCAGTTTTTCCTACTGCCTGTCCCCAGCCCTTTCTTCTGACCTACCTTAACTCTTACTTTTTTTTAGGATTCACCGTGTTTTTATGTTTTTCTCTCATATCCTGTAATTAAGTGAAAGGTGTCTGTGTGAATAGAGGGGATTTGTACTCAGCCTTTGTTTGATGTTTGCTTTTTCCTAATGGTGCTGCCTGCTGTAAGAAAAGCCAAATGCTGTCCATATGTTGCCGTGCTCCCTTAAATTATGGAGGGTGAACATTTATGGCTGCTCTTGCTGTTGCTCTTTCTCCACACTCTTCTAAATCATACGTTTTCACAAGCAATTACTGAGATAGGGAGTCCAGACTGGTTTTTGAGGTATGCCACTTAGTGGCCTACACATAAAAATGGGAGACAAGAGGAGGAGGATGGCAGAGGCTTAATACCATGCTTTGCTTAAGAGAATGTCCTTCAAGTGAGCAGAATTCTCCACCTTGTAAAAGTATGACTTTAATTTTGCCTTTCAAATATGAACTAAGCAGGGCTGTCAACACATACTGTGTTCTTCCTTGTCAAACCATTTCACTTATTCTGTCAGCTGTAAACAGCTTAAGAGGCATGTCATTCTGGCATTATTATAGCACTTTTAGATTTGTTTTTAGATTGGGTCTGTATCTGTTCTTGCAAAAGGTGTAGATAGAGAGATGACATGGGTTATTTATTGTGTTACTGCAAAATGCTACTTGCTGTTTTATGGTAAGCACAGAGTAACTCCATTTCAAATAATGGGCACTGCAGAGTAATAATCCTGTAGTACCATGGTGATGCCATTGCCATACTTTGTCAAATCAGTTGTGTCAGTAGAGCGGTGCACTTACTCCACTGTGGGTGTATGTGGCCTCACACTTCATGCGAAGTTTTCTTTCCCAGGAGATCAGGGAAGCAGAATTAAGATGTCTGGAGGAAGAACTCTCAGCAACACACTCTGTTTTTTCAAAAAGTTGCTTTACATATTCAAATAAACAGTGTTTAAGCTGTCGATGACAGCTTAACTACTTCATCCCAGAACGTTTTGACAAGTGACTTTCAACGTTTTGGTTTCCCAGGATTTTGACAACCCAAGAAAAACACGAACGGATTTTATATGTCACATGTTTAATTTATTTGAGATGCATGTATTATGTTGCAGAAGCAACAAGGAGGGAGTTAAAGGACAGGGTGATACACTCCATATTTATGATCATCAGCTTCTTCACTGGGTCATTACAGGAGAAAAAATGTTCAGAGATACGGGGTATGCAAAGCAGTCAAACTTTTATTGCCAACTTCTCTTGATTGTGATTTATACAAGTTGTTGGTGCGATTTCTCTATGACTGCACTGAAATCCATGGACCTGAACCCATTCTCAGTGCAGGGAGCCTTAGCTGCCTCCCTTGTACTGGGCTTCCGCTGTGTGTGCTGGCTGCGTGGCTGTGGAGGGCGGTACAAAGAGGGTTTAATGTCGCCTGTGTTCTGAGCAACAGCGAAGAGGAGGAAGGTAGATGTTTTCTCACCTGAAATGGGTGAATTTCTGTCCTTGTATATTCCATAAAATTGTCATCAGAAATAAATACGGAAACAGATCTTCGCTTTAATCCCAAACTGAAATGTTTTAAAGACAATTTTTTTTAGCACTGTTTTGGGATTTTTCTTAGGTGTTCTCCAATTTTGAGTTGCTGCTTTTTCTCTGTCTGCATTAAAAAAGAAAAAAGATGGGTACACTTTCCTGGGCCCTTGAGCAAGGAGCAAGGAAAAATACAGGCAGAGAATTGCTTCTGAAAGCTCCTAAGCTACGTTAGATATCGAGAAATGTGAATAATTTCACTGAAAAAAAAAGTTAACATTTCTACAGCATACCTTGAAACCTTTTGGGTATTACCTAGTGTCTGTTGGTACTTCTGTCATGAGTGCTTGATATGCTGGCATATTAGCATAATTGAAAAATTCTCATTTATCCTCTTCAAAACTCAGGGTATTGCTATCCTTTTTCTGCACCAGAATGCCACTTTGTTGTGTAACAGAGTTATTTCTATCAGTACTAAGTAGCACATATATTTTAAAATATAACATACAATTTTTAAAGTAGAAGGATCTATTTTAACTAAATATTGACATCAAGTTGAAACATGTGAGTATAAATTATTATTTTATAATAATACTGTATATGCACAAAGGAAAAGCCACTCATTCTAAATAAAATTTGAAACTTTGACTTTCCAGAAGTTGATTTTTTTCCCCTAAACAAGCACTATTTCGAATTCTTTCACAAAATATCTTTCAGTTTTAATCTAATTACGAATTTGTGCTTTTTAAATGTCACAGTTTCCCATAAATTGAAAAATCTAATTTCAGTTAATCGAAGTGCTAATGATGGACATTATAGGTGGCTTTTCAGACATCTTAGGGCCAAGGTACTTGAGGCTGTTCAAGGCAGGTGTCCGGATATTTGAAGGTAAAGGTCAGATAAATAATCTTCCCCAGAGACACTGTGGGCATGGCAGGGGACAGATGTTATTTGCTTTCCCTGGGGTTAGTTGCTGCAACTTTCTTCTGATACCTAGTAAGTAATATCTTTCTGATAATTTGGGATTTTTAGCAGATATTTAGTATCTGACTAAACTGGATGTGAATTAATTGCCTTGGCAGGTTACGGTGTGATCTGCAGTATGTTACTTGCGGGAGGAGGAGGAAGTGTGGACTTGTGAGGAGAAGCAGTGCAGGAGTTTCAGGGATATGAAGGCTTGATGGAGAGGGCAAAGGGAGAAGGAATCAGCCAGTAATCTCCATTCATTCTTTAAGAAGTGGTCTCCTCTGTCGGCTATCAGCAGTTAATATTTTCATTAGTGGAGAGGAGCGGGGAGTTGGTGAGGAGCACAATGAAGCTACATGCATAGCATAGCACATTGGCCATGTGAGAAGCTGTCATGGTGTCTGTTAGTGTGCATATTGCAAACACCCCACTCTGGTACATGCTACCTTAATTGTGGTGTGGGACTGCCTGAGTAGGCACTCCCCACAAGTCCCCAACACTGCAGCTCGGCACGACCAGAGGACGAGTCAACTGTGCCATGCCTTCCAGGAATACAGGTGTCTACGGTAGCTTGCCGGCAAGGGAAGAGCAGGCACGTTTTGTTTGGTTTTCTCCTAATGGAGAGGTGAAAATGGGAGGAGACATGACAGCTCTTGACAGCGTGAGGGAGATAGAGCTGCCTGCATCAGGAAAAAATTTGCCACTTTTGCAAGAATGAGTGGTTAGAAAAACAAAAAATAAGCATTTTCAATATATTACAAACAACGTTATCTGCCAAAAGGGCAAGATAATTATCTTAATGTGATTTTTGACCAAGATAAATTTATCTTATTTTATAAACTGGGTAACAATTTGAATCTTATGCAAAACCTAGAAATAAATCTAAAAAATATGATAATGTAATAAAATCGAAATTATTAGCAGTCCAAGTGCCATTCTTGAGGCAGTAAAACCTTTTAAGTTCCAATGGAAAATAGGCTAGTAAAACTGGAGCAAGTTACTCTACTTTAATCAGTTGATAAATAGCTACAATGTTTGGAAGAATTGATAGTGTCATTATAGCAACATCCCTTTTTATAAACGGCCTGGTGTTGATTTGATTCTAATTGCTGCCAGAGGAACAGTATCAAAGTAGTGTTGCTCCAGCAGTGTAACCGGCGGGGTGAGCAGGAGGGGGATTAGCTGCCTGAAATGAAGAAAGTGGAGTTTTTTCGAAGGCATGGATTCTAATTCCAGGAGTGATGGAGAAGGCTGAGTAAATTCAGCAGTGGGAGAAGCTGCAGGGAAAATGCATAAGGAAAAGAAAGCATGAAGCAGACAAAACAGGCTCCTCTGAGTACAGGAAATAGTGGAAAAACAGTGAGAGAAGTCAAGAGATTTGAGCATGAGCTTGTGTTTGCTTTCTCACCAGAAAGAGTTCTCCTCTTGGGCTGATGTGTGTCCCTGTCACCAAACCGCAGCTGCGACCTTACTGGCTCTCAGCTTTGCTCTTCCACAGATGTAATGGCTTCATTTGCAGTTCCCATTTCATAAATGGCTTTCCTATATGGATATCTTAATTTCTTGCAAGTCCAGTATCAGACACCAAAGGGCTAATTTAAAAGACATTCTTACTTATTAATTACAATTTCTTTGTATACTTGTGGATGCTGTGTCCACCTTCTGGTGCTGTGAATGCACCTAAAAATGAAGACTACTTTTGCAAATTTGATACTTAGCAATGCTAGACTTCAGTTCTTACTCTGAAAATCCTGGATTTGACCCTTCTTGGGCTGCAGAGGTATCAGCATTATAGCGATGACTGCTTTGACGTTTGAGGGCAATACATTTACATTTATGTGGAAAAAAAAATCTCTAGAACACGTGCTTCTAGGCTGGGTTTTCTTCCAAAAACTACTATGAAATTGTCTTATTTTGTGAAAGGTAGCAAGAAAAAGCAGGGTTGCATAAGGAGAGAAGAAAGGGAGCATGTTTAATAGTTCTGTCATGTTAGCAACAAACCCAAGAATAAACAGAAATGCAAAGGGGAGAAGTACTTATCTTTTTACACAAATCATGCGATAAGCTTCTCCCATAAAGATTGTGGGCTAAGTGAAATATGTAAAATAGCTTGTTGAAGAAAAAATTGGTTCAAGTGGGACTGAATGGCTCAAGAGATTAGTGATGGGATAATAGCTTTTCTCCATTTAAGTGGTAGACCAGTTCAAATCAATTCTAGGTCTCTTGAGACTGAAAGGTGTTGCTATCCTGTGACTCCTTCATAGTTATTTGAAATGATTTTTTGGTCTCATTCCCATCCTGTGTTGCCAGAAAATTATCCCCAACCCAATCAGTGCTGAATTACTTTGAACTAACTGTTATCTCCTCCCCTTAAAGATGCACAACCTTCAAGGCTGTGTGTACGAATGGTAGTTGTTTTATTTAGTGCTACATTGCTGGTCAGAAAGATTTTGTTTTCTGTGGAATGGACAGATTGCATGAAAGAGAGATCCTGAAATATGATGCAATATAAAATTGGTCTTTAAAAAATGTGGTAATTTGTTCTTTTAATGCGGATTTCTTGGGAAAACAGGGCTACTTTTGTACACCTTCAGCTACCCACCACTTGCACCCAGAGCTGCACCTCTTCCACAGTGTACAAGCATGCCTGCCTGTCTGCCACCCTGCAGACTTTCCCCTACATAAATGTAAATCATGAACAGGGCCACAACTTAGGAAACAGCTATTGGTCATAAGTAACAACTGGAAAATTCAAATTGGCGGCTTGCCCTCCAGGTTTGTTTTGGAGCATCTATTTAATGTGTGAAGCTGGACCAGAAGTGATGCTAGGGACGTGCCAACTTATAGCAGCTCAGAATTTTGCCTATCAATTTTATTCTGAAATTTTATAACAAGTGAAATAGCAGACATTGATTATTCTGCCAAATGTAAAGATTAAGCAAACAGTAAGAAGTAATGCTTACCAAGCTGAGGAAGATTTGGATCTTTTAGTGGCTGTAACAGTAAGTCTAAGGCTAGTGAACCACAGCGGAGTTCATATTATTCAGTGTACCAAAGAAAAAAGAGACCTGAGGTTATTAGAGAAAAATCCCAGCAGTTCTGTGTTGTATGACTGCTTGGAAAAAAACAAATAGGATATTATGACAATGTAAAGGTGTCGGAGAATTGAAATCACATGGCTGTTCTCACATTTTCTATAGCATTGATGCAATATGGATTTGGTTGCAGTCGCCTTGCAGGAGAAATTTTATTTTTGCCTTAGCCCAGACAGCTCCAGGTTTAAGAACACTCATTGGAGGGGAAGGCTAAAGGGGTTAAGGAAATAAGGCACAATAGAGGTGACCTATGGGAACTTTCATTATTATATGGAGCCTTGATGAGTGAAATGAGAGGAATTACTCTCCATCATGAAAGGCTGAAATGTCGAGGGAGCAATCGCAAATTAATCTATTAAGAATAAGTAGGAGACTGAACAGTGTGACTCAAAAGGATGGAAATATATGGTATAGACTGCAGTGTAAAGTCACAAAGATTTCTAAACACAACCTTAATGACATCCACTAAGATTTTTATAATGAAACAGGGATTTTTATGTACGCATGTATATATGTGAGAGACAGTTTAAGTGGACAAAATGGGTCTCTTTCTCAGCCACTCCCAATATTTGTAATGACTGGGCTTGAATGAGAAGTTTTGTTCTGGTTTGTGTGGCTTTAACCAGAACAATGTGCCAGGAATTTTTCTTTTTTAAGAGACACACCAATAAAATGCCTCACAGGCAGTTTTCTCTGTGATGATTTTCCTGTTTTGCTGTGACACTTTTAACTTGAATTTAGTGTTTGTCAAAGGTGCTATTTGACAGCATTGTGTAACTGAAAGCCCCTTTTTATTGACAGATCATGCACACTCAAGGCTGGGGAAATTTTTCTATGTCAGCCTGGTGAGGGACACCCCTGCAGCCTGAAGGAACCAACTACCAGGAGGAAAAATGGTAAGTCCATGTCAGTCAGTCCAATCTTATGTTAAATGTTGCTGTGTGATTGTTTTTAAAGATCTCACATCCAAAAAATTTGGAGAGGCATGAAAGTTACCCAACTGACAGGACTGCATGGGTTATTTTTTCTGTTCCCCACCAGTGGTTGCAGCTTTCTGAGTGTTAATGCTTTGTCCACTTGTGGCTGGAGTGAGACTTGACACAGGTTACCAAGTACATTTTGGTGGAGCTGATCCTGTAGGATGTAGCTACCCCTCATTGTGGTACTTGGGATGTGAGGGTCTGTTGTTTGCTCAGTGCCTGTCCCTGATGCCAGTCTTTAGGCTTCAATGTTAATAATTTCATGAAGCTCATGTACCTTCAGACTTTTACCTTTGCCAGCTTATTATGTCCTAGGAAGATGAGACGTGACTATGCCGAGATACAACCCCCAGTGATGGCACTTTATAATACCGTATAACTGGAGGATTGCTATTGTAGGCAGAGAAAAAGGCAATAAAGCAGCATTGATATCCTGCCTGCCCTCTTATAGGAGTTATTGAATCAAACCTACCAGAACTGCCAGACAAACAATTTGCAGCTGCAGTCTGAAGCCTGACAATGACACAGAATCAAAAAGAAATAGTTGGAGTGCATGGGCTTATGAACTCCTCTGCGACCCACCACAGCAGGCTCCCTAGGATTGTTCTCCTCTTTCTGGTCCTTTCCCTGTACAATTCTTTCTCTTTACCCCCCTTTTTTTCTCTCCCCCATTTTCTCTGCTGTGTCTTGCCATTTTCAGGTTCTCACACCTTCCCCCCCACTTTCCTTTCTCTCTCTCATTGCTTCACTATTTCCTTCTGTTGCTTCCAATATAGCTCTTGCCTCTTGTTTGTTTTTCCTTTGTGAGTTTTAGTGCCCTCCTCTGTTTCTCATTTTTTCTGTTTCCTTAATTATTTTCCTCATTTTTGATTAATTTAATTTCTCCCTACTGTTTCCCATATGCTCCCCTATTCTCCTTTCCCTGCTGCACCGTTTTTCTGTTTCATTTCTGTTTTCATTTTATTGCTTATTGTTTCTCTTCTTTCTGGCAATTCTTCTACCTTCATTTTTCTTGAGCCATTTTTTTAGCCAGTAGCTGAGCTCTATGTTGCTCTTACTCTTCAAATGTGGGGATTTAAACCTTTCCAGTGCACTAGGATTTCGAAAGTGCCAATCCAGCTCAACTAAGGGGAACTGATGTGGTTTGGCTCTAATGTCTATGAAGAGAGATATTGGAAAAGCCAGTGTAACAGTAGCACTTGCAAATACTGTATGGCTCATGAGCCAGACCTACACTCATAGTTGGATTCAAACCTTATGAAATTAATGGGATCTGGATCAAACCTGCAATTACCATCTTCCACCTTCTTATCAGACTTCTGTCCTTTATTTCAATAGAAATATCAACACTCTCAGTTTCTTATGGTATACAGTTTTGCTTTGGCTCAGGGCATTCTGTTTTGTTTTGTTTTGTTTTTTAAATAATTATTATTCTAAAGCACATACAATGTATGTAGAGCTCAATGGGCCATACTGTGAAATATGTCCAGGCTCATGTATATATAAAAAACCCCCCTTCCTAGTTTTTGCATGCTCCTAAAAATTATGTACTATTTGGGGGAATATTTTTCTATTCCCTTGCTTCTCTCATAACCAGTGTCTATCCATTACCCTTCTAAACTTTAGATGTGTAGTCTTCTAAATGGCTGGCAGGAAGTTAGACAGTACATGAATCCTCTTTTTTTTTTTCCCTGCCACTTGTAAGTGACAAGCTCAGGTTTTGTTCCAGGATTGTTTTTTTTTTTCAGTTTCTTTCTGGTTTTTTTAGTTCCTTGTTTTACTTATTTCCTCTGTTCCTTTTCCCTGCCACTTCCACTTCAGGAGCATTTTGATTTGTCCTTCTTCATGACAGTATTTCCCTACTTCCCTTTAAAATGTGATTGCTATTGCTTGGCAGTCATATGTTCTATGAGAGCCCCACCACAGCATGACCTCTTGCGAGGAGGCTGCTACCAAGGCCAACTCCCATTTTTCTGCTGTAGTCATACCAGGGCAGTTCCATTCCTGGAGGGGTCTGGAGATGTAGAAGCTGCCTGAGAAAGGGAGTAGAGTGCTCACCGTCCCATAGCTGACCACTAGCAGACCCAGGAACCAAGTCAAGTCCAGGTCTTGTTGACAGCATGCCACTTCTCCTTGTGTAAAATTGTGTATAATATGACCGTGAAAGAAAATCTTTCTTCCTGTCCCATTTTGTCTGCTTCTGTCTCTCCAGCTACTGCTGCTGTGGGTTTGGTGCTGGTGAAAATGGAAAGAAAATCAGTTCCTGTATAAGCCAACCCTTTCTTCTCTGATTGGATTTTTCTTCTTTTGTCTGCTTCTTTATTTGATTTAAAACCTTAAACCTCTTGAAGGTTTTCCATTAAGATTTTGAGCACAATTTGGAATGGGGGGAGCAATCAGAGCATTACCTAAAAAGTCCTAGTTTATTTTTAGTTAATGGAAGAGGAGGGCTGGTTGGATTAGCCCAGCAATGTGAGTACCTGATGCAGACTGTCAACACATCAGCAGAGGAAGGGTTAAATATAGTTTCTTTCACTTTCTCTCAGTCACCCCTTCTACCCTTTCCTGCTTTGCCTTCTTCACCCAGTAACTGACACTTGCAACAGCAGTGCAAATTCCTGGGTATGTTCTAGTACTGGTCAATACAGGAGTAAATCTCACAGACCCTCCTGCTGTTTCGCATTTGCCACCTGACAGCAGTGGATGCTCATGAAGACTGAGGGGTAAGGTTTTAAAGCTTTAGACTGGGCTTTAGCCGTGTGACATCTATTAAAGCAATTGGGAGCCAGGTGGCTAAAACCCAGTGCAATTCTTTGTAATGGTACCCCTGAGAGCGCCCATCTCCTTTTAGCACTACTATTGATTAGGCAATTCTTGACTTTGAGGAACAAAATTGGTGTGTGCATCAAGGTTCTTTTCCTCAATTTGGCCTGGTTTGAAATTAATCGTTCACCTTGAGCCATTTTCGTAAGCAGCTTTAAGCTTCAATAAATTTCAGTGTGATTTGATTTTTCTATCACCTTTCTTGGAGGCCTGTTGTTTACTAGTCTTCTCTAGGACATCTCCAGAGCTGTTTGGTCTTTATCCTCATCTCCCACATTGATCCTGGTACGTTGTCCAGCGTGATTGTCCAAGCTCAGTAAAATGCTGGGGACTTTATTTAATAGCTGCACACAGTGCACAGTTGGCAACATTGAGGCCAAATGGGTACTTGGTTTTCAGTAGGAGCGGTGCATTTGATGAAGTAGACCGCATTATGTCTTAGAATATTGTTCAGACCCTGTCTCTGTCTTGACTGAAATGATGTGGTGTTCTTAGAGGGAGCACATAAACCATGAGCAAGTTCCTCCTAATTTCAGAAACTCTTAATGAGTATTTAATATTTACTAGGGAGTGAAATATCACACAAAAGTACATGAATGTATACTCATGTTTGTGAGACGGTGAAAATAAATATGTAAAAATAAAGAAGACTCTTTACCTCTTTGCATTTCCCTCCCAAAATATTCTCTGTGTTCTAGAGTATCCTTGTGAACTGTTAGGTAATGCGAAGTACTGCCAACCACAAGTGACTGGCATTGAATAGCTTTTTCCTGCAATAAAACCCAAACTGAAAGCTGGGCTGGACCTACATGGAAAAATCTATCAAGCCAGTCGAGTTCCTCAGTAGCTAAGTAAATCTGTGTGAAGACTCTACAGTCTGCTGCTGCATCACTTTTTTCAGAGCTGCTCCTTATCCCCTTGGACCTCCTTGCTCCTTTGAGTAACCAGGCCAGAGAAGGTGGTATTTAACATTTCTGTGTTGCTGGAACACCTTTCTTGGGATGTTTGGGTGTGGGATGAGAAGTAAACAAGAGAATTTGAGATGGAAAGGAAATTCAGAAACATTGACTTCAGAAAAATGAGTGGTTTTTATCACTGTTTCTGGTCAAAATGTTCCTGAGGTGTCACAGACAACCTAGGAAGTCCATCACCTCCTTGCCAAAGAATGTTGATTTAGGAGCCCCACAGCAGTTTTATAAGACATCCCTGTTTGTATTGAGCTGGGAGGTTGTCAAAGCCCAAAATGTTCAGTTTGAACAAGCTGGTGTATTCCAATGAGAACTTGTTTCATCTGAAAATTCACAGTTCTACTGAAAATTCAGCTCATCACGAGCCGAGTGTGAAATGTGATGCCAAGATTACAAGGACAGCATTACTGTAGGACTTTGATGGAGCTCCAAGAGAAAGAAAAGTATGCAAAGTATGCACGCCCTCTCCCATTCCAGTCAAGTTCAATGGAAGTTTTTCTGGAAGGATATTTTTAGAAATCTCAGCAGATTGACAAATTCCAAGCTCAGTTAATTTTTTTTTTTTTTTTTTATTTTTTGTGAAATGACACAGAGCACAATTAGTGCAGAAATGTAAATAATGAAAAATCTGAGCTGGATTGCACAACCCTGTGCAAAAATACATGCAGTTTTGGCATTGAAGGCCTTGCCAAACTAATTAATGAAGCATATGCAAACATTTTTCTTTGCAAACATCCTTTGTTTTTTATTAGATTGTCAGAAATCAGTATGGGGGATCTGGTAGAAAAAGGTATTTGATCTTTAAATTGTAGCTGTTGCAACAAAATACATCTATATGCTGTTTTACATTCACAGTTGATGTCATATCACAAAGTCTGAGATTTGTAAAAAGCTTTGTATTTGCATTAAAACCTCCTCTATTTTAGTTGAGATTTGTCAGTCACGCATCTGAAACTGGTGTTTTTCTACAAATATTTTAAGTGAAAATAGCTTCTGCGCATAGAACTGAAACAGATCTTCCCTGTGTAGGTAGCACTTGCCATATGGGAGGTACTGCAGACATAAAAATGCTGAAGGCCAGAAGGGGAGCTCCTTCTATCCAGAGTTGACTGAGTGGGCTCATGATCTGTGACTCTCACTTTCTTCTGCAATGTTATTTCCATTTTACAGAATGAAACAGAGGGCCAAAGAGGTTGGGAGAACAGAGCTGTGCTTTGATGGCGAGAGAGGAGAATGTGCATGTAGCTCTCTTCAGCTGGCTTTTGATTCTTTTGCATTGTGCTCTCCTTTCGAGCCGAATTGCTAGTTGGTTTTCCAGATTGGGAGGCAGCAACAGAGATCAGTAGCAGACGGAGGAATTAATAGTGAACTTGGTTCTATCTGTGGTGCAATCCTGTTTATTTACAAAGAACCTACAATGTCCCATTGCCTTTCTTGAGCATAGGAAAAATTCTACAGTGGTTAATGTATTTGCTATGAGTTTGAAAGTATCTCTAAGCCACCTCTTGTCTGCTCCTGTCTGTTATTTCTGGGTTTGTTTTTTTTCCCCAGCTCTTCCTTAAATGTGTCTGAAATCCTTTGTCCTGTCTGTTTCAGCATTGCAATACCAGTTTTGAAGGTAACCATTTGGTTCAAACACTGCCTAAAATGCCTTGCTATCTCTCTGTTTTGGATAATAGCTCCTGTTGCTTCTTGCAGCTGATTTATAAAGGATATTATTTTTCCCTATACCTAAATAAAGGGCTGTAAATATGTCCACAAATTTAAACATAGTTTCATTAATTCCATCACAATAAAATGTTTAAGTATTTTAAAGTATTCATTATAATATAGAAGTGAGAAACAGTTTGGTCCAGAGATTCTTAGCTAAGATAACACATTGCTGCTTCCTCTGACCTCAATGGAGCAGCACCATTTTATTTCAGTAGAAACTGTTGTCTGTTAGCAATTTTACTCGTCAGTGATGTTGGCTCTCGATCATTGTTTTTCTTTCACATTCTCTGTCGAGGTGGTTTTGGTCCATACATTCAAACACAGGCTCAGGAGGACTTTTTTTTGATTCTCCATATGAAAAATTTAACAAGTGGGCATCACCTGCTTAAAGAACTGAAGTCATTTTCTGTGACCAAAGGGCTGCTCTCCTCAGTGCTCCAGTTATTCTGCTTAAGCACCAAAGCTCGTCAGTGATCTCTTTGGTATGCTACATTTCATAGTATCAAGAAAACAAGTGAGTCACAATTGCTCTACTCAAATGAGCTTCCTATCCTCTAATCTGGGCTGTATCTCTCAGTAAAACAGGCAGGAGTTGTTTCTTGGCAGTTCTGTCAGCAGTTCTCCCCAGAAACCGCCAAAGATAGATCCAAGATCAAGCCATAAAACTGAAGAGTTTTCCCAGAAATGCTGGGGGTGAACATCTGGGACTTCTCTCCCAAGTTAACAATGGAGATAAGGAGAAAATGTACCAAGCTGCATTAAACACTCATGGCTTGGTTTTGCCAGGAGAAGTGGTTTTGTGGTACCTTCCAGGGTATCAGTGTCTCAGATCCTAGGAAGAGGAGTGACAAAGCAAGGTGACAAGGCCTTTATACAAGAGGAACATATTTAAGAGAACCGTGATATCTCACAGCCTTTGTGCCATGTTGTTTGTACCTTTCCCCTCGGGGGGGCCTAGGAGCTTCAGCTTAGTGTAGCAGGGTGCTCTGGGAGGAATCCATGGACACGTCATCCCCGAGGCAGAGTGCCTTAGCTGAGGGATGTGTTTGAATGACACGTTGCGGTTCTCAGTGGGGAAGTTTTAGTTTGGTTTCCTGTGGAATAGAATACTCAAAACCAGAATAAAATCAGCATTTGGAAAACATACTGCACTGATTTTCCAAAGCTGCTTTCCACTGCATGCCCAAAAGGTCCCATTCAATTAGGAAATGTAAAAGTGGATGTACATGTTTTAAAGCAGTACATGGGAGGCTATTCTATTTTCCAGGCTATTAAAGAATGTGGCCACAGAGGATATCAACACAGATTTGTGGGATCATCTTAGAAAAGGTTGAATATAAAGTTTTGTTTGCAAATACATATGCCATCAAAACTTGATTTAGCAATGCTGTTTACCATTTGATCAGATAAAAGAATATTAGCTCTTAAAAATGAGACACAAACTGAATTCCCTTCTCAATTCAGTGTATAATAATACCATATTTGTCTGGGCTTGTATAGATCCTTTTGTCATCCAGACAGACACATGCAGAAGTAACCTTTGAGCCTCTTCCCAGTCTTTCAACACAAGAGTTGTTTAAAACAGTAGAGGGCCAGGTGTAAAGAAGGTTATGAAGCTTTGAGATGTCCTCTGGCGATTTTCACTTCTGTAGTTTAAATGCTCCTCCTTGCAGCTATTCCCCTGCTCCACTGCTGGAATGAGCTACCAGAGAGTGACTTGTGCAGTGTTTCCCCAGCACTTCTGATGCTGCACCCTGACGTGGGGAGGCAGAGGCACATGTTGCTCTGCGTGGGCTGGTAGTGAGTAGCTGGGACGGCAGTGATTGGGACCACCATGACAACATTCCCAGGAGACTGTCATCATCAGGGTTATGGCTCCATTTTCATAGGGAGACGCAGTGCAAATCAGAATAAATCCTTTGGTTCTTATTGTATAGCATATTACAATAGGATAACATCAAGCCTGATCCAAAGTTCACTCCACTGGTGTTTTTCTTTCAGCTGCAGTGAGCTCTGAAAGAAACTAAATAAATGGCCTATAAGCAAAATTGTATAGAATGATCAACATGCAACTGTCATGCTGCATTTGTCTCCTGTCGTCAGTCATTATGAAAGCCTGCATAATTCTGGAGCAGAACAACAATTTCCACACAGCAAATTGCAGATTGTGTTTGCCAACCCGCAAAACATCACAATATTTATTTTGAAATTTTATAATGTTATCAAGGGCAAATTCACTTCACCCGTACAAATAGCCCCGTCGAGACAACTTAGATTACGCATGTGAGCACAAGTGGGCAGAATTTGGCTCTATGCACAAGAAAAGCAAAGCTGGCTTCCTCCTGTGGTGGAAATAGGGAATGTGTAAGCACAGAGCTGGGGGGATATGTTACTGGCAAGCGTACCACCAGGGACCCAGGGAGAAACATCAGGATACAATTGAGATAATGGTACTCTGCCTCCCCAGATTCATACCTTGTTCACCTTCCTACCTCGGTCACTTGGAAAGACTGCCTTTCTGCAGGTTTCTTGCAAAGCACAGCATCCTCCAGTGCGCCTCTGTCCTTCTGCAGATAAAATGTATTTGTGGGGGGAATGAGCTTACCACTATCAGAAAGAGCAGCCCCATTTTTTAAAGTTAGACCCACTGAAAAACTAGTTTGTATGTCTGATTTTTTTAATTTGGGTTATCAAAGGATTTTTAAAGTTAATTTTATTATTTAGCACTGCAGACCTCACTGGGTTTAGGCTCAGTTTTAGGTGGGAAGGGTTGTGGGTTTCTTACATTCCATCACCTATCTTGACAGATTCTGTGAATGCCAGAGGCAGTCTTAACCCTGGATCAAAACCTAATCTCTCCTGCTTTCGTAAAACCTTTTTCCTCTAATTCTCTCTCTAGTAAATTATAGTCTGTTCTTCGCCCTTGAATAATTTAAAAATGT
>JAOXNO010000041.1:55423952-55455252 GCA_028565335.1 Limnodromus scolopaceus | reverse complement strand
TAGGGGGGAAGGGTTCTGTTCCATTGAATGATACCTGGTAATCAAAATACTACATTCATATCTTGCTGCAATGATCTCATTTCTATTGGGACAGCACTCCTGTGAGCACAGGCCCGTGTTGTGTTCATCCTGTTACAACCAGATAAACTCATAATGTAGACAGATAAGAGCTGTGCTCATTAATCTATTAATTGCCTATTGTCAGTTGTCAATATGTTTCGCTTGATGGGAAGCCGGAAGATTAGTTTGTATTGTGAGGATGTAGATTTTTATTCTGTATTACTATTATTTTATTTTGATGTGTGGAATACTACAAAATGACATTCAGGCTGGTAGCGTCTCACCCAAACAGAGTAGAGCTGGCTGCTTTTTAAGTTTCTGAAACCAGAAAGATGCAATGCCCCAAATGGCTGTGAAATAAAAAGTGTATTTTCAATCAGAGGACCCCACAAGAGCTGTGACTCTGTTGAGTAAAACATTTTTTACGATGGGCATTCAGGACATCCTTAAAGTCAACACAACCTGAGATACCCTGATTTCCCGGGGAAGCTGAAACTCTGTGGGGACTTCTTTGTTCACTGGAAATTTGAGACTGATTTTTTCTGTGACTGGAGCTGCTGGAGCAAGATTTTATTATAATTGTGTGACCTTTAATATACCATGAAGAGATTTCAAGTTCTCTATTTTTCTAGCCTATAACAAATCAAATGTTTAACTATAATATACAGTCACCAAGTTTACACCTTAAGAAGGGTGATTTTCAAGGGCTTATCTCTACAAAGAACAGTGGAGCAGAGACAGTTTCAAAAAAAGGAAAAAAGAACGGAGAGGAACATCATAGAAGCACTTTATAGACCTATTTGAATCACAGCTTTAAGTCATTTATATCACGGCCAAAAAGCCCATCCATGTGTGCACTTAATAATGATGGCAAATTCTGAACGGAGACTGGAAATTTTCCTCTCCATGGCAGGAAGCAAAAAAACCTCTTACTGTTTCTGAGTTGGTAACTTGACCTGTTTGAATTATTTTATTACTTGTGAGACGGTCAGCCAGGTGGCCAGCATTTAAACTCTGAGGACAGATCTGGGAATTGATTTCTGTGAACTAGCGTAGTTAAGAGCAGCTGATGATTAGGCAGCTCGGGCGTTTTCTAGGCACACTTAGGCAGCTCTCTCTGACAAATAGCAGCTCATCCGTGGGGCAGTGATCTTCATGCCACTAGGCACAGGTTTGAAGGATACAGGCAGATCTTCCATACTCTTCAGGGTATGTAACAGTGCTACATACCCAGGCATAAGAACCTGCCTTCCTTATTTTCTGCCATGACAGAGGAAAGCAGTTTATTACCTCAAGGTAGACAAGGTGTGTTCCCCTGTGGCTGCAATCACTCTAATGGCCGATGTAGGAACCCATTTGCAAGACCCGGAAGCCTCTGTTACTGTTATTAAGGATGGTCGCACAGAACAGAGTTTAATTGGATGGGTTTTCTCCTGTGTGGGGACAGGGTTTTATTTCAAATTTTCAATGAAAAAAAAATGTTCTTGAAATGTGGAGGAGTGTCTTTTAATATCCAGAGAAATTGTATTTTCTCTAGCCCTTTTACTTTTCTCTGCTTCTTTCTTTCTGCAAAAAGTTAAGGAGGGAAATATACTTAAATTAAATGAAATTACATGAAAGAAGAAAGGATGAAAAAAAAATATCTCCCTTTCTACTCAAAATGTGCCAAACCCCTTTAAAGTGAGGAAATTACTTTTCTCAAATATCATTAATGTTTTAGCTTATTTTTCCCCCAGTTTTGGAAAGTCACAGGCATTATGATTTCACTCTCTCTGATCTTTCCCAACCTTTCCAGAAGAGAAGAGGTTTTGGAACATGACATAAGAGCAAAAGGTAAAATAGGAAACATAGAAAAAGAGAGAGGGAAAAATCTCTGGCT
Source organism: Limnodromus scolopaceus (assembly GCA_028565335.1). Lineage (NCBI taxonomy): Eukaryota > Metazoa > Chordata > Aves > Charadriiformes > Scolopacidae > Limnodromus > Limnodromus scolopaceus. The sequence goes on along the minus strand of JAOXNO010000041.1, from coordinate 55,453,313 downwards.
AACATTCAGATATCTGTATTCACTGGACACCAGTCAGATATTTGTATTCAGTGCCTCAAAGGTAGAAAGTGATAGAAAGGTGTGATTGGAAGTTTAATGCTTTGAAAACTTATTTAAGAATAAATGTGATCCATTTAAATGCCTGCAAAATAGAAAAAATCAAAATTTGGATTTTTTCACTTTCCTGCCTTTTTCAGCAACCTTCTTCTTTTACATGAGTGAAGCATGGTTGAGCTTAGGGGACCCCAGTGTGCTAAGCACTGTGCACACCTAGAGTACATGTCATATCCTCTCCCTGAGTATTTATTCACTGATGAGGACTGAATTGCAGAGAGATTAAACGCCTGACTTCCAGTCCCACAGGAAATATATGGCAGAGTCTTGAAATGGACCCAGTGCTCCCAAGTCCCAGATGAATGCCTTAACCAAAATCTCACTCTTCCTTATCACACTTTGTTTCTCTTTCTTTCCAATATCTTCTCTAAACATTTCTTTTGTTTGTCTCGTTGAGGTCAGTGGTCTCAGCTCATTGCAAGCACCACAGAATTTCACCCTTTATGTTTTTTTTTTTTCCTTTGTACGTTGCCTATATATTGAGTTGCTAGCTTTGCATTTCTTCTTGCTCCCAGACCCCTCCCTACTGTGCAGATGGTGACAGCTTCAGGAGCACAATGTTTTGTCATTTTTGACCTGTGGGATAGTGCACACCCCTTTTTAGCCCATGTCCCATTGTAAGTCAGCCCCTTTTGATCCAGTCTCCATCCCCTTTTATTGACCAGCTCCCCTATTTCCACTAAATGTTTCAACCCTGCTGCCTGCTCCCTTTGTGCTTTCTTTAATTCTCAATATTTCTGCAGCAGGACTGAGTCTGCCATCAGTTTGTTTAGTGGAGCAGAAGACAAAGCCAGGCTGGTGCTGCTGCTGTTGAATAGGTCACTGGTGACAACAACCTGTGCTGCAGAAGTTAGCCCCTACTGACACTGTTTTCACTCCACTTGAATGGAAGCTCCTGGGAGTCTTTCTTTTAAGAGCCCAGGGGTGGGGAAGGCAGGAAAATGGAAAGAAAAGGAATAAAACAATTATAGCAATAATACTCCAACTTTCTCAGTTGTGCGTGGACTTGGCTAATCAAAATGAGAAGTACCCTGCGTACCTGTAGATGGTGTAGGTTAAGAGGTTGTTCTTTTGTCCCACCATGGCCTCTGCAGTGGGGGGCAGTGACTTTTGTATCTCTAGATTTTTTGTCCGTTTTTAGGTTAGGTGCTGTCATCTTTAGAAACAATATCTTTTTCATAAACACTTGCCCTTATTGAATGAGGTGTAGCTATGGCCAGGAAGGAAAATGACCCTTGTCTGGGCCACCAAAGGAGGATGACATTCAGTACTGAAGCTCTGCCTTCTCCTGGCTGAGCTAAAATTGTACCGCCGTGGTGAGTAACTGCCAGGATAAGAGGGAGAGGTACTGGGCATGCATGTAACAAACCATGTCTTCCAGTGCTTCTAGAATATACATCCCTCATCTTGAGAAATTTTCTAATTAAATATATAGGGCTTTTTTAAAAATTATACAAGAGACAATAATATGTTCTATGTTTTGGTCTGAATTAAGTCCATTTTATTTAGACATGATAGGAAACTACAGCCATCTTTGTTAGACGGTGCTGAGGGTAAAACTGCATTAGTCTCATAGCTTAAAACCATTTGAATTGTAGGTATAGGAAGTGATATGTGTAAGGAAGGAAAACATTAGTTGTAATGGACAAGACCAGGGAAACAGCTCTTCCTTTAATAATCAGAAACCCAGCTTCTTAAAAGGTAGTAGGCAAGTAGTTTTAACAGGTTCACAATGGAAATACAGCCAGAAATTAAAACAGAAATGTGAAAGAAGATGTTGATGCTGAAAAATTTCAAATCCAATTTTTTAATGTAGTTTTGGGCCATGTAATGGATTTTCTTGAAAGCCTCCAGATATTTAAATCTTTGCTCACAGATCACATAACGTAAATACTTGTGGGAGGTGGACTTCCTTCATACAAAGGGAAAATGCATTTTATGAGAAAAACTGGATGTAATTTTAATATGGAAGAAGAGGAGGAGAAATACCAATGTAAGAGTTCATGGGCCAACAAAAATTTGTTTGTCTTTCTGTGTTACAGTAAAGAACATGCAGCTAAAACTGGTCAAAAGTGGTAGAAAATACCACTGAATATCTTTATTTTCTCCTGAATATCTCCCATTGAGTGTAAGAGAAAAACCCAATCATACAGTATATACAAGTGTGTGTGTACATATATTGTACACACTGCTCTAAGTTTTACACAGGCTGTTTCCCTGAGGAAGTTAGTTCTCACAGAACTTTTTTCTGGTTCTGCAAAATCTTTGAGGTCTTGTAATAAATTTAATGTAGCTGACCTGTATGGCAAGAGGCTCATTACTTAGGGTCACCATTTGTATTTATGCAGAATACTGTCTGTTTTATTCATTAGAAGGCTATTCCTGTTAGGAAATCATTTAAAGACTGGGATGGTGGAGATGCCAATAATCAGAAGAGGGGAAGTGCTAAGCATTGGAATATAGCATAGCTTCCAAATCAGGTAGTTTTTAGAAACAGTTAATGTTTTGATGCTATGACTTTGCTGCAAACAGAGTTTAAATGTGATCAACACCAAGATGGATTGATCTTACTTCAGAGGAAGTTAAAGTTGCATCATATTGCATTACTTTTCTTTGTGGTTCTCACATGACTGTCCACCAGATAAATGAGGTATTGCTATAGCATGGTGTCCTCACCTCCCTATATGGATTTACGTAGTGTTCTTGCATAACTGGAGACTTATTGAAAGGCTGTATTTACTTTCATGGTCCGTTCTCCCTTGTATAGGGGCTTGCCAGTGGTGACAAGGCCCTGGAGTGTCTATCTGTTTCCCAGCACTGATGCAGCAGGCATTGGGAGTCTGAGAGAGGCGTGTTCAGGGTCAGTTTCTCAGAAGCCTGCTGTACGTTCAGGGAGCTCCAGCTCTCCCAGGTCCCTCCAGAGATCCTTCCTGTGGGAGTGCTGGAGAGAGCGCAGTGCTGCATGAAGCCCCGTGATACATGGGCAGCTCTCAGCCACCTTCTCAGGACTTCTTGTGCCAGCAGTCAGGAGCTGTGGCTGTAGCTCCATGGTGCAGATTTGCTGGGACAAACACATGAAAAGAGGGCAGAGAGCTCCCGGTCCCCCGGCAGAGGTGCCCGGGGTTTGGGGGAGTGGGGGGGTAGGCTTGCAGCTAGAGCTAGAGAGAGCAGTGGGCAAGCCGTGGTAAGAGAGCACGAGGCTGGAAGGCTGCATGCCATTTGAGAAAGCAGCATGGGCAGCAGGCTGACTTAAGATCTGGCCCTGGCAGTTTTTCCCATGGCTCATTGAATCAATATTTATTTCCAAATTGTTTCATGGAGTCTAACCTGAGTCTTAATCACCCTTCCTGATCTCTTATTGCTATAGGTGACCTGGCACGCTTTCCCGGCTCGTGTGGTTTGTCCAAGATGTTTTTTTGTTGGGTAGAATCATTTTTGACAAATTATTCTACTTAAATGGTTTCAAGCTCTTGAAAATGTCAGACATACATTTACATATTTTGCCAGAAAATCTTCTGGTTTTAAGCTCAGAAACAAATTAAAAAACATTTAAAATTAAGTGGTCAAGTGGAAGTGAAATGTCCCAAGATCAATGAAACAATATATTTGATGAGAATTACCAAACTGAGTAGTCTTCTAATTTTTAGTTGCAAACACTTTCGAGATTTTGAAAGTGTTTTTAATCCAAATTTTGAGCTGGAAAAATATATAACCTCAAAAAAATTCTGAAGGAGACAAAACCTGTTTTTGTTTGAGTTCTCATTATTTACACCACTACAAAGTGCTTATGAAATATTACCATTCTAATTTGTAGCATTTTATACCTACTTTGCATAGCAATAAGGCAAGCACAGCCTTATAAATAAAGATAAGAATGGGAACCTGTTCTGTTGCATTGAGACCGAAGCGATTTCAGAGGGAATAAGGAAAGAGAAAACCAGTGGTTTTATGTATTTTTCAATACTTGATAGTCTTCTGTTTTTATCAGACTGAGTAGGAGTCATACGATCATCTAGTTTCACATAAGAAATACTTTTTTTTAATGTTTGAATCCTTAAAATTCTTGTTTAAAAACAAGGAGTAATTATGGATTGCTTTCAGGAATTGACAACTAACCCAGAATTTTTACAACATATCAAAATTAGTACTATCGAACATTTTAAAGAAAAAAAAACATTTATTTACATGTGAAATATGGAGGCACACTGAAAGTCTGTCTTCTAACAGCCCTTTTTGCTACTGGTATATCACTTATGCAGTGAAAATTACTGTACTGCTATCAGCAGTGATTAACATTCACTCCTTACACTTTGAAATATGCTGTGTGAAGTATCTTACCAAATGCTGATAACTTACAAGAAAACTTGGAAAAATATTCTATTGCAGGCGGTGATTGTGAATTCCAGGAACTTTATCTTAAAATTCTTGATTTTGATTTCATAATGTAATGATTATGATCTTTTTCAGCATCTCTACGGTAGCTCATTGTGCTAGTAATCACATCACCACCAGTATGAGCTTTGCATATCAAAATTTGGAGCTTCAGGACCTTTGTAAGGATCTGCTCTCCACAAATATCACCAAAAAAAAGTTCTGATATCCAGTTTGAAAGTTCTGATATCCAGATATCCAACTGATAGCCAGTTTGAAACATAGTGCTTTCAAATAAGATAGTTTGTTTGCCTCACCAGAAAGAGTTCCTATAACGGTTACAGGGGTGGTGGGTACTTCTTCCCTTCGAGGATGTTCCTTTTCAGGTTCTGGTCAGGGGTGATACGTAACATTCATTTAGAGGCTTAACTCATTTAGTTTACCAGTGGGCTAAATACAGCGGTAAGAGAGGACAGACACCAACCATCTTAGTCTGCATATTGCTGGTGTTCAGAGAGGATTTAACAGCCAAGACTGACTTGATCTTAATTTGAAGGACAATATTACTCTATCCTTGCTTTCATGCAACTTACCCATCCTGCCTTCCTAATTTACAATCATAGTAGCCCCTTTTTTTCATATTACAGTGGTGTAATAACTCTGAGACTGCAGTTATCTACTCAGTTAAACAGCTGAATTCATTGCATCTGTGTTTAGAAGTAACTTGTCAGCCAAAAGTAAGGAGAAACCTGCACTCTGTGTTCTGCGCCAGACACAGACCTCCCTTAAATGTTCTGCAGACCATCAGGGGCGGCTAAAAGCAAAAAAATCCATAAGGAAGCTATTAGTAACGTGATGGGCAAAGCAGTCTGCTTTAGTGGTATCTGCTGACGAAAAGGAGAAAAGGTAAGGTTCTTCTGAAATTTAAAACAGTGAAGTAAGGTGGGAATTCCTCTGCAAAACTGCATCTGCATTTAACTCTGAGGGTGTGCGGTTACACAGCTCCACTGTTGTAAAATTACCCAGATACTAAGAGCATTCAGTAAACCTATTTTACTACACCAAAGCTACATTTACAGGCATGCAGTAAAACCTAAGCGTTAAAACGATCCTATGAAGTTGCTTCACAGAGCTCCAGAAATGAGATAACCTTATAGAATTCCTCCACGCGTGGCAGTGGCATGGCGGTGAGCTGCTTTCACTGGAGTTAATTTATGAATGTTGGCAATCCTGGGTCTATAGGAGCAGAGTTTCGTGGGCTTTGAGATGACGGTAGCATTCTCCGTAGCTGAAAAGAAAATTTGTAGGAGTTAATTTTCTTAAATGCATGTCCAATGTGAGTTTGTTTGTGTCTCATAGCAGAAAGGAATTCAAGTACAACGCAGCAAGAGAATTAATTAATTACTTCTGCTGCTGTCTTGAGTTTTCACTAAGTGAAGCACAACTGCACTCAGTGTGACAGCTAGCATCTGATACCAAGAATTGGACATGTAGGGAGCTGCCAGTTATGAACAATTTTTGCTGAAGTATAATAAAAGTAGTATGACAGCTTATGGTATGTATCACAGGACCAACACTATTTTGTTAAAGACAAGAAGTTGTTGATTTCATTTATCGCAGTAGTTCAGGTGTGTCTCAGTCTTTCTCCATCATCCTTGTCATCCTCTCTATTTGCTGACTCCATTTAGTTTCGTCATAAAATTTGAAGAGACTTGTACTTTTGTGTCACTCTCAGGTACTTCTGAAGACTGTAGGAGTTTTCTTTCTGAATTTTCAGTTTATTGAGCTGCAGATAGATGTTCTTTCTCATCTAAAACTCATCACTTCCTTACCATTGGAGAAAGAAACACATTTAGGAAATTAGTTTTTGGCTTTCTTCGATTTGTTACACATACAACTGCTCATCAACAGTACAGCAGCAAGGAATTGACACACAGCTATAAGTATGGTTCAAATTAAAAGTATATTCTGTGCTTTTATTCTTGTGTTGAGCAGTGATTATGGAAGGAAAATATTTTTATCAAGCAACCAAAAGCACATTAACACCAAGGAAAGCTGTTACCACCTCCTACCTTCTTTATAAGGCAGAAAACAAGGAGAGAGCCACAGCAGGGTCACTGTAAGGAGTATGAACCATGCTTGATGTGACTCCCTCTCTCTTTTCTAACAGCCCATCCTGAATCCTTGGCTGACAGAAATGGCCACAGCTCTGGTGTCTCTGCTCACCTTCCCTCCTTTTGTAAGAGCAGTGAAGTGTATGCAGTAGACTCACAAAATACATATCAGATATTGTTTAAAGAAAAACTCCTTGATTATTAATTATTATAATACCGAGGAGCAGTAAACTGAAGAACGAAGATGCAAATTAAAAGCCAGAAATTTCCCACCCAGGCCCTGCATTGATGATGGCTGCCTGTGGATCAGGCCTTAGTTCTGGAGCAGAGATTTGTGGATACCTAATGATGACTAGAAATTAAAGGTGATCTCTGTGCTTTTGGAAACAGGTTGCAAATGTAAATGCTTTAACTTTTATAAATTTTTTTGGGGAGTGAGGAGGCTACTTTCTCATTAAATTTCTACCCTGGGAAAGAGAATATGAAAAGAAAAATTGAATCTAAGGAAATTATTTCACTTCATTTATTTCTATGATTTTTTTTCTATTTTGACTCTGCGTTTCACCTTATTCTCTGAAATTTGAAAGGCAATTTTCACTTTTTTCTTTTTAAAAATATGATGTGCTATGCTTTCAAAAATCGACATGCTTGGTTTTGTGCCACACAGTCCCAGAGTGTCTCAGAGAAGGGTGCTCTTTATAGAATAAGAGAAGTGAATTTTTTGTATTTTTAAGAATACCATATAAATCATGAAGTGAATTTCCTGCTGCCTTTCTTCCACCCACAAAAGTGGGGAGCTGGGAGTTACAGTATGGAGCAGCCTATTGTGGCTCCGTCACTTATGCAAAGAGGTCACGGATGATGGAGTCTGGAATACAAAAGGTGTAGGGCACTCTGCATCTACGAGGAGGGGATCAAAACAAATCTCCTTTATCTAATGCAGAACCTGTTACTGAATCAAACGTGGGGACATGAAGGGTCCAAGTGTGCTTTTAATAATCTGTGTTACAAACAGACCATAATCTGCACAATTAAGCTTCTTGGAGTTGGCAGGATTTTGTGCAGTTGGCAGTTTTCCCCTTGAATAAAGGTCAGAAAGAGGGGAGTGAATTAACTGATGAATACCTTTTTAAAGGTATTCTATAATTCCATTGAATGTTAGAAATATTTTCTTCATTGCGCTGGTGGCTCTAGGGAAGAGTGAATTCCGTGGCCTATTTCAAGAGTAGAGACATGCCACAGAATAAATGAAGGAGTAAAGAGAAATAGGGAACCTCCCTCTGTCGCTGTGTAGGTGGGAGCTGGGCTGACAGCGTGCATCTGATTGTAGCACGCTGTGGATCGGACCCTGGGGAGCTCTGCTCATGTGAGTGTTAACTTACATGAGCCCTTAATAGCTATCCCTGACTGTTTTCTAGGTTACCATGAGTGTTTCTGGACCCCACGGAGAAATGGTGGGGACCTTGCGTACTCCTTCCTAGGTGGACATCTTGCTATCCAGAATATGATTTTCTTCAATACAAATGCATATCCTCTTTCTTGCAGGGAGATAGAGTGTATGCAGTTCTACCCAAATGGGTGGTGTAGGGTTGCTCTCCCATTAGGATGCCTCTTTTCTTGATTACGATGATGAGAAACTGTTTTCATTTAAAGAGGAAAATGCTTGAATGATTTTCTCATCCCTCGCCCCTCCTTTTGGCAAGCAAACGCATTGTTGGGGCACTGGGTTTATCACAGGCCAAAGGGGGAATTCTCTTAGGAGCCTCTTGTTGAAATGTTGGCAACACATCACTGAGCAGTTCTAAAGACCTCAGGAAGCCCCAAATTTCTCTGAATTTTCCCACCACCAGCCTTGAATGTAGTTGCCTCTTTGGCCTTGCGAACTTTGGGAGAACATCAAGGAATGTGTTTGCAGCCGCCATAGTGTGTTCGTCAACATAGGGGCAGCCCCTCGGGATGGGAAGAAAAGTTGATTGGAGAAAGAAACCACCCACGTACTAATCTTTTTGTTTCCCTTAGTTATTTTTTCTTCACTTTTTTTTTCCTTCACAAAATACACTTGAGGGAAAGGCATTATTTGCCAGAATCTTTTCTGGGAGAGTGAGCTGGAGAAGCTGGGCTGCCTTTGCTGTACACAGATTCTCAGATCCTTCAAAAGCCTCTGTCCAGCTGTCTCTCTGCTGCTGTGTGGTGCGCTCTGACTTCCTTCATCTTTTGTGTGTTGCTGCTACTGTGTAAAATCAGGGGGAAATAATTTTCCTCCATTTACACTTGACCATTTTGGGGCAAATTAATTCTACTCCTATTTACTTGAAGAGAGGCTTGCAGAATCATGGAGAGAGGTGGGGGAGGAGAAGCGGATTTTTCTGTGTGTCTGGAAATCAAACATGGTCTGACCAAAGTCTCTGTTTTGCTATTCCTCCTCCCCAGTCCCCCCACCACCTTTTTTTTATCTTTTCTATTTTTCCTTAGGTTCTAAAGTTAAGTGTTTACTGAATATAATTTCAAATGACAGTTTAACTTACTATTTTAACAAAAACTGTAATAGAAAAATATTTTCCCTGCATTGTTAAGATGCAACTCAATTCCTGCTCAGCTACCCACACTCTGTAAACAAGAATGCGTATTTGCTGTTGATGTGTGGAATATATTTTTTTTTTTAAATCACGGAATGGATTAAGAATTAAACTAGAAACAAGATGAGGAAAAAACCCTCAGAGCTGTAATCAAACATCCATTCCAACAGCTGAAACATGTTATTACATCTTTCAGCTGATTTATCGTACCCAAAGAGATTTCATAATCATTCTGAGTATTAAAACAAGGGGAATAGAGGCACATTTCAATAACAATGATTGTTGTTTGGAGAATGCCAATCATGTCTAGGAGTGTTATTTACATCAGACAATATGTAGATATTGTGCCTCCAAGCCTGTTCCTGTTCGGTTTTGTTCTGTGACTTACACAAATGAATGTTAAAAAATGTTGACAACGAGGTTCAATAGCTAAATACAATAACCGGGGTCCTGCTGACTTTCTTTTGGGAGGAGAGAAATCTTTACCACATAAGTAATGCAATCTGATGTAGAGATAAATGCGGCTATAAATGTCTGAGCTATCTTTGGTATGAAAGGTGGGGAGAAATTGAATCTGTGTACTAATTTTAATTTGTATTCACACATTAGCTATAGCTAATTTGAAAACAATTAAAAGACAGGAATGAGAAAACCAGATGTGGAACAGTGGAATGTATTACAGAGAAGCAGGCTTTACTTTGTGTTATTTTCTAACACACAGTTTTATTTTTGCTGGTGTCTGTCACAAATCCTAAAATACCATTACAGAGTTAGCAGATGGTTCCCAAGTATTCATACCTGATAAAGCCTCCTGGGTGATCAAGCACTGAAAAATCAATATATTTTTCAACTTTCAATGGCTAGCTATTCAGTTTCATTACATCTCGCTATTCCTCCATGGCTACTGTGATATGGACACTTACTTCACCATTGCATTAAGCTCTAATCTCCGGGCCGGCTGATACAGGCAGTTAATGAATAGCTAGAGTACCACCTCGGTATGCTTCACAATTCTTCTGATCTCAGTAGGATGTTTCGAGTACTGTGATCTTGTGTTTAGTAACACCCCACTTCTTCCCCCTCTTTTTTTTCCACACATGCACAGACACCCCTCTCCAGCTGTCACCTTGCTGAGCTCTGAAAGGAAAATTCAGTAAATACACATTTTAGCAGAAATATTTTGCTGTGACATTTGACTCTTTTAAATAAATAATACTAGCAAGTCACAGTAAGTCAGATCCATGCCCCCTGGGTGACCATATGAATCACATTCTTAAATCTATCATTTTCAATAAAGCCACAACTAGAGATAGGTCTTTAAAATGTCCTGCTTTTGTTTCCAGATTATCTACATCCCCCACAAAATAGCTATGCTCTCTGACTGACTGTTAATGCTTTCTTTAAATCACATTTCTTTCCCCTTCTCCTAACTTAAACTCATAGTATGGGAAAGTTAACTTGCAGTAAATGATACAGCGTGCACCAGCTTTTTAATTGCTACAAAAACCCAATTATCGGTCATTGCCATGCATTTGGGCCCTGATCAAGGGCTAGATTTCTAACATGAGGCATCTCTTTATACTCCGGTTTGCATGAAAAAACAAGTGCAAGTAAAATGCTAGTGAATGCATAAAGTATGTGTGTGCACATAGGCACCCTCAGAAACTGCAGTACCCTATATATTTTAATTTTCCATTAGTATTAAAGGTTTCACTGAATTTTGCTATTACGGTTTATTTGAGTTTGTGGCAGGGGTTTATTGTCATTGTTTTCACACATCAGGCAAAGTCCAATGACACAGACGAGGCTTATTTTACATGCACCCAGGCACCATGACATCGGTAAGCCTGGGGCATCCAGAAAACCTATTGAGTCTGATTAAGGCATATCTTAAATTTCAGACATAGGTCTTGATTCAGTCAAAAGTGCAAGAGATGAGAACCTGTTTGTTAAAAACAGAAGCATAAATATAAACCATGTGAATATTTCCTCTTTCTTAGCTGCATGAAGAGCGAGTCTTTGCATGTGCCATGGCTATGTATGGATAAGGTTGATACTAATTAATAAGACCCCTTTCTATCATCAGTGTTTGTGCCTAGCGACTCCCAGGCAGTCGGTACGTCACTGCTGCCTCCCCCAGAGACCTCTTCCTCCCAGAGCAGTTAACACAGCAGCAGGAGGAGGCCAGGGCTCCACGCTGTTGAATGATACATGTGCCTGAACAGCCGTGGCTCCGCTCTTGCCAACAGCAGCACTGGCATTTGATGGTGTCCTCCGTGATGTCTTGAAATAGGTACTTGTTGCACGGCCTTTCATGTGGTGATTCCTGTTCAGTGAAATGCTGTGGGTCCAAACTCAGCAGGCTGTCCTCCGTCTTAATTCCATGCTTTCATTCTCAAAAAAAGGCTTTAAAATTTGTTAGGTTGGTGGGAATTCACCACTAAAGTAATTACAAATTTTTGTCCACTGGAATCCTTCCTTGACTTGAGCTGCAGGTATGTCAGCCTGTGCTGCCTGACCACGGGAACCAAATAACTTTGGAGAAAAAGACCTGTCTCATCTGCAGGCAATTTTATTAACATCTGAAGCACACAATTGTGCCATGTAGGACCCGAGTCCACGCTAGAGCCCTTTCATTACCCTGCTACGCGGCTGGATTTATGCTGGTGGAAGTCCTAGCTAAAAAAGCTTTTGTACAATGATTAATTGACCTTAACAAGTTTAAGGATGCTTATTTGCACACAGTTATGAAGTGTTGCAATATGTCACAAATGAGAGCGGCTTCTATTATAAACATAATGGCATAAACAGTGAAAGCTGGTTATATTTCCTTAAAAGTTCATTGCAGGGAAATGGGGAAGCTTGAGAAGCTAAACAAATCCAGGCAATAATGGAAATGTAGCATGAAATTACTTCTGTAAACAACAGCCATTCATTATTTGAACATTTTTCATAAGAGAGTAAGCAGACGAGTGTTGATGTTAAAGGGTGTGTGTGGAGGGGGAGGAGGAAGGGGGGAGATTATGAATTTCGAAAGAAATCTTCCAGGGTTATACAGACAGATGTACATCTGTTTAAAAAAAGAGCTATGTAAAGCACTGATTGATCCCTGAATATTAACAATCGATGCCATTTTCTTCATTAACTTCTGAGTGGAGCACAAAGAAAGGTATATTTGATTTAAGGGGAAGAGAAGGGAGCACTATTTAATGTTGATTTGGTGTAGTGAATAACCCCAGAGAGAAATGTAAATACCAGGCTGCAATAACATGACAGCACACTAATCATATTTACAAACGATATTAAATCTGTCCATTGTGCTTGCCTGGCTGCGGATTGGCCCGACTGTAATTGTCACTGTAACCAGCGCTGGCTTGTGGGAGAATTTAACTGCAGTGATATAAGGTGAGTGCTAGGCTTATTATTACTTTATTATTACCCGGTTTATGTTTATTAAAACAATTTGTCATGCAGAACAGGAATGGGAGAATGGGAACATTAAATCGTGCTGTACTCAACCTGAAGAAATGAGTTACAATAAAATTAATGGCAGGCAGGCCACAGCTGACACTTGTAGCCGTGTGGAGCAGCTACACACTGGTTCGTTTCATTTGCTGATCGTTTCTTGTTAGGGTCACGCCATTAAACTTACATATTGAGAACTACTGAAAATCTGAGGCAATGAAGGTAAAGTTTATGAAGCAAAAGTGGGGGTTTTTTTCTGCTGCTAATGCATTCCTTTCAATTATTACAGAAATCAGGAATGCAGATTGAAAGTTTAAATCATACTGAGTTATTAAGGACGTGTGTTGGAGTGAATGTCCTTCAATTTTACAGAGGCTTAGAGAGCTGAGAAAGAGCTGAGTTTAGGCTAAAGTGAGACCATTCTCTAAAGGCTTTGAGCAAAGAGAACAGCGAGAATAGTGGTCATGAAAGGTCTCATAACAAGTTTAATAAAAGCTGCTTTATTTTCTTTCCCTGGAACTCAAGGGGTCCTTATTTGATATCTTCAAATTTATTTCAGCCCAAATCTTCATTATTTTAAAGTAGAGGCAGGAGGCGATGACCATGGGAATAGCATTGAGGCTCTTGGAATTCAGCAAAGAGGCACAGTGACATAACCCCCTCTCGTGACACAATTACGGAAGAAATTAAAAGTGTCAGGCTCTATGTACTTTAGCTGCATAGAAGAAATCTGGCCTCCTGATGAAACATCTTTGTACATGAAAAAGTAATACCCTGCCCTTGTTTCCCATTATACAACAATGTTAAGGAGTCTTCTGGGGTGATTATTAGGGATTTGGTGAAGCACAATAAATGCTGGAGATTAAATCTGAGCACTAGCAATTAGTATTGGGGGAGGGAGAGCGCTTTTTTTTTTCTTTTTTAAAAGTATTTATTAATGAAGCTATTTAAAGAAAACTGAGCCGACTGCTGAAGTTAGGAAATGTGAACCTTTCATTTCTAGCAGTTTTATACTTGTGTAAGTCCTACAAAGTCCACGGGGTTATTCTTGATTTATACCAGTGTGAGCAAGTATAAGATCAGGCTGTCTCTGTGGGATTTTTTTCCCCTCATTTTCCTTTTTTAAACTAAGATAGTTTTTTAAATCTTAGAGAAAGCCTTCAAAGGTGGGGATTTAGCCATATGTTCTCTACCTGTGTCCCCAGTCTTAAGGGCTGGACCAAGCATCCAAGAGCTCAGCATCCAACCACTGCAACAGAATACCAGAATAGGAGCTGAACTCTCTGGAAAATCTAGTTTGGTGAAGCGAATGAAGATACTTAAAAGGTCTTGGTTTAGAAAACTGTTTTTTCCTTCTGGTTTTCCAGTAAGGTGAATGGCAGATGCTTCTCTCAGAGAAGTAACTTGGCATTCGGCCTCAGTGATGAAGCCACTGTGATTGCAAAGGCTGCTCCAAACCTGAGAAAAACACATGGGGAAAAAAGTATCCCTGTCCTTACTTAGCACTTCCTTACAAGCTGATCACCCCCTTGAAATAACAGTCACTTTTCTGAGAGCACCAGAATATTCTTTGTGACTATAAAAGGAGAGACCAAAGGCTTTGGGTGACAGATTATTTTCCCTGGTGAGGTCTAATGCAGTAAGTGTAATCCGCTGTGATGGCAAGCACACACAGTGCACCCGTGTCATGGAGCCTTAGTGACCTGTGGGGTGCTTCCTATCTGCTTTTTTGACTTGGTGCCACAGTTGCAAATAGAAGTGAAGTGGTTTAGAGAAACAGGAAGATCACTGAGGGGATAATTCTTTCTGTGACAGCGGGCTCTGTCTTTGGTAGGCCGTCTCTGAGGGATGAGGTGAAGCTGTGAGGAGGGACAGGTTTGGGGGCTTGGGTGGTCTAAGTATGGGCAGCTGGCTGCTGTAGCGGTGGATGCAGTGGATACATAGCAAACGGCAGATACCCATATCTTGATGACTTCGGGTACTTTTCTGTGCCCTCTTTTACATTTGTTTAGAAGGAAACACATTTTATTAATACATGTTGACCTGCATGGCTTGCTAAATAGGCTTTTAAATGTTACAGCAGAGCTCTGACCAAGCATTTTTAAAAGCAGGATTTTAACATAATATTCCATCTTCATTTGTATTTTTGTAACACTCAGTAGACTTGGAGAGAAACCAGTTAGTCCTTTATTCCCTCATGTGTAAAACTCATGAACTCTAAGTAACGCATACCCTGTAAGTGTCTTGCTGAATTGCAGTCCTTATTATATGTGCAAACATCCCTTTGACATGAAGGACAAGGATAGAGTATAGAATTTTGAGTCATATGTATCACTTGGATTATTAATAATAATAATATTTGGCATCTTTATAGCACTTTACATTTTCAAAATGCTGCATAAACATTAACTAAATGGTAGTTAAGTGTGCATAAATGATATTCAGAGCCATTACCCTCTACCATGCTAACGCAGTCACTGTGGGTCTGCACTGAAACGTGTGTACTGCTGCCCGTTGGAAAATCTTTACTGTTCATGTGGAGTATCAGCTTTCCTGGAAGAACCAGACTGACCATTTTTCATTTTGTTTCACATGCACCCGAAGGCTTTTGTCCATATTATGGATTAATGGTCTGCAAAATTTCAGTTTGTTGGGAAAAAAGAAGTTGTTGATTTTACTTACAGGAGCATAAAAACAAATAAAAACAAAGTAAAGGGCTCAGAAACCAAGACAGTACTCTTTCTTTAAATCACATTTTAGTTTGATTCTTACCGTGGCCATGCATTTTATGTGCTGTTTCCTGGCTGTGGGGCTTCCTTCTGCAGCACCACATACCCAGGACTGCATGCCCAGGGACTGGTCTGACTCTTCAGAACCACCTGATGTGCTTGTTGTGGTGGTGCAACTCCCTCCACCTTCTTTTGGCTACTTGGTGCTTGGTGTGATTTCCCCCACAGCCTGGGCCACGTAACAATAGAACCTTATGGACCAGAACTTTATGGCAACCCCGTAGCGTTTGTCCAAGTTGGGCTGGAGTGGAAAAGTACCTGATGAAAGTCAATTATCTCAGACCCTATAACTAGTGATTCTAGTGAGACCCTTTGAGCTCTTCTGGACCGCAGTGGGCTGTGACCAGCATCTCTCCTGAGTTGGGACGTGGCTCAGGCAGACACCTCGAGGATTAAAAGACCAGGGTGAGCCAACCCCCCTCAAGTCTCAGTTATTGACCGCTGAGGAATGCCAATGCATTGTGAGTATTTACTCCAAACTCAAGGAGAAGGAAATTTTAACTATAGGCTAGGCTGTCTTTCATCCATCTCTCTATCGTTGTGACTCTAATATACACATTAGCTGTTATGAGTGTGGGTGATCTTATACTTTACTGGATACAAATACTTTCTGTCGATTTGTCTGTGCGTGAGTAAGGAGTTAAAAAGGACACCTGTCAGCTTACTGGAGTCGCCTGCTGTGAAGGGATCTTTGGTCCTAGCAGTTAGAAACTCGGGTCTGGATGTGTGTGCGACCCCTCGAGTAGTGTGTGTTTGTATGTTTGTGCTCATATGCATAGGTAGTGGTTTGGGATGCCTTTTAGTTAGTGTGAATCTTGTAATTTCGATTATTTTGTTACGTCATCTTGTAAATCCTTAAATCAGTTAATGATTAAGTGCTGCTAAAAGTCAACCTCTTGATCTGCCTCAAATCATTAATAAATTTTAAATTGCCGCTGAAACATAACCATGTCAAGTATTTCCATCCGCAACACTTGTGCATGCATCAGTATTGCCAAACAAGGTGCTACTCAATGTCTATCGAATAGGGACTGTGCAGGGAGCCTTTATGACCCATTGTTTTCCAGTGACATGAGGCTTCTCATGAATGGCTTTCAAAGAAAATACCTGTACTTGCCTTTTGTTTATTCCCCAACCCCAGTATTTGTAACATACTTTTCTGTAGCCACATTAACTTCTTCTGCAGTAATGCTTCTTTTTTCTTGCTTTAGTACATTTCTGCCATTTCAGTAAAACAGGGAGTGGGGAAGATTTTAGAAGCATCTTGCATCCCTGTCAGTCGCTATGGCAAGTTTGTACCTGAAAACAATTTATTGTGTGCCCCCACCAAAGAGCAGGAGAAAACAAAGAAATGTCAAATAGCAGTTTTCATGCTGGATTCCATCCATGTAATCCAGGAGCAAGCAAATAATTCCACTGCCACTTAATTAAAAGTTTTAAGACCTTATGTCTTTGACCTTGTTCTTTAGCTGAACACATAAAAGCAAAATGGCTTGCTACCTTAATCTCACTTCGTGCCATTGCCCTCTGATGAGAGAATCCTCTTGGTACCTCTGATTTGTCATTCAAGCGAAGGGAAGGGCTATGCACACTACTTGGCTCCTATCTTCTGCAGTGAGTCTACCTTGACAAAGTTTCTCTTGCTATCTTTAGTCTTCTCCCTGGAGCATCTAGCACATCAAGACAAGAGGGATCTCAGCCCCACAGCTTCATTTGGACCTGTTAACTGTAACTACTGATGTCGTTTACAAGGATAAACCCTTAAAGCCAGGCTAAGGTAGACAAAGAAAGAACACTGGAGTAATT
The DNA here is from genome assembly GCA_028565335.1 of Limnodromus scolopaceus. Lineage (NCBI taxonomy): Eukaryota > Metazoa > Chordata > Aves > Charadriiformes > Scolopacidae > Limnodromus > Limnodromus scolopaceus. Next base: position 55,436,078 of record JAOXNO010000041.1, on the reverse strand, counting down.
CCCTTTGGACAGCAGAGATTGGTGTTCAAGTTATTGAAAATCTGTGTAACTCATTTTCTCTTTTGTCATACTTAAAAAATCCATGAAGTTTGGCTGAGTGCAAACAATAAGCTTTTATTGTTGCTGCCCTTCTTCATAAATGTGTAATCTTCTGGGACCATCAGAAAAGCTTTGGTACAACAAATTAAAAGTCTCTAAACTTTCCTGTGTCTCCTTGGACATTTTGTAGACCTGAAAATATCAAGCAGTAATCAATATAATGCTGCTCTAATACTTTAAGGCAAACCGGCAGCTCCCAAGCCAGAGAGCACGATGCAGCTGTCTCACGGCTAGACACGATTCCTGCCGGGGTCACAGAGGAGTAGTGCCCGTTGGCTGGCACGGGGAAAACCACGCACAAGAGAACCTGAATTGCAAACTGCGGAGCCCGTTGGGTGCAGGTACGTGCGCTAGTTATCAAGGCTCGCAAACACACTTTCTGTCCCATCATCAACTCCCGCATTAAGGCAGCAGTGTCTGTAAGCTGTGCCGGAACTCTGCACTCTTCTGCAGGTCGCCAGGTTTTGTGATCTCCTGGTTCCTTCACACGTGTGCACATTTCCCTAACAAGCCAATTATCTTGTAGCCAACAGGGTGACTTGAATATTCCCTCTCTTCTCATTGTTTAAGCTAGTTTAACAACACTCTCTTAGTATATCCTTTTTTTTTATCTCTGAAAGAATTGTGCTATTTTTCTTTGTGCTGAGGTACATGGTATTCAGTTACAGAACATTTGCTCCTTCATATCTTGTCAATGGAGCAACCTTGGCTGTTTAACAGCTTCAGCAAGGAGTATTCAGCACGGGCCAGAGAGGGGGAGAATTATGGTTGTATTTTTTCTCTCATCATAAAGGAGTAAACATTTGCACCCTTTCCCCAACTTAGTGACTATTATACCTGAGTCAAAAAATGCCTTTACACCCACTGGCAAGCAGCAGCTTGAGGTGGGTGAGGATTTAGTACTCACTACCACCACGCATCTCTTCTCCCGTTACTCGAACCATCATTGCTCCCTGGTGAGCTAGGAATGGATTCCCACAGTTGCTCATGCAAAATGGATGTATTCAGGTGGACAGTGTTGCTGACTGGGTGCCCAGCTGTGCTGATGAAGCACCTAAAGGTGCAACAAGCACAAATGGACCAGAGAGTCTCATGTTTTAGCTGGGGAAACAGCTTGTGCAAACTATACCCATGTGCTACTGTGAACTCCAGCTCCTGGCACAGGAATTGGAGTCTTCTGACCTCTGGGTCCTCACTCAGGATGAGGTGACAACCTGCTGCCTGCTCATTTATGGAGCCAAATGGCCCAATCCTTTGCTGAGACGCTGGAAAAAATGGAAGGCCTGCAAAAAATCCCTTAACTTCTAGGCCATTTCTAATGGCTCCTTATTTTTATAATGAGGGGTGCTTTTTCCTCTAGTGTGGCCTGTTCCAAAGCCCATTTACATCAACATTAAAGCTTGCCACTGACCTAATGGCCTTTGGATCAAGCCCAGTCTCCTTATCTTCTTCCATATTACGGACACACCTTTACCTTAGGTCTTGATTTCTGTGGAGCTCTCTAGGTCAAGCTCTGTCTCATTGATGTGCTCGAGCTTAAATTGATTCAGAGAGAAACTGACTGTTCTTTGAAAGAAGTGGTCATTTTTCTTAAGCGGCTTCTATTTTTAGATAAAACTCCTTGAGGCAGCAGGCAGCATTGGTGCCTGGCTGGCAGGAGTTACGGTGCGCTCTGTGACAAACCCCTTTGGGCAGCTGGAACGGTACCCAAGGATACCCCACCACTTCCATCAGCAGGTTGGTAACAGGAAAAACTTTTTTCGTTCCACTAAGAAAGAAATAGCAGGGTTCAAACTTGATTTAAGTTTTCATCTGGGTAGGTGATAAAGAATGTTGCCTGTCTTCCTGAAAAGCTTTTAAGTGTGTATCTTTTTTTTCCAATGGAGACTTTGTTGCTTGAATGTCAAATTTAGGGTGGTTGTCTTAAATGCTTTCTGTGTAATTACAAGATTGGTTTAACTGTTAGGGCAAACTTCTTTAGCATCTTTTGAGGAGCTGGTGGGCCCAGTTTCTTGAACGCCAAGCAGGCCCCCTGCCAGGTGAGAACTCAAGAGGAAAACCACTGCAATTTATTTCTTCCCTTCAGGTCTTTTCTAGCTTTTCACTTTTTTTCCTGTAAATGTTACTGCGTGCAGAAGCACTGCATTGTATCCATCAGTTGAATGTAATACAGATACACGTGCTGGGGAAGGGAGTAACCTCAGTTGCAAAAAAAACCTGTTTATACTGCAAAACATAGACCAAATTCTCCTTACACAGCCCCTGTGCTACGGAGCAGTGGTAGAGGCAGTGACAGGCGCAGAGCCTTGACACCAGCAGGCTGCTAGAGTTACCGCGTCCACACAGGAGTTGCAGGAACTCAAGGATTTGGGGAAGCACCAGCTCATGAAGCCGCAGCTTTCAGGGGCTTTTGTGAGAGGTGTCTTGTGACCTGGGCATTCCTCTCAGCTGCCCTGGCCCCCACAGTAGGAGATGAGAGTGACTTTTGTTTGTCAAAGGCTGATGATGCCTTTAAAATGGAGAAACTGTGGAACTCATTGCTTATGGCAAAATTACGCTTTTCCTGAAAGCTGGTAGTTTCACTGAGGTCAGGGAGGATTAAACACCTGTATTCACAATTATGTTTAAGAAATGCAACACCTTGTTCTTTGGCCAAAATCCACTGGGGGCTAAGCAGTTATGTCCGCTCCAAGCCAATTCTTCCATAACTATCCACAGCAACATTTCGTGTAATCTCCTCCAAAATATTTGCTACTGGCCATTGGCAGAGAAAAGATACCCACCCATACTCTGAGCAACAGCTCCTTCATTTTTTAATTGCTTATTAAATTAGCCTGCATAAAAAACCATCAAAGAAAAAACAGTAGAGTGAATGGTAATAGTGGTGACAGATTTATGTCAGTAGCTGACCTTCTTGTGAGATGGAGTCATAGCTCAAAGTGCCTGTACGGTACCAATGCGATTAGGCTTTTTTGTTGGGCAGTGCCATCACTTGATTATTCTGTGAGAAATTTCAGAAATACAGTTGCTTTATGAGCCCGACATCTATGATGATAGATTTCCAAAAGCAAAAATGTGAATTTAAATTATTCGTATTCATGTGAGCGTGGTAGAGATTTTTGGAATCGCTGCAGCAAGTTATGGATGATGCATGAAATGAAAAAATCCCTGCCCAGTGCACAAGGAATACAAAAAGGGTTCTGCAGCCAGCGCTGAGCTGTACTGTGCTACATGGGATGTGTGCTCTCTGGGGAGAGGTGTTTGTATTTTTGAAAAGCACCCAGCCATAGGCCTACGCACAAAAGTAAACAAAGGACAGAATGAGAGAAAACAAATAGAAAACCCTCTGCCACCCAGGAGCACCTAGAGCAAAGTCCAGTGCACTGTTTCCTGCAACTGGCTTTCCAGTATCCCAGGGCTACATGAATCTTGCACGATTCATGGGCAGATTCTCTTCCCCTGCAGGGTACCTGGAAGAGATTTTCAGCTGATGCAAAGTTCCATGGAAGCTGGTTTCAGCTGCTCCTATATACCTTTGTGGTGCAAAAAGGAATGGGGCCAACTAAATCTCAGTCTTGTGTATCCTTCCCTGGCCCAAGACTGGCATCAGACAAATAGAAAAAAAGTCTATCTAGGGTAACATGATCACACCCACAGTGCCCCATGTGCGGTAGTGTCTCATTTGCTTCTAGTCTGAAGTTGAAACAGCGGATGTCCAGGAAAAAAAAAAAAACTGTCTGAAAAAATTCGAGCAGATATTTTTTTCTAAAGGTAAGTCTAGCATTAGGATATGTCCAGTCTTCTAGTCTGCAGGAAAACAGAGTGATTGTTTTTCTGGGACTGCACGCAGTATTACTGTCTTCCAGATCTGATTCTTGTACTTCTTCAATCACTTATTTAAGTGATTGCACTCCTAACTTAAATAGATGGTATCTGCAAACACTGAGTATGATCTGACTTTATCTTCCAGGGAAGTTTAGATTTAATCTTTCCTAATTGTCAAGTGAAATCTTATGCACATGTATGTATTTTTGGCTGAATACTAGTGTGTATGATATATCCTTAAATAATGCCAATTTGTTAAACCTCTTCTGAAGTTCTTTAATATCTACTGCATTGTGTTTATTTGATAAATTTTACACCATTTTAAGGCATCTGTATTTTTGGTTTCAGACAGACCTTATATGGGCCTTCCTATCTCACAACTTCATGTCTTACTGTATTGTATTGGGGCAGTTGGACTAGATGACCATTGTAAATCCCTGCCAACTCGAACTATTCTATTCTATTCTATTCTATTCTATTCTATTCTATTCTATTCTATTCTATTCTATTCTATTCTATGTGTGGCCGCCATGATATCAAATAACACTTAGGTTTTGCTTTTTGTTATTTGGTACAAATGATGTGTGTGTTAGACCTGTGTTCCTGGACTTCAATGTCTGTTTTCAGAACTTGCTGATTTGTTTTTAATCTTGCAATGCAATTTGTTGAAAGCCTCCCACTGTGTAACTAGATTAAGACATCTGACCAAAATCTCTCTTTTATCATAAACTTTGCCTTCACTATACCTTTGCTTTCCAGTATTCTGTTTATTAGGATACTTTGGGATTTTTTTTCTATCCCTCATATGTTGTGCCTAGGATGATTGTTTAGTGAAGGGTCGCTGCCTTCTTATCACTTGTACCACTTTGCAGAACATGGGAGTGTGAGTGCTTCCACGCTTACTGCAAACTAACTTGATCATCTCTCATGGAAGAACAAAAAGGTTAAACAGACCTCATTTGTGTGTTGATGGTCATTAATGGAGATATTATCCTGGTCTTCCAAACCCGAAGTCCAGGTTTCTCCATACCTTGAGCTAGAGGACTACTATTGAGATTTTAATGAATATTGAAAACACAGTAAGAATTAGAAGCCTGAGAATGCTGAGTTGGACTGAAGTCTATGAGCAGTGAGCAGTAGCAAGCAGCTACCCATGTATTACATTTATAATTAGCTGTGCCTCATTCTCTTACTGCTTGCTAATGTTTTCTTTTAGGAAAAACAGATTTTACTAATTTTGCAAATATTCAGGCCCATTCCCACAACTTTGCTTTGACCTGTCTTGTATATCACAAAGTGTTATATCTGCCATAGCCCATCTGCTCAAGCTTCCAATCACTGGGGATCAAGTGCATTTCTCTGGTTAATAGTGTCACCTGACAGTTAGTTCTGGCATAGCATCTAATTGTGTGGGCATATTAGCCTATATAAAAGGTTTCTAAAGCTGTTGCAACAAGGCAGCCAGAGCTTTAGGTCAAAAGCAGCATCATCCCATCCCTGTTGCACAAATCTGCTAGGTTTAGATGACTTTTGTCTTTTAACTGAAGACCCATAACTTACGTTTTTTCTGTTGGCATTTCAGGATGATGTTTTCTTGCAGTGTCTGTTGCCTTGTGCGTTTCCTTGGGAAGCAGCCTGCTGGGTGTGGGTGTATCATGGACAGAGACCTGCTTGTGACCATTAGGGCTGGATGTGCTGGGGAAAGTGTTGCATTCACCTGAGTTCATCCTAGGTAGCTGGTGGTGCTGAACATGTGTCTCTGGTGTCTGTGGAACAGGCTCATACAGTGCTATGCAACACCTGTGGACTGATCAGTTCAGCTTGGCTCCAGTGCAAAAAATTTTGCAGTTGCTGTGTGTGTGGAGAGGTGGGCACTAACTCTGATGACACCCTCCACACTTCCCCTGTTGTGGCCAGGTCCTACCAGCAGTATCCGGGTGCAAATTGTTCAGCTGAGTTCATTTGCTTCACTTTTGCTGATGGTCTCACATGCTAGTACTGGTCGTGTGATATCAGGCAGGGCTTTATCATGTAGCACAGACAGTGTGTTGGCTTTGTGGCTGCTGTAACTTGTCACACAGGAACCTTCCTTCACACAGGACCATCACTCTAAAAGCTGTCTTTCCTCACCTTAGCACGTTATACAGTGTGGGCCCAGCACTGATGCTGGCAAAGCAGCCACACCAGAGCCACATCAGGCATCTCCTGCCACAGCACATGTAGGTGGTGCTGGTGGAGTGCTAGTTACATTGGTCTCTCCAATACTTGTGTCATTATAATCATTAGCATCTGTGCCCTGTAACTGCTTCCTTAAAAAGGGGACAATTATCCCCTGGACCTGTTTTGCACCCACTTTGTGCAGGACTAAATTGCTTAGACCTCTGCCCACCGTATGTGTCTCAGCATGGTTTGCACTGGCTGCATTCTTATAGGAAAGCAGCCATCTCATAGCAATTCATTTTTATAGACCTGTGAAAACTCAATCCATGAAATAGTTAATTGGAAAGTCTCCAATTACCAACTGAATTTATTTTGCAAAAAGTTACATTTGTTCTTCTCAGTGAGAGGAAAAAAAATAAGCAATTCAAATCATTTTGAAGTTCTATTTCTTCATTCATTAGGAGACATAGCTTGCAAAATCCTAATTAAAAAGAACATTTTGCATTAATGACAATGTTCTAATTTTTTACTTTATTAAGTTAGTTAAATTTTTTTGCAGAGCGTTCGGCAAAAAGAGGTCTCTTTAGTGGCTTTGTTCATGTTTATATTCTTTGGTTGCAAAATTTGTGAGACAAAAGAGAGCTAAACTCATTCTGTGGTGCCCTCCAGTTAACTGTTCAGTTGAAAAATGACCTTCATAACTAAGTCCCTTGCCTTTTCATTGATATCAAGGAGTTACAACTCTAACCTACAGTTGAGGAGGTGGCTTCAGTCTGGTAAACCATCAGAAATTGCATGAGCACCCCATGGAGTGTAGATATTTATAGATATCTAAGAGGAGTACAGATAACTGAATAATTTGAATCTGAATTCTGAAACAGCCTAGGGCTTTTCTGCTGGCTTTCAAGTCCAGCATCCTCTTGCATGACATTTAGTCATTAAAAGCTGAAGTTTATTTCAGTACCTAATAATTCTGCATCAGACACAATAAAATTGCAAGCTGGAGATCACAGGAAGTGCACGTAGGTTCCTGCTCTGGTATAACACTGAGAAAGACCGCACTTTTTGGATGTCTTAAAAATAGCTGTACTATATATGAGGTCATGTTAACTGTGAAACACATTCATTTATGCAGTCTTAAGATTCAATGCAGAACTCTGCTGGTGTAAATCAGGGTGGCCATAAGTTGGCTATGCTCAGTGGAGATACACTTACAGAGAATTCATCCTTAAATTTTGCCCCTTTGGTTTTTTTACCTTCATTTGCCAGAAATCTAGCTCTGGTGGGGTGGATTTAAGATCTCTCCATAAGCAGAAAGGACCATAAAAATCTTTAAAATCTTACAGAAATACAGATTGGGGATGTAAAAATATTCTGGTCTTGCTCCAAGCACTGGAAAAATATGTATTAAAGTATCAGGGAATCACAGAAGCGCGCGGGTTGGAAGGGACCTCCGGAGGTCATACGGTCCTGTGTCCTACTCAGAGCATGTCTGGTGAGAGCAGGCTGCTCAGAGCCCTGTCCAGTTGGGTTTTCACTGTCTCCAGGATGGACACTCCACATCCTCTCTGTGCAACCTGCTTCTCTATTTTCCACCCTGACAGTGAAAAAGCTTTTCCTAATATCCAATCAAATTTTCCCAAGGCGCACATTGTGTCCACTGCCTCTTGTCTAATCACTGTGCACCTCCAAGAAGAGTCTTTCTCCATTTCTTTGCACCTTCTTACTAGGTTGCAATAGAGAGCAGTAACATCTCTCTTGCACTTTCTTTTCTTTATACTGAACAAACCCAATTGCTTCAGCAGCCCCTCATGCTGTTTTCCCACCTCTCTAGCCGTACAGGTGGCCTCTGCTTTACGTGCTTCAGTATGTCAGTGTCTTTATTTTTTGTGCGGGGGAACCCAGAACTAGGCACCACACTCCAGACACAGTCTTATCAGTGCTGAAGGAGGGAGGAATCCTCCTCTCCCTTGTCCTCCTGGATACACCCCTGCAAATGTAGCCCAGCGTGCCGCTGACTGCCCTGGGGCAAACACAGCCCCGTATGCAGCTGGCTGCCTTGGCTGCAGGGGACACTGCCCATTCCTCTTCAGCACGTTGCCCACCAGCCCCTCAGCTGCTTTTTCTGCAGAGCTGCTTTCTGTCCTCTTGGCCCTCAGCCTGTACTGGTATGTGGGCTTACTCCACCCCAGCTGCAGATATACTTAGGGTTTTGGTATTGATTCTAGTAACTCCGTACCCTCCACTTCGAACTTATTAAAAACTACTGTTGCAGGTGCTTGTGCTAAGGAGAGGTGAAAAGCCTTCTTCAGCCCTTTTTGTTGTTGCTGAGGACTTGCTAGTATTTAAAAGTGAGCCTCTTTCTGCAATACTTTCTGCTTATTATTTGCTTTTTCCTGGCACTTTAGTGATCAGCTTTCACCCACACAAGTAATTGTAAAAATTAAGAGCGGAGCTGGCACGCTCAAATTTTCGAACAGGACACAGACAACAAACTATGGGTCAGAGCAACACCATGTTATGTGTGCAGCTGCTCACAGCTAACATTTGCAGATCAAACTTCAGATACAAAGTGTCAGGAAAGCAATAGAGACTCCTCACCATCAACCAATACAGGGAAAGAATTATACTATAAAATTGAGACTCATTTAAAGTAATGATCAAATCTGAGGAAATGGTAATCTGTATGCAGACACTCCACAAGCCTGAAAAGAAGCTAAATTCATCGAGTGAATTATTTGCTGCCAATTATTCTCTCAGCTCTAATATTCAATTTTAAATATTTAGTTAGATCCCCTTTCAACCTAGAATTTCAGTTTTCACTTAACACCATGAGTGACTCTACATACGTATGTACATACGACACGTTATTTTCATTACATCTCCTTTGAATGCACTTGAATAGTGACGTGAATTTCCTGCCTCCATTTTGGTAGATTTTTGGACAAGGTGTACGCCTTTTCTCGGTGGGTTTTGGTAGTTGTCTGAGTACCTCTTTGATCTGAAAGTGACCCTGCCGTGTTGAAATGTGGACTTGGCTAACTTCATGGCAGGACTCTTGGAGAATTACAAGATGGCTGTAAAGATGCACTAACCCTTTTCAGGACCTAAATTAAGCTTTAAATCAAAGCTAACTAGAATGCCACCAAAGCTTTTCCATTAAGACTGGCTTACACACTCTTGCACTGTGATGCACAGAAAACATCATAAATTTTGGACCTGGACTGAAACCCTGAAGCTCTGGCTTTACTTTCAAAGTTCATGAAATGCTTCTTCACTACCAGTGAGCAATCCAGTATTTGTGTGAATTGGTTTTTGAGTGTGAAGGCAGATGTTGACCTAGAAGGCAGTTGGCACTAGACAATTATCACCAGAAACTGAATCTCAGCTCTAGTCCATCATTTTATGGATGGACTAGTTATTGGTGTGCAGGAAGTGCTGTGCCACCATTTAAAGGCAAAAAAAAAAAAGATACAAGTATTCAAAGGGTCACTTTCTGTTAGAATAAACCTTTCTTTGTAATTGATGCATACAGGACACTGCAGCCTGAGGACAGGCCATCACTGCCTGCTTCTTTATATAACATGTTGTATTAAAAGCAAAGATTTTTGTGGTTTGTAAACCAAATGTGGGGGAAAAATAGATTTTTATTTTTCTTTAGTGTGTTGTATTCCTCACTGAAGGCAGTGGTAGGGAACTACACAAGCAATGAAGTAAGACATACCTCTCTCCTGAACAAAAGATTTGCTTAGTCATAAATGGCCACTTGAGATGGTGTGAGAAGAGAGGAACTTTACAGCTATTAACAGCCTGGGGCAGTATCTGCATGTGAACATTGGTACTAGAACGCAGTGGCTGTTCAGGCTGAAACTGGACAAGAAGCCAAGAGAAGAGTCTGAGCTGATGTTTGCAGGGGAAGGGAAAAGGACGCAGCCAGGCGCCATAGCGAGACAGGGGCAGGTAGGGCCGTTTCCCTGCTCGCAGACAGGAGGGCCTGACTCTTTTAGGAAGATGATTATCAATAATTGCTCAGGCTGAGCTTCGATGCAGAATTTCCTGGAGCTCCATGTTCTCCCGTTCAGAAATGCAGGTATTATAACATCATTGTGAAATGATGAAATAGCCCATCACACTGCCAATGTTTGGCTTTAAGGCTAGGGCTGGAGAGGAAAGAATTGCTAACGCTCCAAGGAACAGCTTGTCAGCTTGAGGGCCTCATGTGTGCCAGCTGGATTCAAGTTCAAGTCTGAATTTGATCCACTAATGAAACATCATCCTCCAAAAACTACTGGCTGAAGGTGGCAGACCTCTGGAGTCCTAGAGGGTTGATTGGAAAGTTGAATCTTTCTTAACTGTATGCTCGTGTGTATGTCTGTTATGAAAATGAGTCAGATTTTCAAGTTTTCAATTAAAAAAAAACCTTAGGAAAAGCATTGGCAAAATAGCTGCAATTTCCCCTCCCCATTGCCTTAGTGAAATGGAAACAGTTCTGTTGATTTGAACAGGCTCTAGGGTTTTAATCCCATCTTGGCATTGCTGAGGCCAAGATTTTGCCCCCTGTGGCTCTTGCATTTAGTGAAATGTTTAAGAGTAGAAGAATGTGACATTTTAATAAAAAAGCTGATGGAATCTATGAATTTTCTGAAAAGTCTGGGGTCAGTTCTTATGTGATGACAGTTCTGGGCTGAAGTAGGCATAATACTTTTGCTTTCCATCTGGGGAAAGGAAGGATTTCTATTGAAGAGACAAATCCATTACTCTGTCCCAATGTAATACAGAAGAGTGTCTCAGCAGAAAGCTGATTTTTGAGCTAGGGAATAGAGGAAGGGTTTTCCCCTGGAACCCACAAGGCAGTGACAGCACACAACAGATAGCCTCCAGAAGATCCCTTATACAGCAGCCTTGCAAATGGATCCCCTCTTTCCCTTCCAGTTCTCCACTTTTTGCTCATATAAATATTTAAATAATTATTTTTTAGAGCTCTGGCAAAGCTCTATCAATTGCCTCTATCAGAACCTGTTCTATTAGCTGAGCAACTTTCTATCATTATAGCAGCTTTTCACCACTTTCTATTTCATTAGCATTCATTTTCTTTAGACATATGACACACTGGAAATGTAGGCATCTGGGAACATAAAGCTAAAAGCTGAGGTTTGCTTCAGTGCTTGCCAGCCCACAGAATTTTATTACCTAACCTACCTTTACCTAAATCACAGAAAAATGACAAACCTTTTGATGCATGTAAAAAAACCCCTGAAACAGAGTTAAACTGCAAGCTTGACTGATGCAAACTGACATAAAGCATCACAATGGCGCACATCAAGAGACAGATGTTTTCTCCAACTCCAGTTTAGTTGCATTTTTGCACAGTGCACTGCTGATTCGTTAAACGTACTGCTTGTAAAAAGATTTGGGTCTGGAGTTCAAACTCAAATATCCATGAGTAATTGGCGAGCTGATGGTATTATTCTCACAGGTGGAAATGGGTAATGCAAATTTTAGAAGCAGCACATCTGTTCTTTCAGCTAATCGGATATGAGTTCTACAGGAATGACCGCATTAGCAACCTCAGTGTCATAACTGGAGGGACACAAATCAACAGTACTGTGGATGCTAATGTCGAGGAATTTAAAAATCTGAGCCACAAATTCACACATACCTGACTGATGCTGGCTTCTGCTCACAGAAAGTCTCTTACAAGATCCTGGCAGCAAAAATATCACCAGCTGAAAGACTATGGTGGAAGGCAGTTCTGGTCTCACTTCCAGAGAACTGTAAAAAGAAAAGAGCTTGGTGTGTTTTCAGTGGAAAATGGTCCTAGCAAGAGTAAGATACATTCATATAGCTCAGTATCTCAAGTATCTGTTGCTTCCCATGCAAGAAGTCCCTGAAAGGAAGTTATCTCTAATGACTAGACCTTATCATGCTTTATAACTACCTGAAGGGGGGGTGTAGAGAGACGGGGGTTGGTCTCGTCTCCCAAGTCACAGGAGATAGGACAAGGGGCAATGGCCTCAAGTTGCACCAGGGGAGGTTTAGATT
>JAOXNO010000041.1:55389872-55419423 GCA_028565335.1 Limnodromus scolopaceus | reverse complement strand
GGGTGATTGAAGTCCCCTACAAGAACCAAGGCCTGCGATTGTGAGGCTACTTGGAGCTGGTTGTAAAAGGCCTCATCATTCCTAACTCTCCATTTTGAGCAGTAATGGAGATAGACCAGAGAAGGCTGCAGTGTTGTTTAAAGGTCTGGATACAAGGTCTGGCTCAGGAAGGTGTTTAAATTTTTGGTTTTGAGAAGCTGAGAGGGTGTAACCTAATTCTTATATTCATTCCTAAGAGCTGGCCACTATGAGAGAGGAGATACTGTGTTAATTGGATTTGCTGTTTGATCTAGCATGGCAGTTCTTCTGCCTTTAGCAACAAGAGAGGAATCAGCTTCTTAGATTTCTAGTGCATGTTTATACAGCCTGTTGACATTTTCTTCATCATCCGCTGTCTCATGATTTTGTTTCAAAAGAAGGGTAGGGCTGTGGTCACAGATACGCAGGAATCTGCACATCTGGGATCTCTCAGAAGGTTTATGATGCTGCGCAGTGGTGTGTGGCTTTGGTTCAGTCACCTGTGTCTCAACCCAGTTCCTTTGTAAATTGATGAGAGTCTTTTCCCTGATATGAAAAGGGACTTCAAAACAGTGGAAGTTATTCCATCTATCTCAAATGGATTAGGCTGCAACCCCAAACTGGGGAATGGTAGCTCTTAAACTCTTTGTGGTGATGTTATAAGGCTTAATTAATTGAAAGGAATTAATGGAAAGCAATTTAAATGGAAGGGTAGACGTAAGTGAATTATATGATTGTGTGGAAGAATCTTTTAGTTCAGTGTTGAACTAAAAGGGTCTGAAATCTATTCATGCTCCTGAAAAAAGCTGAAGGGTTAAAATGACCTGATTCAACATCAACTAATACACTCCAATATGCATTAAAGCAGGTAGATTATTTTTTAAACAGTGCTATCCTGCTAAGTGATGCACTTGTGCTCTATGATAGACTGGTTAAAGCTGTAAATGTCATTGTAAAAATGAGTATCTTTAACAGCTAATATCTATTAAAATGAAGCACTTAGGCACCAGAAAAGACAGTTTTAAATGGCTAGGTCCCTAAATTATTTTTATACAATCAAAATGAGACTCTTAGGGATTAGGTAGCACAGTGGGTTAACACATTACTCTTCTGAATGGAAGATTTACCATTGTATCTTGCTTAAAAATACAAGTTAACTGAGACTGCTGTACTCCAGGTGATCCAGCATATGTGTTTCTAAAACATATTTTAATACAATTGACTGTGATTTGCAAGGGAACTAGAGGGGGACATTGCCTGCTCCCTGCTGCTACAATGCTTTGGGTAAGGGTAGGCTGGGACTTGGGTTCATAATTTGGATTGCTCCCTTGATGAGTTGACAAAGGAATAAAACATGCCTTTTTATAGTTCTATTTTCTTCCTACAACATCTTGTGACACAGAGACAGGAGGAGCTGTAAAGGGTTCAACTCAGCACACGAGAATAAGGCTTTTTAATGCAAGTGTGACCATGTAGTCTAAAATGAGGAGTAGGTAGGTGCCTACCAGCACAGGTAGGTGCAGAGGGAAAGTGAGTTATAAAGAAGCATGTTGCAGTATATTTGAATTGAAACTAGCCAACTGGCTTTTCAGGATGTGTTTGCTGTAACTCACCTGAAATTGCTGGTCTGGCTGGATGTAATGGAATATTTCTTTTGTTTGGTTAAGACCGAATATCTCTTGGTGCCCAAAATATAATATTCTGAGTCAGCTGTACTCCTCAGTTCTGCTGGAGTTGCTGAAGACAACAGCCCTTCTCTCAGGCCATTCTTATTCTTAATTCCTTTCTTCATGTCCCTACTTGGATGCATCATGTCACCAATAAGTGCATACCAGCTGTTTCCTCCTGCGTACTGTGTTTTATCCGGCATTTGAGAAGTTGCACTCCCAGGCAAGAGCCCCTGCCTTAGCCTGAGCTTCTGAGTTGACTGTGGATGGAAGGCAGAGCATAACACATGGCAAGGGGGTGTGTGTTGATGTCTTCCTGAAAGGGCCTGAAGAATAATGTGTATTTTTAAGCTCAGTCTGCCCCAAGCCCTTCTTGGGACAAGATGCCATCGTGCAGTTACTAAAGCAGACCACAGGACTATGTGTCATCTTCTTGCTCTTGAAAAACTGTCCATTTACCTTAAAAAACAAAGATGATACTTATTTTTTCTTCTTTCTGCAGTATTTAACATGCATAGGTGAGGTACATAGTCCCTGGTGTTTGTTCTCCCACATCAGTATGACGGAATACTTAGTATATTGGATTGAGTAATTTCTTAAATATCCTTGAGTAGTTTCTTAAATCACGAGGCCCCAAAAAGCTTACCCTGAGAAACGTCAGCTGTTAACAGCTTTAGGGAAAGTTTCACTGTCCCTTTTAAATATAGATTGATTATAAATCCTTAAACTATTCCATGGATGTGATGCCCTGCATCGCAGGACCAATCCTTCAGTGCCCCCATTTTTTGGGTCGTAACCTTCCCCTTTTGGTGCTTATGTCAGGCTACTGTCATTTTGTCTTTCACTACACAGAGATGTTGTTACAAAAAAGATTTTACTTGCTTCATTTCCATAAGGAGCTCTTTGGTTTTGTGAAGTTAAATTAAAAGTAAGGCAAGCAAAAGAGTACTCATTTTGTTGAGCAGAACCTTAGTGAAGGGTGAAGTGGCAGAAGGCAACTGGTGTTTGCTTTTTCCAACAGCAGCTCTCTCTTTGTCTCTCAGTGCCACATGCATGTGTGTATACACATGCTAATAGAGGCTATTCCCATTTTGGCATGAATTAGATCCAGAATTTGCTTTGCTGCATTCTGCCAGAGACCAGTGCTAAATGTCTCTCCTGTTCTTTGAATGTAACTCTGCAGAACCAAGGAGTTCAACCATCTGTGGTGACTTGCTGTAGGAAAAAGTGGCACAACCGTACGTAAAACAGGAAATTCCTGCCATAGAGCCATTAAATATATTCATAATTCTCACAGATTAATTTTAAGATGAAATATCAGTTAAATGGATACTCTTTGACAGTAAAAATGAGAGATTTCAGGAAAATGTGACAAGGCACGGGGGCAACTGATAGTCCTGTTGCCTTTTTCCTGGCAAGGGGAAGCTAAAGTGTATGTCGGGTTGTGTCTTTTTCACACACATAAAAGAACAAATTTGTTTGCAGAATTAACTATGATGATAGCAGTGGCACTTCTGGGTATCTTCATACAGATGAACACAGTGACAGTGTATTACACTAATTTAAATTGTAAGAATATATTATTTCCCTATAAATACTGCATCAAATGATACATTTAGACACTACTCGGCAGTATTTTAGAGCTCTGAATAAGTGGCAGCCCACATCTCAGTTTCTTTTAAGTACCCATTTTAGCATGTCAGAGTAAGTTTTCTGGCTAATATAAAATTATTTGTATTTCACATTCTTAATTGATGCTTTTAATTACTCTTCATATACTTTAATAGTTTTCATATAGAAAGCTGCTTTCTGTGCAGTAAGCCGAATCTCCAATCTGCAGCAAAACTTGCTTGAGTCAGGTTTTTGATGGTTTCTGTGTACCAGCCCCAAATACTAAATTATGTTGACGCTCTTACAGTAATCAAGGGAATAATTGTGAAGGCAAAGTTTGTTGTAAGAAAACCAAATTAGGAGGGGAAAACAACATCGCTTAAGAGAAATATTTAGTATGAACTAATCTTTTTGGTCTTTGTCCTCCTGCAGTAATGACTGTTAAACCATGCCGTATAATTATTTAAAACATACTGTAGTTCATCCTGTGTAGATTAGAATCCTGCTTCATTAGAACGCTAAAAGGCCAGTCTTCAAAGAATAAGCAAATTAAAGCTCTGTCTTGCTGTTTACAGTGCTGGGGTCAGATCACGGATATCTACCAGCTTTAATGCGAAGCAGCCATAAACCCCATTTAGTTAGTTAAACAGTTAATGGCTATTTAAATCAACAGGGGTCTTTCACTGCCTCTTGTAGTCACTCATCGGGCTATTGCAGAATCAGGTATCTCCCCTGGTCCAGCTCACATTGTCACTAAGAAACCTCCCTTGCTCTTCAGCAGGAACCAGGCTGATCCTCCTGAAGCATTGCAGTACAGGGTGGGTGTCCTGTCATTTTCCTGAAATTGCACTTCCAGAGGGAGTTCAGATTGCTTTATACCTTCTGCATGGAGATGAGGCTAAAATTACTCTCCAGAAATTGTAAAATAAAAAGCTGATAGCATTTAAGTGCTGGGGGGGGGGGGGTTGGGAGGGCTTGACCAGCTGATACCCATGGGTATTTGTATGAGTAACTTAAGCTTTGTTTCTGCTTTCTCCACAAAGGTTCCCCACACCTCCTTTTCTCTGGTCTATCATAGGTCTTCCTCTCTTTCCCTCCTGTTACTTCTCTGCTCCATGACAAAAAGATTCAGCACACCTATTCAAGGGAGAACAAGGTTTTTTAAAGTGTGTTCTTCCAACACAGCTAGGACTAACCTTACCTACTGCCACCTTCAGTGAGTGTAAAAATCCCACCTCAGATTGCCAAGGTGTGTGAAGCCCTTCGGACTCTCTCTCGTGGCGTTTCTGCCAACAGCAGGAGTCGATCCTAGCTGGGAGGCGTCGCTGCACCTTGCAGTGGTCAACCTTTTGTGATTTTGTCCCAGGGCCTATGATGGAGGCTGGGGAAGGGTTCTATGGCTTCAGGTCTTGGAAACAAGAGATGTCATAAAAGCCTTTGCTTGAACGTGTAAACAAATAAAAGTGCCCAAGGAGCTCAGAAGACAGAAAATAAAGGAAGAAAACCATTGTGTTATTGTTATTTTT
Source organism: Limnodromus scolopaceus (assembly GCA_028565335.1). NCBI lineage: Eukaryota > Metazoa > Chordata > Aves > Charadriiformes > Scolopacidae > Limnodromus > Limnodromus scolopaceus. Next base: position 55,414,601 of record JAOXNO010000041.1, on the reverse strand, counting down.
AAATATGATAATTTTAAAGGCAATTTCATGTTTTTTGTGGAATCTTGAGTGGCTATTTTGGACCATGTATGGTTGGTAATGCTTCATTTTGGAACATCCACAAGTATTCAGATTATTGTGTGGATTCATTTCAGCTATTTTGGGGAAAAAACCTGCCCGCTCAGGCATTTTCACAATATTGGTATTATCTCTTAGTCTTGGCCAGGCCAAATATGTGATGAAAATGGCCTGTGTTTCTGTATTGCAATGCTTAAGCTTCCTGTCCAATCCAAAGAAATACAGGAAAATAAACAAACAAGAAAGGATCAAATTTAAATGCACAGCATGCTTACAGCTATGGGTTTGCTTTCTCTGTGTCGCACTTTTAAATGTAAAAAGCATGCTTCCCGCCCAGATGGGGGGTATAGCCAAGAGGGGAACCAAAATGGGGATACTCTGCTTTCTATCTCTTGCACAGATTTTATTGCGTGTTTGTTCTTTCATTGTTGTTTCTTTTAGTCTAAAATAAAGATAAACTAGACAGAAAGCAAAGTGGCCAGGCGCCACTGCACAATTATAATTAATTCACTGTTAATGTTTCAGACATTGTTACAGCGTACATTGGAACTGCTGGGGCGGGGTGAGATTAGTCTGAGCTATTCATGTACGTACTACAGGAGAGTCACATTAAATACCCACTCTAATTAATGTTTTCAAAATGAGCACCAAAGGGAATAGTTATGACTTACCACTTACAGAAAAAGTTGGTTTGTACTTCTGCTTCCCAAGTTCATGCCCCGTTCTCACCTCAAAAGGTGGGGATTTGAGCACATACCATGCCATGACCGCAGAGTACAAATGTGCGCAGCCTGTTCCTAAACACTGCTGCAACAGGTTATACCACCAGCTTGGAAAGAAGGATGCGACTAAGCTGAGACTCAAATCTAAATATCTGTAGACTTAGGGAAATTCATGATCCGATCTGGTCTGCAGATGCTGCAGAAGTCACAGGCTTCATTATTTCAGGAGCAAAAGGGTTCAATAACCCAAAAGACTAAGTTCTACAGTGTTTTAAGCAAAACTGTGGAAAGGAAAGCTGGTCTCTGCCCAAAGCTTGGAAATAGTCAGGATATATTAGATCCAAGAGCACTTAATGTAAAGAATAGGTCTCAGCCTATAGAATATTTTAACAGCTAGAGGAGTGAAGTAGTTTTCATGCCTCCAAAAATATCTCTATTCATCATTTTTCTGCTGCTGGTATTTCCTGTGGGAGACGAAAGCCATGAAAATTGTGATCAGATATGTAGTGATACGTGCTATTTATTACAAACCTTCTTAATTTTAACTAAGTCTTCCTGTGAGTATTGAGTCAGATTTTTCTGTCTGGGCCTCCACTACCATGTATTTGAGCTGTGTGTCTCTCCAATGCTGTATATTTAAGCTCTCTGTCTGAGGTGTAAAATAGCCCTTTGTATGTTCAGTCTGAAGCCAGCTGAAAGTGTGCCTCTGCTGGCTAGGTTTTATCGGCCAGATACTGAGCTTCTTAGTGAGAAAGAAGTGACCAATGTGTAATTGAAAGTCCTTTAAGCTGAGTTCTTAGGAGAATTTATAACCTGCAAAAATGTTCTCATTACAAATCCTTTTTTGTCTTTTCTTGTAATCGCCTTTAAGGAATGACCTGACCACCATCAGTAAAAGGCAGAAGATTTGGGTTTTAAAGCCAGGCAGAGGTTCATGCATTTTGGCAATTTTTGTGGTGGGATGGGGTGGATTGCCATTAAATATATTTCATACTATATCTCATTTATGTGAAGTGACAAAATCCACGTTAAATTTCTGGTGAAACCTGGTCTGCTGTAGAACACTGTTTGAGTACCTATTAGTACTACATTTTTCATCATGGGTGTAACCGGAATATCCTAATTTATGACCATCTGGTCTCCAGACAGGAACAGCCCATATGATCAAACTGCAGCTTCCCTAGATCAGCTAATACATCCATGCTGTGACTTAAAGAAGGTGACACAGACATACTCTGTAGAAAGCCTTGAACACCTCTAAGGGAACTTTCGGAAGAGGGGGGTACCCTCACACAACTCCTTGCACAATGCACCCAGCAGGGCTAGTCATTGTATCTGCTTATTCATTGGTGTTTGTTAATGGTAACTTTCATTTCATTTAGGATTTGATTTGTTTACGAACTAATAAATATGATTTATAAAAAGTGCCTGTGGTTCACTAATTACTGCACATATGGCGTTTTCATTTTGTAAAACTGGCATTTGCTTTCTATTATGATTATGTCTCCGTTCACCAGTGCTAATTAGTTTGATTAGACAGATAACTTTAACCATTATTAGGACTAGATTAGGGGAACTTTGCATGCAGGGGAAAGCAGGGAAGAAGGGTACCTCACCAATGATCATAGGTCAGCAGCACAGAGTTTGTTCCTCATTAAATATCATAAAATTACTTTTTGTTTTCTTTTCCACATAGAAGAACTGAGAAGCATTCACATTTAGCTACTTACAAAAATCCAATTAAACACAGTTGTTTAGCATGAATTTGTTAATCAGAGTTAATCTTTCCAATGAATGCATAATTTGGAATCTGTGTCTAAAATGTTCATTTAAGGATAAGCATATTACAGACAAATAAAATAAAAAATAAAAAGAGGTTCTGTTCCTCAGAATTGACTCTCAATATGGAGAAATATCGACTGTTTTGTGTTGATTGTCCTGCATGCTGAGGGACAGAAGTAAAATTGGATAAAGACTAAGAAATGCCACATGAAAACCAATGCCACCTGGGGTGAAGTGTGTTTTTCCCAAGACTCTCTGAAAATTGTTGAATAGTGTCATCTGAAACTCTTCAGAAAGAAAATAAAAAAGAAAGAAAAACTCCTATTTATTATCCATTTTAGGATAAAAATAGTTATCCAGGACAACAGAACTTTGATATTATTTTATTTTTTCAAATGCATTCTCTAGCCTAAAAAAGAGGCACTTTTTCTTTACTGATATCTTAGAAATTACCTTAGTGCACTAAGAAAGTAGGATGGGGAATATCTGGGTTCAGGCAGGAAGGCACACAGTTTGTGATCCTTTGGAAATAGTCACTGAACAATGTCAGACTTGATTTCGTCCTTTCGCTAAGAAGGGAGACTAATTGATACTCAAATTAAGTAACTGTGGATACTTGTTTCATTAAGTTGGCCACTCATTTGACTTTGGATAATTGCCTTATATTCATCTAGTTTCTACGTAATTAATTGGTTAGGTATGAGAGGCAAAACGGTGCCCTGTTATGGATGCAGAGCCTATTGCAGGCTACTGGGTCTGTACTCGCTATGTTAATGTCGCAGTGTCATTTGTGAGTGGCCTTTTTATTTTTTGTCTTTCTCCATTTTCAAAGCAATTTATAAGGGAACAGAAAAGTTCTTTCTCATCTAAAAAGAATTGTAGGAATATTGAAAAAGACATAAAACTGCTATTGAAGGGTGATCGTATAAAGAAGCAGTAAACTAGATTGTTGCAGTATTTACTCTCTTCTTGGCTCTTCTGGAGGATACCTCCTGCCATGCCTTTCAAAGAAAACCCCAGTCAATTTAAATGTCAAAGTCTCAAATTTCAACATGCATCATTATTGTTGGAAGCATTTGCTCCAGGAAAAGTTTCAAAATTGCCATTTCTGTATCTTAGAAGAATGTGAGCAGGATGGCCAGATTCTGAGATGGTATAAGTTGGCAGAGGTTCCTTATTTCAGTGCAGTTATCCTGTTTTACACCAACTGAAAATCTGGCCCTGGAGAATGAATATTTATGCCATGCCAGAGAGGTTTGAAAACCCTTTTTTTTAATGAGAATGAATAAAGAAAGGGCTGGGATATGCTCTGTGCTGATGAACTCAAAGCCAAATATGACCTCCCCTTGACCTTTTATGCATTTAAGTTGAAAAAGGCCATTCTGATACATTCCACTGGAGCTTAAAATGCCTATATTTCAATTCCAAAGGTCAAGCTCTCTTCTCAGTATACTGTATGACCTAGCCTTTGTCTGTTGCCCATTGATGTTGCCTGACTATGCTTCTTATATCCCATTGACTGTTTACTGTTTTTCTGGCTAATGTAAGTGAAAGATAATTGAAATGATTTTGAGCTCTATGTCAGTTCTGATTCTGATTATGTCTCCTGTGCTTTGTGCAGCTTTAGCTCCAAACTCATTAAGTCTCCAGGAAATTTTAGATTACTGTGTTAACTATATCTTAATTAATGTATTTATCTTAAATTCCACTCAAGCCTTTTTTAAGTTTTCTTTTACCACTATGTCTATCTCTGATATCACTGAATTAAGTAATTTTTCTTCAAGCCTTCTGTTTTCTTTTACCTTTTGAGGGTTTTGGATACTTTTTTTTGAAAGGCCCAAAGTCAAAGGGAACAATTCCCAGGCAGTAATGCTTCATGCGTGTTTAAAAGCAAACCATTACATCTTCAGTGGATGCAAACACAGCCCTACCGGAATAAAGGGACAGGAACTGGCACTTTTTCAAGTCTGCCTGAAACTTTGCATCAGTGGACCTATGTCAATTTTCACCATTGACAGACTGGTCCAACAAAGAAAGGTGGCCAGATTGCTTTTGTGGCTGATGGGGCGCATGTCTGCCTACCTTCCACTAGACTTGAAACAGCCATTATACTGGGTGGTTCCCAAAAAAGGGAATAAATGGAGTCCCATCAAGCAGGCTGACAGGCCTTGAGTATAATTTCTCTAGATAGAATCACAAAGTAATCACCGTCTCTAATAATGTCTCCAATTACTTTATAGAATAATAATTTATAATAAAACCTGTTTTAGCAGACTATTTTTACCCTCTCCTCTTGAAGATGAAGTCAAACATATAGGAACTGTAGAACATTTTCGCAAAGCTGGGGGAATGCTCCTATATAATAACATAACCAATCACAAGGATCTTTTTACAGATATGTTGTCATTTCTGTTGATTAACACAGCTTAGTGAATCCTTAGTGATGAATAATTTACTAAGGGCCATAACCTGACACCCTGTTCCTGTTGAGATGTGCCTTACTGCACAGTCCTCAACAAACCTGGACCAGATGTTCTTGTCCCACCCCTTGGCCATGTTTAGGTTTCCCTCCAATGATCAAATGAGAGGGAACCCAGCCCAACTGGAAAGATAAGACACAGACTCCTTCCAGTGTGAGGAGAATTGATAAGGACCAGATCGATACATGATCCTCTTCAGTGGGCACAAGGCCCACAGTCTTAACAGTGGGACATGCCCTCCTTTTCTCCTCCTAAATTGCAAAATTTCTGTAGTGGAAAAAGTGTAACACTGCAATTAGGTGGCAGAAACCAAACAGAAACATGTAGTGAAAGAAAAAGAGTATATATATATATTGAACAAAGGCAAAGTGGTGTATTTTTCTCTGATTTCATCCTTGGAAGGCGCACCTGCTTTTGGTGACAATTTGAACAAAGTGGCCTATCCCAGATACCAATTCCAGCCTGAATTAGTAATATCTGGCAAAATTAAGAGCAACTGAAATCACTGGAAAGTGTCAGGCAGCATTAAGAGTCATCAACGCTACCAACTACAATTATTATAAATGCCTAATAGGCTCCTGACTATGGAAAACCACTTGGACAAGCACAGTTACACACAACAGCTTATGTAAATACATGGAATTCTGTTAAAGCCAGTATAGCTGCAATTACATACACTGTCAGAGCACTTTGACCTATGTCTTTAGTACTTTTCTCTGCTTTGGCTATTTGTTCAGCTATGAGATAAAATCTGACTCGCCTTATATTTGTACCTGCTGAGTAGGATTGAAAAGACTATTTATAATCACAATTCATGCCCAGAAGTCAGAGAGTAAACATCACTGAATCCATTGTATGTCCAGCTCTTGATGTCTCTGTCACTATACTTTCTCCTGAAGGATGCACCTATTGGTTACTCGCTCTCTGCCCAGCCTCTGGAGCTCCAGAAGTCCCTGATGGCAGCAAGCAGCCTGAACTTCTTTCCTGAAAACTTTCCACCTGTTTTATTTCAGGTACTTCCCAGATACCTTGGATTATCCTGTTGGGCCTATGACTTGACCTGCTTCAGCTTTCCTGAAAGGGATAGAATGCAGTGTAAGTGCTGGTTATGTATTTTCTTTGTAACTATGAAATTAATTTTACTTGGTATTGTGGTAATAACATCATCATAAGCACCACTGAAAGCTTGGTGGAAAACAGGTTAACCCTTTTTCTTACCATTGTTGCTCCCAGTGTAGGTAGCTGGTATAGAAATCAGGTTAAACAACATAAAGGTTTATTTTCCACAACCATTCCCAGACTCCTCTTCGTTGTGGAAGAAAGAGGTTGATGGCATGAGTCAGGGAATGAGTATTTCCTATCCCTTGGATGAAGCAAGCTACTTTTCTGAACTTTGCCTTGGGCTTGTCTGAAAGAAGTTACTGTGCATTTTAGTCATTGTTTAATTGAGGGGAGTTGTTTAACTTTTGTTATATTTTGCCCTTAAAAAGACAAAAGACTCTTTGGATTTACTTGTTATTACTTTATAGCAGCAGCCATAGTACATGAGATGTTTCCAAATCGGAAAGTGGATTTATTAAAGCGATTAAGTGATGTTAAGCCTGCAATACTCAGGCTGGGCTCAGAGATCCAAGGCTGGTCTTGAACACCGAAGACCAGCTCTCACTCCTACAGTTTTGAGAAGGCGGAGCTCATAAGGCCATGACAGGCAGTTAACTCTGATAATACAAAAGGAGAAAAATGCTTTATAATTTCTCTGTAGGTGGTATGGCAAAAGTGGAGCAAACAAATTCACATAAAAAGGTAAAAATACAGATATACATGTGGTTAAATCTGAATGTGAGGATGCACCATCCTTCTTTCCTCTGAATGGCCTGTAGCAGAAAAATAGGTGATATCTGGGGGTTTAGTAAGTTTTCTGACTGTTATTATTTTCCTATGTATTTTTTTCCTCTTCTACTTTGAAGTTAATTTCCAGGCAGTTTTCATTTTGCCCATCACAAATTGTGTTGTGTGCACTGAGTGATGGGCTTGTGTTTTTAGAAAGGTTGTCAGTCACAGCTATTCTCATGCAGCAATGATATGATTAGCTCTGTTTTTGTACTGTAAAGTATTAATTTAACCAAAGTTTGAACACAGTGAAAAATGAAGCACCAATGGATGAACATGCCAACTTAAAAGCAAAGATAATGTGTTGTATGAATGGTTGCCCTCCTTCGGAGTTGTGGGAAAGGATGGAAAAGAGAAGAAACCCCACATGCAAGAGATCCTTAGGCACTGAGGTACATGGGAATATGTTAATAGCCCTTAGTCTAACCAGCACCTGGGCAGGCTGTGAGCACAGGGCCCTCCACTGCCCAGTCGTCCCAGAAACCTGGTCCTGGGATTCCCAGTCATACTTGATCTGACTGGGGTCTCCTCTGCAGGCTCACGCTTACATCTGATTTGGGGAGTCAGTAAGATGCCTGGTCTGTGGGTGTCTTCAGGGGCTTCTGCAAACTATCACACTCATACCTGAAGTGGTGAGGGTTGCCAAAACCCACATCTCTTCAGGTCCCTAAGTGAGCTGTGGTTGCCATATTGGCCTCTTGATGTGTCTGGGTGCTGCCTTTTTCTTTCACTGTCTCTCCTGTACCTGAAATTTGACTGATAATTGACCAATATGAGCTGAAAAAATGGTGTCAACCTGAGCTGTGAATTGACCTGCTTTTGTCAGATTGTCACAGTTTTATTGCTGCTTTAGCACAATGTGTGCAAGTTAAAGCCCAGCACTTCTGTCACTTAGAGAAAAGCCTGTTAGGCTGATGTCCTCAGGAAGAGTTTCCAAATGCAGAGGGGCCAGGGGTTCCCTTTCTCTGCACCAGCTAGTTCAAACTTCACATTTTCTTTCTAGCCAAAGTACAACCTAAAGCCAAAACAACCTGCATTTGTATCACCTCAATGTTTTCCCACATCTCCAGTACTGCCTGGAATTCATTTGCAATGGTGCTCAATAAGATTTCCTGAGAATAAGATCAAAACTGTGTCCTTTTCTAAAGGTGACCATATTAGGCTCATCTCTTCATAAATGTTAAGTTTATTAAAGGAACAATAGACTGGACTCTTTAAATCAAAACATTTCAAGTGTAGGAGATGAGGAGTAAGAGAGAATTCAAGGCCTTTTATGAAAGGCTCATTTTAAAAGCTAATTTAGCTATCTGCACAGCAGAAAATGTATCAGACAGTTCACCCAAAAACTAGCTGAAAGAATGTGTGTTTATACCTCTTATTTATACTGAGATTTCAAAATAAGCTTTTTGAACAAGCTGTGATATTTTATTTGGTTTCCTTAAGCTAAGAGTATTGCAATGTCAGACTCTGTTTTCTTAATTGATTATAACTTTGCCATCCTCATATTGCAAAGCTTATGATGAATGAATAATACGTTGCCCTCTGCAGTGCCTCTGCAGCTTGGCCCAAAATTTGGCTTAGAGAAAGTTTTTCATATCTTTGTTTCCCACACAAATATCTTTGCTGTTGCTTCTGATAAATGAATAATTTCCAGCAGCTCAGGATGCGTGAAAATAGTCATGATCCAGCCAGCATGTCTGAGTGACCCTTCAAATAGCAAACATGGGAATGCAGCTCAGCATGCATAAGCGACCCTACAATAATAACTTAGTGTGTGCAGTCCAGCAGGTGGGAGCAATTCTAGAACTAGATTACTAAATAAGCTGTTGAAGGTGTGATGGAAGTAACAGATCTGAGTGGCTTCAGAGTTTTCTTAGTTTTACATGTTCAAATTCTTTTTTTTTTTTATTGAGTAGATACTATTTCCTAGATTTGCAGATCTGTGTTATTTTTCATCAGCAGCATCCAATCTGTTGCTAAACTTGTTTTTCTGGAAGCTGTCCCTATCTCTTCAGCTCAGCTTCTAACTCTTACCCATGCCTAAGTCATCTTGCACCTCACTGCTTCTCCAGCTGCTCAGCTCAAATCATGAAATCTATTTGCAAGCAATAGCCTCAACCCCTGAGTATCCTGAACAACCCCTAGACATTATCAGCTTTACTCTTGGAAAGAGGTAAAGTAAAGCTCAGAGTGTGAGAGACTCTAAAAATTATCAAAATGTTATTGTTATTTCAAAATGTTATTCCCATATGTTCAGGAAACAGAACGATGATCAGGTTATGTAATTGAATTTGCAAAAAACACCTGCTTGAGTAGGTAGAGTAGGGTGGAAACGGGGTGGGGGGGAAGCATATAGGTTCAAAAAATAATGCGACATTAACTTGATGGAAGGACTGACAATGCGAACTTCTAAGGGGGGTGTTTTGGTGGGGCGGTGCAGTGTCGTGGGCCATCGGGGCTAGGGGTAGACACCTAGTGGTGGGCAGTGCTGGTTACAGGGTTTGAGGGCTAGCTGAGGAAAGCTCTTCGTTCTAGGCAAAGGTCAGATCCTCATCCAAGGTGAAGGTGCACAGCCTCATCCGCATCCTGATTGACAGCCCTGGGACCCCGTGGCAGCACCACCCCCCCATCTTGTGCAGCCTTCCTTCAGGAAGGAGGACAGAGGCTCGTTTCAAGCAAGCTCAGGAAAGTGGCAAGGAAATATTCCAATTTACACTGTTTTTACTCTCCTAACCTGGCCCTCAGTTATCCCCCATCATTATTTCCTTCATGTTCACTGCACTGTCAGCTCTCCTGTAGCGTTTGAATTTTTTTAACAACCTTAAGCAGACATTTAATTGTGCAACAGCTCATTTCCCAAAGTATTACATTTGGCTGGAGGGCCACTGTCACGGGGGGTGTCACCTTCCTGAGATACCGTGCCTCTAAGCACCCTCCCCTGAAGGACTCCTTGATGAGCCACAGTCTCTTGAAGGATGTATGTAAAAAGGTTGCCAAGAGTTAACATAAAATACTTGGTAGTAATATAAAATACTTGGTATCCCTGTAAGCCTCAGCTGAATGAATGTACTAGTCCAGGCCAGAAAGGAGACCGAGCAATGACTGCATGCAATGTGGCAATTGTGTTTTAGATTGTCCCCTGCTCATAACAATTTTTTAATTTTAGGTGCAGGGAAAATACTTCACAAATCTCCAGATTCCCCCCCCCCATTTACTCCCACTTGCACCAAACCGAGCATTTAAGCCACCCTTCCTTGCACTTCTTTTTATCTGTCTGTCTGTTTCTGTCTTTCTCTCAAAATAGAAGGCAGGACCTATCCAGTCAAATGCAGTGAAACAAGAAAATGCTCAGATATTTTAATACCCTGGAGCTACCCCTTGGCAGATAAAATGACTAAAATGAAATTTAAAGCACATCTGATTTACCTGTTGTTTGTGTGACTCAAATACCTATGTTTAATTTTGTCTATGGATTGGAAAAAGTTAATTTCAAGCCTTGTTTCTCTTGCTAGCAGCAACAACCTTTTAAACTGAGTATTACTGGTGAACCATATAGAGATGGTTAAAAAAAATGCTTTTCAGTTCCACCATGCAGTTGTTCGGACGACAATTATGGCAGCTGAAGTTTAATCATAGTGTTTGATAGCTCATTTTCTCAATGTCAACACGAGGCACTGTTAAAAAAAATGAATTCTTTCATTTGATAAGCTGGCTCCAGAGCACTGGGCTCATTCAATAGGAAAACTCTTTCACAGGGCTGCAGCAGGCATGGTTTTTCTCTTTCTTTTTTTTTTCCCTTCCCTTTTTTTTTCTTTCTTTTTTTTTTTTTTCCTTTTTTTTCTTTTTTCTTTTTTTTTCTGAAAGCCACCCAAGAAGAGATTAATCACGAGGGGGAAACTCAGCTTCACCCTCTAGCTGCAGGTCGCAATTTTTATTTGTATGGAATTGGCTTTTGGAAAGCTGAAGGCTGCCTGAGGGCAGGGACCTGATATAAGAAGAACCTGAGAATGAAGCAGCAGGGATTGATTAGCCTACTTCATATCCCACACTCCATAAGCACACTCCAACCGCAATCTAACACACCGCTGAGCTGAATAGACAAGAGAAATTGGATTCCTTCCTAATATTTAACCTTCAAGTCAGCTCTAACAGTTGTTGATATGTTGTTCTACCAGCAAGTAACAGTAGCTTTTTTTATTCCAGCACCCACCCACACACATATATATACAGTTTTATAAGTTATATGCTATATATTTACATATTTCCCATTTTCAATCTGTTTCAGAGCATGGTTTACCTAATCCATTTCAGTAAAAGTTTCAGGGAAGAACAAACTGACCAAACAATTATGCATAAAACTGTAGTGAGGGAAGGGAGGGAAAGAGAAATAAAAAGTAGAAAAAGCTCAGTGTCTGTTTCATGCCTTTCAAGGTCTTTTTCACGCGGTCCTTTTTCTTTTACCTGTAATTTTCCCAGTTCATTAATTGTAGGAATTGTCTGGATTGTGTCTAGTGATACGGATGCTGCTGGCACAGGCATGGTAGAGGTTTCATTTTAGATTTTTATATGTAAATCAGAGGTGCATTTTGGGAAATGTTTTGCTTTTAGTGGAGTTTGCTAGTGCAACAGAAAGTATTGCTGTGTGAAACCTGAGGTTGCCCACCCTAAGGTTGCCCAGGACGGGGCAGACCCAAGGGAGCCCCGGCAGCGGGTGGGTAGAGATGCTGCCTCTGCGCCATGTGTGCTGCCATCAAGCCCCTCTGAAAAGCTTCTCTTTTGAGCATGAGAGAAAGGTCAGGAGATGATGCAGAACGGTCAGAAAATGATGATTACAGCAGGGCTTTTGTGGGCCTCAGGTTTCAGAGAAAGGCTCTGCCCTTGCAGCTCACCAATGGAGAAGGTTTTGGTTTACAAAAGGCTGGTTCTGGGGAACCAAAGCTCTGGTTGGGAAACATGCCTGCCCTGTTTCACCCAGGCCTGACCTTGTGGGCAGCCTCTGGCAAGCTGTCCAGGACCCCAACAAGGCTGCCTGGAGGCTTGCTGACCTCTTCAGGCTATCTGAGCAGCCAGCACTTTGCCTTCCCGGTGTTGGGGTTGCAAAGCTGCACCTACCCTTGGGATCACCAAGCTCCTCACAACCTCTGGCCACCTGGCTGGTGGACTATGAGCTGCCTTGGCTTCCTAGCCCCTTTGAGGGCTGGGCTGCTGCCCGCTCTCTGCCGCAATCCCTGCACGTTCATGTATATGTGTTGGTGTGTGTGACACTGCCCATGGGGTTTTCCAAAGGGTGATTTTCTAGAAATTCCTGTTCTAGGGAAAATTCACATTTCTGGCTTTTAATTCAAGTTTGGTATGAATAAAAAATAGAAATTCAATATTTTTCTCAAAATGCTCATTTTGACTCATGCTTAGCTGCACAACTTTTTCCTCTTTGAGCACCTGATGTACCTTTACAACAACTCTTGAGATTGCCACTGGCTCTTTTTGAATTTTGGGACCCTCTTTGCTTGCGCCCACCACCCCAAAGCCAGGCTGTCCGCCTCACCAGCCCACCAGGCCTCACTCTTGATATGATTTCTTCATGTTGATCTTAAGTCCTGGATCCAAAGCAATGCGGTACAAAACTTACACCTTCCACAAAGGTGTGTGCTTCTGTGCCATGCAGTGGCACAGCAGTGCCCTCAGAACGTTCAGCACAAGGTACCACCTCCCAATGTAAGTCAGGCATGGACATCCCTGTGTATGCTTGAGGAGCGTTGGTGTCACTTGTCTGTAAGTGTCACGGCATCTGTCCACGCAAGGCAGTGTCAGGCTGCTCAGAGGTGCTCAGTATCCTGACCATGTGCTGTCACCAACTGCAGGGCAGTCCTTGCAGGCTAGCTCAAACATTTCTGCAGAACATAGCATTGTGCCTTGTGGCGTGTAGCCAAAGAGGATGACTGTGGCATGGCTGCCTTGTAATATTGACTTTTTTACATGAGGCGGAGGGCAGCTGTGTTGACTAGCATTGGGTTTCCATTTAAATGGGAACCAGGAGGAAAGCAGGGCTGGGGCAGTAGCAAGGACTCTTCATGTTCTGCTTGGCTGTCACAGGGGTGTAGACATGTAGGTGGAAAGCTTTGGTTCGGCCATCGTATTTACTTCCATGGCAAGAGAGCGTGCCAAGTTCTTTAGTGTTTGCAGAAAGTGTCGGTGAGAAATAACTGTGAAGCCTTCTAACATGACACTGTATGACTGGCTTAGATCTAGAATGGGGCAATATCATTCTGCAACTTGTAGTGAAAAAAGGTTAATATATACAGTTTATTGGGAGAATATGTTGCTGAAACAGTTACTGCTGCAAGCAAAGTAAAATTTTCATGTAAACATCTTCAAATATTTTTATGACCCATCAGCTTGTGTTCTATAAGTCACGTATGAGTGAATACACAAAGTTTCCCTCTTTGTTTGCATATCCTGCCTCTACTGAGTTTTAAATGTTCATGCTATGTGGACAAAATCCAACTCTACATGTGTTTATGGCATATGTAGGCAGCATTATCTCCAAGATTTTTTTTTGAGTCTAGTTAAAGTCAGTAGCTTTGTGAAAAGGAACTTGCAAGACCTCAGCTAGCTTCCCTGTACCCTAATTCTGATTGTTAATTTCTTATACAGACTTGGGAATCCCTGGATTTCTTGCCATTTCATGTTCAAATAGCACAGCAGAAAAACTAAAACTATCCCTACAGAAACAGGCATACAAGACACCTCTCCCACCAGAGATGGCCAGATGATAATCATGCCCATGCCCCTCTGACAACAGGGATGTGACTTTCCAATCTGTGGATCTGGAGACTTTAGCTCAGAGAATAAAGCCACATTCTGGAAAAAAAAAACAGTAGAAAAGTGCATGAGAAGGGGCTATTGAGGAACATGGATTGGAACTAATGAGCCTGCTAGTTCTCTACCAGCTTCACTAGCTTCTCAGGGGATCCTAGATAAATCCTACAAGCCTCTCATAGGACATTATTTCCTTCAGTGTGATTTCAGCATTTAGTCTACAAAATCTATTGATCTGTCTGTCCCATGTCTTATCTCTCTACAGTTTCAACTCATGCTTTAACACAAAATGTTACTCTGATTTCTTTTACTCCTAGAATGGACATAATGGAGCTATTACACAAGGCCAGGCCTTGCTCACCAATTTAATTATTTCTGTTACTGATTAGAGAACAAAAGGAGTGCTGGAAAGAGAAAGTGTTTTTTGTTTTAGAATGTTTGTGTGACACAGCAATTGACAAGTGACAGAGCAGTCTAGCCTTCATGATGGAAAATAGAGATGTAGCAGCCTCAAAAATTTTGTGGGAACAACCTGATTTTGATAAGATGTTTGAAAATGATCAGTATGTTTTATGTTGATACGGTCAAAGTGCTTTCCTGGGATATAAAGGGTTTCATTGAAAGGAAGCACTGGGACTATATCCTAAAAAGTTACTTTGATATAGTCAGATATTTTCATTTGTTGCAATTTTTGCTTCGCCTGAAATTTTTACTGTTTGTTCTGATGTGGGACTTTCTTGAGGAATTAAAGCTGTGGTCTTTGATCTGCTCCAATGATATGGGTTGTGATTCACAGGGGCACTAATGGCAATAAACAAAGCAATTCCCTTTTCTTTGCATTGGAAGAAGCTTTACCGTTGCATTGGTTTTTTAAATGCACTCATTCTGTGTGTACGTGTAATATACATTTTATATGTTACTGTGTCTCTGACTTGATTCTGCACGTTCACAACAATCTGCTGCTACTAATGACTCCCTGTGCTGTGTTAGTGATACCTGGCAAGTAATTCAGGATCCTTCCCCTGTGACCAACACATACCCGGTAGCACGTATATAAGACTACAGGTTATAAAAAAAAAAAAAAAGCCATTTTATTAAGCTGAAATATAAATATGTGTTTCTGTGATGATCCCAGCATATTCCAGTATGCTGGCAATCTGAGGGGAGTGAGAATGCTACATGGGGGTAGCAGAAACCAAGTTTCTCCTGAAGTGCTTGAGAGACAACACTTTAAACGTTTCCTCCTTGGGATTTTATTATTGTTAAGGTGCTGGTTCCAGATTTTATAACTAGTAGTCTCACTTAATATTTCTAACAACTTAATGAATATTATGACAAATGTAAATAGCGTTTCAGTAACACAAGTTTCAAATTTGTATTAAAAGGGAATAGGGCCCTCAGTGAGATACAGCTCCTGCTAGGCTGCATGCAGTAAAACCTCATTTGAGACCATGCCTGTACCCAGGAGCTGGGAGCCCAAATGGATGAGAAGGATTTCTATCTTCATTTTTACCAATGAGAAACTGAGGCAAACGAGTCATGAAATGCCGTGTCCAGATTGCATGGAGACAGCGTAATAGAGCCAGAAAATGTATTGTGCTGTCTTCCTGTCAAAGAGATGTGTTACTTCCCTGGCCTTACTGTTATGGAAACCTTGTGTGAGGTGAGTAGCTGTTCAAGAGTGGGATGCCAGACTGTATTTCTTTTTCCCAAAATAAATTTGTCCGTGCCACTAGAAGCTCACCAGTAATCAGGAAATATTGCTTTCCAAAGAGAAAAGATGCTTATCAGGTGGCAGTGCTGCACATCTGCATGGGGCGGCCGGTGCTAGGCACAGAGTATGAGAGGTGAGGGTGGGCAGGTGGCAGTTTCTGCCCTTCACGAAGCCTCTTTGTGGGCACCGTGAATCCCTGAATGCCACTCAAAACCCACCTGCTTGCCATCTCCAGTACTGCTCTTGCCTGTTTGAAGGCATTGTGTCATTGCTAGTAAACAGGGAAATGATTGCGTTCACACTATTGCTTGAATTAAGCACGGGTAACTATCTTTCTGAAAAGAATTATAAAAGCAGACTTAGGTTGAATTTACTGCAGGAAGAAATAAAAAATAAATGCAAGTAGAGAGGAAATGAAAAAAGCTGCAAGAAATACAGTAATAACAATTATACGAAGTGACAAAAATGCCAGGTTTAGCTGAAGGAAGTCTTATCTGAAGCAACATCCAAGCGTTGGCCCTAATCTCATCAACAGCCAGACTCTATTGCTGGCACCATCCCCGTAGTGTGGCTGAACCTTGTTGGACACAGGCACCTTGTTTGACCACAGCAGCACCTCTCGGCTGGTAGTAAAATGCTCTACAAGGTAATTCAGTCATTCTGGGAAGCTTAATTTATGATTTTGCAAAAATTGCCACTCTCTTCTGGGTGTGAAACTAACTTGAGAAGATTTAAGCTGAGTGTTAGTAGTGCCACTTCTGTGGCAAATCCATAACCATGAAGGAAAACAGAAATAGGAAATAATGAGGAAAACTCTGTGTAAAGCAGGAGGATTCTCCAGGTGCACTGGTAAGAGCATGTTTTATTAGACAGGATTATTTTCTGTGCTGTTTATTCAATCACAGCATCATCTCCATCCTCCTTTTCCTCAGCTTCTCTGCAGTCACTGTTACATCACATCATGCTCACTAGAACTAGATATATATTTATTCACCCTGACCCAAAAAATAAGTTTTATGTTATCCGTATCAATTTGTTGTTGTTCAATGTATTATACCAAAATTCAGATTCAGCAAATGAGCAGTATACCAACTTCAGCAAATGGTGGTTTTGTTCAGTGTTCCATTCATAGTGACCCAGCCACATGCCCTCCTGGGTGGTGTGGTGCGAATACGGCCATTTTGCTGTAGACCTTACCAAAGAATATGACGTGCTCTCTTAGTTCTCTCCGTACATCTGCTGCTTCCTTCTTCCTTCTGGGTTCTGTGCCTGGTTTTCCACCTCTGGATGGAATCCCTTCTTCAAAGGTTCTGCTTCCTTATAGGACTCTTTGACCTTCTCCATCTATATCCTCATCCAAAATTATCACCACAAATTACTGACTCTCCTCTTAATTTCTTGGTTCCTCTTACTTTTTGCCTATTCTTTTAGCACTTACCTATTCACACATGCTCCATCTCTGTCCTTTTTATAAAAACAAATCTCAAAGATGATGCACAGTACTTGACCCACAGCATCTATATTTAATTCAAATTCAACAGTTCTTCCTAACGAAAGCAAGTTCAAAACGTTTGCTGTTTTTTTCACACTGATTTTTTTGCATGTTATCTTGCCAAGAAACATCTTTTTGACTGTCCCTATTTCTTTAGGACTCTTTCCAGTCAAATTAGTGCATTTTTTCCCCTTGGGGTTACCAGTTTCTCTGTCTAGTCATTCTGAACTCTGGTTACTGATGAAATCTGCAAGTGAACTATGCTGGACTACAGGACATCTGTTTTACCAGATTCCCATATTAGATTGTATTCCTTTGCATGTTATACTTAAAAATGTAACCCCATTCTACTTAAGAGGTCTTTAGACACTGTGCCAAATAATGACTACATTACATTACAATTACATATCTGCACTTTGATGAAAATGCTGCTTCTGTTGTGACACTGTTTTCATCCAGTCTAATGGTTTTTATTCCCTAGGAAAGAAAAAGATCAGAATGCTTCTATTAACCTTGTTCTCCTAAATGTTTGAGTAGTTAAATTTTAGGTCATTGTATTGATTCACAAGGCAACAAGTAAATTCCTTGGCTGGTAAGTATCTGCCAGCTGACCAGGCTTTATCCAATTCCGTCTTGTGCCTGCAGCAGCATATTATTTCCATTGCAGTCAGCTTATGGGTGCAAATGATCACATCTGCATCTTGATTTATTCCTTACTAGTTGGAAATATGCAGTGTCAAGTATTCAGTGAATTTTGCTAGGTCCTAATGAGGATTCAGTGTAACATGATTTTCTCCAACTTCAGTCTTGTAGAAAAGTTTTTCTGCATATCTGTCTTTTCAAATAAAAAATAGCGTGCTGGTATATAGTATATTTTACTTCCAATAAAGTTTTAGGCTATGCTAAAGAAAAAGAGGACAACTGCGCACTTCAGTCCTACCACTTACACTACTGTGGTATTTACAAGAAGTAGAAAAGGTTGGCTGGGCAACTTACGACTAATTCCTGGATCTGTCTGAGAAGATGGGAAGAGGGAGTTTTTGTGCCTGTTAACTCTCTTGAATCAGAAGATGAGTAAAAAACAAAGGGTCAATAGCAGAATTTAAGGCTCCAAAAGGCTGTCCTGAATTGCTCAACATACCACCCATATGTCTAAGTGGTTTGCTAGTCTAGTGTTGCTAGAATGTATTGTTTTCTTCTCTAAATCCTTTTTTTTCTGGCTTATATGCATTGGAGGGGAAGTAAATAGCATTTTTTTTTTTTTATGGCACTTAAAGGATCCATCTAGGTTGATAGGAACTGCAGCAGCCTTCATGGATAACAGGGAATTTTTGTGATGGGCATTGTGTCTGTCCCTGACCGCATTATTCACGCAACCCAGCGTTTGTCAGTCCAGGTGTTTCAGAACTGGTCCTGCTGCTTGCTTAAGAGTGAGGTGCCAAGAGGTGCAGGTGCTTTTAGATATCCACTAAAAGATACCCACTCTGTTGCTGAGTTAAAATCAGATTGTCACCGATTTAAAATTCTGATACCTCTGTCCATCATACTAAAATGTGATAACAGTCCCTGTAAAGTTAGTAATCCTTGTGCTTATGCAGTGTTATGTAGTAATACTCATGACCAGTGTAAGCACAGAGATTTGGTTATTATGTAGAAGAGTTATAATAAGAAATATGACTGCAAAAGCAAAGCAGTCAGTTGAAATTGGTCTATAATTAAATGCTTAGAAAATTCTGTGCTTAGCTCATTTTAAAATCAAGTGCTTCTTTGTAGCAATTTCCTTTCTTTAATTACAATTTCCTGTCTAGTTTGACATTTACAATGCAATCTTGGGGGACATGTTTGTGATTTATTATTCTTGCTCCTATCAGGATATCACTCGGCAGAAATGAGTTTATAAAATAAGAGCTCAAATTATTATGGCCTTTGACCAATAAAGCTGGCTCATAATTTCAGGCCTGAGAAAAGATTAACATTTTTGACAATCAAATGCAGAATTACCAGTAGGGGACAATTTTGAAAACTATTTCAATTTTCTGAAACATTGTACATTTTTAATAAGGAATATATAACTTGTTATATATTGGAGCACAGGCTTAAGAGCAGAAAGAGCAATAGTGAATTGTAAAGCAAACCTGAAAGGAAGACTTTAACATCTAACATTGTTTAGCTTCCTCTGAATGAAATTGAAACTGCTAAATCAACATTACTTGAAAATTACCTAATGGAAGAGATATAAAATCTCAGATAAGTTCACAGCAATGCATTCGCCCTTTTCTTGAGCATTCCTCACTCCATAGGCTAATTCATTCAGGGTATTTTTTTTCTGTTTGCTTTTTTTTTTTTTTAAATCTTACTGATCAAATTTTCTTCTTGGTTATTATTTTTCTATTTGGATCTCTCATTTACAGAAACAGATGACCCTGCTAAAATACAAGTTACATGATTCTGCTGTCACTGTTTCTCCAAAGACTTTCTTTGTCCCCGATTCAGGAAAATGTCATTGTTCAGGAAAACACATAAGTCAAAATGAATTCTCCATGACTTATGCACATGTTCGAAGTTAAATGTGAACTTGTCTGTAACACAGAATAGGCATCCTGCCTTGTGCTTTGTGAAGAGTGGGTTCTTAAAATCTCTATCCAAAGTGGTAGATGTGTTTTTAGTGTTAATTTGAAGTAATGTCAAAATGGATGGCCTATAAAATTATATTGAAGGAGAGAGAAATGGTATTGGCAGGGAAGAAAATCTGTATCTTTGGAGATCTTTAAAACAGCTCGTGTACACATTGCTGGGAGGTGCAAATACTTAGCACCTCTCAAAGTCAGGCTGCTTTTATTTAGATGCCAGCATATAGAGTTAAGAGTCTATTTTTAAGTACTGTGAATTAAAATCATTATTTTAAAGAATCTGTCCTCCCTCATGCCCAAGGAAACAAGAAAACCTAGTATTGGTTACTTCATTTTAGTAAGGCAAAAGTGAGAAAGTGGCATGGCTCTGACCACAAATAGTTCCCGGGTTAATGACTGGGCTAGGAGTCCTGCTGCAGCGTTTCAGAGCTCCTGGTCCACAGCTCAGCTCCCTACACCATACTCCTTAGTTACAAGCACACAACATTTCTGTCCTTCCAAAGCATCCTCAGCGCCAATAGCATTCCACAGGATGTATTTTTTTCAGTGACAGATTAAAGTAAATGCTCGAACATCTCTCTCTAGGGTGACTGTCTCCAGTGTAATGTAATATTCAATGTGGGGAGGAAGTAATAAGGAAATTGGATACACCCATGAAGAGATGGTAATGAGCATCTGCGCTGCTGCCCTGAGCGGGGTCTGTATGAGACCTTGCAGGAATGAGGGGCCACCGTCTGCCCGGAGACCAGGTCCAAGGCAAGTCCATGGGGTGGTTAAAATATATAGCTCAGAGGAAGGGAAGAGGATGGATAAGTCTACAGAAGTGCACTTGTTTGCTTATAAAAATATCTGAGTAGTTCTAAAAAGTAATATAGTGTCTGTAGTCAATACTTCCTAGAAAGAAAAAGGAGAGGAAAGTTGAGTGAGTTATGAAACCAAGATATTTTCATCATCCAGTGTCAAAACAGATTTGAGTTTTGATGGCTGGATGTGTTTGACTTTGGACTGTGACCATTAATGGTGACTAGGGAGCCATTTTTTGCAACTTCTTCCATTGCTTAATTATTTTTCTTACAGTTACCTTTGAGGGAGAAGTGTTTATTAACTTGTCATATCTGCAGCTTGATCTTAAGATAGAAAATAATGAAGAATGCCATTATTACCTAGTCTGGAAAGGCATGTGTTATAAACTCAAATATCTTCTAGCTATAAAAAGGTTTTATGCAATCATAAAACTGCAGAGTTTACATAGTAGCTGCAAAGCCAGTACACATCAACCAAAACTCTCCATTCAGTCAAAATCTGAGACATAATAGGTCAAGCTGTATCACCTCACATTAGGCACTGGCCAGGAGGCCAGTACTGGCAGTTCAGTTCAAAGGCTTTTAAGATTTTCTAAACTTTTCTAAACTTCTAGAAAAGTTTTGCCTATTGAGTAGGACCCAGTTCAGAAATCCCCAGTGTGTATCTAATTTGGCTTGAATTCCTATATTGAAAGAATTAAATAGCCTATCAAAAATCTTCCCCCTTTTCTTTGAGGATTATGATGTAGTCTTTAATTCTGGGATGAGTGAACTCCCATGCAGAAAGAAAAACACGCTTATGAGATGAGGCTCCTCAGCTGATGTGAATCAGCAGATCTTCACTGGTGTTAATGAAATTATGCTAGTTTATACATGCTGATTACTTGGCTCTTAACATAAGAAGATTTTCTGAGAACTGTGTGTTTTGACTCTGTTAAATCTTTCAATCCACATATGGATAATATATATGTATTTTACTTATGCACAGATGTTTTAGTCCCTGGATAGAAACAGTCATTTGGGTGCTGGCAGAATTCCTCTGTGCTAAGGTTATTCTTTTAAAAGTCATACCAGTCACAGTTTCAGGCCCAGCCAGTGACAAATACAGCAGCACAACTTTGCTTGGGAACATACTGCAAACAGAGAGAAAGAGGAAAGCCATTTTGTTGAATCATAATCCCCCCTTGGCACCACCACTGTAACAAACCTGCCATAGATAAATGTGTAATAATTTTGTTGTCCTGAACCACAACTGGCAATTCTGTGATCATAGCAAACTCTTCTACTTGACTGCGCTGCAGTTGTAGGTATCCTGATAGACTGAATTAATAAATATTTGTAGGCTTCTCTTCCATTATTACCAACTACCTCTTGCCTAGCATCTAGAGTTTATGCTGCAGAAAAAGAAAGGGCACGAATATCTCAAGGTATTGATTTCTTTTTGGTATCAATGTTCCCTTGTCTGTGGACAACAAACGTAAAAACAGTCTGGTGGGAAAACAGGCATTCTGTTGTTGTTTTAACCTTAGCCTAAAACACTATCAGCAACTGTGATATATTAGAAGAACAAGATTTTTAACATGAGGTACTTTAAAAATCCTCTCCTAAGTTCTTTATTTAGGTACTTATTTGTAAGTGGCCTCATTTCCCAGAATAGGAAGCAAACAGCACTCCTCACTGTATTCAACTGGACCTTTGAGATTAGACGTCCTCTCCCAAGCACTGCTTTATAAACTGATATAGAAGCACACTTTGTGATCTGAAGAACTCGGGGTTTGTTTATGTGCTTAACTGTGGAACTCGTCACGTTGTCTGGCCTGGACAAAACATTGACTGATTTTAACACCTGAAGAGAATCAAAGCATTATCAAACATTACCCTCGGAGAATGCCTTTTGAGCATGAGCCCAAATATGGAAATGGTCCTTTTCTCCCGTAGATCACACATGAAGTGTCTCTCATCTGACCCTTCTTGAAATTCATGGGGGTTCTGTCATTAAGTCAACAGTAATCCCACAGTTTATTATTTGTAATGTATTTCTTATTTGCTCAACCTAAGAACTGCTTTTGGTGTTTTCTGGATAAGCAGAAAGTTCAAGAGGGAGCCTGATTCCAGTCTCCAATGTATTTTCCATGGATGTAATTCCAACAGCTTCTGATTTACACCAACTGGAGTTCAGAACTAGGCTCAGCAGCCTTTCTCTTGTGTTTCAACTCTGCTCAGCTATGCAGAAAAGAGACTGGCGCGCAGCAAACAGCAGCACAATTTGCCTGTGGATTTTTGCACGTTTTGCTGTTTCCTAATGTTTGTTTGGATTTCGCATGCTGCCCAAGCAAAATTAATTACCTGCACATTTCTGAAAATTACGTCCAATGATCTCTTTTTCTGTTTCCTGGACTATGTATGCTTTTGGCTGCCAAAAATAACTCCAAGAGACACATTACATGGAAGCTAGAATTATCCATGGAAAGTAATAGTAGTACTCTCATGCACGAAGAATGAGCAGGCTGCCGATTATAATATGTTTAAAGGGTCAACAGAAATCTATAAGTGGTCAAGAAACAAGACAAACATCGGCCACCAGTCTGATGGGAAAAGCAACATCCATTAAGTCCATTAAATTTAACATTGAAATCAATGTTTAAACCACAAGAAGTAATTAGTGTAATTCATATTACAGACCTTTGGATTTTTGAAACCAGGTTTAATTATATTGAAAAATGACAACTTCATTTTCCCTCTATGGGTAGGTTACTACCATGTTCCTGATACTTTTATTAGGGCTGGGTGCCGATATCAGGTTTTTAATGACATTAAGCAAAGTAGTGTTTCAGCCATTTGAGGAACAATAAATCAGGTTAGATTCTTTTTGAATGGAGACAACACAGATCAAGTGGCTTTTAAATCATTTTCCTTTATCACTGAGAAGTAGAGCTGTTCATTTGAAACAGCAGCCTATGGGAAAAAAAAAAAATGTTGTAGACCGTAGAGTGATATTTGGATTCCCTGGCTCCCTTTCCCTGCATCAATGGACAATTCATGAGCTACTGCTAAGCTCTGGAAAGGTATCTCTATAATCCTTTGCCAATACAAACTCCTCATAACTTTTACAAGGTCTTTCATTAGCAGTCTCAGATTTGAAGGAAGATCAAGTGATACTGCATCTTCTGAACTTAAAACCTTTCAGTATTGTGGAAGGTCTTGACATGGGTAATAAATATGGCCATGAGGATGCACACACAAACGTTAATTTTCAGAGTATTTTCATTGCTGGTTTTGAGGAAGGTAAAATGTTTATCTTATTTCTACCTTCTTGATGTGCTGTGTGTACCTTCTTTAATTGGGGATCTTTTCTTTATGGGATAATTTTTTGCAAAGCTATTAGTAAAGCTCCTGGGAAAACAGTGATGTCTTCTCTTTCAGCTTCCATTAACACAAAAATACTGTGTGAGTATGCAAATAATTGATGTTAAAATTAGTACCTATTGCTCTGAGACTGTTCCTGGTTCTACTCTGTATTTGGGGTGGAGGAGGGAGTTTCATATTACTGAGCAGTGGGCCTCCTTCCCCATTATGCACATGCAGAGAAATAGGAATGTAAATGTTCAGCCGCAGCCTTAGTTTATACCTGAGTGTATTGAAAACACATCCATGCCCTGATTCTCCTTCTGTGTGCCTGGTGAGCAACCCAAAGTGTCTGAGTACAGGAGTGCATGACTGAAGATTGTATAGAAAACCATCATGGAGTGGATAACTACTTGGCTTATCTTGGTGTGAGGTCATTCATTTAAACTGGAAAAAAAAGTAAAGTTAAAAAACTGAGTTTTTCACAATTTTTTAGCAATACTTTAAATTGGTTGCAAGTATGATATGAAACCCCCAGCTTCTCCCTACATCAGAGGAAGTAAATGTCTAGAGATATAAAGTATATGATACTTCCTCGCAGACACCACAAAACCTTGGATCTCACTGTTCCTTTCCTGCTGTGGATGCCCAGGTTATTTACCATTGCAGTCATGGTGATAGTTACAGGTTTGTCTTTGCCATGGTGCAGGTCAAGGATATGGTGGAGCACTGACACCCCAGGAGAATGCTCTGTCAGGTCTTCAAAAGCAGCCCTGAGGAGAAGGACTTTGGGGTGTTGGTTGATGAGAAGCTCATGACCTGCCAAGGTGTGCTTGCAGCCCAGAAAGCCAACTGCATCCTGGGCTGTATCAAAAGAAGCGTGCCCAGCAGGTCGAGGGAGGTGATTCTACCCCTCTGCTCTGGTGAGACCCCACCTAGAGTACTGCGTCCAGCTCTGGGGCTCCCAAAATAAGAAGGACATGGACCTGTTGAAG
>JAOXNO010000041.1:55366484-55389772 GCA_028565335.1 Limnodromus scolopaceus | reverse complement strand
GGTAGATTTGGGCTAGATATTAGGAAGAAATTCTTTACTCTGAGGGTGGCGAGACATTGGAACAGGTTGCCCAGAGAAGTTGTTGATGCCCCATCCCCGGAAGTGTTCAAGGTGGGGTTGGATGGGTCTTTGAGCAGCCTGCTCTAGTGGGAGGTGTCCCTGCCCATGGCAGGGAAGTTGGAACCAGATGATCTTTAAGGGCCCTTCCAACTCTAACCATTCTGTGATTCTATGAAAGGATGAAGCTACCAGGATGAAAGTAAGAACCCAGGAAACATAACAGGTGTTTACTGCAAAGAAGGGTGATGAGTCATATGTAGGAATGACACCATCAACAAGCCATAGTGATGCAGATGCATGTTTCATGCAGAAGGCAAAGGAACATAGTGGAATAGTAGAAAGAAAGCTGGGGAAGACATGGTATTATTTGAATGCCGGGATCCTATTGTCAACTTTTTGGGTGAAAAACTTGCTTAAACTGGTAGAGAAGAAAGCCCAGTATCTAGGACTGAACATTTCTGAAGTGCTCTGTACCAACAAGTGAATGTTATGAAAACAGGAATCCTCTGTGCCACTCAGGAGCATTTTGCTGACTGTGGGGATTATGAATGCAGGTGTAAGATCTCTCTACAGGGCATGGGAAAAAGTCTGTGTGTGAAGAGAAAGAGGGAAGGAGAAGATTCCAGACCTGTACTGAGATTCCCAGCATAGATTACTCTTTGGGCATGTTGACACTGTATGGGTAGATGTACAGTCATCCTGCCCATGCTATTCACCGAAAAAAATCCTTCTCAGGAGGGATTATTAGCTCAGGCATGGTGCCAATGCAATCACATGGCTTCTGTCAGCTTGGAGCGTGGGCAGAGCTTGCTCATGGCTGTTTGCAATATGTGGTGTAAACATACCCAAAGAGTAATAGCAGGTGGTGGCAGAGGAGGTGGATAGAAGGGAAGGCTTGGAACAAAAGATGTTAAGCTTCATTTGGTGTATGATGAGCCAAATTCATCATTGATATAGCACTCTGAAGTCAGTGGAGTTACAATAATGAAATTAGTCCAAAGAATCATATCCGTCCCTGGCACTCCATGCAATGCCTTCTATCTGATGAGGTATATGTCATGGAAACATCTTGCCTGCTGGATTCAGAACATCATGCCTCCAGGGTGAAACATCGGAAGAAAACTTACAATGGCACTGGGAAGTCACGAGCTAAATTTTAAATGTACATTTTAGTTTGAAAACCTGGCAGAGTTTTCTTTTCTTCCTGCATATTTGCCCCAAATGGTAACAATATAATGAAATCTTTGGCCACACATTCAGTGCTCAAAATGAGATTAATTTCTTTCTGTTTGGCTAGTACAAATAACTGCACATGAAGAGTTTATGCAATAGCAGAGGGGGTTATTTTGTCTTGGCAATGGTTTTGTCTGGAGCAATGGAAGAAACTGAGGTAACATGAATATTGTATTTAGTTTTCTCCACTCACAGAAGAAAAGCCAGTGTTTCATTTGGCACTCTCTACTTATTAAAGTGTTCTTTTGCATTGCTTCCCAGCTTCAGCTCTGCACCTCCTGAGCAGGCCAAAACCAATTTCTCTCACCTCACTCCTCCTTCATAAAAAAAAATTAAAAAATCCCAAGAAAAAGCCAACAAAACCCCCAGAAATGCAAACCCGATACCCCCAAGAACAAAGTACATTCTTCCCTCTTTTTCATTATTCAGTAAATATACTCAGAATTTATATTGGTTAAACCAGATCCTCAGCTGGTTTACAGCAGCTGAGAATCTGGCCCTCATTAGTAAAGGGTTTAAATAGTACAGGATCAGCTAACCTTCAGGACTGTGCCCTATCTCAGCAACTGAGATTAGTGGTCTGGAAGGCTGAAGTGGCTGACCATCAGAAGTGATAAATTGCAAGGAATGGATGCTCAGGGACTTCTCTGCTAAGCAGCTACAGCTCAGAAGGGCTTTTACCCTTTGGGCTACTCAAAATTATGTTTTTGCTGTTGTTCCATAAAAGCCATGAAGTATCTCTTGGCAAAACAAATTCTGCAAGACCAGAGCTCCTATGGAAATACGGATTATACAGGTATGTCCTTGGTGGGTTACTCTCTGCTAGTTCTTGAACCTGTTGCGTAGCCTCAACAAAATTGGACGAGGGAGAGGTCTCAAAGTTGTTTAACTCCTGCAATCCTGTGGAAAAACATGGAGCCAAAGTAAAAAGGAGGCAAAATTCATATATACTCACACACTGAGTCATGGAACAGACTATTACCCCTTCTGATTGGTAATGGCCTGCTCAGCACAGGAGGGTAAGCAGGTGGATAACTAAACCAGCTGCCATATGTGCTGTCTTCTCTCTAGCCAGCAAAAGCAGCCAGGGGATCCGGGAAGAGCTGGGATGTTCTGGGGCTCAGAGCCCAGGGCAAAGAGCTTAGGTTAAGGTAGTGGAGCACATAGGGACCTACGACAGAAGTCTGTAGGAAAGCAGTGTTTACGTGAGTTTTGTTATTTGAGCAACAACTGTTTGTAGCTGAGGAAGCTAGAGGCTGCATAATGTCTGGTCCTAGAGAAATTTGAAAAAGCTTTTCATTATTATTTTTGCTTCTATTTATAAACTGTCTGCTTACCAGGCAACTCAAGCAGGTTATTGGGCTTTGAAAAAGCACTGGGGTGCAACAGAACATGTAATTTGCAAGAATATATCAGACAAAAGTAGGCACTTTTTCTGTTCCTGAAATTTCTCTGAGCAGATCAGAACTTCATTCTATGTTGGCTTTTTGTTCAACAATCTTTAAAAAGTTTTTTTCCTGTTCTTTTCAACCCCCGCTAGGAAGCAATTTGATGCAAGTAGCCCACACTCAGTATTCACAATTTCAGCTGTGTGGCTGCAATTGGGCAGGTGGGTTACATGTTTGGATGAACAAGAAAGCAAGTGCTTCTGGCTCAGATGTTGGCCCTGAATTTCAAATTCTTTTCCCACTAACACCTACCATATATGAGACTTTGAAATGCATTTTGTGCAATTTATTGTTATTCTGGTTTGTATTAGAGTTGTGCAGAGTGAGCCTAGACAAGAGAGGGCCTGGTATACTTAATTAAGGTATAGACCTTAATATAGACCTTAATAGATGCAATCTATTTGAGTTTACAACTGAGACAGGTAAGAGAGAAGGAGGAAATGGAAGCACAAAGGGGTAAAAGGACTTGCTGAAGGTCACATCTGTGTTAGTAAGACTTGATCACTTGAATGTTCATGGCAAGTAAATATGAAAGGAGAGCAGTCGGCCAAAGTAAATTCACTTTAAAACCCGAATGAAAATAATCAATAGTATTCACCCACTGTGTCCCAGATGCCTGAATCAATTTGATAACAAACAGTTTGTTCACTTTTTTTAGTTATTTGTAAAGAAGTGGCTTGATTGCCAGTATGCCTAATTCCAGACATATGCCAATTCCCTAATGGTAATGGAGCTGCACTATTGCATGCCAAGACCGAGGCAGATACTCAGCTCTTTTCTGCTAGATTTTTCCCAGAAGATCTGTAGTCAAATCCCTGTTTAACGACTATCAGACAAACATATGTGCTGCTTTGTGGATCCACTTTCTATTCAGTGTAAACATGTAACAGTAGCTTGGTTCCTGAACCACGGTTATAGCCCCGTTTCTAAGCACATGCTTTAATCTGCCTGCATGAAGCACACAAATTCAGTGGCACCTGGGTGTTTGCTGGGAGTCATCTGTGCTATGGCACCTGGGATTTCTTCCCCGTCTTGGAGAGTGGCCTGCAGCTCATCCCTCTCCCAGGAGCTGGCTTCATCAGCCTATCACCTGCTGGAGGAGGCTACAAGAGGCTGAGCTCACCAGAAACTCTCTGGCCACAAAAAAGAGCTTCCTATGGAAGCTGTAAGGAAGGTGCTTCTGGTCTGTCAGCTCAGACAGAGTCCCCAGGCACGGATGTAGGAGACACCATGCTGTGGGGCTGAAACCCAAAAGGCTGTTCTGACAATTACATCTTTCCCCAGCTGATGCTGATATCAGTGGAGTACAGGTACCTTAAAAAGCCTTTGATTAACAGGTGCTGTGTATTTTTTAAATTTTTTCATCTACTGTTACTTAGATATGTTTACCTTTTAGACAGGGTGTTCTGCTTACAGTTTGTCCAAAGTTTTAAAAATAAGCAGTCGATTTCAGTTTGTTTTTTTTCCCAAAAGCAATGAGAAATTGAATGTATTTTGGAGTATGAGTATTTGTGGGACAAACACACCTTTCTGCAAGTTATCTGTCTTATAGTCTACCAGCTGAGTGCTGCAAAAATCTCTGGGGAATATAACATTGTGAATTCATGATTGTAGATCATTTGGTCCAAAACATTAGCTGTCAGATATTTCCGACACTTAATCACTACCTGCAAAAGAGCTGGTGATTAGGTCTTTGCAAATTCATATACCTTTACCCATCTTGCTAGATTTACATCAATCCTATAGTGTTTTTTTTCCATCCTCTTTGAAAATTAAGTCACCGTGTCAGTGATTCATGTGGAAAATAACAACACGTGCATTTCATCCTTTTTTGGCTAGCTTGCTCAGCTAAAAGACTTCCCTTTGCTGAAAGCAAATCAAACCATGAAGATCTGGACTAATGCTATGGCAGAAAAGGGATGGGTTTGGTGCTGTTAAAGAGTCTGATATAGCCTGAATAGTAGAAACTTGTTATGCTATGTATTTGACTTGCATGGAAGTCTTTAGAAATTGAAAGTTCAAAGACAACTTTTTCTTTCTATGCTCTGTCTTCTGCTCTGTGCAGGACATGAATAACCTGTTCCTTGCTTCATTCACTTTTCTAACTACTACTGCTCTTTCTGTTTCCTGTCAGAAACCATGGAATTGCGTTTTGAATATTTACCACTTAATTAAAGGATATAAAATACTGTCACTATAAGCATCTTCCCTGTTAAACATGCATGGCCATAAAATATTAAGGGAAGCTAGATCAATCTATTGAAGGTACTCACACACAAAAGTATTTTTTGTAGGTCACAGGAATTTATAAAAGAACTTGATGTATATTATAGAGCTCTGAGCTGTATGACCATGTTATATCCCTGTGGATATGACAAAATTATGCTCATCAAGTTACTGGCACACAACTGAATCTTTACATAGAAGAATAAAACTTGGTGTTAAATAATGCCTAAAAGCAAATATAAAGCACCTTGTCTCCTTCAAATGGCATCGTCCCAGGAAATGCAAAAAAAATCAATATATTATAGTATCTTATGATCTCATTTAAGTGATTCAACACAACAAAATTTCAGTGACAACATTTCTTTTTTCTGTGTCTGCTGACTTGTCTTTTCTTTTGCCTCTGAATAGCAGTACTAGGTTTGGATTTAGGACCACGTTGTGGAAGGCAGTCTGTCCTGAGGAAAAAAACCCTATGGTGTGGTAAACTAGTAGAGATTAACAGAGGCCAAGAAATTAATGAACGTCATGGACTTCAAAGCTCAAGTCTGGGGTGGGGAAAGACCTATGCCATATTATGCTGGCTTGTCTACTCTCTAGGACTCATGTGGGATTGTTTCCTGCCCTAGATGTCTGCATTTTTGTCTCGTCTATCTTATGTTGATTTTTCACGGAACAAAGGTTGTAATTTTCCTGTTAAATCGCCTTATAGTTAACTTATACAGGAAGTGTAGATAGCTTATACTTCCCAGTCATATCAATTTTTAATGTCTGTCTGAATGGGATTATTGCTTTTGGCCTCCAGAAGATGTTACACTTATTTACATTTGAGTTAAGCGCTGATCATCGCCTCCTTATGGTTTCACTGCAGAAAGAAGGGGGTGGCAGTGAGCAGATAAATCACAAAAGACACGCTTCATCTGCCTGATCTCTGGTCTCACTTCTGCCCTTAGAAATAGTGCAATAGTTCAAGTTTATAGCCTTTGTGGATTAGAAAAGCACCCTTATGTTGTTGAAAAGAGAAAATGTCCATAAACAGTGTTATTGACAGTTATTACTGTTGTACCACTGAAGACCAGGGCTCATTGTGCTAAGTGCTGTGCAAATGTATGTAGGAGGTCTTCCCTGCTATAAACAGCAATATTTTTGTTAGAAGTAGAAGGTCTTGTTATCCCTATGACCCTCTTTGTCATATTTCACAGCTTGAATAGCACATGGGCAGTCATGTCTTAGTAGCAGGCAGAAGAACCAACTTTAAAGACAGCCACATTTTTGTCATGTGAGTACTTCTTTATATCTTCTGCCTACACCATGTTTGGGGTTTGGCTGTCTTTACTACAGGGGCAATTTACCACACTCCACATTTTCAAAAAGCAACCACCTGAAGAAAACAGAGTGAAGAAACCTAAATAGATTGAAACAAAAATTTGAGGTTGTCTTATTTTCAGAACAAATTATTTGGATCTATAGCTTCTTATCTTTTAGAGTAAGTTCAGGTTCAGATTAATCTGTGAATAACTAATTTAGAAGGCACTAGGGAAATACTGAAATCAGCAGATGCCTATAATTGTATTCTAATCAGAAAACAAAGTTCTTTAGTCTTTCTGTAGTCTAGTGATACTGAATGCTGCTAACCAACACGTGGCTATTTGAACACCTAAGGGCAAAAAGACGCATTCTAGAAGGATGGTCCTGGGAAGGTCTGGAAGATCAGATATGCTTTCTATCCCTGTTTTGGGGGGGGTTTTTGTTGGTTTTTTTTTACTGGAATATATTTTCTTTCTCCCCTTCTTTTCTTACATGACAACTCTATTATACATTACAAACTACTCTGGCTTTAGTTTTGGTAACAGCATTGCTCATGCCTTGATCTATTCATGGTCCAGGGCTCCTTTCAGTCCTTTCCAGCAATGCCACAGCCTGACCAATTATTTTATTGTGTTGATGCATCTTTTTCTTTCCCCTTTCACCAACTCTTATCTCACATCAGTCTCTACATTTTCTTTGGTGTGTCCTCTTCAAAATGGACAGTTCATAACTAGGCCAGCATCAATAAGAAAGGTGAATATGGGGTGCATGGAGTGATAGTCTGTGCATGCTCTTTACAGAAGGAATCCGTCACATTTGCTCAAATTTAATCAGCTTTTAATGGCCTTATTTATTAGTTGCTAAGTTGTTTACTTCCAGAGAGACAGAAAAGATAACTCGCATAGTAAGATGGTAGTATTGTGTGGTTAGGTACAACTTCAGAAGCTCTGAATTTGTATCTTGCTCTTTTCAGTGAATTAGGACCACATGAAACTTATTAATTAATATCTCGGTTTAAGAAGTGGGAGTCTGGATGAGATTTTTGGCTCTAGAGCAGATTTTCTGAGTGCCCTTGGGTGACTCAGTCACTTGTCTCTTTTTCAGCTTTCTCTCTGCCAGACTGATGTAATATTACATGCCTAATATAGGTGCTGAGGAAATAAATTAATAGATGTCTGTGAAGCATGCAGATCATTGATGTATGGATCGGTACTTCTGAGAGACACCAGCAGAAAGCTTGTTGGGAACACAGGTTGACTCGCCAAGTTGGAGACTGAGAAAAACTGGCCAAGCAGTGGACAGGAGGCTTGTAAAAGGAAGCAGGAGAGAGCCTGGAAAAATTAGTGCTGATATAAAAAAGGAATTCATGGCCTGTTACAGAAACTACAGAGAAATCTGAAGGTTGGATGTTCCCTTCAGATTTGGACACTTAGAGCTCTCAAATAATTCCACCAAAGTTGAGTAGGAAAGTCTAAAGGAAGACCTCCTGAAAGTCACTCAGGCACACAGAAAAATCTATACACATATATCTGCATTAAATAAGCCCTGAAAAATGCACGCAAACATAATCCAATGAAAAGATACATTGTAATCTTTCCTCTATGAATTATATTACATATATAATAAATGCAATGAATTCTGCAGGGAATGTGAGAATGTAGGTACCTATTCAGATTGGAAGCCAAAAAAAAAATGGAACCTCTAATAACAAGTGGATCCTAACATTTTTTGAAATAAGTAAAATAAGAAAGGGAGCAGAGAGAGTGAATTGCATAAGGAGCGGAAAATCCTGAACCCATGCTGGCCCGAAAGAAGTGTCAGAAAGAAAGAGCTCCTTTAAGTAAAAACACTCGCAAATTAGACCTTTGTCTGACCAATTCAATAAGAAAGGAACAGGGAATAAGGAAAGTCATTCAAACGTATTCATTAAGTTGCCAGAGAAATGCTTATTAAAGAAACCCTCATCTTGATTCCTTTTTTTGGAGAAAAGGAGAAGGAAGAGAAAGATTTTCTTTTATTTAACATTAATTCTTCAGAGGCATTCTTCCTATTATTCCTTCTATTTTGACTTGCTGCATTTGAAAAATATGTTGTCTTTTAAATAGATTTATTCCTTTTAACAGCATTTGACATCTTTTGTCAGAAGTTCCTTCATTTTTCCAGTTTATTTCTTTAACATGTATTTGTTTAAGTGGCTTCCACTGTATTAATTGATGTGTTTGTGTCTGTTCAGAGCAAATGCATTCTCCTCACAGGGATTTTAACAGGCATTTGTTTAAGTGGGTTTTGCTTTTCTGTGTCTATTTCTGCTTGTTTTTCTGGTAGAGAAGGAGACATTACTAACATGCAGCCGACATAATGAGTCCCATTAACTCCCAATTCAGCTTGCTTTTTGACCACCTCTCTTTTAATGACTGTACTTTTCTTGACTGCAAAGTTTGGGGAATAGGAAAACTGTTCGCTCTGCTGGATTTTAATACATGTTTACATCCTTCTTTGCAGAACAGCACCACCTCTCAATTAATGTTACTCTTAGCCTTAAAGGAGCACTTGATAATAAATAAATAAATGTGAGCGCGTGTGTGTATTGGAAAAGTGTGGTGTGAACCAGATTTTTTACAAAGGCTGCAGAGCGTTTTTAGAGACTAAGCAGCATTTGTGTTCTAATATTTTAAAGCTTTTCCATTGATCTCCTGTTAACTGAGAAGCAAGAATTAACCTCAATGACAGTGCTAGTAGCTCTGCAGTCTATTTTGGCCTGTTCTTTAAGTAAAAAGAGCAACCTAGATGAGAATTTTGTGCTTCACTGGATATTGAAAGATGAGGCAATAAACTGCTAAACTTGAGTAATCACACACTCCCAGAGGAATGCCTCAAATGGGGTTGGTCAAAAACCTTGAAATTCTAGCCTTCTGCACACTGCCTGGGCTTTAACATTTGATGAGAGTCATTATAGTGGGAGACTGAATACAAGTGTCTTCTGATTACAGACCTTCCATTAAAAGTTCCCACCAGTGTGCCTTTCCATAGAGAAGCGTCAATGGGATTAAAATCTCAATTCACCCCAGTCAATTCTCCAGTAACACGATTTCATTAGAGGCAGGCAGGGAGGAAAATGGACTAGAAAGCACTGAAACAGCTGGTGTATAAATTATAAAGTGTACTTTCTACTAAGTGAACACACCTTCCGCTCAGCCACATTACTAATTAATGTGTAGGGTAGCCGATTTTATGTAAATTGTATTCTTCCTCTCTCCTGTGCTTTGGTTAACAACAGGTTCTTCTAAATCTTGGAAAAAGAAAGATTATGCAAAGCTATCATCATATGAAAATAACGTATTAACATACTGCCTGTGAACTGTATCCAATCAGTTCCTTTTCACTGGCGTGTGTACAAAACAATTAAAATCAAATTTATATTGCACTTCTTTAATATATTCTGGCATTAATATAATCAACGAACAAGTGTTAAAAAGTCTTACAGGCCTATTCTGCTTTAAAATGATATGTTTCTTCTCAGGGTTAGTGGATATTTTCAGCTTCTTTAAAAGGACACCAAAAAAGAAAAGTTCTAGCTGTACAAATGTGACTCTGGCAGCCAACAGTTCATGTGGAGTCTGCCTCATTTTAATGGCAGCCTGTTGTGTTAATTTTTTTATGTGGTGTCTTTACTCACAGACCCTGTCAGCTGTTCTCCATGTTACCTGCAGCATATTTGTTTTTAATTATTGGATGGTGCTGAATAATTGCTCATAAAGGTTATGAGACCGCTGAATAATCTGGATGACCCGCAGGCTGGTTGTGCTACCAGCTGTTCTGGTGTCAGGCAGACACACACACCCACACACCCAGGAGCAGCCTCTGCACGCCTGCCCTGTATTTCACCTGGAGACTGAGGGACGGCTCACATGCCATCAATATATCCTTATTTTCCACATTTCATGCTCTGAGGCTACGTTTTCCCTGTCTGGTTTTCTTGCTGCTTTTGGCGTACTCTCATGTGAGATCAGATAGAAAGAACTGAGATATTTTGTCGCTGCTCTCAGTGGAGCAGGCCAGAAGATCTCAGAAACCAGCAAATTGGTGGAAGGGAGTAAAATGCTTTTGTCAGCCACAGGGATGGATTGTCTATCAGGAGGTTATTTATTCTGTCCCCAACCGTATCTGCCTCTCCCCAGGAACAGTCACCTTTCAAGCACCTCCACCAACAGGGACTCCACCACACCTTCTCAGGCAGTCTTTCTCAGTGCTTCTCTAGCTTTACTGTTCTGTAATATTTCTAGATGCGGGTAGACCCGGTTCTTGTTCTAGTCACTAAGGAAACAGAAAAGATTGCTCTCTTCCTTGAATCTGCCTTTTACTTATTTTGAGACCCTATCCTCCCTCAGACACGTATACAAATAAGCTAATGCTATTGCCCAGCCAAGAAGATTCTTGAAACCATGATCATGAATCCACAAATTATTTTTCCCCTCCCCTGGCAGTGCTGACCATGCCTACATAGACACAACCCTCTGAGGAGACCAGAATAGAATTTATTTCCTAAGAGAAATAAACGAGTGAGATCTTGTACCAGTTCTGAGCCTTTTTCTGAATCAAAACCACTCTTTATGCCAAAAGACAATTGAAAATAGAGAATTTGTGTGTATGTGTGCATGAGCGGGTTACTCTCACAGAGTCCTAATGTGTTACTGTGACCTAATCTCAATTTTATGATGAGAATTCTTTTTCTTTAACTTGGTGCTGAATCTTAAGATTTTGTAAGTGAAAGGGCAAGGGTCTGTGCATGTTGCCTCCTTGACCATTGCACTTGTACAGAATTAATTTCTGTGGTGCCTTTCCAGATGTGGGAGATGTGCTTTTGAAGTCAGTGGACATGCTGCTAAGGTGTGGGCCATGGAACTGAGTCTGTAAAATCCTTTCTGCAGCATATGGATTCTTCACAGGAAGGGGAGAAAAATTGTGACAGAGACAGTTTGTCCACTGAAAACTAAGTTGAGACCATAACCTCACTTCAGTTTGGACCAGAGGATAGTAATAAACCATGGATGAAATGTCAGTGCCTTTCCATTAAGTGACCCCATGTCATACTTATTTACAACTTCTTAACAATGAATTCAGCCAGATGGCCTACGAGATTGGCATAATTCCATTTTGAAACTGCAGATTTGAATTCTTGAAAGTAGAAATGGTTGTGCATTTAAATACCTAATCCATGAGGAGAAAAACTGCAGGATACTTCTAGGTTATGGTGTGTGTGATAAAAACAAGCCACCAGGAAAAGCATGGATTGGGAATTTGGTACCAAAACTCATTACCAAAAATAGCTTTTTAGACTTGCACCATTTTTTTTTCCTTCCTCAGCCTTTGGCAGCAAAGCTATGAAATGAAGTGGAACAGGGGGAAGTGCATAGGAGAGGAAAAATGCTAGGATTCGTTGCTAAGTTCTTTCTTTCGGCCCCTCATTTCCCACTAGATGATTGGGAGTGCAACCAAGTCAAGCAGCCGATGGACAGTAGGTCAGAGCTGCTGCAACTTTTTTCTCCTTGATGGTGTTGATAACATAAGTGATATCTGCAGACTGGCTCTCAGCCATAAGGCTGAGGACAGGATCATCCGTAGTTTATGGGAAGAAAATAGGAAGACAAGAGGTGAAAATTCCGCCCTTCGTGGCAGTGGTGGAAGCCCATTAATTGGGGCCACTTTAGTGCCAGTGAGAACTGCATGTAGCCAAGGAGGTCACTATGCAGAGCCACAAATTACAGTAGTTATCTTCCCTGATTGCTCACACTTGAGGCAAATGTTCTCTGTCTCACCCCTCTTCAGCTCTAACTCACTGTCAGACTCTTCTCTGCTGGCCAATAGACAGCTTGGTGCCATTCTCTCCAAGTCAGTCAGGACTTAGGAGTGCTGTCATGGTGCTCTAACTACTCACTAAAGTGAAGAGGACAGACACAGCACACTGGCACCTAGGTTTGTTTTCCCACCTACAGCACCAGAACAAATTCTCGGTTGTCCTTTCAGAAACACTTTGCTGATGAACCATGGCCAAGTAGGGTTGGTCAGAGTACCAAAATGGACAGGCTGATTCAGGTCCTCTGCCTTCTGGCAAAAATTCTACAGATCTCAAGTGTAAACAAAAAAAAAAAATCTCATGAGCCTCTGAAGGTGTGCTCCCAAATGTCTTAACAGGGCTTAACAGTGGTTTGTCTGGTCATTTGCTATGTTGTTCTTTGTGGAGAGGACATATGGATGGAAAGATAAGTTGTAGTTGTGATCTTCTAGGCACCTCAAAATACGGTTAGAAAGGAGAAAAGAAGCTTCTTTTTTCTTGGGGTGGTGTTATCAGGAAGGTTTAAAGCTGATGAGTAGGTTTCTCAGTGATTAGGGGCGGTACTTCTTTTGTCAAAGAGATTCTTGCATTCCTGTAATTTTTACAAGGTTTTTTTTACAAGTGCTTTTTTTTTGTTGTTGTTGCTGTATTATTTGTATCGGTGTTTGCTGGATTCATGGGAAATTATCCCATTAATCTCCAGTGGATACAGCGTAAGACTCAAAATGAGAAACACGTCCATAAAGTTTGTTACAATTCAATATGTAATTTTTTGTGATAAGGAAAACGAAAAAAAAGATGGTTGTAGTTACATTTTAATTATGTGAATTGAATATCCACATTGTCTAGGTCCTAGAATATCTCTAGCATGGTGGAAGACAGCTAAAGAATGGGATTAGAGCAGACATGAAGAAAAGATCTCAGGCCTAAATAGTGATACAGAGAGGATAACCAATTGTAACATAACCAAACCGAAATGGTTGAAGTTGTCTGGCTTCAGGGGATGTTTAGTTTCTTAGCACAAATTGCCTGTAATAGATTTTAATTTCTGCATGTATTCTGTAATTAATTTTTGTTTTGATCTAACTGTGAAATTGAGTGTTTTGCTTCTGCTGTTATCAGGTCACTTCCAAAAACAAAGTGTATCTCAGATAGTAGCAATATTATTATTATTCAAAGGCTACATGTTTGGGCAATTATGCAAACGTTGTCTTACTGTCAGTCAGTAAAAAACTTTCCCAGAACACCTGGGACTCTTGAATTAATTTGACTTCTCATCTCCTCCTTTGAATGGCATCTTGCAAGGGGGCCACCACCTGCTCAAATCCACGCCAAAAGTACCCCACCACTGTACCTCCAGGTCACTTTGCCGTGCAGCTGTCCAGCTGAGTGATGTTCTGCAATTAACAGTGTTGTTCTTCTAATTACTGAGTACAAGTTTATATGCGTACAGTTCTGCAAACTTTATATGCTGTTATACCAAAAGTCAACTATATGACTCACATGTTGGAAAAAACTGTGAAATCGACTCTAAGAAGCATTGCTTCTCCGAAGGAAGTAAGTGCAGTTTCTGTGGCCTAACTTCGTCAGAAACATCAGAGGCTGACTTCCCATTTCCATCATGGCTGGAAGTTTTGGAGCACAGTTTATATGTAAGCAGCTGGAGAAAAAAGCCCTGTTGGAAAAAAAAAAAAGGTAAAAAATGTAATGATGCTAAATTTAAACAAGACTTTTTTTTTTTTACTCTCTAAGTACTCTTAATGGGAATAAATGGTTTATCTTTTCAGATCTGTATACTTATGCAGAAATATACTGTTGGGAAAAGGCTGTAAAAATTCTGGCCACCACATGAATCCCACACTGAAGACTTGCTTGGGAAGAAGAAAAGACACAAAATCCTGTGCTGGCCCTCTAGGTGAAGGTGAGTGTTCTCCGACATGTGCACTAATGAGAGCAAAGCTAAATGATTCCCAAATTCTGTTGCAGAAGCAAACCAGAGTTATGTCAGCCAAAGCCTTCTTGATTTTTATGAAGGTGGAAACCTTTTCTCCCTTTGTCTATTCTTACTTCTTGGTAAACAGGGTGGCATTAAAATCCTCTGTTTTGTGGCCCCCCTGGCTACACCCTGTGTGTGTAGTACTCAAAAGGGCAAGTGTGTCCCACAGGGAGGAGGAATATTCAGCATTCTGCAAATGGCTTTGAACGAGCTGCACATCACACAACCACCCTGCTGAGCCACTGGATCTAGGTACTCTTGCTGGGACAAGTTCATCCACAACTGTATGGGGAGCTGCTTAATTGAGCCTCATTACTTCAATTTCCTACTGACACTGTGCACCCTGTGAGGTGCTGCTCAGGCATGCGTCAGGGGCAGGGGGTTGAGCAGCTGCCGTTTCTTACATGGAAGCAGTAGAGGATGAGCGATAACAGTGCCCTAACTCAGCACTATTGTGCCTCTGTGGTTGGTACCACTTATGAGGAGGACCAAGCTGCTAATTTGACCCCTTTAGACAGGAGGACACACCTGCATCGGCCATTTCAATCTTCTCCTCTACTGGGCCTTTTATTGCAAAGGATGGTGCAATCCTGACAAACTGCCCACTGGCAGGTATCACTTTCACTCCTTTTGGATCTCTGGTATTCTATATGTTTGGGCCCTTTTTAAGAAGGGTTCATGCCTGGAAGCATCTCAGCTAAAATCTCCTAAAGAGGAGTATTTCAGGTAGCATGAGCCATCATTTTTTTCCTTATTCAGATTGTGTAACCTGCATCTCCAAGGTCAGCCAAGCAGCCCTCTGAGGCCTCCAGCTCTGATTCTGTTTCTTCAAGCACACAAGCTCACAGGTAGACATGGCCTTCCTGTTCATCCCTGGTCCTGTGGAAGTCCTGAATCCCTACTGAGAGCTTTGTTTCTATGAATAGTCTTATTTCCTCACAGACACTCTTCCAGTTCTTTGATTGATGTATTGTCCTCAGTTTTCATTGTTAAAGGGGACCCATTGTGGACTTTTGCTCCTGTAGGTAAATATGCAGTATCTGCCACTTAATGTCAATGTTTCCAGAGTACCACAAAAGCTGTTAGAGGAATTAATCACTTTTTGATTTCCATGGGACGGTGGACAACATGCAAGAGAGAACTTAGGCAATGATATCCATTATTATCACCCTTCTGAAACTCACAACTGCTGAGTGAAAATGAGCTTTGTGAAGGTAATCAATCACTGGTCACCACATGTGTTCCCTCAGTATAGCATTAAGGGTGAAACTCATCACTTTGAACAGCATCAATGCAGTCTTGTGTGACACCAGTTCTCACTCACCCACTTCTGCAGAGGAGATGAAAGAGGTATCTGTTTAACCCGGAATATTCTGGCTTTGCATTTCACCACTCCTTGTGCAAGTAATGACTTGCTGGACAGCCATGAGACTATCCAGACAAGGACTTTGTGCTCCAAGGTGGCATGGAGCTATCGTAGCTCTGCACGTTGAGTAAGAAGTCAGATAAATTATAACATCCAGCATCACAGCAATAAAAATGACAAAAATAAATACTGTAGTATTACAGAGAGTTCCTTTCTTTAGTGCTGCTTTTAGTCAGGTATTATACAGTCAAATCATATAATAAGAAATTATTTCAGAACACCCGTTATACCAGAATGTTGTGTTACCTGCAAAGAATGCTAGAAAAATTCCCCCAGGGGGTGTTTTAGAATTGTTGAGGGATAAATTCAGATAAACGGTGATGTCCATTGTGTTAGACCCTACACATTGAACATTTGGCAACCCAGAGAAGAGAGAGATGAAAGAGCTGTGCTTTTGAGCAGAGGTTTCTTGTTTGGCGGCACCTGAGAGCAGAGCTAAGCTGGTCAAGGCATTTCAGTCTGGGCCTGTCTTCTCTGCTTATGTGTATGTAAAGGTGCCCAGGTGATTTTCATGGCACAGGCTTTGCAGGCATGCAGTAGCTGCATCCTGTCACTGGAGACTAAAAAGCAGTGGCAGGTCATCACAAAGAGAATTAGCTCATGTATTTTGACAGGTGAAGCTAAACAAAATGAAATAATTTGACAAGAAGTGAAGCCAAAATGCAACAAAGGAATAGACTTGCAGGAATATCAGGTTACCAGAGGGGGAAAAAATATGAGGATGAGAAAAGTATATACAAACAAATTAAATAAAGATAGATATTTTTATAAATCTGTTTCAACCTCAGTAGTTGGACTCACTCAGAGTTCTTTGTCTCTTGGCCTATTTGGGTAAGGCAGTGCTACTATCACAGTAAGCACTGCCACTTCCTAACACAAAGTAAGAGGACTCTTTGTGACTGCTCTTCCCTAAGGGAAGAAAGAGAGGCTATATGGGGCACAAAAGCAACAGTGGATTTCTCAGCATATGGTCTTTTCCAGTGCGAGCACAGACAGCTTTCTGCTCTAAGGAAACAAGGGAGAGCTTTGCAACTAGCATTACCAAGTGGCTAGAGACTTCCTTGACACTGTGTTGCTGGAAAAGACATAGACAAGCAAAGGAGAAAATTAATCCAAAATTACAGCAAAGAAATACATAACCTTTGCGTTAGAAAAAGGAAAAGAAAAACTATAAAAAAAGCACCACACAGGCAGTGAGGAAAGCAACAGTGGTGTTTTCTCATGGA
This sequence comes from Limnodromus scolopaceus, assembly GCA_028565335.1. Lineage (NCBI taxonomy): Eukaryota > Metazoa > Chordata > Aves > Charadriiformes > Scolopacidae > Limnodromus > Limnodromus scolopaceus. Next base: position 55,373,019 of record JAOXNO010000041.1, on the reverse strand, counting down.
AGATGCTGTCAACCTAAAATTAGAAAAGGCAGCATGTCAATACAGCTGTAGCTGGTGGCAGCAGTGAATAGCTGGCCTGTTTCTGAGGACCACTGTTGTGATCCTTGGGAACAGCGTACAGATGCGTGGCGGTACCCAGGCTGATTAGGTTGTACCAGCCTGCAAGCCTCCAGCCAAACAGCCTGCCATTTAGTGGTACATGTCCCTTGGCTGCACGCAGCAAACACGGGCCATCTGTGAGAAAACAGGATCCCCCTCCTGTGCCTGGGCAGCAGCAGTGACACCGCCCGGGGACTCTGCTGGACCGCAGGCTGGCACACAGTCAGCTCCAGGAGGGCAGGGGTTATAGCACCGGAGGCGAGTGTGAGATTTGGCTGTGATATCTTGATACCCAGGGCCCCAGGAGTCTGCCTGGAGAAGCAGAGTCTCGTGCGTCAGTGGCACTGAGACGTACAGGAGAGGGGCTCTCCAGGGTGAGAGTCGGGAGGAAGAGCGTGTGCCACTGAGGCAGCTGAAGAGTTTATGGGAAAATGAAAAGAGTTTGATGTTGCATGTGTTTAGGCAGGTAAAAGGGCGATTCGGAGACCTGGGCAGAGGACTTAAAATATGAATAGGTTTGTTTTCTTTCAGAGAGTGTTTTTTAATCTTGTTTTGGGGTTTTTTTTCCTGAAAATATTGTGTATTAAGCACTTTATTGTTATTCCTATTGTTAGGCTTTGTTATGGATGAATATGAAAAAACCCACTTGTTATCTATTTTACTTGGATGAATTGTTATCTGATGTTAACGGGAAATGTAGGCAGAGTCCTGCAGGAGTCATCCTTTGCTGTAAGCGTGCAGTCGTGTTAATCACTTCAAAATGTTTCATGGCTCTTGGAGTTGCCAAGATCTCTTTCAAATCTGAACCGAGTGTGATGCAGTGAAGTAAGAAGGTCCACTTGAGTTTGGAGAGAGTCTAAAATAAGAGCTCTAGGAATTGCAAGCTGCTCTGTTAGTTTCACTTCAGGCCCACAGACTGCATAGGTTTGTGGCCAAGAAACTGCCAAAATGCCACGTAAGGGACATTTTCATTTAGAACTTGCCACAACAATGTGCCTGGCACCAAAAATGGTGGTGTGATGGGAGGTGAGGAAAGAGGCCAAAGCCAGGTGCTGTGACACCTTATCCCCCCCATCACGGATGTGTGGCTCTTCTGCCTGTGTTTCTCACACAGGTGGCCCTGACAGCAGTGCTCATGCCCCAGTTCACCGTCCTTCCTGGCTGCCTGCAACAGCCCCTTGTCCGGTTGCTTTTCCTCAAAGCACATCTGTAACAGCAGCACAGGCTTCAGGATTGGAGCTGTGGGACAGTTTTCAAGTGGGGAGAGCGGAGACCTGTGGGAATGCAGCACCGGTAGCAAAAGGAGTGGGTGCAAGTCAGGAGGTGCCTCTTCCTCTGTGGCCTGGGGAGCCAGGTGGCTCTGACCCAGGCTTACCAGAGTGAAGGCTTGTGGAAACGGGTCACCTCAAGGCCACAGAGATGAGCCAGTTCTCGCCAACAGTTGACTAAATTTGAGATATTGCTGGCCAGATTGTGAAGATGGGAAAGGAGGATATTTCTATCAGCCAGGATAAACTAACATTAGAGGTGATTTAAAAAATAACATTACTGTGGAACTTGCCTGACGCAAACCTCAGTCTCACCCTGATGCAGAGAAACGAGGCACTGCGGAGCTTCAGGGAAATAAACAACCAACTGCCCTGAAACCCATTCAACATGAAAGGACTTTGCCATTCTTCCCTGAACAACTAGACATTGAAAAAAAGGATGATGACAAGATAAAGTATTATAAAAATATCCTCTTTCAGGACCTGTTGTCACAGCTTGACTCAGCTATGAGGGAAGTACCCTTGATATTATTTCTGTGTTCAAACGCTTCAGACATATATCAGAGATATCGATGTGGAATACTTATGAGTCAAGTGGAAGATCCTATTTAGCTTGCCTCAAACTTTAGGCCAACAGTCCTTGTAACTCTGTCCTTGCAATCCAGCCAGCACAGGTCTTGTTCCTGACATGGGAATCCACCCCGCCATTTAATCTGTATGCAGATTGGTAATCTAGAAAAGCAAAAAACATAGGAATTTCAGATTTAACTTGACTTCTGCTCTGTTATTTAAGGATCATTTTGCACTGTGTCCATCACATCCATTTGAGCAGAAAATTAATGGCTAATTTTGCAACGCTTCTTGTAAATAGGCCTCTCTTTTTTTACGAAATCATAAATCTTGCAGAGAAATAAAAATCAAGAAAATAAAGATGAATTAGGTCCACATTTTCAGATACTCTTAGTGAGTTTTTTGCTGTGTGGGAGCCGTAGAAACACATAGGCTTTTCTTCCTCACCAGCAGAGCTATTCAGCCGGAAGCTGGGCTGATTTCAAACCAGTTTTTGCCAAAGACTGCTGGTACCTCCAACTGAGATCTGCTGGAGGGTGCAGGCTTAATTATAAAGTATCTTCCCTACAGCTGCAGAACACTAATCCTGATTCACTAGAGTCCAGTGCCTTTGTTTGGTTGTGGAAACTACTTTTTGGAAATTTCAGAGTTAATCTAGCCATGATCTAAGCCATACAATGGACATACACTAGTCTTGGAATATATTTTATGCTCTCTATGTGCATAGTCAGGACACCTTTTATTTTTGCCATACTTGTCTACTAGCCTATAACCAGTCTAACAGTGACTTCAGCTCAGCATCGTGTTGCTATTTCAACAGGACATAAGGTCTCATCAAACCACACATGTAAATTGTGTAATGCAGGAAGCAATTTTTTTACCAAGGGAAGAACATTGCATGGCAACAGTCACCTAGTGTGTTCCTTCCAGTAGCGTCATGTTGTGAACATGGACATGCTTTTGTACCTTGTTGCATCGATCAGTTACTTTGCTGGATGGCGGTTTCATCTAAAGCAGTGATTTCAGGGAAAGTTTGACTGGCCCCTTGGTGAAGAGTGAAAGGCAGGATCCAACTATTCATTCTTTGGTAGTGAAAGAGTACCTATCTCTCATTTAGTCAAAAGCCATTACCTGTAGACGTTCCAGTTTTGTACAAATTGTAAGGTCTGTGGCCCTGAAAATGTATTTCAACGTTTGGAAAAGACTTAAGACTAAATCAGGCACCACTGTGAAACGATTTAGTTTTTCCAGAAATCCCTGTGACTTCTGTAACATCCCTACCTTTACTGCTTAGACGAAAATAGCTTTTTTAAGTTGAGGAACTTCTTGAGTCTTGAATGTGACTGAACTGAGGAAAAAAGAACATTCTTTTTTCCAGAAGTTTTTCAGGATTCTTTCCTTGTTCTTTACCTGTAAGTATTGAACAAATAATTTTAATATATATTTTGTTTAGTGCATTATAGATGTGTCACAAGTCTAATTAAAATCTGAAACTGCTGCTTCTATATTCTTTATAATACTTATCATAAAAGAACACAGTATGATAAATGAAAGAAAGTGATTTGATTTTAAAGTTCTTCAGGTCAAGCCCAGGGCAAGGGGGCCCTGAATCATTTGGAAATCTTGAATTAAAACAGAGGATAGGTATTTATTATTTTAAAAAATAAGTCCAGCTCTTCCATAATCTTAGGCACTGTGGCCATTATAAAGGAGAATGACTTTTGGTATGTAAGTGGCAGAATGGGACACAGACACAGTGTTTTGCAAAATTACCCTGGAGTGATATTAAAAGCTTAAAATCTGTACACCAGAATTGCTTTCTCCCCCTTTTAATCCACATCGTAGTTTTCAAACTTATGAAAGTTATGGAAACTTCAGCCCAAGGTAGGAGAACCTTCTTTTGGAAATCTAAGGCCTCTCTTGTATTTATATTAAAACCTTTTACAGTACTCTGCAATATAAAGAGTTTTTCAGTTTGTCTAGTAGAACCAAGAGGTTGATAGCTTCTTCTCTCCACTCATTTACATTTAGGGATGACTGTGGTTTTAATGAAGCAGAATATTCCAAATACTAATGGATCTTAAATTGCTTATTCTTACCAAGAGGTACTCCAAATAGCACGTTAGCCTCAAGTGATATAAAGTGATGACTTAATTCATGTACTTGTGTCAATTGCTTCAAGATACTGAGAATTAGCTGCATTAGTGATATGCTTTTTTTTTTTTTCTTTGCTTTACATATGTACAGGAAAGTGCATAGGAATGGAGATCGATTTAACCTCTACTGCACAGAGGAGGGAAGAAATCTGGTGGATGTCCTGCAAATGTCATTGAAAAGGTTAGTAAGATCTTTCTCTTTTCATTCTCTTGATATTCCTGGTACTTATGCTTGAGGTACTTAAGATTTCTCGAGTAGTCTGTGGCAGCAAAATTTCTCACTACAGTGGATTAACCAAGAAGGATTTGTCCTCAGGACAGTCACATCAAATGGAGCTTGAAAATTCCTCCTAGTGAGCTGCACCAAAGCAGTGCTCGAGTTGCTCCAAGGACCTCTTCTCCATGTGGACTCCCAAACTCACCTGCATCATGTCCTCCAGAAGCCTGCAAAAGCCAGAAAAACGTGGGGACAAATGCACGCCCCTGATATCTCAAACTTCCCTGGAGATCAAGGGCCAAAGCACAGTGTGATTCCCCAGCCTCAGGGTTCCTCTGAAGTAGCACAGAGCAACAGGTGGCGGCTGTTAATGTGCTGAGTGTGGCTTCCCTCTGTGTCCGGCCATGGAAAACAAAGCGAGCAAGCGGATCCATGCCAAACACTTTGCGAGCATGGAGCTTACACAATTGGGCTCCACCCACATGCCTCACATGGGAATTTTCTCCCTCACCAGCTGGGTTAAGATCACAAGATGGGAAAAAGGGGAGGGGAAAAAAGAAAAGCTGGAGTTGTTTTCTTTCCATTGTGGCCCCTGAGCTGAAAGTTCCTTTGCAACAGAATAATAGAATAAAGATGAGAGGGAACACTGCTGATGGCTCAAAATCTGGCACCAAAGTTTATTTTTCCTAAGCAGTCTGAGCCTGAACAGTCTTGTCAGACAATGTCAACAGAGGTGAAAAAAAATGACGGAAATCGTTGAATCTAGTTGGGCTCGAAAATGAATAAATGCACCAGACAGGGTAAGTATATGGCCATTAAAAATGGCATAACCCTGCCTGGAAACTGAACACCCTCATATGTATTTCTTACTCTCAAAGGCTTATCATGCCAGCTGTATTTTTGAATGAGCTAAGTGTCTACTTGTATGAAATGAATGCGAGTAGGCACACATAAGCTTTCTCATCAGTGTCCATACTCATAGCCGGGCATGTATTGAAGTCTCTCAACTCAGCTTGTTATAGCTATCATGATGCAGAGCCTGAAAATGCCTCTTCTCCGAGACCAGACAAACGTGAACTGACAAGCACTGTGTTTTGCCCTCAAGGCTCCTGTCCATGGTGATGCGTCGTCAGTTATTCTCTGTAAAAATCTCTGCCCCCACCCCACGTGTGCTTGCCTCTTTCCTTAGCGCTCACCTAATTTGGAACCAGGTACAGTTCATGGGAAACACTGACTACACTCAAGCACCAATGTCTTCATGCTCAGGAGGAAGACGTGCAGGTTCAGTAAAAGGCAGGTAGGATTCGATAGCCCCAGCCCAAGAAGAAAAGGGATAGAGACCCACAGCATGTTGGTGCTGCTGTGTGTGCCTCACCCGGAACCCGTGGAGCCTCCACGCCTGTCACCCATGGAAATCGATTTCCTGTTGAATGGTGCCTGTAGACAAGAACTAGATGCTCAAAGTCCCATTGTAGCCTGACACAATGAAAATAAAACCCGAGGACAATACAGATCCTGATGTCTTTACTTGCTTTGATAACAATGACACCAGTAAACAATGGTTGTTTAAGTGCACTTGCATGGTTCTTAAATTAAAAACAAGATAGCCAAGGGCAGTGAGAAGTCACTAGGATTCCTGAGACTGGCACACAGAAGGGCCTCTTATTTACTTCAAGCTGGAAACAAACCCCACAGCGTGGGGATGACCACGGTACCTTTGTAAGGGGGTGACAGCTTCCAGGCACTCAGTTCTGTTGTGATTCCCCATTCCACAAAACTCCATTTACATAGTCACAAGAGCAGCAGGGCTTGAGGCTGGGGCATTACAACGTGTTTGATACAAGCACTGAGACCTGTTCTCTGTGTGTGCTTCAGAAGAGAAAGAAAATGGAGTGCTAAAAAACCCTCTCCCTGCTTTCCTCCTTTCATTTTACAGAAAAAGAAAAGGCTAAAGGCTCTGCTGGAGTGAATCCATTGACTCCCATGGCTTCCATGGGTTTCAATTTGCAAAACAGACAGAAGAGGAGAAAGCCCTTCCTCCACCCCTCTCCCCTGCAATTCTTGAAAGTGACGTCTGTGCAGTGCTGCAGGAAAGATTACACATCTTAGCCTTATTTCTTTACCCTGCCACTCCCAATTTACTCATGCCCACTATCATAATTTTTAGCAAGGAGGAGTAAGGAATGCTCCCCTGGGCCAGTGTGGTTCTCACGGCACGGAGCAGC
>JAOXNO010000041.1:55351484-55361484 GCA_028565335.1 Limnodromus scolopaceus | reverse complement strand
TGGCACCTTCCACTTAACTGATTCTTAGTGTATAAAAACCGCTTCAGATAAGTACTTAAGATGACATTTAATTGGCCCTGAGCATCATACTACTCTGTGTAAAAATCTCTGTACTCTTTAAAAACTTTAATCACTCTCTTTCAGGCAGTGTTAGACTTCTTAGGTATATAAAAGCTTTAAAGTGGGACTGACTGAGAAATTTGTTCCAAACTACTCAGCTGTCCTCAGTGCTTTTTCATACCTTTTGATGAGTAAAGGGATTCTTAGTTGGAAAGAGTTTTAAAAAACTACCAAGGACAGTTGTTACTGTTGTTTTTTTACTTCTAATTAAATGAGGGCAAGGAAGCACCAGTAAATAAGCAGCTGGAGGAAATAAGGACTTATCCTTGCTTCTGAGGAGACCTTTCTTAAATGTGCAAGATGGTTAGCAGGCTCTTTTTCTGCTCTGTGTTTATGCTGCACAGTTATAACTTACTAGGCTGAAACTGGAGTCCCAGACAAAGAAGTGGGGCTATCCAAGATTGGTCACTTGTTTAAAAGTAATATATACATTATTGTTAGTCATTCCATGGCATTAGATCTTAAATCTACATTTCAGTTAAGTGTTCTTCTATGGGCACATTCTCTCTCTTGTATTTTTTGGCAGTAGTGTTCCTTTCTAACAGTATTTTAGTACTTAAAATTGATGGCAAGCTGTATTTTATCCATATAATGTTTAATAAGGCAAAATGTGATTATTTGAATTAATTAGAGAGCGTGTAAGAACTCTGTGTGTAATGCACTTTTGATATTCACTTTTAAATGCAGGCTTATATCTACTGATTTATAAATATTTGAGGTATATTTATGCAAATTTGGTAAGCTAGCAATGCAAGGCATTATAGATCATTGGCAAGGGTGTTGTAGTGTGAATTCACATGTAAGCAGTCAGTGGTGTTCATTAAATGCCTGTGCTTCTGCTGTGTATATGGATTGTGGTACTTTTTCTTTTAAGGCTTAGCTATTAAATCCATTGTAAGAGTTGTATCTCAGCCTTTCTAAGCGATTCCTTGACTCCACTGACTGTATGGTATGGAAGCTATAGTCAAAATATGTCTATTTAAAACAGATGTAGTCATTAGCAGGCTCTCTAAACTGCTTTCCAGCTCTTTCTAAGTCAAACCACCTCCAAGGAAGGTTAGGAGACAGATGATTATCACTCCTTCCCCATGTGTCAAGTGCAGCCACACTGCTGCAGTGGCAAGGGGCTAGTGCAGTAGAAACAGGACTTGTTACTTAGTTAACTGGCAAGTTTGCTGCCGTCCATGCTCCTCACTCTGTCTCACTCACGCTATGTAAAAATGGAGCTAAAAATAAATATTCGCACTCGCTCATCAATGGACACGGTAAGGAATTTTACTCCCCTGAAGGCCGCCCAGGGTTCGCTTCGGGTGACTGTTGCATCACATTGCAACACTATGGGCTGCTCCAGAGAAGGCCCTTTGGGCCAGCGTGATCCCGGAGAAGCTGCATGTCAGCGCCTTGGGTGAATTTAACCATAGCGTGATGAGCAGGAGGAGTGGGCTCTAATAATCCACTGTGAGAGAGAAAAATAGCAGAGCCTGAGCAAGGCCTTGCCGGTAACAGAAAAGAAACAAGATTGCTTTCCAGGCTGCCCTAACCATGACCTTAGTATAGGGATTTCTGACTGACCCTGAGCCATGAAGCATTAAAAACGCAACAAATGATCCACTGGGCTCTCACTTCTTGACCTCCCTGTGAGCAGAGAAGCTTTTCTAGCTCTCACTGAGAGAATGATATCATTTCTATAGTTATCTTTACAGCTTTCAGACTGAGTTTCTCACCTGCTTAAAAAGAACTGCGGCAACCACTACCATTTTACTCCAGTTATTTTCTTGTTTTAGGGTAGCGGTTCTTGCACTTCTGTCATTTGCTGACGGACCAGAAGAATGTGAACCTGCCCATCTGATTTCAGTAGGCTTTTCCTAATTTTGTAAGGTAATCTGTCATTTTGTTAAGGCATCCAACATGTAGCCCTTCTTCAGGACTAAGGGAGTTACCACCATGGAATAGAGGGAGTAGGCAAAAAAAAAGGGACATTTTTTCACAGGGAATGGACTCGGTGGCCTACAGGCACAAAATCTTTCAGTCCTATGACTCTGTTATTGCAATCACACACACCCCCTTCCCCAGTGGCTGGTGTCACAAGAGAACAGAGGCAGTAGAGGTGGGGTTACTTGGATCTGGATAGAGGAGTTTGGTGCTGTTCCCAAAGTGTCCGTGTAGGTAAAACGCTGCATGATACAAGCAGGTGTTATCCCCTGCAAATTGGTGTTGCTAGCGTTACAGGTTTGGGTCTGATGTGTATCCTCCATCACTCAGTAAAGCAACCAGTGCATTCTTAAAGCCAAACATACCACTGCAGGACCAGTTTCAGTGGTTACTCTCTTTGGGTTGCATCCATATATATGAAGCTAGGGTTTGTCAGCATCATGCTTCTGGGCTGCTTGCTCCCCAGTATATTCTGGTTATTCCGTGCTGTGATAGTATAGACCATTGTAATCAGCCTCTGGATGCTCCTAGATTAAGGCAGATCATCTTTTACTCCTAAGAAACCTTCAGAACCCAGCTGCAGCCATAAAGCTGCTATCAAATGCAAGCTGGCTGCAGTTCAGAATTGCGGCCAATATTTTTAACAGCATGAAATTTTGTTGTAAGATTCTGTATATGAAATGTTGAACTGGAGCAAAATCAAAATTGAAATCCCCTGTGTGGAAAAACAGGTGAGGAAAAGGTTGGTTACATTTGAGAGGGGAAATGCATCTCTTGTATGCTCTACAGATAGTGTGTGATAACATTAATTTGGAACAAGGTGTATCTTTCTTTACTGTTGGCTTACGTTAACAAATGCATTATAATGTCATGACCCCTTGTGTCTGAGCTGGCGTCTAGTTGAACATACCAGCCATATTAATCTAATCAACATAATCAGAAAATAACTTGATATTTTATGTTAGGAATTAAATCGTAAACTCTGCCACTCTGTACGGGCCTGTCCTTTTACGTGTACTTTCATATTGCCACTGGTGGCTTTTTGTTAGCATTACAGCAAACTGAGAGTAAAGGCAAGGCAAGATCCAAGATAGGAAGGCAAATTGTTTTTGCAAACATGGCAGAGAAAGCGTGTGGAATCAAATGCCAATATTAATGCATGACATCTGCTCTCTGCTCCAGTTCTGAGTAAAGTAATCCAGTCCTAATTACACACTGCTGTGCCCTCTACCAGCTAAGGAGAATGGTGCAGCCATTCTTAGTACCGGTATATAAATTTCTTTCTGGATCTGATAGATACATTAGATGCAGGGCAGGCTTTTCATTTTTTGGCTGTCAGTTGCTTTGGGTAGCACAAAGAGAGGGGAGGAGAAAGGTTGCAGCAGGAAAAGATCAAAATCTTACAAAAAGGACTCTGCTCCTAGAATAAAAATTTTTCCTAGAGAACTTTCCCTGCAGACCTCAATCAATATTATTCTCATCTGAGTGCACATATTATTCATTAAGTAATGTTGGCAAGATATGGACTATAGTGTATGCTTTCATTAGAGCCTCCACCTGCCTGCTTTTGTCAGAAGATCTTCAGTAACTTTCATCTTCACTGAACTTGTTTCTGTCTTTGGATTGGGAAAGAAATCTTGTAATTTCACAGGACAGGTTTATTAAAAAAAAAAAAAAAGTAAAATATTCATCTCTTTGGTTTCTGGATGTGTTTTCTTCTCTCACATGTTAATGGATCAAGAAGATAATCACCTTTAGATTCAGACTGAGCTGGATGCTGATGAAATCATGTGCAAAACATAGTCCAGTGCAACAGACCCTCACTAGCTTGTGACATAGGAATAGCTGGAATTCCTCTGTTGTGTTTTCAGCAGCCATGACATATCCTTTGTGTGCACCTACTGCTATTGAGCCAGCAGCCATTTTCTTCCAGAGTCAACATTTTCAGATGATATGTTGTTAGCATGATGGTATGAAGACCTGGCTAATGTCACCCATGCCAAGTAGAGTCAGAGGGAGCCACAAAACACAGGGAACACTGGCAGAGTCTTAGGATATTGTCATCACAAAGCAATGTGGGCCTGACATTACATTTTATCTTTTCAGTTAATGTGTTTCCACCTCTGACTATTCTGCGTCAATTCTGCCTCAGCTCTTCAGCAGCAAGACAGTGAAGAAAGAATCTTTCTGAAGAAAGGCACTGGGATTTTTGGACAATATATTATGGTCTGGTTCCATCACAGGGACCCCTGTGTGTTGCTGCAGTATAAAGAAGAACTGATAGTAACAGATTACGAAGAGCCAGCTCTGTGGCTCTGCCTCTGTTCACCCATCTCACATTTATTTAGTCTTTGCTTGACATCAGGCTGGGAGCAATAAGCTCTGATCAGAACAGTGGATGTGGCAACAAGCCCGAGAGCTCCATGTGTCACTCCAGAACCAGACACTGTCTCACTGGATTCCTCAATAAACAACTGAGGCATATGTGTGGATGCCAGATTTCTCTTTCAAGTCTACCTACTGCACCCACCAAGGTAAGGAATAAAAGGCAGGACTATCTGCAAGAAAACACTGCAGTAGCAATGAACTTTGAAGTAGAGAAGGATATACAGAGAAGTTGATTATTGATCCAAATGAAAGTAAGAGACATTATAGAAACACCATTACCAGATTTTACTTCTGGTAAATGTTCTGGTAAATGTTTGGGGGGGGGGGGGAGGAGGGAGGCGTTGGTGGGTTTTTCAGTTGGTTTGGGGTTTTTTTTAAAGGCTTCTTTTCCACTTACTATAAAGGACTCTGGAAATTCAGAACTGATACCGCTGTGTGAATAGGTAGCAGAGTCAGAGTCCGCGCGTTGACTTGCTCAGAGAGGTTGGGCTAAAGGTGCGTTCCTGAACTTTTGCTCAACTTCAGTATGAATTGAAATTTTATATCACCATTGAGAACTGAATCCCCGTAAAAGTGGAAGAACATGTCTCACTTGAGCCTGGGAAGGTTTCAAGAAGTAGAGAAATGAGGCTTCTCCTGGAAAAGATGGATCTCCTCTAAGTATGCTTTCCCTGGAGCCCAGGGAAAGCCAGCGTGTCCCAGCTCCTACTCTGGGCCTCCTTTAAAGCCATTCACTTGGGTCCTAAATTCCTCTGCTTTATACTTGCTGATCTCCCCCAGATGTATTGGTACTGGGGAGCCACTGGTTGATGTGCAAAGTGTCAAACCCAGCCTGGTCCTCCAGCAGTTTATATCCATTCACAAACCCTTTCTGATGCTGGTTTCTCACGTAGAAAGAAACTTCATGGAGTTCATTGCAGCTGAGCTGTTGTGGGGAGGCAGAATCTGCCTGTTAAACTTCTTATCAAACAAGAAGTAGACTAAGAATGTAGGTCTTTCTACGTTTATTTTTGAAAAAATATTTTTCTTTTTAACTTTGTGCTATGGAGAGGAGGAGCAAAACTTTGGAATAACTAATTTATCAGCTGTAAATTTTTCTAAATGTCATTACAGATTGTAAAGCCTAATGACTTAAAGTGCCAGCCTTGTATCACAGTGGTAAAGAACTCATTCTCTAGAGGTAGTATTTTTGAAACTTTGCCAGTTTTCTTCTATCAAAGGAAATGCTTTATTTTTAACACTCTCTTTTCTTTTTTAAAGAATGGGCTGTATTTATGAAAATATTTAACATTCATTTCACGCAAAACATGGTAACAGAATCAAGTGATTTATTTTTACAATGTATAGGCAGAAAAGTTAAATAGATCAAGCAGGAGTTTAGATATAATTGAGGTCTGTAGATCTCAGGTATGTATTTAAGTGGTCTTTTGAACTGCAGCCCATGTTCTGTGTGAACATAACTTTTTAGAGCACTTGTGATTTTTCTCCTTTACAGGACTGTTGAATTGTGGTATAAGGTCAGGCCCATGGTCACTCTGTTCTGACACTGGCAAGGTAAGTGCAAGTGATTCTGAAATGGGTAATAACATAGCGATCTTTTGTAGCTAATCTGGTATAGAGGTGTGCAAATTGTATTGGTTATTTGTGTGAATTCAAGAAATAAAGCCCATGTGTCTAAACTGGTAGACAAAAGTCTCATCTGCTCAGAAGTCTGACTTTGGAAATAGCTGCTAAATTCACCACGTGCAGCAGTGGTCTTTGGCATGGCCTGATACTGGCTTCACTGTGGGATTGACTGGCACATGACCTAATCACCTCTCTTTTCTTTTTTTGTTTTGATTTTTTTTCATCCTGTCAGCTGAAAGATAAAATAAAAAACATATTAACCTCCCTGATGAAGCTTTATAATTCCCAACACTGAAACATTAACCAACTCCTTAATTAAGAGAGGCTGAAAGTAGAAGAATGCTTTTATGTCATTAGCTGGTTTTTGCTCCAGTCATCTGCCTCATTCAAGCATAGGATAATATGAAACCTCACGGGTCTGCTAAAGGCTTGACTTAAGTATATTGCAGACTTCCTTTGCAATTTAATAAGAACAGCACGATGTTCTTAAGAAACTTCATTTGCTCTTGCTTGTGTTCAAGACTAGCAAAAGAAAAGGAAGAGCAGCTCGTGAGCAAGGACCTCAGGTTAGACCCAGAGGCCTGAGCCGTAGCCCTTACTGCAGCACAGAGGTTTTTTTATTCCTGTGTGACTCTTCCCTCCCATACCAGGAATATCAGGAATTAGTGTTAGACCAGAAGCTTTCATGGGCAGAGCACAGCTATACTCTTTTTTCTGTAGTTTCTTCAGTATTGAGCGTGACGACTTCCCAGTACTGCCTAGACAGGGCGTCTGTAAGGTACCATAACTGAATGAATAACAGTGCACGTTAATGATAAACTGGCACCTCAGCGAGGGTGTTTTCTGGTCCTCCTCTGGCAGCAAGCTGCTTTAGCGCCTCGTTCCAGAGAATGGAGCATCGGGGAACTGAGGCTTATTCCCAGTTCTGCCACTGATCCGTGCCAAGTTTTCCCAGTCACTTGTTATGGCGCCCATTACCTACAAAAGTGTTTTTGGAAGGAGTGATCTAGAAGTGATCTAGCTCTAGTGTCAAGGTACTAAAAAATAAGTGTGGTAAAATTCTTTGTACGAGATTTCCAGTCTACTGGGTGAAGGAGGATCAAAAATTACTGAAACTCACTCACTTCTCTGAAATGACTCACTGAACAGATATAATTGAAAACCATGCAGAACAATGCTTCACTACACTGTAAAAAAGTCATTTACCTAAAGTGTGGACCTTTACACTGGGGTTCATCCTTTCATCTTATTAAAGCTGTAAACCTAAAAATCCCCATAATGATAACTGTAGGATTAAAGCAGGCTGTTCAAACCACAGGATGTGTGTTTGGGAATGGAATGTTTTGGGGCTTGGACTTTTTTGCATTATTTTCCCCTCCTTGCATGATGCTCCCTCATGTGCATGCACACGTGTAAATTTGTCTCTTGCTTTCTCCCTCCACCTCTTTCTTTCTCATCTCCAGTGACCACATCTCTCTCAACTCAAGTGTGAACACCACTTCTCAAGAACGATACCGAAGTCAACATCTGTTTCCTCAGTTTCTTCCTGTTCTACCTTTGGCATCCCAACAGTGACCTTGAGCTTCAGTGCCTGCAGACAAATGCCTGCTACTCAGTAAGTGCGTGTTTAGATAAAACTGCATCACCCCTGTAGCAAACTTGGAATTAAGGCTCAAGAGTTGCATACTAAGGTCCTGAGATTCTCGCTTTTCACCCAAAAGTCTCGTTGGCCACAGTGATAAAAGGAATGGGCTCAAGGACCAAAAGTACACTTAGAAATGAGTCGATGCAAGATGTTCTCTGGGGTTGGTATTTTTCAAGTACTGCTGTGTTCTTTCAGGAAAAAAAAACTAAAATTCATTGAGTTAGATGGACCAAGTTCCTGTGGGTGCACTATGTGCCATACAGTGGAAATTAAAGACCAGAGAATTAACAGGGTCTGTTGTGTTACAAAGCTGAAGGCATTTTTATCCTTATATATGTGTACCCACAGAAAAAATACTGCACTAATGACACACAACTTTGTCTTCCCAGTCCTATTTATGCTTGCAAAGAATGAACATATCTCAGTAAGTTTGTTGCCAAGCAAGCTCAAGCTTGGCTACGAGGTGATTTTTTTGGTACAGGAGGAGAGGGGGTGTTTGTGGGGGGTTTCTCCCCCTTGGCTTTTGGTGATGTGTACAAGGTGTGCTTTAGCGTGGGCAGAGTTGCCAAACAAGCAAGTTTAATCATGGCTGTCTTGACATGGGTGAATTGGGGAGGGGATGATTCCCATGAGATGATGTGCAGCATTTTGTCCCCTGAAATCTACCAGAAATTGTCTCCCCTCAAGGGGAACCAGCCTGAACAAAAGTCCAAAAAAAAGGCAACATGGGGGGACCTAAATAAAGGCTAATAGATGAGCTGAGCTAATATTAGTTTCCTGATATATAAAGCCAAATGGATTAATGGATCAGCTCAAGCATTGCCTAAGGAAACAAAAAGAAAATCTTCAATACTTCTGTGCACATTGAGGACATGAACAATACAGGTCTTTAGAAAGTAAAAACCTAATTTGTGGGAATCAATTACTACTTCTTTTTTCTTACACTTTTTTATTTAAAGGAGGTTCACACAGAGGTAAAATTTGGGTAACGTGCAAGCCAGACGTCACGCGTCTCAGATGCTACAACGGTGGTCAATCTCGGTTTGCATCAGTCTTGCCTTGGCTCTTTTTAGCGTTCCACCTTCAGCTAATGGAAATCAAGCCCATTATGGTAAATGTAAGAAGCAAGTACATTAACAGTGGGCACTGACATTAATTCAAATGGTAAACAATTCAGAACTGTTCCCAGTACATACTAGGTTATGTATCATCTTACCTGCTGCTTCAGAGGGCCGCTTCTTTCACAGGTTTTTAAAGTACAGAAGATTGTCTGCCACAGAGTTTTCTGCTTTGGTAAACAAAGCTATTTGCAAATTCTGCTTTGCTCCCCATCAGTCCTATATACTTTTTACTTTTTGGATCTGGTTGCAAGGGCTTTCGCTCCAGAACTGCCACCATTGCAATGCCGATCTGTTCCTTGCTTTAAAAAAAGGGGGGCGGACAAGGCAAGTTTAGCGAAAGGGAAATGTGAATAATCTAATGCAAAGGTAGAAAGAAAATTGAGCTTATTTATACAGTAACACGTGCGTTAGAGTAATGCTTCCCTTCCTCAGCTATACGCTCCCCCATTTTCTCTCTCACACACGTATATACACACACACTTTAACTGTGCTTTTGTGTTTTGTCAGAATTAATGAGAAAAGTTCCCTTGCCCTAGGGGTAATTAGTGTCCTTGGAGTTAAATAAGCTAATACTTAGACACCTCTGGCACAGGCAATTATGTTTGTGTATTGAATAATTGATTCAAAGAGGGGGGGAAGGGGCTGCTAATCAGATCTGAGCATAATGAATTGATTTAATTAACAGGGGAATCTGAGGGTCCCTGGGAAATGTGTGCATTTATTCAGCAGCAGGAGAGAGTGCAAAGCACATAAATTGAGAGAGAGGGAGCGAGCGAGCGAGAGACAGAGCAGGGGAGAGAGAGAGAGAGAGGAGCCGCGATCGCGTTTCAGGGGCAGCACATTCCGCAGGAACCGCTGCTGCAGACACACACACACACACGGGCAGAGAAAAGGAGGTCATTGCAAGCAGAGGGGGGAAACCCGCACCGGAGGTTAGATTCCCAGGAGTTTATGCGGGGGGATAACAGGGAGCATGCGGTGGGGTTTTTGTTTTGCGGTGGGTGACAGGCTGCAATTTGCCATAATAACCCCCTCTCCCTCCCCTCTCTCAGTGCAGGGGGCTTGTCACTAGGCTGGGTACTTATTTTTTTTTTTTTTTTTCCCCCCAATCTGCACATAACCCTGCAAAGATAAGACCACAGAGGCTTACCATTCATGCAGGCTTCGT
>JAOXNO010000041.1:55270759-55351151 GCA_028565335.1 Limnodromus scolopaceus | reverse complement strand
GAGGGAAGGAAGGAGCTGCCCCGCTCCGGGCCGCCGCTCGCTGCGCCGCGGCAGGGCGCTGCTGCCCGGCCTGTCCCGCATCGCGCCGCCGGTGCCGCGGGGAACGGAGCCCCCCACCCGCCGCCGCACAAAGGGCTCTCGGAGCCCCGCGAGCGATCCCGGGACGGTGCCCCCTCTCCGCCCCCGGAGCCGCTCTCCCCTGAGGGCTGCCGCCGCCGTTTCAAGGCCGGGCGCTGCGGGGTCCCTCCGTGCGGCGCGGTGTGGCGGTGACCGCGCTGAGGACACCCGCGGCGGTTTGTCCCGGCCCCGGCGAGCGCTGCGGAGAGCGGGGAGGCTCCTGACGCCTGCAGCCCTGTCCACCGGGACGGCCATCAGGTCTGGTGGCCTTAGCGTGTGTCACTACCGGGCCAACTTCGGTGGCATCCGAGGCTGTGGCGTGCCGAAATGCCGCCCCGCGCTCCCATTGCAGTCAGGGCTGTCTTGCGTGATTGCGTAAATTGCCATAACATGTCTCTCTGTCGGGCTGGCGGGGGGCTTTAACTCGGAAAAGTGGATACCAGGCTAAAGAGGCAAGAGGGAGATGCTTTCCTTTGCTGTTTTCTTCCCTGTTTCTCTACCCCTTTCCCCTCCCCTTATTCTTTTGATCTGGAGTTTCTGCTTCAGAAAGGTGAGAGTCCGCCCGCCACGACACCCGCGGAGTCAGATGGGGCACGAAGAGAAATCACGGGCTGGCTTGTGCGATCCGGCTGTGTGGGAGGGGGCCGAAGCCCTGACAACTAGAAGGTTAAATGCTCGCTGCCCCGGAGAGGTGCGTGGGGAGGGAGCTTGCTGCAGACTCGTCACATGCCTCTGGGCTGAGAACCCCTCTCCCAGAGTCTTTTCTTCCTCCGCTGTCTTGAAGCCCTCTGAAGTAAACTGATGTAGTGTTATTAATGGGGTCTATAATGCTCCGGTCAAAAGCGCGTGTGTTGGAGAAGAGGGAATGAATTTATCTAACTGGTCAGTGAAAGCCACCAGTAGAGAGACTTTTCTCATCCTGCACCCCCTGTGCACAAAGGTAAAAGGGTTAAGTAATGACAGAGGAATTAAGCGAGGGTAAATTCTTACTGGTGTAAGTATGTGGAACACGGTTTGTGTTCCTCCCTGACCTCGCTTTCGGGGGTGGCGTGCGTGGTGAGACTCCCCAGAATTTTGCTCAGCTGTTGGAGGAAAAGGGAGGAAAGGCTCTTAACATCTCCATTAATACCCTCTGATAATAACAATAACTGGGTGATGTCTTAATCCCAGTAACTGTCTGTCAGAGGGTGCCTGCCAACCTGTATCCATTTCAATCTGATTGACGGGCTAACAGCAGGATTCTGCCTCCATCGCAGAAGCGCGAGGCACAGGTGAGCTGGCGGGAAAAGCTGAGATCTGAAGAGGGTTTCCTAATAAGGGTATTTGGGTTCTTTCAAGTGTCGCAGATGTACTCATTAAACACAAGGAGCTCGGGGCCGGTGTGATGGTGATGTAAGGAAATGGAACTAGAAGCGTTGATTATCCAGACAGTTCTCAACAGCCTCCTTCCAGGAGATCTCATGAGCGGCTGTGTAAAAGGGAATAATGGTGGCAATGGTAGAGGTAAAGAGGAAATTAGTACAGGGTGCACTTAAAAGAGAGTAAAGTAGGCAACAAACCCCTGATGAGAGGGATGTGGAGACCAGAGCAACAAACTGCACTAGTGCCTGGGAATCTCCTGTAGCAGTTATGCTCGGGAGAAATTATGCTCACTTCTAAAAGTGCACTGGAGAAATTGGGGACAGGAGGTGAGATTGAGAGAAGGAACCCCTGTTACAAAGAGCTTATTTTACCTTTGTACGTTTCTTTCTGCCTGATTCAAATGGGCTCTACTTGCCCGCTCATCTGTGAATGTTAAAAGGGGATGCTGGACCTGCATAGGTTACAAATGGACTAAAATGGAAGCTTTTGCTAAATAAACCAATTCCTTTTGAAACCAAGCTTGAATGAGCTTGTTAATAAAAATGTGTGTTTTACTCCCGTAAATGGCTCTCTTTTATTTATTTTTTTTTCCAGAGGCCAGTCTGGATTTCTACCATCTAAAAATCCTGGCAATGTGTATAGTATCCAGTTCTTCCCTTGATTTTAAGAGGCTTTGCCACATGGGGTTTTTTGAGGGTTTTCTACTTTTGAGGTCTCTGTCAGAAGTGAGGGTATTCATAGTTATTACTTCATGGAGAAGACAGAGTTTCAGAAACGTGTCCCCCCCGCCAAGTAATCCTGGTGCATCGCAAGGAGGCCACTTGCTGCCTAGTAGGTAGCGGTTGCAACGTGCTCCTTGCTTTTGCATCCCTGAAGGCTACTCGGCAAGCTGGGCCGTGGCCTGAGAGGCAGCTGCCCGCTCTTCCAGTCCCCAGGTCGGGGCTGTAACAGTGCCTGAGGGGCGCGTGGTAGCCCTAGTGTGACACCAGTAGCACCCATGAAGTCTAAGAACTGCTCTACGGCTTTGCGGGGGAAAAGCTGCTTTGGCAAACACACCCCGTGGTGCCGAGAGAAGTAGTAGAGATGCAATAATACTTCCGTGTGGTCTTTACAGATATCATTGAGGATGAAGGGGCAGACTGAAAAAATAACAACAATAGTAATGTTTTTGACTTGATGTGCTGTGGCATCACGTCAAGTTATGTCAGGGAGGTAACATCATTTTGTGTGTTTGAAGTGACATAATATAACTTGACTGATGCAACATGACTTGATATTAGAAAATACCGTTTTACAGTGGAACTTTGGCAAATATCTCCCTGAAACAAGTGCTAGGAAGTGAGAGAAGAGAGACGGGAGGGGAAGAAGAAAAAGGTTGAGAGTGAAAAACTTCAAGGCTTGCGTTTCAGTCAGTTCCACTGCGTACATCACTGCTGAGTTTGCTGTGGGCAAGCCAACCTACGCACCGTGCAGTGCATTTATAAATTTCAAGATAATGAGAGTTAAGATATTTCTCAAATACGTAAATGTTTTGATTGCAAAGACCAGATTTTTGCTTAAAAAAAGTAAACTGACATCAGGTATCATGATTAATTCCAACAGATTGTGTTAATTGTAGTTGACTTTAATTGCTGTACAAATGTGTTGAGGGTTAGAAAACTTTTTTTTATTGTTGGTGTGTGAAATGAATAAGCAGATAAAGCGTTTAAAAATACGCATTTGCAAAGGGAGTAATCCAGCCTCTATGATATGCTGGAACAGTAAAGGAATAAAATGTACGTTAATCCTGTACTGCGTATTTTTCACAAGTGCGTTATGTCTGCTGGTTTGCTTTGCCGCACAAGTCAGCTGCGATAGACAATGGCTAACTTCATTTTTATCAAAAATCTGCCTTTCTTGTACCTACCAAATAGTGTAAGCTTAAATACAACATATATTTTGGGGTAAGTTTGTCTTTTATGAAGGTGATGGGGTTGAAAAGTATGCACATAGAAAGATGGAGGATTTTTGGAGTTCGCCGTTTTCTAATGGAGGCAAATAGTACATTAGAAGTATTAAAATACCTCAAATTTAGAAAGCCTGCATTTTTGTTACTTTTTGCACTGACACTTTTAACTATTAGACTTTAATGTTTGGGATAAAGTCCTCCCTTTTAGCCTGTGTCACTTCCTAAAATAAAATGATTATTTATGGTGGTTGCACTCTTACGCTAAAATACATATTCAACACTTGCAAACTAGTGTCACTAGGAAAGAGGAGTTGTTCAAAGTATAAGATGAAAAAGGTTCAATGTAAAATGATACATTTAACATCAAATATGCTCAAGAACTGTTAGGATTAAGTATTCTGAATGAAGGGGGAAGGAAAAGCCACTTCAGCTGGGGATAAGGAATCTAATTAAAAATCGGTATTAAGGATATATAACTTGAGCCCGCTATCGTGCTTTTTAGAGCACCGTTGTATCAGTTGTAAAGGGGAGGAAGAAGCGTCATTAAAGGAGGAATGAAATGTTTTGTCAGGTTAAAAGACGGAGAGGAGTGAAATGGTGCTGTTGATCTTGGTAGCGAAGCGTCTGATCCCGCAATCCTTACGAGCGCCGTCGGAGACAACAGATGACTTGTCTGAATAAGGATTGTGGCTTGCTAGAGGAAGGATAAAAGATGCGGGCCCCAAACTTGTCACTTTATATTTGGGCATTGATGGCATCTCTGAAATGCGGAGCAAACCTGTAAGGGTTTGTACTGCATTTGATCTGTTAAATTTATTTTAATATCGACCGAGGGAAAATGGAGCTATGTCCTCCAGAGTATTCCCTGAAACTGATACGTACGAGTGAAAACAAACCCAAAATATTTGTACAGAAAATTAGTATCAAGTTTTAGGTGGCAACAGATGTGTGAAATGTAGCTGGGAGCAGCAGGGCTGGTGGGACCCTGCCTGGGTCGCCGGCACCCGCTGCGGAGTTTCCAGACTCTGACCCGCCAGGAGCCGCCGGCCGGTGTCGGGCGGAATCCCCGCGCTTACGGGAGCAAATCTGGCGTAACGGCCCGGCCTGGGCTCCCGCGCGTCCATACAGAGGGAGAGAAGAGCGTTGATGTAAGGTGCGGGCTGTGAAGCTGCGTGGCCGGGTTCCCCCCTCCCCTGCCGCCCGGTCCCCGGGAAGGAGCAGCCGGGGCGGGCGGTCCCGGCGGGGCCGGGGCCGGGGCCGGGGCCGGGCTGCAGGTGGTGCTGCTGAGCCGGGAAGGCTGCGGCTTGCCAGGAAACCCCGGCAGGCAGAACGAGAGGGGTCCCTGGGAAATATGCGCATTTATTCAATAGCAAGTGTGCGAAGCTCACAAATTGAGAGACGGAGGCAGGCTTAGGTGTTCTGCCCTCTCCGAATACAATTTTAGATTTAGATTCAGCTTAAATCCAAAGGGAAAACTCTTTATAAGGTTGAAAGCTGTGTAGTTGCAACAGCCAGGGTTATGAGCTATCAAATGCAATTACATTAAAATAGATTATACTGTGTAAATTGAGCCATTTAGAAGGTGAGAACCAAAGAAACAGCTCTGATCCCCCTTCTTTCTAAATTGCAGTTTTAGTTCCTTGCAATTCTGAGGCACAAAAGTAGGTGAGACTGCTTTTGTATCTGCAAAGTGCTTTATTTCTGAGTGTAATTCTAACTGAGTGCAATCTAGGTTAAAAGCTGGACAACTGGGTAATTAGAGCTCACTTGCTGCTAAAGGACGATCAGCTGTACCGTAGCTCATTTGTGTTCCCAGAGACTTGTTCTCTTCTCCCCTGAGCGGAGGCTGCTGGAGAAGAAGCATCTGTCCCCGGACTTTTCTTGATTGCGGAGATGATGGTGCTGGACAAGGAGGACGGTAGGTGGGCTGAGATTGTGTAAGCCTTTGCTTGGTGTCTTCTGTGTGTTGCTAATGTAGAAATAAATAGTTTTGAAATAGATGCGCACTGTGCATATTGGAGTGTTCTGCTTTCAGCTTCTGATATTTTCCTCTTGTGTTGGTAAAAGCACGCTTGCTTTTTTTTTTTTTTTTAATCTCTTCTCTGGTATCATTGAACCAGTCGAGAAGGGTTTGCCTCAGGCTCTGTTTGCTGAAGGACATAGCAGAAAAAGCTTGATTTTGGCTTTTTTATATCTATTCAGATTTTTATTTCTACTTGTTACTCTAATACATCAATTTTACCCTGTTTATTTTAGCAGCTTTTATTGTAAATCTAATTTTGAGATTTTCTTTCCTTTCCATTGCATGTCATTTGGGTCTCTTTAATGTGCGCCTTTAATATCTATTTCTCACAGCTTTTGTTTATAGCTGTAAACATAATGACAATAAGCTAATAAGCTGCTCTGTCAAAAAACCATTGGCTTGTTCTAAGAATTTACTCCGTTCTCTAAATGGTAGAAGTGGAAGTTCATTTGGGAGGTGATTTAATGAATGAAGCTGAAGGAGAGCTTGACTTGTTTTAGGACTTCACATACACTTATTTTTTTTAAAGCTGATTAGTCCTCAACAAGAATGACTAAGATGCTAAGAGTAATAGACAGTGTTAGTAGTTTGAATGACCTGATGCCTTCTTTTGCACATTGCCTACCAGGGTGTGCAACTTAACTGCTCAGTCACCAGTAGTTTCTAGGTCGAATGGGGAAAGTCTAATCACAACTTTTTAATGAGGTTTTTCTAAGGCTGCTTTGTGGCTTAGGTCTTCCCTCATAGCTTGTACACTAAAAGCAAAGATTAAAACTGAGGCAAAGGAGAACACTTCTGTGGCCATCCAGATGGACCTCCATCGATGGCGCTGCTTCTGCTGAAGACCTGCACCTTGGCAGCATTTTGTGTATTGAAAGTGGGAACCGCATCTTAACTTTTAATGCACATTTGTAGCTATTATCTCATTGTTTCATTTCATCTCTATAAACCGATGAAGTGTGCCATGTAATGAGTTTGTTGATGGATTCTCTGATCTTTCAAATATTTTTTTTTCAGGAATCTCTTTAAGGTTAAAAAAAAGTAAGTCGTAGGCAGTTGTCATTTGGAAGTAGAAGAAATTACTGAATATTTGCAAGACAAGAGAAACAGGAAACAGCTTTCACAGGCAGCCAAAGAGGTTGGAGAAATGGGAAGTTGAGCATTTTGGCAGTAGCATTGATTTTACTTGAATATATGTATTGCTTTTTTAAATATTTATGAGAAAAATAACTTGTACTTCAAAGTCACTTGCTTTCCTGCATCAGATTGGTGCTAATCATGTATTGTGAATAGTACTGAAAGCTGCCCAGTGCTAATAAGTTGGAGCGATGTGATTTTTGTTCCCTGACCCCTATCTGTCTTCTGGTATTTTAAAACTGAATTAATGCTGTACTGGAGAATAATTAGGAAAGAAGGCTTGACTATTGAAAAGAATGGGTGGATGCTCACTTTCACCAAAGGTCTTCTACTGAAATTTTTCTTTGCACTCTCCCCTTCTTGCCTCCCAAAAAACGGTGAGGGGGAAGTACTGCATAGTATTTTACATTTAGCATTTTGAGGTCTTTATCTCATTATAAGTTTGATTTCTAAAATTATATATCTGGTGTATTCTTGTGTGTAGAATTTGAAGTTTCTGGGATGGGATGTGAGGTTTTGTTTCATTCTGATGTGAAGCACTTGGGATCATGAAAAATGTGAATGGACATTTAACAAATATTTTACACCTTTAAAATATAAGACCAAGCAGAAGTGCATCATTATCAGTGCCCTCTTGTATGCAGACTCAATCAAATTTTGGCTAAGAGTTGACCAATGTGGAGTCAGTGCCCATGTATAAGTTATCTTGCCCCTCTGAATTTATTCTGTGCTAATTAAGTTGGCATCCTAAAAGCGTGAAATAAATCTTATTCAGGGGAAACAATAAAATAAATCCCAGGCTTTATTTCTGTTGAGATCTCATGAGTTTCTTTGTTATCACAGTGGAACTTTAAAAAAAGAAGTAGACGAGAAGCATCTGTTACGCATCTTCTAGATCAGCTTTGCAGTTGACTGGACTGTGGATAAAAGACACGCTAAGTGGTTGAGTATTGCTTATGCTGGGAAAACAAATGAAGCTAACAGGGTTTCAAAGGCTTTGAAGCAGTGTCGCTCTCAGAGGTGTTCAGTGTTTTCTTTGGCAATATAAGTTGAAGCAAGCTAGTTTACTTTATTACAGGCATAAGGCTACTCTTGTAACCTTTCTCTGACGAAGATGAATTTGGCTGACTGACCTTATTTCTTTCTGGACCACACGTGTTGTGCTGGGTTTGGGGGTTCTTTTGGTTTTTCCCCTCTTTAGTACTCATCTTTTTTCAAGGACAGGAGCATTGTCCATATTTTGTTAAATCTTCCATTTCAATTTGTGTTTCCCTATAGAACTATGTTCCGCTATGATGGAGCAATGCAAATCAAGTAGAATAGCCCAAATTAATTCTTCACATTGGCGGCAGTATGATTGCCTGCATGGAATCAATAATGCATCATGGAGGGATCAAATTTTGGAGTATAATGTGTGAATAATGCTTGACACAAAACAAAAATTCAGTCATCATAATAGCAATTAGGAAAAAGCTGCAGCTTATCCCAGCTGTAATCTCTGCTAACAATGAAGCACAGGCTGGTAATCAGCATGTATGGTATGAAATGCACTAATAGAAATCACGGCTCTTTGTTATGTGTGTGGGGGGTGAAAGTTTCCTTTTAGCTAACTTGTACTGTGTTAACTAGACATAGTATCCTTCAACTAAATTATTGACTGTGTGTGCACTTGTGAAACACTGATCAGCTGTGTATTTGTCCTGATGTTTGTGTAGACAGTAGCACCCCAAATCATGGTTCCTTTGTGTTTTCAAGCAGAACTCTGATTAAATAGATGGCCAGAGTAGGTCAAGTGAATAATATATCAGAGGACTCCACTAAACATGTAGCGGTACACAAATCTTAGTTTTTATTTCAAAAAAATTTCCATAGTTCCTTTTAAAAATGAAAAGAAAAATACGGATACTCAGTGGTTGTGTGCATTGAGGTTGGAGAATCTTAGGTTGATGGGAGGTATTTAGGGCAATGAATATAAGGTAATTTGAAACTGGATTAGTAGCAGCAGTTGGGTTCCCTGTTGTGTAAGAGCCCATCTTACCATGCACAGAAGGAAAGAAAAGCAGCATTTGGAATTAGAAAAGCAGTGAAATTGATTGTATAATGGCAGTTACAAGAATGGTGCCACAGCGCCCTAGCCAGGACAGCAGAGCTGTGGGTTGGCTTCAAAAATGAATATGCCAGCTGCCATACAGAGGTACCTATAGATAGGTAGATGGATATTGAGAGAAATCTGCCTCCAGCAAGACAGGTCCTGGCAATCTGCTTCTGTTCATAAAAATCATTATACGCACAAAAATAAGGCATGTACAGGTTGTACACAGTCCTAATATAAATAGTGCCATATAAGAGGAAGAGCTGTTTTACGTGCTGCTGGTATCTTTTGTTTTCTTTTTAACATACCTTTCTCATATACACCTATTGAGGAATCATGCAAAGAGAGAGGAGGGGAAGTGGCAGGGTGGCTTTTTCCTCACATGACATGGGATTTAATTTTTCTGCTGCCTAATATCCCTGAAGCTGCCTTTTTTTTTTTTTTTCCTTCTTTTTATCTCCTATACCCCTCTGCCTTGGATCTTCTCCATGGTCCATCGTTGGCTATCTTCCCACGTATAAAGAACCACTACACATTTTCCCAGACATCAGCTTGTTCAAAGAATGTTTGATACAGGTCTCTTACCTTTTTAGCTGAGTTACCTGTTGGTTTTTGAGGGCTTTGTCTTGACACATGTGGTCTTGGTGTAATTTCAGAGGTTTAGTCTGGCTTTAGTTCATGACACAATGTCCTTTTGTGACTCAAATGTTCAGCAGTGGATTAATGTATTTATGAAGAGGAGACAGAGGGTTGTAAAAGCAGGAATCCGAATAAGGCCAGAACACACTTGGCACCAGAATAAACCATGAGACTTGGTTTGGCCAGAAAGGACCAGAAAAAAAGTAATAATTTGGATTGTTTCTCCAAAGCTGACCAAGTGTAGAGCTAGAAGTACTCTTCGTAGAGGTGCCCATTGGAAATGGCAAATACAGAGGCATGAGAAAACCACGAGATAGTAAAGTAATTGCCTAAACCTTTTCAAGAAACGGAAGGCATTGTAGTTGGAGCACTGGTAACTTAGATCTCTATTTAATGAAAACTTACCCTATGGGAAGAAGAGAAGTGAAAGGAGTTAGC
Source organism: Limnodromus scolopaceus (assembly GCA_028565335.1). Taxonomy (NCBI): domain Eukaryota; kingdom Metazoa; phylum Chordata; class Aves; order Charadriiformes; family Scolopacidae; genus Limnodromus; species Limnodromus scolopaceus. Next base: position 55,341,395 of record JAOXNO010000041.1, on the reverse strand, counting down.
AGGCCTAATAGGAGTAAACTGCTTTATATAGGTGTGTTTCTGCTAGGCAATCAAGTAGTTCCTAGTGTTTGCTCAGCCTAGGTAGCTGAAGAGTCTGGATAGGCATCTGTACAGGATGTCATTGTTCTTTGTTCCTAGATGCCAGTGACATGTGATAGTTGTCTGGTTGACATAATAAGAGTTAAAACAGTGTAGGAACATTTTTCAGCTTGGGTAATAGGGCAAAAGAAGCTGGTTCTTGGAAATTAGTTTGCTCTAATTTTGGTTTAATACAGTAGAAAGTATGCTTGATACCCTGGCAGCGGAACATAATTTGTCTTCTTTGGAGTTAGTGTTAAATTTTATTATCTTTAATAGATACAATGTGAACATGTCAGCCTGTTTGTCATAGCCTTTCCGAAAATGCTCTCTTATGGTAGAATCTTTGGAAAAATTCCTTTTAAGAGCAGTGCATTATTAATAAAGTAATCCATTAGGTCTGGTGATAAAGGGTCACAGCAGAGTCTGAAATACGTTTCTTAAATGGTTAAGAAATTTATCATGGTTGGAGGATTAATTGATTTCATTTGGAGGCTTTCTTAAGGTTTTCAGGCTTTGTGTTTAGAGATGGTTTTGCTCTCTTTGCAAATGTGCTTGCTGTTCAAAGTTTTGCTTCACTGTCATTAGCACGAACTATTACATTTCTGCTAAAGGCAAACTGTTCTTTTAGCATTATGACTGATTGCATCTGTGAGGAGTCTTACTTAAGTAAAGAATATGAAAGTTTATGGCAAATAAGGTATTTTACTTGAAATCAATTCAAAATCAGAATAATGGTATCAAGCATTAAGTGTTGCAGTGTAAGAATAAAAAAGGCACTGCAGATGCTGCTAAATGCTGAACTATAAAACTCTAATGGGTCTATATCTTTTTAAAATTGGACAGAACTGTCATCATTTAGAATACATAGACATTGTTTTAAACCATATAGAAATCACTGCCCCCAACTTCAATAATGTGCGTAACTGTTGCCAGGGAATGATTTATTCAGTGAATGTAGCTCCTATTCACTGAAGACTTGGGGGTGGAGGGAAGGGCAATTTAAAATGAAAGTTGTTCACTATTAGATTAACATAATTAAACCTATAGATGGTCTGAGAACAATTTACCGCAGCTACTGTTTTTTAATTCTCAGTATGTAAGTGTGTGTGTGTGTTCTCTGTCCTTCAACAGGATGTCTTCTGAGCCCAAGTTTGCAAGCGCGATGTTGGGTGCTATCTATGCAAACAGATGCTCAACTCTCCTTTCCAGTGAATGTTCGTGGAAACTAGTTTCTTCATACATTGCACATCAAAGCAGATAATGGATGCTGTTGTCCAAATGGAGAGGTTTTTTTAATTTCATTGAACATTTCTGAATTCTTTACGCCAGTGTTCAGAGTTCCTCTCATTCTAATCAAACTGTGAAAAGGTGACTTGGGCAGTGAAGGTAATATTTGCCTTCTTTTTAAACTATTGATTTCAACAGTTCTAGATTTTCTTAAAGAAAAAGTGGATGACTGTTGCATATTCATGACTGAACTGCAGAGAACTTGGATCAGAATTAAACAATTAACCCTCTCGCCAGTGTAAACATCCATTTGAGTGGAAGCCAGGGATGTTCCTACTTGGGTTATTATGGATCTGAGATACAGAAATGTATTCCGGAGGACTGTGTTTCTAATAAATAAAAAGGCATAATGAGAATGTAACTGGGAAGGAAGACAAAAGCAGCCATGCTTTAAATTGTTAATGATGGTGCCAGTGGCTGCAGCTTTACCACAGCTGTTTAAATTGATCAGCTAGTGAAAATGTTTTGTTTTGGCATTTCCCCTGCATGTGCAACTCTTTCGAAGGGACTTCTGGAAGCTTTTCAAAGGGGAATCATGATCTTTTTTTTAAACCAAGCTTAAAACACCAGAGTTTCCAGTATTTGGAATCCAATATTTAAGGATGCAGTTCAGTTTTTCTTTTTGTAAAGTTTTTGGCTGATGAGCCAGTTCTTCCCCTAAATTTCCTGTACCCCTTTTCTATTTTTTTTTTCTTCCCTCTCCAAAAATATTGCAAATTACTTGCTACCCATAAGAGATGAGGCAAGAGCATTTCGTAGTTGTCCTTTTTTACTCATCTCCTCTATTTTCCTGGTGCTACAGAGCTTGATCAGAAAAGCAGAAAGGTGCTATGTCAATTTGCTATGCATCTTTTGGTCAAGCATCCAGTGTGAAATTGTTCTGTAAAATGTACTTTTTTAGAGTGAACTTGCTACTAATTTGTTTCCTGGTTGGCTCTACCTTGCAGCTGATGTGGGTTAACCAATACCTCCTTAATGCTTGTATCGTTTCCTTCTGTTCCAGAGAGATGGGTATACATTTCAAAAGGGTGCAATCTCTTCGAGTCGAGTAGGCAGGGGAAGGTCGCACTTTCTGTATATTGACAAGTGACACGGTAGAGATCTACGGGTGGAGGACTGGCTTGAGCCAGTGAGCCTTGGTGTGTTTTGTAGAACACCTCCTGCCTAGGGTTCCCACCTAAAAGGGCTCGTGACCAGACCTACCTGAGACCTTGTGTGAAGCCTCCTTGTGGTACTCTTGATGGAAGGCGACTCATGGATAGGCCATGCCTTAAATAATGTTGAGCAACCTGGTTTCTGCCTAATGTACTTGCAGTGGGGGTGGGTATTGAACATTATTCAGAATCCATTATATATTTATCTTTATACTCCTTTGTGGAAAATGATTTCTGTAAGTACCCTGTTATGGTTATGAAAGCCCGAACCAAGCATCAGTCTCAAACCCTTTGACCTGTCTGCACAGAATGGAGATCTGTTTTGAAAAGGACTCCTTTATATCTGTTTTTACTCCATGCCCTTCCATTCATTTGCCTATACAAAGCAATAAAGGGTAAAACTAAAGTAACATAAATTGGTCTGTCTTCCTGAATCCATGTCTCGCTAATGTACCCAGATTAACTCAACTGTAAATTGTCTCCTTTGGATGTCGTGTCTTGCTAAAAGTTTCCTATATGATTCATGATTTGGATTGCTTTTAACAGCTATTGGCTAAGCAATATGGTAAATGTACAAGGTGATGCAATTGGCATTAGTGAGAGGATGCACAGGAGCATGTAATGCAGTCAATACTACATTAACTACTGATGCCCAATTACAGAAACTGGAAGAGTGGCTTTTAGGAGCATTAGGACTTGCAGAAGAGCTGAGATCACCTGCCGCTCCTTGCCTAAAAGCTTCACCCTTTATGCGCTGGGATCAAAGCAAACATTTAGTTGCTATTTTGTCATGTATAGCAACGAAGGTATTTTTTTCCCCCCTTTTTTTCTAAAAAGTGTCACACCGATGCTTTTAGCACATGTAAAATCCTATCTTCATATTTCAAGAATCTGCTTCCATCTCCTGGGGCAAGACTTTATTTGAATAAAAACTCTTTAAACACCCCTGTATTTACTGTTTTGCTGAAGCTACTACTTTAGCCATTTTTTTTCTTTTAAAGAAATACTAAGTGCAATTTAGAGTGTCCTATTTCAGTATGTCAGACAAGGCTCCCCTTTGCTTCCCCCAGCTCCTTCCCTTTTCTAATCTGTATATGATTGTTTGTGACCTCAGCTGGCTTGAAGTCTCTAGAAAGACTGTTTTAAAATACAACCAGATACCACATAAAACAGGATATTTGAGTGTGTGACCTCTCTGCAGTCCATGCTCAGATTAAGCACACATTGTTTCCACCGTTGCTTTTAAACCCCATTTGCAGTAGATGGCAAAGGACCACATTACACTTAAAGACAGTGCATACTTTCAGATTGAGCTGAGTGTGATCACAGCTTCTAAATCTATTTTAAAAATAATGAGCAATGTCACTGCTGCATGGCAAAATTAGCAACCCACAAAGTTCCTCTGGACTTGGAGCGAGATGGGAAATTAAGCAGCTCTAAGAAAATTGAAATATTTTAATATAAAAGACAGCTGGCAGGTGGCTTATTGCTCTTGTTTGCAGCATTTGTCTTTACTTCCAGCTATGATACTTGGCATATCGCTACTGCTTTTAATCCTCAAAGCACTTTCCCAATATTAAGGAATTTGTGCACCCCAAGTTAGCATTCCCTTGAACTAAGGCCTGGGTATCCGGGGGGGTGTGCCTGACCAAACCTCCCCCCCGCCCCCCCCCTTTCCCCCTGAGGCTTGGGTGGGCTTCTGTAGAAGTTGTCTCAGACTTGTTCAGCTCTGCTTTCTCTCTGCACTGCCCTTGCTGCCCTGCCCTGCCCTGCCCTGCCTAGCGAAAGAGGAGGGTGGTATCTGCAGCGCCATCTCTTGTCGTGGCCCAGTTCTGGGGCTGGGTCCCACCTTGCCTGCTCCCCCATGCTGGGTTTGGAGGTCAGAGCTCCTCAGAGGAAGGGAGAAATAACTTCTCCTGGGAAGGATGGAGCACTAATTGCAACAGTTGCTCTCCTTGACTGTTTTTAAGGCAGCTATGTTGATCCCCTCTCAATAGGCAATTTTATTTTATTTTTTTATGTCCCTGAGGTTCAGTCCAAGTAATTGCAAATTGTTGAGGATAAACCTTCACTGCCCTATCTTCCTGCCATAATTATGAGCATCGGTCACTTTCCTCTCCAATTCCTGCCATGATTATAGGTGTTGGCTGTGTTCCCCTCTGCTGTTTCATGCGGGTGACAGAAAAATGAAGTAAGACTGTTCTGTAGAACATCCTGACAGTCTACAGCCACTTCCTTAGTGACCCTTGGTAGATGGTGCCTTAACTTCTTAGCCAGCTGGTGTGTTGGTTCTCCTTGTGATTGCTTCAAGGTCCCATGGAGCTCTGCCCCGTATCTCGTGACTGTCTGGTGTTCAGCTGGTCCAGGGGTGTTTGCTGTGCCAGAAGACAGAGGGACCGGAGGGGCAGCGGCAGGGGCAGAAGAGGAGCGCTGTTATTTTTAAGAGGACTGTTGCTTTCAGTTCCTGATAGATGCTCTTTTGAATGCCCGGGGGGAGGGAGCCAGAAGGTAACCTGCTGGTTTTCTCCTTGCACTAATGTGTTTAAAAGGTGGCACCAGCAGTGGAGGCATGGGGGAACTTGACGGAGCTCTGCCTTTAGCACGGCTTCAATGCAAACAAGTAGCCTGTGCTTGATGCACTTTCCAAGCTGTACAAACAATGCTTTAAATGTCTGAAGTACTCAGCAGGGCAAGTCAAAATGTCCTTGAGGAACTTTGTATTTAGACAGTGTTTTCTCTTTTCCTTTGATCAGGAGGGAACAGATGTGTCTCTTCTTATGTGTGTGTTTGCACACACCCCCTGATGCACACGCATTCCCTGTCCTTGTGCAGGGGCTGCAGTATTTAGGGTAGGCTCTTATTCCTCTTTGTTCTTTCTTATTACTGTTTTTTTTTTCTAGGGAATCTAAGTAGGAATTTAGAGAGGTCAGACTAAACAAGGTTTTAACTTACTCTCGTTCATTTCCTTATCTCTCTTTAATTTGGATAGAGTAAAAAAAAAAAAAGAAGGCTTCCTTTAAAAAAATGTATGCATATGCATAATCGATTCATTGACTAGTCTTTTTGGGGTTTTTTAAGCATTCAGTCTAAGTGGGCTGCTCAGTGAAATTTGTACATTCATAAAATAGCTGATTGAAAAGCAATATTTCAGATAAATACAAGCCAGCGATCTATCAGCAGTTGTAATAAAAGCTGGGCTTCAGGCTGTGATTTTATTTTGAAATAATAAGAATTGCTTTATTCTTTTTACTTGAGTTACCATGGTAATTCTGTCGTGTAGCAGTGTTATATTGATTTAGAAAGTGGACAGTAATATTTCTTTTGTGTTATTCTGTTTCTAGGGGTTGATTTCTAATTTCCACTTGGAGATTACTTTTATAAATTTCTTAAGTCCTTCCACTTTTTTCTCTAGCAGTGTAATTTTCCTCTCACACATTGCTATTTTCTGAGCTTATTGGTTTGCTCTTATTTTAAATTAAACTTGCTGGTTTCAAATATTGAAATGACATCTTTGTCTGTGTCTGTACTTTGGTTTAGCAAAATATTACAGTCTGCTGTTTTATGCTTAATAATTTAAGGGAAGCTTTATGTCTGCCATCAGTGGTTGTTGGTAACTTAGGACTAAACCAACACAGAGCTTAAACCTCTGACATTTTAATACTGTGTAATGCTGCTTCCACCCTGCACATTGTTTCTTTTTTTTTTAAATCTGCCTTGTGTGTGTGTATGCTAAAGAGAATGGCAATTAAATTCTGAAGAGATCAGGAGTAGGTTTTGGGTGGAGCTGGTTCTTGGCCACTTTAGGTCTCTGTCATACTTGAGAGAACCACTGGTTTTTTTCCATCACAAACGTACCCTTCCTGGTTACCCATCTTCTTCATGCAGTTAAGAAGCTTCAAGTTTCCTGAAAGCAAAACTTTTGACTTGCGGAAGTGTGTGTACATACCTGATGACTGACAAAAAATAACAAACTGCTTTAGCTCTGTACAGGATTGTTATACCTGAGTTATGGAGCACTGATTTTAGATTGCTGCTGCTTTAAGAAATGACAGCCTAAACAGGATGTGACTGTTCCTTGTGGCATCTCTTTTTTTCATGAATGAGAAATAATGCTTCTATTCCAAACCTGGGAGATGAGGGGAAATGAACCTCAAGCATCACAGTTTTCAGAAGTGGTATTTTAGCTCCTGAAACCAAAGCCAAGAATTCTGCTTTCAAACAGAAGTTGTTCAGCTTTTCCTTTCAGTATAGAAGGTGGGAAAGCTACTTTGTGAGCACTAAGTACAAATTTCCTCATCTCATGAAAATGACACTGAAAGGTTTTGCAGTGCAAGTAACTGATGGGAGGGGGACTGAAGTCTTGTTCTGTTGCCCTTTGGTTTCATTCCTGTGTGAAGCTCACAACAGTAAGAAAAGGAGTCTGGGAGCTCCAGCTGATCTCTGCTGTGATCGCTGCACCAGCTACAAGCAGGAATTACCATCAGCTGGAAACAACAGAAGAAGAGGGGAAGGGTGGCAAGAACATGTGGTGGATGACCTCAAAAGACCTGAAGTATGAGGCAGCTGGAAAAAGGCAAATGCAATCCTGGAATGGATTGAACAAGAAACTGCTAATAATGATCACTAATAATGACCAAATATGTTAATAATGCTGGAGAGAGGACTGATAGACCTTGTCTGTTGTGGGTAAACCACAGATTACTCATTCTCCTTTGCAAAATGAAGGCTGACTGATCTGCCCTATATGAGCACATTAGCAGGGGAAACACCGTGGAGGAAGGAAAACAGGCTTTTTACCCCCAAAATATTTTATTATCATTAGAACAAGTAGTTGGAAATGGCTAAGAATATTTCTAGGCTAGGAACTTTAAAGATTCTGGACTTCAAAGGAGTTGGTCTCTAGATCAACCTTCCACAGAGAACAGTGGAGACACGAAGCTGAATTGTTTGGGTTAGAGAAAGAGACCGTGTGATAGCCTCCGGCTGCAGGAGGTAGGACTTACTAGTCCTTCTCAGTCGTCAGTCCATGCTGAGGCATTTATGTCACAGTTTATGAAGCTCTGTCAGTGTTTCCATATAAAACCCATATTTTCATGAACATTCATTTATGGTGAAAGTCTGCACATAAGATCCTGCCTGAGGATACCTTTTTCTTTCCTATTAAAATTTTATAAACCCGTCACTTGGCTGGGATTTTTAGTTCTCAGTGAAAGTAAAATAGGAGGGCCCTAATGGGGAAGCATGGAGAATATAGTGTCATTTTCTTCCTCAATGTTCACTTTAAAAAAAAAAAGAAAAAAGGCACAAGCTACAAGCTTATGGGTGAGCTCCTAGACAGGAATGGCATAAGCCAAGTCTGCAGGTTCCAAACTTCTTGTCAATGATCTGATTTGGTTTGATCCGAGTGTGAAAATGCATAAGCTGCTGCTGTTCCCAGAAGTCCCCCTAGCCTTTCTGCATGCGTGTTGGTGTGCAGGTGTTGCCTGTGCTGTTCAGCTTGAGAGCAGTGATCCACAAACTTTAAAACCTTCAAATAGGTCTTGACCTGTGAGGCTGTAATGGCCCTTGGAGCCTTTATGGCCCATCGGGTGATGTCTGTTACGCATTAGTCTGTAATAGCTCCAGAATAAATAACTTGATTTTTTTTTTTTTTTTCCAAAGTCAGTAATTATATCTCTCCGCAATGGAGTGCAATGGCTCCGCATGCTAAAATGCAGTTTTAAAGTAATGCAACAAGAGACTGTTTAATGTCTCTGACAGTCTCGTCACTGAGCACAAGACCTCTGCTTTCTTTCTCCAGCATTTTCCTTCTCATTGCTTACTCAGATTACAGCACATCCATGCTACCAGGACCTGACATCTCGCCCCAGATTCTCTGTGATGTGGCAAACAAGTACCTGATACTATGGGTCTCCTCAAAATAATGCTTTGGTCTGTCCCCATCACACCTGCTTTTCAGGAAGAGCTTCAGCTGATAATTTGCACTTATCTTAGTAGGGCTCTGTGCTCAAGAGAGCAATCTTGCCCTGGTAGGAGAAAGGACTAGATGATTTAATAGGCTTTTTTTATAAGCATTTCTCTCTGTATCTGATCTTTCCACAGAATACAGTGTTGCCTGCATCCTAAGTTGGGATTTGGGTTTGCTACCCCCTACCTAAAATATATTTTCTTTCCCTATGGTTCATTCAATTATAACTCTAGGATATATCTTCTGGGACTGAGTAATTGGCTAGGTCAGAAGTAATCTTTATTTTCACTAGAGAGATGTTTACAAACTGATGCTGTAGTATCTCTTTAAAACCCACTGAGAATCTGATTAAAGGCCTGAGGATCTTCTGCAAAGATTGCCTGCTCCCAGTTGACTTGAAAGGGTCAGCATGCTGTCACAGTTTCGACGACTAAGAATTAACTTAAGGCTGATTCAAATGCTACTCTCTGCGTATAGCATTGATTGGACTGCTTTCAGATGGCAAGAGGTAACTTTATACTGCAACATGTGTGAACTCCATTTAGTTAAATAGGAAAGCTGAATGAATATGGTTGCTTGTGGCATGGGAGCTCAAAGGTGAACGCGTTCTACCCCTTCTGCCCTGAATTAAATACTTTGGGGAGGGTGGGAGAGAAACATAATTCTCGTGCTAACATGCTTGGGGTACTGGCTGCTGCGGCTGTTCTTCACCAAGTGCCGCTCCTAAGTTTTGCATAATCTTTTTTTCTTCTTTTTCCCTATGCATGGTCCACCCTGTAGGCTTGACCTTAATGAGATGGGATTTCTTGTAGTGTAAACAGCAGCAGAGTGCTCTTTTGAATGGGGAAAAAAAACCCAGACCCAATAAAATGTATTTGTTGCGGTATTATTGCTGCCCCTTTTGCAGAAATTGGTTGTAACAATACGATTTTTAACCTGGTTTCATGTGAGCATCAATGCTCAAAGGCATCATGCATTATTGTGGGAAACAGCTGGTGTTGACTCGCGCAAAGCTGTGGGGTTTGTGGTGCCGTGCGTCCAGTTGCTCGCCTTAGAATTGCTTTTAAAAAGGCCCCGCTGAATGCAACCACCTGACATAATGATGTGCTCTGTGGGAAGCGATGCCAGGCTGAAAACCGGTGTATTCTAGCGCTGTCAGTGCATGCACCAAACGCAGGCGGTGCTGCTGCTCCTGCTGCAGCTCAGCCTACCCTGTGGAAGTTCTGAACACCTTATGGAAAGAAAACGGGCTGAGATGAGCTGTGCTCCTGAGGACCTGTCAACCTCTCCACCAAGCCAGCGGTTGCCTCTAGCCGATGGAGCAACCAGAGAAAGTGCCTCACCAGCGTTAAACCTTCAACCAGAATGCAGGGGCCAGCTGGTGTAAGTCAGCATCTTGATGCTTCAAAGCAGAGGTCAGGATTCCTGATTTCTTGCTTCTTCTAACATCTGGTAAGCTAAAGGCTTTTCTGGTGATGCAGTTACAGAACCTAGGCCCTTTTGGGGGTTTCATAGATGAATCAGTGTTGTCCATAAGTGAACAATCTCAAGGGTCTGGGTGCGTCTGTATTAAAGGGTTCAGATTTCCCTGGTAAATTTCTTGAGGATTCTTCCTAGTGTTGTCTTGGAGTGAGTGCAGGATAGCTGTAGGCTGAGATTTTAGGCTAACCTAAAGCCTTGGTGTGGTTTTTTGCTTTTTCTTGCTTTTATTGTCTTGGAACTGTTACAATGAGTCTGGGAAGAAGAGATGCTGGAAAAGCTGACGGGCTCTGGGTTAAAGCAACCAGAGAGGCCATGCTGCAGTAATATACTGCTCAGCTTTAATTGTGCCTAGTGCAATTCTTGTGTTCCCTGTGGGCAGATACTGTGCAGTGCTCCTGTGTGGTGGCCCCGCTTGCATCCACAGTTGCAATTTGCCAGTGGTCACTCAGAAGAAAAATGTGCCCTGGCAGGATCCTGAGCAAGCTCAAGGCAATAGCAACTGTAACAGCCAAGGTAGAAAAAAGGAGAATGATTTTGATGTCTCCTGTAGGTTACCAACCATGAAGTCAGACAGTTTTCTATCTGCAAGACCCAAAAAATGACACCAGAGACTGACTGTCTTGTTCCTTTTCCCCCCACCTCCCCTCCCAGGCTGGAGGAACCACTGCCTTGTGGTCACTGCAGTTTAGTTGTGGCATGTTTCACTATACACAATTGGTTCCATTTTCTGTATAGTAAACAAAGCTCTGATTGCTTCTTGTGACAAATATTTTGACTGTCTTTTGTCATTACAAATTTTTTATCAAATGACACAGTGCTTTGAAGTAAGAAGCTGTGGACTATGCTTGATGGATACTCAGTGTTTGCTTTTGCTTCTCTTCATCCTGTGGTCTTTCTGCTTGGGATAGTTGGCTCCTTCCTCATTGCTCAGCAAGCTCCATGTGTTTAAGTCTGAAACGATGACTTGTTTCCCACTGCCCTCCCACCCCAAGGAACAAGATAAAAATTTGAGCTCAACAAAACCCTTGCCAAATCCTTATCTGTACTTAGCATTTCTCAGTGTGTGCTGTTCTCATTTAGCTTGTAAGCTCACGGCACCGGCTCGCCAAAGAACACTCCTTGGTGATGCTTAATCAAAGAAACCAAATATTTTTTGGTCTTGGCTTAAACTTTCATTAGATCTACAGAGGAAGCCAGTTGTGAAGATTATTATTCTGGTTCCTGCTACAAGAGTCACACAAGTTGTTACTACAATAGCAGCTGTGAACTAGTGTGACAAGTCTCATTTTGTTTCAATTAAATGAATACTCCTCAAATGGTATTAACCTAGTTAAATTTTGCGTATCAAAGCAAGATCTGTAAAGTAAGCCAGGTAAGTGTGTATTACTGTTTGAAGTTGTATGAGAATGCAGGAGGAGGAGTTGATTTTGAACTTTCCTCATGCCGCATATCATGATCAAGCGCTTGAGGCAACCTTAACATCTGAATGAGTTCCTCGTTAAAGGAGTAGTGTTGTTAGCCGGGCTGTGTTTACTCATCATTTCCCTGCAAGCTCTCAGAGTGCTCCTTCCACTTAAGTGTTTACCCTTGAGTTTAGCAGAGATGCCTACCCAGTGAAGGAAACATCTTACACATCCTGTGGATGCCGAATGATGGTATTTCCATGAAATAAATGCTAAAGATGCTTTCTATATCCTTGAAGAAATCACTAAGACATCACATAGGAAAAAAACAACACAGGACTTGACCCAGCTTATGTTTATATTTTTGGGTATTATGCTATGTAAGGCAGTGTATGCATACAGAATAGCAAGAAATAATCTCTAAAGTTAAAATGATTGAATTAAGCATCCAAAATAAAAAAGGTTGAAAAGGGCAATGAAAGTAAAGTAACTTGCCCAAAATAGCAGCATATTGGTAATCTGTGGTGAGATGAAATTCTGGTCTCCACATCTCAGGCCTGAACACTGTATGCTGAATTGCAAAAACCCATGTAAATTCATGTGATTCTTGCTTCAGTACCATACCCAAGGGCAGATCATCATGGGTGCTGGCTGTCAGACTGTTTCCAGTTTACTTTGAGAGTAAGATTTTGTGTTATACTGTGTCAAATGCTAATCTGGCTAAGGCTTTTTGTATCACTTATGCAATTTAATATGTCATCCTAACCTTCCCCCTTGCTGGATTTACTGTACTGTATAATAGGTATTATGGCAAAGTGGTTTTCCTCTAAAATAGAGAAAAACAATTTGGGAACAATGCACGAACCAAATGAAACACATGCTCTACTGGAAGGTTGGTTGACAATGATGTTTTAAAAATATTAGCAATGAGATCTGCAATAAAGCACACAAGTATCTTTGCAAATGTTAAAGTAAACTGGGTCTTTGTGTATGGGAGGAGATACCAGGTAGTTGCCCATCAGGGGAATAGGAGAAGGGCGGGCGTACATGGGTTGGAAGCAGGACATACTGGGTTTTTCTGTGGGTTTTGGGTGTTACTTGCTCTAGGTCAGTAGAACTGATACAGAGGTAAACAGAAGTTGTATGGAACCTGCCACTTTAAAACGTACACAGAAAAATATTCCTAACTAGTTGAGGGTTTGTCAACATTTTACTCTTTATTTTACATGACTGATCAACTAGTAATTAGTCTCCTCCTGGGTCTTGGGTGGTTTTGGCTGGTTTTGCAGAGGGTGCCCCATAGGAACAGGATCTGAAGAGGTGGTGTGTCGCATTGCTCCTCTTTGTACCGTGGTCCTGCGCAGAAGGCTCAAAAGGGCTGTTTCACAGCCAGCTCTGCTGTGGGGTAGAGGTGGGGTGCTTGCAAGCCCTCATCACCTTCAGCCCTTGGCGTCCATCCTGTGGGATGTGTCACAGAGGGAGCTGGTGGTGCATGCTGGCAGAGAGCTGGGAGACAGGAGACCCTGCTGTGAGCATCCGAAGAGCCACCACGTGAGCTGGTCAGCCCCTGGCCAGGGTGTCTGACACCCTAACTGGCCCTGCCTCGCCTGAGGTGCTTGGTGTGGAGGCTGTGCCTTGCTCCTGCGTAGAGTGTGTGGCCAAAAGGCAAGGTTTGATGTGTGGAACGGAGAGGAAGAGCAGAGACCTTCCCGGTCCTGTGGCAGAGCCCTCCTGTTTGCCCCTGTGCTGGCTGTGGTGCAAACCACCGTCTGTGTTTCACCTGGAGCTGCAGCCATTTACCTTCTGCACCTGAGGAGTGCATCCTGCTTTAAACCTCCATCTTCCCCACTTCTTTCAGACATCCATGTGTCTCTGTACTCATCCTGCCTCTTCAGAAGACAGAAATCTTCATTTCTCCCTCCATTTTTGAAGAACTGAAATTCTTGAGTCCTTGAATCATTTGACTTGCCCTCTGCTACGCTGCCTTTGCAGCATCACTTTTATATAATCACCGCTGCTCGCGGTATTCGGTAATACAGCCCTACTCCTCTCTCTAATAGACTGCTATGATGTCCATGACTTACATCCCTGAATTTTCATTACTGCTACAAAGACTTTTATGCACTTTAAAAGGGAACAGATGGATTCTTCCCTATTTTGGAAGAGATCATTCGTGCCTGTCCACCTTCTCAAGTTCACCTATTTTCATTACTTTAACTTAAAATGATTTGTGGAGCCTTCTGAGCTCTCAAAATTAAACTGGAGCCTGAATAAGATTTGAACCTAGATTTTCGTCATCTAACCTAAAGTAGATGATAGCTTCAAGGGAGGACCTAGAGAATAGTTCATTTTGCTTATAGTTCAAAACAGTAGTCAGTCTGTTCTTTCCCACTGTGCTCTTTCAACATTGCTCCAAGGAATCTCACAAAGAGCCCTTCTGAGATTGAACTGGGAACAAAGTGTTAATTGTTAAATTATCTTTTGCCCCCCAAAACCTAAGGAAAATCATCTGAAGGATGTTAGTTGCATACAGAGTATTGCTGTCTCCATCCAGGGTTAAGTAGTCTGTTTTAGAAAACCTTTATGTTTTGTCCTTCGCAGTTCTCAATAGGCTTTTGCACTCAAACAATATGGACTCTAGCAGGTGGCGTCTTTTGGAAGATGACCTCTTCTCAATAATAGGATGTTCAGAAGTTGGCCTTTCTCGTCTTTTTCAGAACTATTAAAATAGGAGGTGAAGGGCAAATATACTACTAATAGGGTAGAGATGCACTAATCTCTTAGACAGGAAGAAAATCAAAATATCAGTTTCCAAAGAATTGAGTAACCGGTGAAGAGCTTGGTGTAATAGCTGGGCACAGTAACTAGCAGCACTTTTCTCCAGAAACAAATGACGCAAACTTACAAGAGCGGGTCTTCTGCTGTGGCAGAGGTTAATTATACGAGTGGTTCTGCAACTTGCAGGCTTTTTCTTCTGTGCTCTGTTCGCGTTTGCCTTTCTGACGTGAACTGCAGTAATATGCACAATTTATGTGTCTCTGTCTGATTTTGGTTAATTGTAGTAGTAATTACTAATTTCCAACCCTTGACCCGCTTTTTTAATCGCATTTTTTAAATGATCTTTTTGTGCAATTTTAGAATTTGGTGTTTGGTTTTTAATTTAGATAAATTATGCTAAAGTGTTCTCGAGAGTGCTGTACGCTAAGGTCAAAAGCTTTCTCTGCGCAGTGCCCATTTACTTTAACCTATTTTAATAATTGTAGCTGCTTTCTTTAATGGATAGCTTTTGTCTGAACTATGCTAAATCTGTCCTGTTTAGACCAGGCTGCTGATGTAGCAGTAGAACAAAGTGCCTCTGAGTGGCCCTGAGGCTTTGGGATCCCCGCTTGGGTCGGGGAGGCTCTGGGGCCGCGTTTCCCTCCCAGTACAGCTCTCGGCAGGGCTCCCAGCACACCCAGCCCCACAGCTCCCCTAACCTGCCCCTCTGCAAAGCACCTAGAGGCAGGTCGTGGGTCTGCAGTGCTCGGGAGCCACACCGGGCGGGATCTTCGGCATCCCAGTTTACCTGCACTCGCACCTCGCCAACCTTGTTTGGAAGCCTTTCCATTTTCCCCCTGGAAGTAACAGGCAAATGGCCGTAGCTGCTGGCAGGGATCCCTCGTTACTCTGATCGCACCGTGAGCCTGTGTCAGCCGTGGGCGAGCTGGTTGGGATGGCCGGTGACATCAGGAGGGTGAGCACCTCCCTGCCTTACAAACTGCTGTGTCCTCTGAGCTGAGGAGGTTCAGAGGAGGTGGCACCTCACCCTGCAGAGGAGCGATGGCCAGACGGCACCATGAAGGGCTCGTTGTCAGCCTTCTTGCGGGACAGCTCTCAGTGCTTCTAGAGAAGTAACTTTTTTTTATCTCTCTGCTCTCCCGGGGCATAAAAAGGGAGGTATGTATGTACAGGTCGAGAGGCGGTTTGCTGTGGCTGTTTGTGGTAAACTGTGCTAGATTTTATGCAGACCGGTTTTCCTACCTTTGTCTCCTCCTCCTCCTCCTCCTTTTGCTTTCAAGGAGGAAAGTTTAACAGGGTGTGACGTTTTCGAACTTGGAAACAGGTATTAAAGAGCAATTAGCTGGCCGGCCTCTCTGGATAAAACAGAGAAAGCTTGCCAAAGATCTTCTTGTCTTTAAACATTTGTACAAATCTCTTGTCAAATATAGAAGTAATTGCCTTTTCCCCCCTTTCTTTTTCCTCTCTCCTCAACCACTTTAGTCCTGCATCTGGTTTAATATAATGGGTGTTTGCATGAATGGCTTAGTTAGCCAGGGTGGTAATAAAACACTTTAAATTTATTGTGACATTTGGATTTAATTAAAAAGTACACACTTAGAAAAGTAAAACATAATGTGTAGAGGGAGTCAGGAAGGTTTTTCTCCTTTTCTTCCAAAAAGCTAATTAGAGTTGTATTTTAAATTGTTTATGTGCTGCTAATCATTGTAATAAATCATTTATACTGAGAAAGACACACTCTAATGTGCTTGTGTAACTGTTTATGCTCTCAAGTTTCTATCATGAACAAATTGATCTGGAAGTGAATTTATTAACCACTAGGGAAGAAATCATTAGTGCTTTCTCTAAATATTCCCCAGGTACACTTTTATTATAGTAGTTTACTGTTTTAACTAAAAGTAACGTTACAGGGCCTTGGTTGTAATCATGATGCAAATTGACTTTCCATCACTTAAAAGGAGGGAAAACTGCCTTTTTGCTGGTAATATATATCTATGCATATATGCCACAGAGCCTTACAGCTTCCAAAGGTTTTTTGCTAAACAAAATGTAAACTCGTGTTCTCAGAGGAACTATTTGCGGGGACTTTATGGAAGTTTTAAAATAATCCAGTGGAAAGTTTCATCTCTTTAATCTACCTGGCCTTTGCTAAAGGATTTTAGGACAAGGTAAGCATAGCTTGTCACATTTAATCTGGCAGTACACTTATACAGCAACTTGGTGCTTTCAGAGTGCTGGAGACCACTTAAACTCCTGGAGATAGCTGGCATTGCTGGTTCCGCGTCACAGGTGAAGATGGGGATGCGGAGATTTTCATGTGGAAAATCAGTAGCCGAACTGCAATTATAATCTGAGATTTGTCTGGTTTGTGGTGCTGTTCTTAACCCAAACTGGGGAGCTGCTGGCATCTCATCTCATCTCATCTCATCCCAAGGGTTTTTAAGGTGGGTTTGTCCTGCAAGTCTGGAGGTGGTCGCAGTGCCACGTGTGAGGGCGTAGGGAGCCATGGTCCATGGGGATCTGCAGCCTGCTGGCTAGGGCTAAGGAACAGCTTTCATATTTGGACGTGTTGCTGAATTAGTTTTCAACACCGGTACCTTCCTCGTGGTAAGGTAAATTGGTTTTTCCACCCTGCCCAGGAAACTAGACCTGACCATTGAAACCTCCAGTTAACGCTAGCAGGTTTTGTGGGTCCTTTTTAAATTTGGCTCCTATTATTTGAGTACTGAATTATTTATTTACAGGTCTAACATCAGGCCACCAGGCAGGAATACCCGCAACATGTTGATTTATATTGTTGAATAGGTGGTTAGGCATTTTTAATTTGAAGTCTTCAAAACTCTGAACTACAGTGTAACTCGATGGGGAGGTTTCGTTTTCTATGGGATAGTCTTAATTTTTAAAAAACCCAAACAACTAAACAAAAAAACCCAACAACCAATGCACAAAACTAACCAGTATTCCAATGTCTGGTAAGGCAAACGGTCTGCAGCTCTTCGAGCAGAGAAAGGAGATAAGTAATAAATGTAAGTAAAATTTGGGGGTTTTGCTGCTTATATTATCTGGAGGAGGTGACTTAAAATGAAGTGCTGGGAGGATGCACGTGGAGTCCATGAGAAGCAGTTGGGGAATGCAGTGACACTGGGAGAGGAGAGGGAACGTGGTTCGGCTGGGACCAGAAGCAAGGACTGCTTGGGCCTTCATGCAGGAGCTTTTCCAAAACACTTGTTGTGGAAGCTGCAAACCACCGTGCTGGACTGCTGCTGGGATTTCAGCTTATTTCTCCTGCAAACCCGTACTCTGACCTCATGCATGTCCTGACCCTTTCCATTCAAATGTTCCGAGTCGGTCCCCCCGTGAGCTGCCTCCGGCGCTCGTTGGAGGTGTATTGACTGCTCAACAGTTCACGTCAGTGTTTCTGCGGCTGAACGTGTTTGAAGGATTTGATGGCTGGTGTGTGTGAGCACATACGTGAGAAAGACCTCCCTCTGCCACGGGGAGTAAGGTACTCAAATAGCTTTGGGCCTTCAGTATCTGCACTTTTATTTTTGCTATTTTTTTTTAATATGGTCCTTAGCTGCTTATGGTTGAGTGAATGTTACTTTTTTCTCTTTAACCTTAGGGAGGTTCAAAAGTGACAAACGCTTGTGCATCAGTCCTGGCCACATGCATGCCGTGCCACCAGCAACCTGTGGGCATCTATGTGTATGTGTGAAGAATTTATTGGTGCTTTGGTTACATAAATGTCACTAAAGTGGCTTTCAATTTCTAGATTTTCTCCCAAACAAATAGTTTTCTCTTACAAGATCAAGATGTTTATTGTCTGCCTCCTTTTAGACAATATTTCTGATGTGTTGGTTTAAAATTCAGTAACATTATACACATTTTGCTTGCAAAGTGTGAATTTTTTTGAGACTTCTAGCTATTCATTTTTCCAGAAACCTACTATACAGTGTTCTGCCACATTAGGTTTCCTTAATAATCCATGGGAGGATGTGATCAAGATCTATTACCGCCTCTCGATGTGGATGTCACCGAATTCTGCTAAGGAACTGTAGTGGCAATTCGCTTTACTGTTTGCAGGTGTTTAAATCTGTATTTGGAAAGCCTTGCTGTACTAACCAGGTTTCAGAGCTGTAAGGAATCAAAGGACGTCTTGTGTCTTCTAGAAAATGTGGAAAAAAAAAATTGTCATCTTTATATCCTTTTATGGCCATTTTCAGAGTGAAATAAGAGGCTTTCAGTCATTTCGTATTCTGCTGAATCTGACACTTAGAAATGTAAACGTGTCTATCAGAATGCCATTAATTGAGAATAATAAATGTCCCTTTATATGCAAAGTCTTTATATAGAGAGGTGACTCCTGCTGTGATTCCTGAAGGCATTTTTCCTTCAAAGCACAAATATATCAGCACTTAAAGCAGCATTTGATATCCTCTTGCTGATCCCGTGGCCTGAGCTCTACATTGCCGCGGCTTATTTTTCTTCTCTCAACACTTTACAAGGTGTGCCACGTCCAAACATGGACCTTCTCTGCAGAAGCGTCCATGAATTAATGGACCTGAAAAATAGCCAATGGCAGTTTTACATAAAGTCCTAGAATTCGGAACTAGCATGTCCTTTGGCAAACAGAGGGAGAGGGAAAGGGACCAACGCAGCTACTTAATAAGTGTAGTCAGTGGGAACAAAGTTGGTGCCCATTTACCCCAGTGGCACCGGTCAAGACAAGTTTCTCTCTGCCACCACGTGCTGCGTACAACAACTTCTGTGTGCGGTCTGCTGGTGCACTTTTGGGCTTGTGTAAAAGTGTCATACAAATTCTATCTGCAAGCTACTTGAATGCACAGCCTTGGAGAATCAGGTCTGTAAGTTTTTAAGTAGAGCTCTGTTGTAATTTCAGACTTTCTTAATAACCTTGGTGCATAGTGGCCTGGTGAGATTTAAATGCCTTCTCTTTAAGCTTTGTTTTGTCTCTCCTTGTTAAAAATTCCTTGCAGCTGAGCAAGAAATTACCCAAGTTGGCCCTTCTACTTGTAAGACTTTAAGAAGCTTGCATCCTGCAACAGGGGGACGGTGGCTCTTGTATGACACTGTAGGAGTTTATCCTGGGTGTGTGAGAGTGGTTCTGGACTGCAGAAGCACCAGGGGACTTCGCCACTTCACAGTTTGGGATGAAACTGAAGTAAATCCTTTGCATGACAAGTAAAAGTGAGCAATGATTTTAATATGTTAAGGCTGTGTAAGAGGTAGGGGCACAGGATTGCTCCAACTTGATCATGTGGAACTGGAAGAAGCAGTCCCTTGGTTTAACTCTTCACTGCCCCCAGACAAAGGTAATGTGCAGGTACCCATGCTGATTCAAACCCTAACAGGGTGATATATGGTATTGCAGTGTATTGGCTCAAGTAAAGCCACCAAATGGAGCTGTGATGAAGCCATCCATGAACTGCATATCAAAGACGGATCGTTCTCTGGTGTTTGTAATGCAGAGCATCTGTTTTAAAAGCTGACTTCCAAAATATTTCTCTGTGCACTGATAATGTGATGCTAACCGTGGGATGCAGCTTTACCATTTTCTATGCTCTATAACAAAAATACAAGCTCAGGGGTATTATTAGTATGGTAATACATTAACATAAAGTATACGTCTTTCCTGCAAAAATAGCCATTCCTCCCACCACAACTGAAGAGCAGAAAGGATATTGTCTGTGGAGGTTTGCATATTGTACTGCAAGTGTATTTTGACACTAGAAACTGAAGAAATGGGAAACTAGATACGTCTGGGGAGTAACTACTAATCTAAGTGTCAGGTTTGATACTAGCAGACTCTGTGGAACCAGTAGCTCAAATCTCCAGAGGGCTGGCGGAGCCCTTGACCTTATAGCAGGAGATGAACTGCTGTTATTGCTGAGGGTTGATCTCGGAGAGAGGGATGTGCAAATCTTAAACATGGAAGGGGTGCCTGTTTTGCATAGATACAGGACGCCTCAGAGCACTAACACACAGGCAGGCTGTTTAAACAGTGCTGTCTGCATCCTGTCTGTTGGCTTCACTTCTCTCTGGAGATGGCCGTGTTTCGTCCCTCCGGTTGTCTGTGGTTGTGATATGGGGGTCTTTAGGCAAAAGATGTGCAGTGTCAGCACTGGAAGCACGTTTTTTTTAAAAAGCAAACGTTTGGGAGACGACTGAGCCAAACGCTTCTCAGAGTGGGGCAGAGGCTTTCACCTGGGAGGGGAATTTGTGCCGGGCACTTCCACGGGAAAATAACCCCAGCTGTGGGCAGGGGCAGGCAGAGGCACGGTGGGATGGGGTGGTGGAGGATACGGCAATGGTCCCACTACAGCACCGGGAGGAGAAACTGGCTGTCAGCTTCCTGGGCTGCGTTGGCTTTCAGCACAGATCTGCCAGTCCTCTTGTGTGGCCTGATGGACCTGTTTGGGACAGGCCAGATTTTGGCTGCGGTAGGTTTGGGAATTAAGTGAAAATAAGGCTGAACCTGCATAAAAAGTGAGAAGTCTCTGGAGAAGTCTTCTGCTGTTTAATTCTCCGAAAGCAGAGTGACAATTGCACACCCAGCAGTTGCTGTGAAATTGCTGCTATGGATAACAAAAAATGGGATAGATTTTTTTTTTTTTACTCAAACTTTGGGGTGCCTGAAATGCAGATATCTATTCTTTTTCACCTGGTTCCTGTTCGTAAGAACTTCAATTAAGGAATCAAATCTTTGATTTTGCAAACATTGATTCACATGCTTCCATTAGGTATTGGATCCAGAGCAGTTGTTTTTTCTTACCAGATTTTTGGTTCACTGTGAATTGGGAATAAATACATTAGTGGTATATAAAGATGAAGCAAAATAAATTAAGATTTGGATATGCACATTACCACTTCAAATACTGTTGGATCTCAAAAAAAACCACCTTCTAGCACTTGAAGTAACAAATTACTCATCTTACGCTTTGCTGTTGCAGATCATGGCTTGCTTTAAAGTAGCATTCTTTTTTCCTGTGCTTAGATAATTTAGACACTCCTCTGAAAAGAGGTACCACATGGAGTGCAGTAGAGTTGAGGTAGATTTGAGAAAAGGATTTCATTTTGCATGCGGAAGCAATGAATGTAGGCTGTAGATAAACAACATGGGTTTAAAGCGATCATTGCTGCTACAGCTTTATTATTTTTCTCAGAGACAGGCGCTGGCTCTCTCCTTCATTTGAAGAACTATTGTACTTGCATCTGCACCATATTTCATATAGTGTTTGTGCTGACTTCTGTTCTTCCACTTCCTATCTGCCTCTCTTTCTCACCCAAAAGTAGGATGCTGCGATCGTGAAACTTCGGAGTCTTCAGCAGTGGCAACAGCCCGCTACAGCAGGTTATGGCAAGGGCATCCTGTGGCCTATGAAAATACCCATATCGTGTACTTCATGCATATAAAAGCATCTATTCCAGAGCTTTAAAAATGAGGGTCTCAAAGAGGCTGGCGTGGTCTTGGGAGCAATGAGAGCTAAGAATAATGTAGAGTTGTTCAGGAGCTCTTTAGGTTAGTAAGCAAATATCTGAAGCTGTTTCCTCGCCGAAAGGTGTACTGAGAGTGAGCTGGGATTGTTCCCTCGACCTGTGCAGCAGAGAAGAGGAGGACATCGCAGGGCTGGTGATGTGCGCCAGGAAACCAAAGCTTGCTTCTTGTGTCCCAGCTAGATGTCCAACCATATTTCTTGAGTGCTGCATTCGCTTTGTGAAAAGGCGAGGCAGGGAAAGAAAGGATCTAATATAATTTGGAAGTAAAGGTAGAGTTTGCAGCAGCCCTGCCCTTAATTACTTTTATTCTCACAAACCTGGTTTCCAGATATTTATAGTCCATGAACTTTTTCTTGAAATATCAAAATATTTGTAGCTATTTTCTTTTTTTCTTTTGAGGGGGCATAAATTACCTGGAGTCATTTGATACTGGTGAATATGTTTCTTTGATAAAGAGCAAATTTTCCTTAGATTCAGTTTCTTGAGCTCGTAGGAAAATTGTATAGCATTGAAATGCTAGGAATTAATCTAAACAGCCAGTGTGAGGTGACAATGCTCCCTCTGCTCTAATTGGTGTGGCCTGCTGAAAGCCAGCTCTCGGGCTGCCTCCCTTGCGAACTGCCCAGCCTCGTGGCAGATTGACATAATTCCCCCGTCCCTGGGGAACCATAATAGAGCGCTCCCTGAAGTGCTCAAAATCCTGAAGGGAAAT
Source organism: Limnodromus scolopaceus (assembly GCA_028565335.1). Lineage (NCBI taxonomy): Eukaryota > Metazoa > Chordata > Aves > Charadriiformes > Scolopacidae > Limnodromus > Limnodromus scolopaceus. The sequence continues at coordinate 55,319,012 of JAOXNO010000041.1, read as the reverse complement.
TAGGGTCCCTTTTTTTTAATGGGGTTTCTGGAGTGCTTATGTTAATCCAAAGGACTGTGGGCTATTAAATAGAGGGTTTTTTTAAAGGTTTTTCTAATTGCCACACTTCCTCCCTTTCCCCCCTTTTAAGTGGCTGTGGACAGTTGCAGAACTTTGATTTTAAATTTGTCTAATCTCTTGAGATATCTAGGGAGGGAAAACTATTGTAACTGAAAATGGCTCTGATTTTTTTTTTTTTTTTCCTTTCTTCCATTTTAATAGATATGTTTAGTCTACTTTAAAAGCTTTCTGGAGAACCTTTTATAAATGGCTAATTTAAGCTTGTCAGGTTTTAATTATAATCTCTCTATACACAAGTTAAGACACTTAATGCTAGTGAAAAGTTCTGAATACAAAGCAAACCTGTGTCAAGTTGCAGGGCACTCTTACCCGTCTTAATTGCTTCTGGTCTGAACTTTAACCTTAACTCTCCCATCTGTCTTACACATTCCCTTCTCAGCGTAACCACTGTTTTTCTATAGAGTGCTGAGGATCTGTCTTAATTCTGCAGGATTTTTAGTCTGGCAAAAAAACTGCCATCAGACTGTGGATGATCAGCTCCTTCTTTATCCCATTGCAGCACAATGCCTGTTCCTGGAGTGCAGCCTGGGGTAGCCCAGAGCGTGCCTTTACCCCTGCTAGAATGGGGCTGCTTGTGAAAGATGGGCTACCTCGGCTGTAGGAGAAATGCCTCGGATACCAAATGTTGTCACATTTTCTAGTCTCGGTTAAAATCTCTTCCCAACAGAATCACTAGTGCTTTTTGTTTGCAGCTTTACAGCTGTTTTCTTAGGTAGTTTATTCCTCCTTAGGGCTGTTGTCTGCCTAATTTTCTAGCTATGACCAGTCTTTGTGGCAAAGGTTAGTTGCCTCTTTTTCTTAGATAAGAATAAGTTTCATTCAAGCTTAGAAAATTAGCCTTGAAAATACTCAGTCAGTGCAGATTCCTTCTGGAGAGTGCATTTAAAAGTTTGAATCCAAAATTGATTTGGAAGTACTCTAATCTAAAATAACCCTGATGTTAGCATTGTTGTCTGCAACTCCTGCTAGCCCTGGCGTTCCAGTTCAGTGCATTGGCACACAGTTCCCTGATGCTGTGAAATTGAGACTCATCTGGAGATACAGACTTTTCTAAAAAGCATTGCAGGGCACTTAAGACTCCTTATTTCATTAGTTCAGTGAAAGAGTTCTTTTCAGCACTCAGGGATCTCGTGATGAGGTGGACGAAAACTGAGCAAATCAAGCAGTAGAGACTCCCATGGAAATGCAGTGGAGGAAAAGCTGCTCAGTAAGTTTTTTGGCCCGGAAGTGTACCATTTTTGGAGCTGAAGGTTAGTGGTTTAGAATTTCTTTTTAGTCTGAAGTTTCAGACAAAGCGTTAGTAGATACATATCCAGGCCAGACTTCAGGAGGTACGTTTCAGGAGGCTTTCAGTTCTGCGCACTGGGCTAGGACATATGATTTTTTTTTTTTCATTGTTTTTAACCAAGTGTAGCCATCGGCATCTTCACGTATGTTGGTGAGCATTAAATGGAGCATAAATAACTGAGTTGAAGAACTGACTTCTACTTCAAGGGGATCAGTTCCTGCACGAAGCAGTGGTAATGATCCAGAGGAGCAGGATGCATTGAGGAAAAGAGTAAAGCGTGAGTACCATCCAAAGTGCAGGCAGCAGGTCATAAATTCTTGTAGTGGTGGTGGTCTGAAATTCAAGGAATAGGATCAGAGAGCTACTGTAGGTTAATGAAAACGGCTCCCTTAGGATCAGCTTGAATTCAACTCAGTGGTCAACCATAAGAAGAGGAATGTCTTGTGCAATTCCAGCTTCTCATCCATATTCTGAATACTGCGATGCTCTGGAATGCTTAATAGAGTAGAAGATGGTCTGTTACGGTATATTTTATATGACTTCTAAGATGCTTTACTGCAAACTAAATGTCATGCTAACTTGCCCCAAACCCTTAGTGCTCACTTTATTCTGAAATATATAGTGAATTGCAACAGAGTTTTCAAAGCCTTTCTGGGGCATTTCACAAAAAAGAAACAAAAGAAAAAAAAAAGTCTTGGAATTTTACTTGGGTCTTTTCTATGTCCAGGGTAATAGTGCTCAAATCCTGTCTCTATACGTCACCTCAAAGGAACTCATTATAGAATGAGTATACAACAGCTAATGCCAAGAAACCACTTTTAATTCTTATCAGCATAATTTCTTCTAAAGAAGGGTAGCATTAATGGCCAGCTGTGGCTTGTGAGCTCTGACTTAATCAGTTGTGAATAACAAAAATTAGTTTGAGGCATATAGTTACTAGCCAACTGCAGCTATAACAAATGTTTAATGAACAGTGTTGCACTGGGGTCTGCATACCTTTCCCTGTGAATGAAAGGGGAAATGGCCAAAAGCAGGACTTTGTCTGTCCTAATTGTAGTAGTGAAATGGGGTAGAGTAAAATCTGTCTGTGGAAGCCAGCTGTGGCTAAGAAAGGCTTAAGCTAGACCTCAGTAAACAGAGGAACAGAAGCAATGAAAGTATTTAGCCTCTGCTTTCTCTGTCTTCTCTATCTTCATGGCATTAAGAGAACAACAACTTTAGTTGATATTATTTGCAAGGTACAGCAAGTTCTTTTGGACAAAGTTCACTCTGCCATTTTTCTAGTCTCGAAGTATTAAACTTCCTTTTCCAGAGCAGTTGAGTGAGAAGGGTGCTGTGCTCACTGGGGTCAGCGGTGGGATGTGAAGGACCATTCCAATTTTTGGTACAATTTTTGGTAGGCTATACTTTGTATAAACATCTAGGGTCTTAAACTGCATCCAAGTCTAGGGTATCCAGGGACCTCTTATAGTCTGAGTATCTCCATTACAGAAGTCATGGTCATCCTCAGACAGGAGCTGTAACTGAGCAAAATGCACTCTTGTTCTCTTTCTGGCTTCTGCTAGAAAAGGCAAGCCAGTGCTGGCTTCCCATCCTGCTTAGACCTTCCTCTACCTCCCGACCACCTACAGGTGGGCAGAGGAGTTTGGAAGGGAGCAAGACAAAACCTTTAGGAGATGATGGTAGGACTTTCAAGGTAATTGCAGGCCCCTAAAGCTAGGCATTGCTGTGTGGATTGCAGGTGTTGTCCAGATAAATCCAGTAAAGTTGCACTGGATGTGAACCATTTTTGGTACCTCTTCTGAGACTTGCTCATGTGCAGCTGAAACTTACCGAAACAACTCCACAAATTCCATGGCTTTTCTATGTTGCCAGCTTTTCAGGAGGCTGTATGGTGTCATTCAGACCTTCGGGTCTTGCGAAAGGTTAGAGTATTGTTTATAGCCAAGATGACACAAATTTCACTTCCTAAATTGGCAATTATTTATTGGTTATTTGTGCAGTGATCACCAGTGCAGGGCTGAGATTGAGAGTTTCCACACCCAGACACTTAAGAGAGAAACTTTGAACTATGACCACCTCAGCCCCTCTCTTACACAACAGGAAAAACACACCACTTTGAAATATTGAGGGGAGCGGCAGGATGCTCTCTTAACCTTGGTTTTTCTTTGCTACTTTCATCAGACAAAATTCTAGTCTGCTTTATTTTTTAAGTCAGCAAACTGATTATATATTGTAAAAGATCAGTGTTTTCATGGGTGAGTAGTAATTACTGAGTAATGGCTTAAAACATTTCCTGAAGGAACATAAAGCTGTTTTTAAAAGTCAAGAGTACATTAAAAGGATTACCATGTAGATTTGATTTTTAGATAACACTAAAATGGATCCCAAATGGACTTATGAAAAGGGATGCTATCTCTTTAATGGAAAGTGCATGGTCTGACAGCTCAGCATGCAAATGGTCCTGCAAAGGACTGTGCCTTGTGTTTTTTCCTTTCAACAAGAAGAGAAGGAAACAGCTCTCCTTGTCCTTCTCCTTTCAACTTTTAATAGCAGATGGGTTGCTCTGGTTTTGCTAGGAAAGGGAGAAGAGGCTTGCTTTTGGGGATAACTGCCTCTTTCTGAATCACTAGGGAGGTGTATTTCACAACTTCTAGAAGGTCAGCAGCAATAGTATCTCTTACATGGATTGCATTAAGTAGAAGGACTCTCTCTGCATTCTTTATAGATGAATCTCTACTCATCTCTTGGAAATTAAGAAAATACACAAATAAATTGTAGTCCTTGTATATTTAATGCACTAATCTTGTGGAGGGCATGAGCATCAATGTCTGGCTTTGCAGTAAGTTTGGACAGGGGCAGGACGGGATGTTATTTTCCTACTCCAATAACTTGCAATCACTGTAGCATTTGCTATTTCGGAGTTGCCAGCACAACTTTCTGGTGATTGATGGTGTAAAACATGCTTTTGGCCTGAGTAGGATTTCTTCTAGAAACATTTAAAAGACTATATTCATATTTCATTAAACACAGAGCACCAGGATTCCAAATTCTTTTGTGGTATTGCACAAATTATTATAGGCTCCAAAAGTCTTGAGAAATTTCTATAAGCCTGTGAAAGCTTTAGACAGGATAGTCATCAGTGCCTGCATTAAGGCCTGTGACAGATTGCTTCATCAGTGTACACAGAGTAGAACATCAAATGGCCATTTGGCAGTGGGCACTGAAATTCTATTAAGGTTGCCAAAAGCTTAGGTTGACATTGTATATGTCTGCGAAGAGGCAGAAGAAAAGATGATGATGATTGTGCAATGATATAGTTCTGTTCTCCTTAAAATATTCACATACATAGCGTACCAAATCTATCAGGGTGATGTTAGTGTTTCACTGCTAAACCTGAGCTCTGCTGCATCGCACATCTTTGCACGTCTTGAAACCTCAGTAGTAGTATTTTAAGCGGTGCATTTTAACTGGAAGATGTGAATCGTGTAGTAATACACGTGTGCATGGAAATAATTGACTTGAGTTTTTACTTATCCAACACTCTTTGGGATTTTTAACTTGATATAGGGTTTTTCTATGGGATTTTCTTTCCTTTTTGGAAGGAGGAGGGACAAAAAACTCCCTGTATTTAATGTTGGTACATAGCTTATTCCTAAATGAGCTGAAAAGGGAGGGGCGAGTTCTTACCTTTGTGATTTGACTCAGAGACTCTGCTTCCATTGGTTTGCTCTAACATCTAAATCCCTCAATAGAAAACTTTAGAGCTTAGTGCGTTTTCAGTGGTCACTTGCAAATCAATGGAATATTGAGGAATATGGGAAGAATTCCAGGCTAGTCATCCCTCATAATAATTTTCTCATCTGTGATGTTCTTACAATGCTGGAAAGGTGGTTGGAGGGTAGTCTCTTCATTGCCAGAGTTTTTTCTACTAGACACTGAAGGAGGGAACTGGCCACCTAAAATCAGGACCTTTGCCAGACTCTAGGATGCTAAGTTGTGACTAATCGAGAAAGCTTGATCAGAATGTTCTCAGACTAGGTCGAAGGTGGAAGAAATCTGCATGTCTTTTTACTGTTCCCAGGGCTTCAAACAGCAAAAATGGATTTTACTGAAACACTACGTGTGCTAAGAATAAGCTTTGGACACATGCCAATTATGAAAAATTAAAGCTCAAACAAACATATTTTATGAGCACAGGGAAAATGTTGCTTACCGTAATGATTTATGTAAACTGTTTGGCAGCAAAAATTATTATGGTTTGCATTCAGTCCTGCTGCCATGTGTTTCTTTATGCCTACAGGTCGTTCTCTGGTACGAGCACCTCTGTAATAGAGAGTCTTGAAGCAGATGCTGGGAGTCTCAAAACTTTTGGGGAAAATGAAAATCTAGATTCTAACCCTGAACCTTGTGTCCTCAATCAGGACCTACCTTGGTACAGATTCAGATGTTGAGAAAGATAGACCAAGATAATCAGAGCAAATGGCTTAAAAACAGTCTCTGCATGGGGGATTAGAGGTGGGGGCTAAGCCACTCATGAAGCTTCAGGTCACTTTTAGGCAGCTAAAACTGCCAGGGGACACAAGACTCTAAAATATGTTTCTCTAAAGCTTTTTCAGCACTGTAGGGCCAAAAACCCCACTATGTTATTGGGAGGAGGACTGTATCATAGTTAAAATAGAAGTACTGATCAAAATGTTGTTTCTCCTATTAAGTGCCCTGTCCAACTACTTTTTTGCCATGCTTGGGAAATTTGCTCAGTAATGATTCAGAAGAAAGACCACAAATGAATTGCTAAAGCCACTGTAAAAATCACCTGCTGTATATTGCAGCATGAAACTGGAAATGAAAAAAGATTGTGGTTACTCATTGAATAATTTTGATGAATGGTCTAAGGCTTGTTCATAAGCATTTGGTTGTAAGTACTTGATGTTTGAAATGTAATGTTTTAATTGGATATACAGATGACATGATGAGTTTCACCTTACTGGCCGTAATTCTTCAAATGGAATTCTTGGTGAAGATGCCTGAGACAACGCACTCTCAGTTCAGTGGAAGTGCACAGTTTAACTTGTTTCGCAGGGTGTAATATTCATAGAAGGTGAGTAAGACAATACTGGGAACACAAAGTGAGTTTCTTTTTAAGGGAATGAAATTCACTGCATCTTTTTGGCAATGACTGTCTGCATTTACTTAAATGGGTGATGCAGGGCTCTAATGCTTTTAAATGATATCAGATCCTCTGATAAAAGACATAAGACTGCAGCTTATTTATTGTGATGAGACAGGAGTTAATAAGATTACTCTTACCCTTCAGTTACTTTTTCATCTTTTGCAGCCAAATGCTGGGGTTTTTGTTAGAGCAAAAGGAGGTCAGCCCACTTAAAGAGTGTTGATGCTAGAAATAAACATTTTTTCCCTCAAGTAGAACTCTGAAACCTAGGCTCAATTGCCCAACTGCCAAAACTCTGATCTTTAAAACATAATTGCTTTTAGCACTGGAATGCTGCATCCCTATTATAATTATGTAAGTTACCCAAAAAAACCCAAAAAAAACCCCAAAATAAAAAACCCCATAAACCCAAACCCAACCAAAAATCAAAAAACCCTAACAAAAAAACCAAAACAAACAAAAAAAAAAAAAAAAGAGAGAGAGAAGAAAGCAATGTAACATAAGCCTGCAATAATTGTGATCTTTGGCAGGAGGGTTGTTCAGAAATGTGGTAACTGTGTCTGAAAGGCACTGCTCAAGCAAGAATTCGTAATGGAGAAGAAAGCCATAATTCTGGTACTGTGTTGTGCAAGGTGCTGTACAACAGCATAGGAGGCACTGCTCTGGAGTGGTTGTGACAAACCTTTCAGGGAGCAGATATATTTTGTGTGTGTGTAGTTAACTAGTTAACCGCTTTGTCGTTGAGCCGGCTTTTATGGTAAAAGTAGCTAATCTGAGGGAAAGTTGTTTTGTTTTGCTTTTTTTTAAAACAAAACAAAAAAAAGCCAGAAAACCCCCAAAAAACTTGCAGAGGGAAAGAGTTAAAGCCATCTGCCTGGAAGCATTGTGTAAAACATACACACAATGTTGGGGAAATAAGCCAATTATGTGTGCTTCACAGGAGGTGGGGGACTGACCTTTGTGTATAATTAGTTCTTTTATTTAAAGCAAAGATTTTGAATAGAATAACTAATTAGCTGTCATAAATGGCAAATTGAAGATTTTGGCCAGATTCCTTGGGGAGTGTGGGAGGACGTCCCTCCTCCCACCCCGTACTGTACGCTCTGGCTCTCCTCATTAGGGTTGTTTTTAGTTCTCTGCAGTGGTAATGAGGAGTGCAGTGGCGGCACTTCTCGGAGCCCCCTCTAACAAGGCATGAAATGCAGGTGGAGGAGAACCGCCTTCGGCTCCCGCCGCTCTCACCCGCACGTGTGGGTGTAGCAGAGGAGTCCGTGGGAGAGGGGGAGGCCGAAGGGGGCTGTGGGAAGTTGGAGGGGGGTCTGAAAAGTCCTGGTGATATCACCTGTGTTTAATGCTCTGGACTTGACTGTATAAAATACAGGCAAGCTGCAAAGCCTCGAGGCATATATCATTAGCTAGCGGTCCCGCATTACTCTTTCAGACCAATTAACCTTTAGAGTTGCATTAAAGAAATTAGGTGGTGAACTTCCATGCTTTCAGAGGGGACCAGTAGCTCTCTCGCAGACCAGAGCACTGTGGAGCCATACACCATAGGACCATTGTAGATAACTGTTATTTAAAAGGTCTACCGTTTATAAAAAGTTCCCAGGCTCACTTGGAAATGAGACTTTATGAACAGTGCCCTTAGAGGAACTGCAGCTGATTGCCATGTGAATAGAAATATCAGTAAAATGGCTTAGAAAAATTTAGAGGTGTACTTAGTGGACACTTGTGTTATAAAGTCAGCTGAATAATTTTACAGAAAGACCCCGACTGAGAAGATACGGGCTGATTAAAGCTAGTTTGTCCAACTGTGAATAGAGGTAAAGTTTAGATTACTCACTACAATAACAGCCTCTTTAGACACAGCCATAAATTTCAGTATGTCCAGAGGTGGTGTCTATAATTTTTTAATGTGCATTGGAGCTCCGAGCACTCAGAACAGGTTTTGTTTTGTATTTACCAGCAGCAAGTCTATTAAGTTGTAAAGGGCAAAGGAAGGGAGTGTAGGTAGCCAAAAATAGAAAGGCTTCATCTACTGTTTCTAAGAAAAGATAGCAATGGATGGCTAGCAACAGGAGATGAGAGCAACTTGATGGTACTTTCAGAATTTGGTAATCAATCAGCATTCCCTTTGTGATCACGTATTTAAATGGGTGAGTGTCCAGCTGTTAATTTTCCTCTCTCTGCCACACTACTTCTCATTGTCTAATCCTTGCCACATGGAACTTGTCGAAGGTGAGCCCTTTGATTCTTGACACCCCCAGTTAGCCTCTGATCAAACTGAACTAGGTATCTTGGCATTTTTTGGTAAGTACCGGGGGAAAAATTATATAGAGAAATGAAGCAGCATCATAGTCTTGCAGTGGGCAAACTTCCAAAAAGAAAGGGCAGCTCTACAGGTGGGTTCTGCCTGCAAAGCCCAGACTGCTTGGGGTTTGCTGGAGTTGAGGCAGGAGGAGGAAAGTGGAGTTTGGTCTTGGCTGTGTCCTCTCTCTGCAAGCTTCTGACCGTGAAAGGGGTTAAGCTTCTGAGATGCTGCTCTCTTGTTGCTTGGAAATGACACGGCAATTGTGCGAGGAACCCTTGCTGATCAAGTTTGGCAGTTTTTGAAATTTTGTTTCACGCCTTGCCTGCTGTGTCAACTCACCAGCTAATTGCAGCTGCAACTTTCTGTAGTGGCGTGTGTGCTCCACACAGACCAGTTGGTTCGGATGTCGGAGGAAAGCCTCACAGACCAAAATGTAATTTCAAAACACTGAACCTGACCAGCAGAGGCTGACCTTGCTCGTTATTATCTGAGTGGGAATAGCAGCTTTGAACATCATATGATCTCTGAAATGGTACCTTTTTTCATTAGAAAGCCCCCTGCTGAACGCTGACCAAATACATAGCTTTTTTCCTCGCTTAAGGTACTGTTTAAAAATATATATATCTGTTCCTTTGCTAGTTATTAGAAGAAAATCAAAGTGTTACATTCTCCTTACTCGCAGAAGCCTCTCATAAGACAATGGTGTGCTTGCAATAGCGAGGAACTGAGATGGCCGTGGTTAGTGGGGGCTGCCAAGGCCACAGATGGAGCAAGAACCACCACTACAGCCAGTCCACAGCCGCCTGGGCCTGCTTACCATCTCAGGAGACCCTCCTAACCCACCAACCTGCCCTTAGGGATCAAACCAGCCTCTCCTAATGGTCCAGACAGGGTTTCATCCCTACACAACTGCCCTTGCACTTGACCATGCCGCTCTTATAGCAGGTGAGGGCAGCTGTAACTCTGAAAGGGCACTGGTTTCAAGAGCGCTCGAGGGCCTTGGGAAGTCCCACCTGGATGAAGATCTTGTATTTCTGAATCACAGAGAAGGTCTCAAACCCCACCCATCCAGCAGTTCTTTTGCGAGGGTGTTATCTGGAATCTGCATTTTGAAATCTGCAGCGCCTCCGGATGTAGGATCCCCAAGTTGCCCAGATGAACAAAAGAACTGTATGACGACTCCCCTTCTAAGAAATCCTCTTCTGCTTCTAAGGGTACACACCTCATATTTAGAAAGCCTGCTTGGGGGCTGGGTAATGACTCACTGGTGTCTAGGGCTCCTATCTTAAAATGTAATTTGCACATCTGGGTCTTAATTTTCATAGGCGCAAACTGTTTTCTTTCATCACTGGTACTGATCTTACAGAGCTTGCAAACGGAAATTTATGTATGTGCCCTTCTCTGCCTCAGAATAAGGCAGTGTCTTCTCACGATGTGCTGTTTTCCTGGCGGGGAGTTGGAGAGAGCATGGGATGAAGGCTTTCACTTTTCGAATAATTTCTTTTTCAGAAGACTTGAGCTTCTCTTTGCTCCCAAAATGTACTCTAAAAAAAAATATATATATAAAAAATGTGGTGTCCGTGGGTCCACTTCCCTCGTTCTCATAACTCTCACCAGGAGCACAGGACTTCTGCAGTCTGACCTCCAGCACCCACAGTATATTACACTTCTGACACGTCCCCGTCTTTTCCCTCTTTCCAAACGTGTGGGTGTTTCTCTGTGGCAGCGTATGTAGAGTTTCTCTCAGGAGCATTATGGGATGCATACATAGCAGTCAAACACAGATTTAAGTTTTCACTTAGTTATTGCATATTTGTCACTGGCATCAAAAGTTTACTTGTATCGACTTTGCAAGTGGGTTTTGAGTGTGCTGCAGCAACGAGCAGGAGGGCTCTTTAAGGCTTAAGAGTTTTTGAATGTTACTTGACCTGTCTCTGTGCTGCTGAGACCACTTTGATAATAAATGGATCAATACCTTGCTGTTTGTGTAGAGGTGTCTTAAGTGCCATTGTCGTCTGCTTGCAGCTCTGACAAAGCAATTATTACTGTAGGAGTGGTGGGTTTTACATCTGCTGAGCATTAGCCGCTGTCAGGTCACCCTGGCTTTTAAGGAAAGCAGCAAATGTCACTTAATACAGTGGCACTGACTCGGTCCTCTCCGGTTAAGGGACTGTTAACAATTCCATTATCAAGCTACTGCTTTCTGGGACATCCGACGCTTCCTACAGAAATGGTGGCTTAACTTTGCGTAAGAGTATATAACCAGTGACACCTGCTACTGTAGCCAGAGTGTCCCCTCTCATCTTCTCTGCATCGGTTAAGCCCACGGCTTGCTCGTTACAGGCCCAGCATTGTCATTTTAGTGACTGACACTAGTAAAAATAAAAATCGGTAACAAAGTAAAATCAAGGCTCTAGAGAGAACGGGATTCTGGCATCATTTCTTCTTTCATCATCTCCCGTCCCCTTCCTCCCCCACAGTACAATCCTTGTTTATTTTTCCACCTTGCCTGTTGCTTCCTTAAAATCCTCCCCTTCCTCCCTCTTAAACGGGAGAAGGGCACTGGGTCTCACACCCGCGTGAGTGCTCCTCATGGGAGGCACTAGCTGCTCGGAGGAGAGGAAGAAGCTGGAGACGGCAGTGGGAGGAAGGTAGCCATGGCAAGTCTCCACCAGCCTAGTGACTTGAGTGTCCTGCCACCAACGCGTGCCCAGCTACTCGTGCTTGTTTTGCAGTCCCAGCAGGACTTTCCAGGGAGTAAAACATCCTGGCTTTTTAATACCTTCTCCAGCGGTACAAGAGGAGAAGGAAACCTCAGTTTTGCTTAAGGAGCCTGGCTTCACTAGCAGCAGAGAGGCACCGATTAGGTTATTCTCAGCAGTTATCAAGGGCTTTTGAATAACATTTATTTTAGCTGTCACTGTGACTAGCAGGATTCACAAGAGAGGAAAAACAGTGGTGTACCACATCTTTTTATACCCACTACTCTCCTTTCCCTATCAAGCTTGATCCAGCCAAGATGTTGGACTGGGGGTAAATGGGTGCATACAGTGATGGCCTCTCTGATCTTTGTAATTGCCTGTGGCAGGTAATTAACAACACAAAGGTGCTGGTAATGAGGGGAAAAAGCAAATGTTGAAATGGCAGCCAGTTTATTCTGCTGCAAGATGTTAACTTAAAGTCTGGTGCTTTCAGCCCTACCCTTAGGAAGAAAGGGCTGCGTTCCTGTGAGTGTCACACTCCCACTCACCCCACGACAGCAAATGAAGTTTGAATTCTTCTGGTTATCAGCTTCGTGCAACGTGGACTCCTTGTAATGAAACGAATAGCAGTATTTGCTCACAAATCTTGCCCAAATGCAGGCAACCTGTTGAAGCCGTTTGGGTATCTTCTAACCAAAAGGCTTTGTTTGCATTGCAGGTGTGCCGATGTTATCCGTACAACCCAAAGGGAAGCAGAAGGGCTGTGCTGGCTGCAACCGGAAGATCAAGGACCGGTACCTGCTGAAGGCTCTGGATAAGTATTGGCATGAAGACTGTCTCAAGTGTGCCTGCTGCGACTGTCGTCTTGGAGAGGTTGGATCGACTCTTTACACAAAAGCAAATCTCATTCTTTGCCGCAGAGATTACCTGAGGTAAATAGAGGGATGTACTGTGGGCTCTTCCCAAAGCCTCTCAGTGTGCTGCCAGCTGTTTGTCTTTCTAAATCTCTGCTGGGAAAACATGTACTTGTGCATGGTCAGCCCTGCCCAGGAGAGGGTGGAGTTTCTTCCTCTGTCTAGCGTGGCTTTTTATTTGCACCTAATGTATTTTGTAGTCAGGGAGGTGGAATCCTATTTTTAAGTCAAGGTAGAAGGACGAGGGTATGACTTAACTCTTTATATGAACAACACAAACAAACAGTGCTTGCTGAGAAAATTAGGAAAAGACTGTTAATTCTTCTCACGTGTCATTGATGTTATACTCCTGCATATTGACTGACACCTGAGCGCAAACCTTTACCTTTTTTGTTTTTTCAGTGATAGATTTTAGTGCTTTATTTTCTAGTGCTTATATTGAGTAAGGTTCCTCCCAAGGGGCTCGTGTCTCTTCCCTAAGTAAACAGAGCAAAACACTCCAAAATTACAGATCAACTTCAAAAAAAGTTTCTTCATGAGGAAGTCTGCAGAGACCATCACTAACTCTTAGTTAGAACTACCCTGTCAGTGTGTGTCTGCAATATATAACAACACATGGGATTTTTTGCCTGGTGTGTATGGGGGTTTTGTACAAAATACTTTATATAAACACAAATGAATTTTAATAAGATAGCAGGCCTAATGCAAACATTCTTATGAGGGTCACACTGGAAAACACTCTGAGTTTTGTTTTGTTTTTCCTTTGGAAGAATGCACTTGATCTCCAGCTAATGCGTGTGTTTTGTGGTTTTTTTTTTTTCCTAAAGCACTGATAGCATTTCCTATGCAACCTCAACCAGCAAACACATCTGAAGCAAAACAAAACAAACACTGTTTTAAGATAGGGAGGTAAAATGCCATCTAACCTTGTGGTGTCCAGAGGCAGGCTAGATTAGTCTCAGTGATCAGATGTTTCATGTGTTTCAATGTAAAACATATTCCTGAAAATCTTCAGTAAATATTTTCTTAGTGAACTTGAACAAACAAGTTTCTCCTTCTAAAGATGAGAGATTAAGCACTGAGCCAAATAGAAGAAATTAGTCTACTAGCTGCCATATGGGAGCTGCCACCTTGCCTTTCAGCCAGGCAGTGTACAAGAGCATCCTGCCCACATGAGGATTTTTGCTCCTGTTTGAGCTGAAATTCTCCAGGGCACACGTGAAATGTCTTAGCTGAAATTATACCACACAGGCAGCAGTCACAGGTCCACACCGGGTTAGGTGGAATGTGTGCCCAAAACATAAGTGAAGAGGAGCTTGAGTAAGGGTGGAACACATCTGAAGGGGAAAAGACAGTATAAACAGCTTTTGGAAAGGTAGAAAGTGTACAGTGAGGACACAGTTGACTACATTTGCTATCATGAAATAGTTTTTGTACCTTGCTTAAGTTCTGCGCGTTTACGTGTGCCGCACTTGCTCTAGAAGTATCCTGAACCCTGTCTGTGCTAAGCTGAAAAAATGACCACCAGAAGGTTCTTTAACACACAGTTTTCCAGCTCCAAATTAGCATTTTGGTTCTTCACTGACTTCAGTTCAGCTGAACTCTTTCTGTGTTGTGGACACAATCCTGATGTGGCAATGAAGACTATTACAGCTCTTAATCTTCCCTTGTTGAGGGCTGCATAATTTCGTTTCATCAGAGTGTCACAATTGGGTCGTGCTGAGTGCTAATCACAAGGACCCCCAAAACCTCTCAGGAAAGCTTCTTCCAGGAACAGTCTTCCTTTCAGAAAGCAAAGGCTACATTTGTTTCTGGAGTGTTTATTTGCACTTTTCTCTTGTTTATCTTTTCTTTGTTTGCACCCAACTTGCCAAGCGATCCAGGTCTCTCCATCAGTCATCCTCTTCTTCATTATTTATCTCTTCTCTAGACTTTGCCATTTGTATACTTGATAAACAGAGTTGTGTTTAGTTTGTTGGGTTTTTTAAACCTGACCTGAATGATAGATATTCAGCATTATTCTACGTGTTACGGAACCCTACAAGAAATACTCAACTGGGTGGTGATTCCCACTTACATTTGCTTTTTGAGACCTATGAGCTACTCCATGTTTTGTCCATTTAACGAGCACCATATTGATTTTGGTTTGTTCTAGTTTCATAACAAAAATAATGTGCAGCATCAAATCAGACATGTTAAAGTGCTGAAGGAGAGCAGGATAGATGCTGTTAAACTTAAAGAATATTTTTATAACTGCAATTGTAGAGCATTTCTTCCTTTCGATGGTTTATCCTGAGAAAGCTGCTTTCAGGTGGAAAAGCTTAATCTGTGATCTTCTTGCTTGCCCCCAGATGGCATGACTTTGAGGCACACCAGAAGCCTGTGCTAGAGACGGGAGAGAAGCCAGGAGTTGCAGACCCCAGGAAAGGGCCCATGTCCCATCTTTGAGAAGAGAGGGCAATTCATGACGTGAAACACAGAAGGCAACAGTTGGGGCTAGTGTTTGACCACGTCCATGCAGTTCTGTCACAGCAGCAGTTAAGCATGGTCTCTGAAACAAACTTCTTCTGTGCCTGAAAGGGGTCTTATAGCGCCCCTGCCTCCATTTGTTGGGTTAGAATAATCCCCAGCCTGCCAAGGGGGGAGTCTGCTGCTATTTGCACAGCATGGTTAAATTGTGGAGGGAAGGCTTATGTGGCCTTTACTTTAAGTATTTTTCCACTATCTGAATTTACTCCATTATAGAAGCTTTGACCACGAGAAATATTTTGTTGGGAAGAGCAACATAATTGTCCTATCCCAGGAACTTTGACCAAAGGTTGAGTAGGAAGGAATAACATTAATTCTGTAATGCAGCTGTTAACTAGCATTCAGCTTTTTAGCCAGCTTTACAGCTATAATGTTTTATATTCTCACTAATAAGTAAATATAGGTTTATACTGTTATGTGGGGGTTCTGCCGAACTCCTGGGTTCTGTTCTTCTGATGGTAAGGAGCCCTTTCAGGGTGCCAGCATAGGAGTAAGGGCATTGCTATGGAGTCCCATATTTTACGGAAGTATAAAACTATTTTTTTTTCACTTTAAAATGTCTTCTGTTGCCTTCTACACACAATATTTCTTTCTCTCTCTCTCAATTTTAACTGTTAGTTCTATTAATAGAAGGAACTAAAGTTGCTATCACCATCTTCTCTACTTTCTGTTCACTCCTGGTAATTTGAATTTTTCTTTTTGGAGAATTACCCATTCCCATCATTATATAATTCCTTCACTTCAATAGTTTTAGAGCTTCTATCCACATTTTTTTTTCTCATTAAACAACTCACGGTATTTGTTCTACTAGTCAAATTTTAGCAGAATTCATTCCTAAAAATAAGTTTTCATACTTCACACAGTACTCACACCATAAAGGGAGTACTTTATCTGAAGGACAGTCAAAGGAATTTATTGTTGGCCACTTCCTCTGTATGCCGTTGAATAAGAACAGAGTGAATATTGCACTGATATTTAGTAGGTCAACTATCATGTGAAAAATTAAAAGCTAGGCTGATTCTGCACCCATAAATGTAAATATATGCATCTTTTATATCTGAAGTTCGAAAGGCATATTGCTGTGTAATGACCAGGAGAAAAAAATGAGTGTTTCATAATCTCTTTATAGACCAATGTTTCTTTGAATTTGCCTGTGAGCTGATTGTGTCATTTAGGAATACCTGGTGAGACGTTCTTTGCCCTCCCGTTGCTCGGTCTCCATCGATGAGCCTGCGGCAGGCTCCTGCTTGCCTCGTCTCCATGGAGGCAGCAATGTATAGGTGCTTACCTATAGACAGAAAGGGCTCCTGGAATATTTTGGGCAGCTTAGAAATTCGGCTGAAGTGGTGGTTAATTTGCAGGTCTGGAACCCTGCCTGTGCCACCCCTCCTGCGGGCGGGTGTTGGGGACAGGGATGAGCTTCTGGACTTCTGTCATCGCCACGGGGCAGAGCACTGGGACAGGAGGACGGCTGGCTCCTGCCCCACTCCACCGGCATTGCTTTGGAGCCGGCTTTGTCCCAGGTGTTGGCAGTGTGGTGGGCTGCTGGCTGCAGGTGCTGGTCCTTCGTGGGTTTTTAGAAGAAATCGTTCAAGTGGATTTCAGGAGCTGCTAGCAGACTGTAGCCTGATCATTTGTTTCAAAAGATAAACTGTCGTCATTGCTTGTGAAGGAACATTTGTTAACCTTCACATTTCATAAAACACTTTCTTGCTCATTTTTTAATCATGAAAGATGAAATTGGATCTCGAGTTGTTATCCTTGCGGTATCACCTCAGTCTCCAGCTGTGTCTAGATGTATCTTTCGATACATTTCTTCTGAGCAAATAGATTTACCATTTGTTTCATAATCACAGTTCCAGCATTCCTACCTCTAATTATTTTTGATAAGCAAATGCTATTGAAGAAACAGCTTCTGGGACGGAGCAGCTTAGCGTGTGGCTCGGATGGCTCCTCGCAGCCCCCACGCAGCAACGTGTGTTTGTTCCTAGGCGTAATTAAACATTCACCAAGCTCCAGTTCACAGGGACGGCTTGGGTGTTGCATCAGGATTTCCCGGGAGGAACTGACAACTTAAATTTCACTGTGAAGTGCTGATGAAGAATGTGATTTTTCCTTTTTACTCGGCATGGTGCCCTCACACGAGCAAAGATGAGTTAGGCTCGCTTTGACAGGAGCAGAACTGTCGCTTCTGCACGTTTGATATGCTGGTGTTGGTAAAGTTTTTCATCGTTTAAACTGATTAGGGCCTTAATTAGACTCCAAAGAAAGCTCAAAACCTGCATTAAAAAATGATGGTGAATCAGTAAGATAGAACGGCTCTCTAGGAAGCCGTGATGCTGTTCTCAGTGGATTTCATGGAAATTCTTTTCATCTGACTTCCTACATGCTTTGATGGGTGCTGCAACCCCACCACAGTATCAGTGCTACACCCTGAGCGTGGCGTCAGTGCCTCTGGCGGGTGGAACAGCCCTGCACGCCCTGTCTGAGGGATGGAGATGTCCTGGCAGGACAGCCGTCCGCTGTCACTGGCACCTCTCAGCACTGTTAGTATCGTGGAGGCTTGAACGCCACCCTGGGCAGCTCTTCGTCCACGTGAGTCAGCTGCCCAGTCCTGGGGCTCCTGTTGGACGCCGGCTTTTGCTCTGCTCCGAATGCCCCGGTGGGTTCGTTATGTCAGTGAATGGCTTTGGGATCCCTTTAGATGAAGTGTTCTGTTTCTGGAAAATGGGCAGGGTTTAATTTTGATGTGGGATTTGAAAAGTGACCTTGCACAAATACAGGCACCCTGCTCTCTGGCCCAGCAGGACGCAGGCCTCCTTCTAGTGGGCTTCCCCAAGCCGGTAACGAGGGCCCTAAGCCAGACATTTCAGGCACAGTTGGACGTGTAGGCACAAGTCTTCAGGAACTGAAAAGTGCATGCTGAAACTAGCAGAATTTAAGTTAGTCTCCCAGAGACATCAGTAATACTCTGAATGCAGCTTCAGCCTGCAGGAGCTGCAATACCTTTAGAGCAGCAGGGAGATCCTTTGGGATTTTTTTCCACCGGAGAAGCTTAGTGCGCAGGCAGGCACTGAGAGCGTGCCCTGCCTGTTTTTCAAGTGACACCTTTAGCGTGAGGAGGAGAGGTATAAATGCAGTGTGGCTGAACAAATGGTATCTGCTCAGAGCCTAGAAATGTTGCTAAACTGAAGTGCTGTTCTTGCATCGCAACAGGGAGCGTCTTGCTTGCTATGTAGGATACCCTCACTTCTACACTCTGCAGATTAAGGAGGATTAATTAGGCTCAAAATACAGTGTGTCTTGGCAACATTGCTGGGCTTTGTGTTGTTAAAGCAGAGACTTTTTTTTCTCAGTAGTAGCTGGTCCAGAAGTTTCTCACAGCCCATGCCTTTCATGATAAACAAGCAATGCTTGGTTTGTTCACTTGCTTTTTCTCTCCTTTTTCTTCCTTCTCTGCAATCTCCCAGTGAGGAGGAAAGGTTATGGGGAGGAATTCTTCCTGGCTGTGGTATACTAGCATGCCTCTAGCACTTTCAATCTTGCAGTTTTCTGGCTGCTGTTTTTAAACTCCCCTAAAAGGATGTTGTTGCACGTGTGTTCAACAGTGCCAGAGACAGCCAAGGTGGGTTTTAAGGTCGGTGGCTTCAGTTATACCATAAGGAAGGCTAGGGCAGGGCAGGAGGACTTCTCCTACCTGCCAGGAGTCCCAGTCCCACTGTAAATATCTACTGAAAATATGGAGGGAGAGACCAAAGGAGTAAAAGTAAGTGAACAATCAGATGTATTCTTCAACTGAAAACAGATGCCCTTCAGCAACCTTGAAGTTTATGCTCAGTAATCTCTGAACTAGCGCGGTCACTTGACCCAGAGGGCTTTTTTTGTACCATGCTGGTTCAACTCCTCCTGCTATGCTATCCATGAATGCCAAACCCTTTGGCATGCAAGATGTAAATCCTTTGGGATTGAACTTGAAAGCTTCGTGAGAGGACAGCTTGACCAACTTCATTAGTATCAAAATGCATTCCCTTTCCTTCAGCTGACATGACTTCCCACTGCAGCACTGACAATGGTGTCCTGGATAGGAAGGTGCACCAGCTAATACGCATTTACCATGTTGAAATGCCTATCACTAAGACTTTCTCTGAATATTACACAAACACTGATTACAGGGGAGTAGGGAATCTCGAGTCTGAAGTTGCTTTTAAGCTTATTCTTTTTATCTTTTAAGTGGCGTTCAGGCTTTCCTTGCAATTATTGGCATATTCAGTACTTTGGTCAAATCAGACTTGTAGCTCAGCAAATTTCTAATATCCACGGATGGGAAGAATACTGATTGCAAGCTGTGATTGCAAGCTGTTAAAGCCATCCTCACTGGAAGACTAGTTGTTGGTTTGTTTCAAATAGTAGAAGCAAAACCTTTTTTTTTTTTTTTCAGGATGATCAGTTTCAGGTATGTAAAGCAAGTCGTCTTCTACAGCAGGTCCTTATGGTGCTAGGAAATGAATGGCAGAAGGTATATAGGGAAGGTGTATGGGAAAACCTATTTCACCTGCTAACTAAAGAGGATATCAGCATGGGGTTTGGTAGCTCTTCAAAAGCTTTTATATCCAGATAATCTGGACATGCAAATATATAAACATGTAGCCGCACACAATATCTACAAATGTAGATATTTATCCATAGGTAAGTGTTTAATCCTTTTCCAACTCATAATTCTTACATTTCAGTGTTGACAAAGCCTCTTGTCTTGGGGAATTATCAATCTCAACTCAGCTGTTTAATTTTGAACTTACCTTGTTCTTGTGTTTAAAAAAAAAAAAAAAAAAAAAAAATCGAATTGACACTTCCAACCTATCCTTTCTGTACCACTCATTATTTATATGCGCCTGTCCTGGTTCATTTCTCTTTGGTCTCCTGTGAAGTCAACAGCTCCAAGATTTTTCACTCTTTCTGTGGAAGAGAGGTTTTCTCCTTCTTTCTTGATTGCAAACTGCTAGCTAGTGAGACACCAGACTAAAGAGAAGAGAAAAAATGGGGATTCTCTCCTTGTAGGCAATGACTAAAACAGATTGTTGTTTCTAGTGGTGACAGAAATAGGCAGTCAGGTTCCCAGTTTAGCCACTCTGCACATTTTGGTCAGAGAAGGAAAAATCTGTTGAAAGGTGCTAAACTCAATGTGTTCATATGAGAAGTTTCTTCCTGTTTTCCCTGCAGTAAGGACCCTTTACTATTCTTTTTTTCCCCCAAAACCTGCAGGGTGTTGTTGACTTCACTGTAGTTTGAATTAACTTCAGGTGTATTTACAGAGCTGGTGAGGTCTGGATCATTGTGCAGAAGACTCCTCTTTAGCCCTGACAAGACTACATAAAAAGCATCCTTCAACAGTTGCCTACCGCTTCCAGGAGCGCTCCCTTCTTTTCCCATTAATTCATTTGCATTCACTGCTGCTCCTGTATGCCAATTAGCTTTAATTTCTACTATACACACTGACATCAATGGCCAATGAGAACAGCGCGTAGCAGGGTTTTTAGTGTGCCTATAAACTACAGAAAATTGTCCTTGGACAAACTCCTGCTTTTAGACTGGCTGACAACAATAGACATGGTTAAGTTCAGGCTAAGACCCATTAAACATAATTACTACCACAGGGTAAAAGTTTAATTGTGCTAAATTTTAAATCTGCATAGTCTATGCTTATTTACAAGCTGGCTAGGTCTTCCTGTTACATAAAGGGGAATAAATCTGTACTTAAAAATTGTTGCCTTTTTTCACCTCCCTTTGAAGTTAGAAAATGGGTTTTTTAGAAGAAGCAAAACAACTCTGAAACGGAAACCTTTCTGTATTTCCAGCTTTTTTTATGCCAATGGCGCCAAGCTGGTAAGTAGATTCTGAGCATCTTCTGATAGATTTTTCTAATGCACTTCAACTTTGTGTGCGTGAATCTGTGAGTGAGTATTGCATCTGTTACGAAGGTGTCTGGGGGACAGAATGCCGATCAGTTTGTTCATGTGGGGTTATTTTAAATTTAACCACAGATGGGGCTCGGGGTGGAAGATTTTCCTCCTGCTCCTTGTCTTCTCTCCCTCCTCTAGCAATGTTAAGCTCCCCACCTCAGAAAGTTTCAGCTCAAGTAGCTTCTGGGTAAGTAGGTATCAGAGGTGGCAGGTTTTTTACAAGCAAACACAAAAGGCAGAAATCTGTGTTCATTTTGCTTTTTCTTCCAGCAGATTAAAAAAAAAAAAAAAATCATGTTCACTGAGCTACAAGTTACAGCGTATTTTTAGAAGCATGGTGAATATACAGGGCTCTAAATCACTCCCTGAAAAGCAGATTAAAATTAGGAAGTGCTAGAATAAGTGTGAAATGTTCATCTGTTGGGAAAGGGAGGGTATGGAGGACTGTGAAACTTGATAGAAGAGAAGAAGATTAGCACACTGACTAGCTGGAAGCTACATTTATGTAGACATTAGAAGGCAACACGATTTCAGCTGGACAGAACATAAGCTTCAGATCTTATGCAAACAGTCAAAGCTGTTTAACAATTGGTTTAACCCCAAAACCCCTGAAAGGAGACAGGTGAATACGATGCCAAATACATTTTTCATGTTTCTTAAGCTAACTGTTTAAATAGTTAAGTGAACATCTGTCCAAATTTCCCCATCATTTCCATTTAGAAAAGTCTCCTATTTGAAGGCTGAAGAAAAGCGCCTGCTTAACAATGCAAATGGTGCTGTCTGGGGCCCCTTTATTTTGTTTAATCTAGATTGAGCTCCACACAACTGTGATGCTAATGAATAATGGATATTTTATACTTGTGCATGTAGCAGTGCTGGGCACAGAGCAAATCTAGGATTAACCTCCCACTTTCCCTGCCTAACACATATTGGGCTCATTTTTTGAGTTTGCTGTGACTTGGGTACTCTAAAAACGGATGCCTGGTTTTATGGAAAATGGCAAAACCCCGACAAAAGCTGTCAGGTTTCGCTATGCCCAAGTGCGGTACCATAGAAGGGGGCAGCTACGCTGGGGGAGGGAGGGAGAGAGGGAGGGATGTCTGTATTAGTGGCTTGATTTGTGAGCGGGTGCTGAATGAGGGCCAGGGCGTTTCAGGGTGGAGACCTGTACGCTTTTCAGTGCCACATTATTTCAGTCCTGTCTGCTGGCATTAGGCAGCCGAGCCCCGCGCTCAGCTGCCTCCCCTGCCTGCCTGCCTGCCTGCGGGGGCAGGAGCAAGCCGGAGCCAGCTTGCAGGGAGAAAGGGGCTGCCCCGTTACCGATTACATGGTCTGAGTTTGCCAGTGCAAACCTTGTGGCTGGGATTTTACTCTGCCTTCCAGCCCTGGTATGATGGATCTTAGGGGAAGAAATTTCAGTACTCCCGTCGTGATTTTTCTGTCCTGCCCCGTTATAACGCAGGTGTTTCCATCTGGTTTGCGTTGTTTAACTTTCAGGGGAAAGGTAGTGCTTTTTCTTCGTGGGAAGTCTTGGGGTTTTCCAGCCAGGCATGATGAAAGACCACTGGTACCGCTTCTAATGAAAAACAAGGATAGCCTTTTTTTTGTAGCTGAAGAGCAGGCTGACTGCGGTAGCACGGTGCTGTGGGCGGCTGGGAGAGTTGTGTGGAGGTTTCTATAACATTGCTGGGTGTTTTAATTCACAATTACTGGCCAGCAATAATTAGTATTGATTAGCTTGGCAAATTGCAGGTTTAGAAATTGGTTATAGATTTTCCTGATGCTTCTCATCCTGCCTGTTGTGGAATCAGCCAGAACCAACGGCCTGAAACAAGCCGTGAGCCCAAATCTGCCCGCGGGCAGCCACGCGTTGCACGTGCAGAGCTAATGGTCAGCAGGAACTGTGCATCTTGAGGCTCGTCGCCCCAAGAATACAATTTTTTATAATCTCCTAAGCAAAGGATCTGACCACAGGCGTATTGACCGCAGTCTCAGGTGAAACTTGGTTTTGTCGGCCTGTTGATTCGTGTCCCGGTTGGTTCTTGCGGCTTTAACGCCACGTGGCAGTGGGGCGCTGCCCTTGGCACCTGCAGGGGTCTGCGGGGACATCTTGGAGAAGGGGGCCGGGGGAAGGATGCCGCAGTCTTGGTCGAGTCCCCCGGCGGGAGCTGTAACAGCAGCAGACATCTGGGGAGACAGATAGTGAAAGCCAAGATGAAAATGGCAACGCTTCCAGTGCTGAAGGGCTGTCCTCGAGGACAGGGGAGCTGGAGTGGAACGGCTGAGCATGCTGTTTGGGCCTCGGTGGAGGGCTTAGCTGGCTCCCGGGAGGGATGGGGAGGTGGGAGGAGGGGGGCACAGCCAGGAAGGAGGGCTTGCTCTCTGAGATGCCTTGCAAAATGCTGTTGTACTCATTGTGAGAGAAATTGTCCTTTTTAGCTTTAAACAGCAGGTAAGCGAGGTTCTTCCTGAGCTATATTATGGCAGTGCCAGCTAGGGTTGGCAAAGTTTGCAGGTCTTCTCCATCTCACTGCGAGAGGTGGTGGCCAGCCTGCCTCCCTCCATTAGGTGGTGGGTGAGCACAGACGGGGCAAGCACATGCAGAGGAGGACGAGCAGCTCCGGGCACCTACCCCACCGCTGCAGAGAGGCAGATAGTTTTTGACTGAAATTTTGTGAGCCCCAAAATAGTGCTCTAAGTGTTTAATGCTTTTCTCCATTAGACAGCAAATTAGCCCTAGGCTTGCAAACCAAATGAAGTTTCATCTCGACAATTGGAGCCTGCTCACCAGGCAGTTTTATCCCAAGTTCCCGCACACTGGTTGGTCAGCGAAATGGAGACTGCAACTTCTATTTATTGGTGCAATACAGTATTTGATACTGCTAATTACACTTAATTAGTCCTTCCACCATTTAATTAAAATGGCTTCTAATGATTGTGCTTCTTTGGCAGGCTCTTTGGTACCACCGGGAATTGCGCTGCCTGCAGTAAACTGATCCCTGCCTTTGAGATGGTGATGAGGGCCAGAGATAATGTTTACCATTTGGACTGCTTTGCCTGTCAGCTCTGCAACCAGCGGTGAGGACACGGTTATTATACACACAAACACAAACTAATTTATACCTTTGCCCGCAAAATAGGGGAAACGTTTGATCCACACTACCTGTCTGGGGCTCACGGCCTGCTGGTGTGGCTCGGGCTGGGTTATTAGGCTGACCTGGGTGATGCATGTAAGTACCTGTAGCCCCTTTACTGCAAATCCCCTTGGAGCTGGTGGGAGTTGGGGGGGGGAAAAGGGGGGCCACACAGACTGCAGATCTGGCCACAGTTGTACACGGCACAGCTGCTGCTGAATAAAACAAACTGCTTCAGCATCCTTTCAGGATCTACCCTCTTTGCAGAACACAGATGACAGAGACTGGACCTTCTCTGGCAAACTGATGTTATTTTGCTTAAATCACGTTTCTGACAGGCTCAAAACTAGGGACAATAAAGAAGGAAGAGGAAGAGAAGGGATGGGATGGAGAAAAACACTCTAAATAAGCCCTTTCCAATATGAGGAACAAATCCCTTTAGTTGTTGTGTAACTAACAGAGGATCTTGGCAGTATAACTTTGAGTGGGGCTTGTCTGTTTCTGCTGGGTTTTACCCAGTGGAAAATGCACATCAAGGAGTATAATAAAGGGTCATGCAAAAAGTTTTCAATTTGGCTACCTGTAGCCAGCTGATTCTGGGAGGGCTGTGAAAAATCTTCCCAGCACCCTGTTTGTTGGTCACTGTAGGCAGAATGGAAGCCCCCAGAGACAAATGTGATACAGTGTCACCTTCTAATGCATCTATCCACCTTGTCCAAGACAGGCTTGACAGTGCTTGTTCTTACTGCTTGTTTAGTTGGGCTGTAGTGACTGTCCAGGGCCCAAGTGCTGTGCTGGGGCTCCTCTTCTGGCCTTGTGATTGAAAGAAGAAATTAGGAGGCAGTGCTTCATCCCATGTGAAGGTGTGAGAGAGATGACAAAACTTGTGGGAAGATGGAGAACCCAATTCTCTAAAAGTCAAGCTAAAAGCCTAACTTACAAATTCATTGCTCGCCCAAGAACCGAATTCACAGGGGGATCTCTAATGAAGTAGTCATACCCCATGCACGTGTGGATGCAAACCCCTGCCACCTTTCCCACTAAACTTAGGAGACCGTGCAAACTGGGGTCTGATTCTCCTTCCATGCCCTCTGGCAGTGGCTTAGTACAGGGAAATGAATGGGGTTGTGGCTGGTTGGTGCCACAGCGTGGAAGAGGAGAATCGGGTGAGCTGTTTGTAGCTCAGGTGGCTTTACTCAATCACGTTATTGAAGGCAGAGGTGGTGTTTGTTCAAGGTAGAAAACTCTGCTATTAATATTGGCAGAGTCCACTGGCGCGGTGGCAGCGCCGAGGCGGCAGTGACATCTAGTGGCTCCCAGCCTTGAGCTCTTTTCTGGAAGCCACACTAAGTCTTTCAGTTGCCCAGTCTTGTTTTGCCACTCTTCAACATTCTCCCGCAACAGCTGTGATTCCTGCTCAGCAGCGTGCGACTGTTTGCAGAGCTGATACGAGATGCTCTGTTTTCAGACAGCTGAAAGTGCTGGCTGGTTGTGGGGTTTGTCTCCAGACTCAGAAGGGTTTCAGGGTGTTGCCAGGCTCAGCCCTCAGGCTCGGCTTTCTTCAGCCTGCCGATGAAGGCCGGGCAGCAGAGGGGTGCTCCCAAAGTCCACACGGATAATAGGGTGAGAGCATCTCACGTGTCCCCTGGCAGAGGTGAGTCGCGGCTCTGGGCTGCGCAGGCAGGACTGCTGGGTTGGCCCTGGAGTCCTTAGGATGAGTATTTGTCATCAAACCTCTACTCTGCTCTAGCTCCTCTCATGAAAAACCTAATTTTCATTTTCAGGAATTTCTTTTAAATTTCGCCTTTTATTGCAAAGGCTTCAAAGCGCTTCACTCTCTCTCTTCCTTCTGCGATTGCTAACGCTGTTGCCGCACTCGGTGCAAAGTGCGGTCCTACTCTGCCCTTAAAATAACCTCGGTGCGGGGTCAGTGCCTGGCAGGAAAGCGCAGGTAATCCCCCCGTTCTGGCAGAGTCACGCTTTGATGCACAGGGGATTTGCCCAGTTTGGGGGGGAGCTGAGTTATTTCTGAAAGATGGGCTGAGCAGACAGCGTAGAGCTATGTGTAGATTGTTATTTTTGGCTGAGATCAGAAGGCTACAAACTTTTATGACTTATCCTCTAGAGCTTTTGGCCTGAACGGGCAGAGGGGCAGTGCTGCTGTAACAGACGACATTGGAAGATGGACCGAGAACAATGAGTTTAAATAACGTTAAAGACAAAATTGCAGAGGTGGATGCCAAAACTAGTTTCTGAATCAGAAACCTCATTTGAAACTGCACCTCATTCTTAAACTATGAAAATACTGGATTGTGAAGACCTTTCTGTAGTTCTCTTCCAGCTTACTTGCCCTTCTATAGCTAGACTCTGTGTAGCATGTTAAATCCATCACGGCAAAATCTCTAATATTTTCACTGAGTATGCAGTGTTTTCATTAGCTCCAAAACATCAGGTTTGCAGCAAGTCCTGTAATGCTACTCAGCCTACTGTGCTTAAAACTGTTAAAAGGTCCACGTTGCTTGTCACAATACTGAATAAAAGTTGGTCACGGCTGTAACTGGCTGATAGGTCAGTATTACAAGGGTTGCAGGAAATCCAGCTGCTTGTGCTTCCGTTATCTAAAATGTGGTTTTGCTTGGAAGAAAATCATAGAAATGATGAAAGAAACCCCATAGAAATGGCAGGGTAGGTTCAGCACCTGTTTCTCGCTGGAACTTGACGAGCTGTTCGAACTCTGTGACAGACCTGCTCCGAGCGAGGGGCTGGTGGTGCGGTACCACGTCTGGCTCTGAAGAGAGCTGTGGGCTGGGACAGGTGGGACTGCGTCTGAAGCTGCCCTGTGAGATCCTCTGTTGTTGTCCTCTGTTGTTGTGCCCTGTGAGATCCTCTAGTTGTGATGCATCAGCTGAAGAGATGCCAGTTTACTGCTGGGTTTGCAGAACGGGCGGGTAGAAAGAAATAGTTGCCTTTCCTGTGAATCAAGGCCTTCTCCCCAAACTTCTCTTCTCTCTACAAGTCCCTGAAAGGAGGGTGTAGCCAGGGAGGGTCGGTCTCTTCTCCCAGGGAACAGGCAACAGGACAAGAGGAAATGGCCTCAAGTTGTGCTAGGGGAGGTTCAAATTGGATATTAGGGAAAATGTTTACACTGGAAGGGTTATTAAGCCTTGGAAGAGGCTGCCCAGGGAAGTGGTTGAGGCACCATCCCTGGCGGTATTTATAAGACGGGTTGACATAGTGCTTAGTGACATGGTTTAGTGATGGTTTTTATCAGAGTTAGGTTGATGGTTGGACTAGATGATCTTAAAGGTCCCTTCCAACCTGGACAATTCTATGATTCGCAGGGTCTCAGGGTACCCCTGCTGTGCATTTTTGTTCCCATGTGCTCATACACACACATTGCCCCCAACTCCCTAGTTCTCCAACTTCTCTTTTGGCTCCTCTAGACTCAACCCGGGTTTGGCATGAGACAGCTGTTGGGGATGCTGGTGGCAAGAGTAATTTTTGCATTTCTCTTCCTGGAGATTTATATTGTACTTAAGGTAGGGATAAGTAGCAAAAAGCAAGCAGCTGTGTCTGTTATTCATAGTGAGTAAACCTACTGGTGGGGAAGATGGTGTTAAAAAGTGTGTGTGCAGTACAGTTTTTTAGCATAAAAGCCATTAACTTGAATTGATATTAATTTTTAGCTTTTTAATGTACAAAAAAAAGGTTGAATTTCAGAACTACCAAGGCATGTGCCACAGAGGGAAGATGATGAATGGTCTCCAGTGAAAGCATATAAAGTGAGAACCAATGCCCAGTTCTCTCTGTACTGACTTGGCAAATTAATCAGCTTATTTGCAGGTGTCCAGTTGGAGAAAACTTGTGCCCATGTCAGACCTAGAAAGAGGCTCTAAAATGATCGATCCTGTTGTTGTAGCAGAAAATATTCCAATTTATGGAGATGCTCTGCCCAAAGCTGCCTAAGTTACAAATACAGAAAGCATTTTTGACAGGGAGTAGGTGATGTCTCTGCCAAAGCTCTGCCTGGGAGCAGAGGAAATGGGCATTTGAGGTCTGCTAAGTCTCCTGAGGATGGGGTTCGTCTCCACCGATCTTCCCTCAAAGCCCAGTAAATATTTGGCCTCACCAGAGGCTGGTACCTACCCGTTCCTCTGGGTTCAGAGCTGCCTTTTGGCGCAGGGGCTGGGGTGATTCTCTGCTTTAGGGACCTGGGGCTGACTTAAGACTCTGCGATTGGGGCAGGGACGCGCAGCCCTGAGCTCTGGTCTGTCATTGCCCTGCTAGTGTGATGGACAAGAAACAGCCCCTGAATTGGGTGCAAAGAGCGTTATTTGTTATCTTAAGAAGTTAAGATTAGCTTCTGATTCTTGAGCAAGCAGGCAGGGTGGAAAAAGCTATTGGCTGTCAATTCACACCTTTCAGATCTTATATGTGGAACTTTTTTGACCTTAATGGTCAAATAAAATTGTTAAATATCACAAGCCTCTCTGTCAACTTCAAGACAAACAGAACAATTTACATGGTATATAGAGAGCAGTGCCCTTCGCTCAATGAAGATAAAGGTTAGGAGTCCAGCCACCAGGAAATTTCTGTTTATTGTTCCACACTGTACACAAGGGGGTGAGGAAGGACTTAATAGCCAGTCCTTGCCTGGAAATTAGTGTAAATACTGCCTCACCCGAGGGAACCATGGAAATGTGGATACCAGCAAAAACTTCAAATAGTCTCTGTGTAATATCACCCGTTTGATTTCCCAGCTGTAGATCGGACACCTCTCATCTGCAGGGACAAATCCCTTGACTGCTCCCGCTGCTGGCTCGAGACCCGGCAGAGACCAGGAGCTGCTTTTCCCAAGCTGTTTTGTACAACCGTGGCCTGGGAGCTGAGCATCGCCGTGCCAGGAAAAGGGATGGCAAAACCCCAGGGGGTGTGCAGGGAAAGGGAGCCAGGGGAGAAGCCTGCAGGCTTTCCTGGGGGCCCGGGTATCAAACTCTGGTCCCCAGAGTCACCGTCAGACCCAAAATGCCTCAAATTCCCCCTGTTCTAACCCCTGTTCATACTTACACCTATTACTTCTTTTTATCTTCCAGGTTCTGTGTGGGAGACAAATTTTTCCTGAAGAACAACATGATCTTGTGTCAGATGGACTATGAGGAAGGGCAGCTGAACGGGAGCTTCGAGTCCCAGGTCCAATAACAAACCCTGCTTTGCTGAAGCACTGTGGGATGGGCGCCCGGCCGCGCGAGCAGCGAGGGCGCCTGTCAGCTTGCCTGCAATATTTTTTTAATTCTTGGTCCAGAGAGGACTATATACATTGTAGTACTTTTCCCCCCCAACACAAAGCAGTTACAATTTTAGATGTACAGTTGTGCCTGCTTAGCTGAGCACTGCATTGCCTGTATGTTTGTGAGTTTTTGGGGTCTGGGGGAGGGCTCTGTACAGTCTGTTTTCTGTATATAAACTGGAACATTTATTTTATGAAAAATGTAATGCAATTTTATTACTGGTGTGAATTAAAAATTATGAATGTTTCCTGGTTGTCTTTGCTGTGGTTTGTTCCCCATGCGGTGAAAGCCTGTATTTCCTGTGCTTGGCGTTGAGCAGACGATTAGAAATATGTACGCTCGTCTCTGGAAGCTGCAGGAATAAAGACAGAGGCAGGAGTTCACGCACACAGACCGGGGGAGGAAATGCTGCTGCAGAGTTAGACCTCTCCGCTTGAACCATGCGGGGACTTGTCTCCCAAAACCTGCTGCGTGGGAGGAAACGAGCTGTGGGTGGGTGATGGCTGGGAACCGTCGGGGTCGCTGGCCGGGTCCCACCAAGGCTGCTGTGCAGCGCTGAGCTGCTGGCTGAGCGTCGCCGCGCTTGTCACCCCGATGAATTTAGACAGAGGTATTTCCACCGCCAGGAGAGCTCGTTGGCCAGCTGATATGGTGTCTCCAGTCTGGGCTGTGAGGAACAGGCTCCCTCCGGCCCCGCCAACAGGTGCCCAGGTATCGATCAGAAGATTAATTTCAAGGCTTTCATAGGCAGTGGGGTTTTCCTGTGGGGCATCACTTGTCCAGCTGATGTTGGGGCTCGAACAGAACTGGGCGCTGACACGGCATCCCTTTCTGCAGCTCTCTGTTTACTCAGTGCCAGGTGCTTCAATCTCCCATGTAACGAAAGCGATCGGATTTGAAGCATCTCACATGGAAAAGCTCTGAACTGTATTCCTGCTGCGATGCTTTGTGCAATGATTTTTCAAGGTTATGCAATTCATGTGCAACCCACTGGCCTGTACCGAGCACGTTTCTTTGTACTGTGAGTGTCACTTTAATACAGTGCACCAGCAGCTGTAAAGGATGGCTGCAATTCTATTTATTTTGTCTTCTTTCTTTTTCTTAGATTTTCCCTGCTTTTCTCTAATAAGTAGGCACTGGGTACTTTTTTCTGAGATGGCTTCATCATTTACTGGTCCTGGGTCATGTGTGTGTTCTCTGTGGTGCTGCTCTGCCTGTTGCATGAAATGCTTTTATGTACATCTAGGTTGAGTAGTGGCTAAACAGAAGCAAAACATCTCCAGACACTTGGTATGCTTCAAAATATTACCTGTCATCTGAAGCCACCTCAAACGTGGATTGATTGGGTGATTTTTTTAAATAAACAGGCTGGATCAATGGGCCAAGGCCAATGGGATGAGGTTCAACAAAGCAAGTGCCAGGTCCTGCACTTGGGTCAGAACAACCCCGTGCAGCGCTACAGGCTTGGGGAAGAGCAGCTGGAGAGCTGCCTGGTGGAAAAGGACCTGGGAGTGTTGATTGACTGTCAGCTGAACATGAGCCAGCAGTGTGCCCAGGTGGCCAAGAAGGCCAGCAGCATCCTGGCCTGTATCAAGAACAGCATGGTGAGTAGGACTTGGGAGGTGATAGTCCCCCTGTACTCGGCACTGGTGAGGTGACATGTTGAGTACCGTGTCCAGTTTTGGGCTCTTCACTACAAAAAAAGACATTGAGGTGCTGGAGCGGGTCCAGAGAAGGGTAATGAAGCTGGTGAGGGGTCTGGAGAACAAGTCTTATGAGGAGAGGCTGAGGGAGCTGGGGTTGTTCAGCCTGGAGAAAAGGAGGCTGAGGGGAGACCTTATCGCTCACTACAACTACCTGAAAGGAGGATGTAGCCGGGGGGGTGGGGGGGTTGGTCTCTTCTCCCAAGTCACAGGCAATAGGACAAGAGGAAATGGCCTCAAGTTGGACCAGGGGAGGTTCAGATTGAATATTAGGAAAAAATTTTACACTGGAAGGGTTATTAAGCATTGGAATGGGCTGCCCAGGGAGGTGGTTGAGGGACCATCCCTGGAGGTATTCAAAAGATGGGTTGATATAGTGCTTAGAGACATGGTTTAGTAATATAGGTTTTGTTTTGTTTTGTTGTTTTTTATCAGAGGTAGGTTGGTGGTTGAACTAGATGATCTTAAAGGTCCCTTCCAACCTGGACAATTCTATGATTCTGTGTTTTGGGTGGGGAGACCTGTTAAAAATATGTGGCCCCATCCTCCTCGTATTCCCATGAAAGTGGAATAGCAATTAAAAAGCCAGCTATAGCTGCCTATGGATAGGTGATGTTTTAATGGTGATTCCATTTTAGTGCCTTTTGGGGTTGGGGGGGGGTGTGTCTATTGAGAAACTGTAGAGTTGATGCTCTTGTAGAGGCTGTTGCAGGCGACCATACTGGGGCTACTGAAGGAGCAGCTTATTGCCCAAACATTTTGATTCCTTGCTTTGAAATGGGCCTGCCATTGCCTGTGCTCCAGAGTGACGGGTACCCGCCTGCCCAGGGGGTTTGCTGTAATTCAACACACAATGGCAGCGCACGGCTGTTGCTCCCTGGTGAGGATGGGGGCAGTAAAACCAAACCAAAATCAAACCCCTCACCAAACAAGCTGGAGGGGGTGGGTATTTGCATTTAGTTCAGACTCTTAAGGAGAGTTTTGCCACCAGTTTTGGCCAAAAAAAAGTCCTTCAGTGAATGGTACTTAAATCGTCTACAAAGCATTTTTTTCTTGGCTTAGGTGGTCTCCTTGCTTCAGAAGAAAAGGAGGAAGAAAGTGTAACTTTTTAGAGCTGCTTGGTTTATGACGGCTAATGGCTCCTCAGCTGCCACATCTCTCATACATCGCTGGGAAAGCGGCAGAAATGTCACCCCAGCGGCAGGAGCGTGATGGAGGAGGGGGTCACCCCTGTGGGAGATTCCACTGTACTGTTGGGTGAATAAAGCTGGTACCTGGTTGGTGTGAGACATGTCTCATGAGTCCCCATGCTGGCTCTGGGGGGAGGCATAGCTGAGCTGGGCACGTTGGGATACATCTGGGGACAGGGGTGGATTGGTGGGGGCTTTTTTTGATATGTGGCGATGCAACAGGCTGAGTCAGCAAACCCAGCAGAAGGCAGCTCAGGCACTTTGGGCATCTCGTTGCAAGGTCGCGCTGTGAAATGCAGGCAGTGCTCCCCCACCAGGGTGCAGGGGCTTCATTTTTGGTGGTTCGCCCTCTTGATTTGACACCATGGCTGTAGATCTGATTCCTTATGCCTAACGAGGAATTTCTGGATGCCGTTTCGTGCAGAAGCCCCAACTGGTGACTGGGTAGGTGGAAGGAAAGCCTGGGACAGGACATGGCTTCTTGCTGTGAATGGGGTGCAGAAAATATCCAGTTCTCTTATATTTAAAAAAAAAATAAAATACAAGGGAGAGTTTGTGCAGCACCTGTATCCTCCTTTTCTGTGTCTGCATACAGGTCCACCTGCCACAGCCCGTGCCCCAAAGAGCACTGGAGGCGGGATCCCTTTAAAAATAAAAATCCCAGGAGGACAATGCAGTCATGAATTTTTGTCTGAACGCTGCAAATTTGCTTAATAGAAACAAGTGCTGGAGTGTAGACCTGCTGTTGAATAATCACTTCCACTCTATGGAGCAGAGCACGGAAACCTTTTGATGGTGTTATAGTCATCACTTGGCATAAATATTCATTCAAGGAATCAGAGCAGAGTAAATGGCATTTTAGACTCTAATCATTTAGTATTAGCAGATAGCCTTTTTACTGCTAAAGATAACCACTGCTTAATCAGTTTAGTGACCATGGGCATACAGTATGACATTTAAGCTTGTGCCTCAGTCCCCGCCTTGAGGACACGGCTGCTGGTGACCCCTCTGCCCAACTCTCCATCGCTCCCAAACTCGGCCCAGCCACTGTCAGCTGCCAACCGCACGCAACCGGCTTTAACTTCTGAATTATCTGCCATTTGCCTCCTTATCTTAGATCAAAGTGGCATTTTAAGTTCATACTACTAAATCTAGATCTTTTCCTCTCTTTTTTTTTTTTTTTGTAGTCAGGGCTAATGGCTGATCACAGCACAGACTGATTTTGAGATTAAAAACAAGCCAGTATTTAAAGGCAATCAAAATCTCAAGCTTCTTTTCCATTCATCTTTAATGCTGGTGTAATTGCTACACAGATTCTGGCTCTTCCTCCAGTCTTAATTTTTTTTTTTTTTTTTGGTGCGTGCCTCTGTCTGTCAGAGGGATGTTGTACTTCCCTGAGCAGCCTTAGCACTATTGAGCACGGAGCTATCGACAATCCAGCTCGCCCGGCTTCATATCTTGCCAAACAAGTTAATCTAATATTAACAGCAGTTTGTTACCTCGTTGTTAGCTTAATTTACTTTACAGGAAATGCTATATTTGCATTTCATCCCTCTGTCACTGGCTTGCGAACGATGCTTCCCGGTGCCAAGAAGGGATCGCTTGCAGTTTTGTGCGAGTCTCTCTCGGCGTGGCGTTGCCACGTGGAGGAGGAGGGGGCCATCACCCCAACCAGGCATTTCCACTAATTGGCTGGGGGGGAATGTGGGGAGTTGGGAGGAGGATCTCGAAAGCCATAGAGCAGGTCCTGGAAATGCAATATCCAGAACAGCACAAATACCGCTGCTGCTCTTCCAGTAATGTAGCTGAGCCGTAGACAGTAGTTTTCCCTAGTGGCAAACGTATACAGTAAATGTCTTTAATATGGAAATCCGCAGACATATGGGCACAGCGTCAGACATTTGCAACACCAACAGGTTCCTTGGGCTTTTAGGGGGTTCTTCCGTGCCTGGACTCGCCGAGGTTTCTCCGCCATCACGGTGGGGCCCCGTGCCTCACTTCCAAATTGCTGGGGTGGTGGAAAAGAGTGAGTAAATCCCTCAAGGAATTGCTCAAAAGCCGCTTCCCTGAAGGACCCAGCTCCGGCCCTTGGCAGCTCTCAGACGGGAAGGCTTTTCTCCTGCGACCACGTGGAGCCGCGCTGGCTGCAAGGCTGGGGGGGGGGGTGGTGGGACTGGGCTGGGGACGCTCCGCAGTGGCAGTAGGTGACATCGGTGCCAAGGGCTGGTCCCTGAAGGGCTACGGGATGTGATGTTGCTGGAGATGGAGATGGGGCTTTCTCTAGTTTGGCTTTTGTGTTAGTTTTGGCCTAATGTTGATTAGCTTGCTATGTGCTGCATTTCTAAGCCCTGTCCCTCTTGATGGGGCACTGGTTTGCCACATGCCCCAGAGATTGCTCCCTTTCGCTGCACTCGCCAGAAAGTAGCAGAGTTGCCTGCACTGAGTTTGTAATATTATTTACGAAAGAGAAGGGACAGCAGTGGGATGATGCCACTCACCCCCTGTGTCACCACCCCACATCCCCATGTCCCCAACATCAACCTCTCCCACAAAAATGGGCTTTTTAGCAGAGGGGAAGGTTGCAAACATTTTGGTAGGGGAGGCCATTTGGTCGCGGGGTTGTTCCCCTGCTGTGGGTCCCCTTGCGCACCAACTCATCAGGTTGTTCCAGCTTCTCCTCTGCTGGTGCTCGTCTCTGCGGTTGACCTGTCTTTGAATTGACCCAGAGAGGGGAAGGTGGGATTTGCACCCACATGCTCTCTGTAGTCAGTGAGAACCAGCCCCTCCAGGGCAAGAGATCCCCTGCAGCATCCCCCAAGGCAGGGCTGAGCCTGGACCAGAGGCACCAGCTTCAGGGGGAGCCTCAGTTTGCACAGCTCCATTTAGGTATCTCAGCTTACGGGAACCAAATTAGTCTGTCTGTCTGTCCGTCTCACCCTGCTTTTAATAGCAAAAGGCTGAAGGATGCCAAGGATGTCTCTGGCCAGGCTGAGATGCCTGGCAGGGCAGCTGCTTTGTGATGCTGAAGAAGGTTTTTAGTGAAGGTCTGAGAGAAAGCAGGGCTGGAGCAAGAAGAGGAGGAGCAGGAGCCGCTGGGAGCAAGGTTTGATCCTGGAGAAGCAGGAGGAGCCAGAGAGGTGCATCAAAGCAGGGGATCAGCAAAAGTACAGACAAAAAGACAAAAGTACCAAATATCAGTACATTACTGTAAGCAATTGGAGGGCAATTGAGATCAATTTGGCCACAAAAGCACTCTGAAACACCTCAGAAGTAATGTAAATGTTAGTGTAAGTGTAAATATAAATACTATGAATATAAATATATTGCACTGACCACAGCCCCACAGCTTTTGATGCTGGTGTGGGCTCCCACAGCTGTCCCAGCAAAACCTCCCTGGCCAGGGCTTTGGGCAGCAGGACAGGCTGCGGTGGGATGAGTTAAGTTGCTGCTGCATCGCTTGTCCATTAGCCCTCCTGATGGCCAACCAGCCCTCCACCTCAGCCCGAAAATCTACTCTCCCTGGGGCGTTTGCCCGTGTGAGCAGCTGAGCGCCAAAGCCCCTGGCCTTTTTCCACTGGTTTCTAGGTGGGAGCCCTGCTGCCTAGGACTGCCCTGAGCATCCCTCCGGCCCCGGGGACGTTGACTGTGAGCCCCTTGGAAATGCTGCCTTTCGCCCCTGATCAGCGCCTGGCAGCCCGAGCCGCCGGGAATATTTTGGTAACGAAAATAAATTTATTTTGAGAAGAGCAAGAAGTTGTTGGGTTGCCCCTTTTGTTTCCCGGTGCCACGGAATGCAGGCAGCTGGCACTTTTTCCTGTCGCTCAGCCGGGCCGAGGCAGGACTAACGGGGCAAACCAGTTGTCCCCCGGCAGGCTGGCCAGGGCAGCGCTGGGACAGCAGGCTCTGGGGGCGGGCGGAGGGGACCTGCTGCTCAGTTTAGCCCTCACCGGTAACACCGCCGGGAAGAGGTGTTGCTAATGCAACCTAAGGTTTTATGGGCAATTTTACTAAGAAAATGAGCTCGGGAATAGCTTTATTATTATTAAATAGAATCAGGTATTTACTTAAAGGTCTTGACATCCCTGTTAGAAGCCGCAGAAAATGGTGTTTTTATTTAATGAAAACCTTGCTGTTCAAAAGCAGTGTTTCACGCTGGGGCTCGTCCTGCGGCCCCACGCACATCCCAGCCGCCGGTGCCTGCACGTGGCAGGAGCGCTGAGGCAGGGAAAGCACCGATTCCCGCCGGTCTGCTTCTCCCCGCCCAGCTCACCTGGCGTGTTTCACCCTTAAAATGCTTCCCTATGCACTTTGCCATCCATGCCTATCCCGGCGGAGTTACACATAGCCCGTTGGTGGTAACAGGGCGGTCAGTGGGGCTCAGACATGTGCTGCCCCTGTCCAAGGACAGCCTGTGGGCAGCATCCGCCCCGACAGCTGATGGGTCACTCTTCTCCCCTCGGCTTCGGGCCCCATCGCAGCTGTGACTCCTCCAGCCAAGGCCTCCAGTCGGTGACTCAAGGGCAACGGGTGGCCCAAACGCTGTCTGAGTTGTCCCTGTCCCTCTCCTCCAGCAGCAGCTGCAGAAAGGGGAGGACCCTGTGCACAGGGGGCCGTGGGGCCGAGGAGAGATGCACGGCTGAGCTGCAGCCCCGCAGTGCATTTGGGCACACGTACAGATCACGCCAGACGGCAGAGACCGTGCCACTGTTACCAGAAGTGTTTAAGAATGGCTTTTCAGTCAGTCTATTATTTAACCTAAGCAACCCCTTCAAAGTTGAACGCTCAGATTCAGAAAGAGGGACTTCTGTTTGCAGTTTGGCTTTCCGAAAACAGCATATCTTTGTCATAATTTATTTTTTGTTAATTACTACTTCTTAATTTCTTGCCAAGCACAGCTCAGAGATGCAGTGAAGCATCCTGCCTGGGTAGCACACATGGTGCAGTAAGAGAAGCCCCTGGGGGGCTGCGGCGATGCCCTATCTTCTGCCTGCCATGGATGGGGAGAGGTGTCCCAAAAGCCCAGATGGGAACACAAAGGTTCAGAAGACAACACCCTCCAGAGCAGGACGTCTTGCCTCTGTGCTCCAGATGAGGCTCTGGGAAACCCCAGCCTTTGGCGAGAAAGAAACATGACCATTACTGCTCAGCCGTGGCCGCACTGGCAGGCCTGGGGGCTGCTGCCGGCCGCGCCGCGCTGCGTCCCCTCACCCTGGTGGGGAGCAGCGGCCTCATAAATAATTCCTCAGTGTAATAGCAATGTTGTAAAACATGAATATTTAGTGCCCGCATAATAGTTGTTTATTCATATTTAAATGTCAGCTGGCGAAAACATATTTAAAAGGCTCCCTTCCCGGGGAAGCACAAGCTGCCGGAGAAGATGAGCGGACAAGGCAGCTCCGAAAACTCACAGCGTTTCTTGCCGTGCTGAAGCCCAGGGCTGGGGTGATGGAGCCCCCACACTCTCTGGCTGCGCCGTGTCCCCGCTTGCTGGTGGCCAGGCCTGCAGGAGCCAGCACCATCCCGCTGGCAACGGGAACATCTCCCACCGATGGTGGGTTTCGCACTTGTGCTGGGGCTCAATTTGGCCCAAACTGTGCTGTTTCTCCTGGCACGCTTGTGTGTAACCAAAGCGGCTGAGCCGCGGGGACGCTGGTGGGGCAGACCGGGGGTGAGCGGACCCCAGCAGAGGCTATGGGGCAGCGGGCACTTTGCAGGAGGGGGCTGCTGCGACAGTGGATGCAGGGATGCAGCCAAGGATGCGGGCAGGGCGAGGTGGGACCATGATCACTAGCGCAAACGTTCAACACTTTTGGGAAGGAGAGGAAAAAAAAAAAAAAGAAGAGAGAGAAATAAATTATCAGTAAAGTAAAGCAACACAAACTTATGAAGGACAATTTTTTTTTGCTGTCAATAGACACAAAGAGGCAAAAAATTGGAAGCTTTTGAGGAAAAGAAATGCGTCTGAACTTCTGAGCAAACGAGAAAGTACTGAAAAGCCTTGCATTGCCGAGCTCCTCTGAGGTAACTTCTGTGCTTGGAGAGAATATTTCAGAAGACATTTTATTCTTTAGAAGATGCCAAAAATGCAAGACTTGGCACTTTAACAAAACAGAAAAAGGAAAACACATAATCTTCTTAACTAGTAAGTCTTTGAGCCCAGGATCACATTGTTGCCATATAATAAAAAGGGATGTTATGCAGTAATTTGGGCAGTTAAGAATTCTGTGCATACTCAAAATCATGACATTTCAAGGACAATAAAGTTGGCTGGCTCATGGCCATTGCCCATACGAAGAGAAAACAAAAAAACGGATTGTCAGCTGGTTATTCATACCGCATTACAAAACAAGCCTCCCAACAGGCAAACACTCTTTATTGCTTGTGTTTTTGCTCCAGAAATATATTTTTTAATTAAAAAAAAAGTTCTTGCAGCATTCATCTTACAAATGTTAACCCCTTAAAAGACAATTCTGACATACTTTGCCGCTGGCTTTTCCACTTTATAAATGTTCTACAGACAAGGAGAAAATCAGAAAGAAAAATTTATTTCTCACATGGCACGAGCTGTCTGTTTCTTTATGGGGAAAAAAAAAAAGAATCAAGGCATTCAAGACAGCTTTTGTGTGATTAATCATGTGGGAAGTGATTAATCATGTAGGATGCTTTGATTTTTGGGGCGTCTGACTTGAAATAATGCCTAGGGAGTTGTTTCCCAGATAAAACATATGAAATTCGTGAGTGTGTGGGCCAAGTAGTGCCCCCAAACCCACAGCCAGGGTTAAAGACAGCCCTGGTTTCGCGAGGGGCTGTGGCACAGACGGTGGCACCGGTGTGCTGGGCAGGCGAAGGGGTCTGTCCCCGTTTGGCTGAGGCTGGTGGCCGGGCAGGGCACAGCAGGGAAAGCCACTTTACCGTGACCTGCTGGGCTGTACAGGCTCCCCCTTTGCTGCAGTGTTACTACGGCATGTCCTCATGCACAAATGGTGATTTCTTTTGCTCTTACCACTGGTTTTATGCCACTGGTGGGCGATGCCACTTGCCTACGCCACCGCCCTTGGTTTTTGGAGGCCCTGCTCTGGCAAATTTAGCCAGGAACCAGGAAAGCCAAGCTCTGAGCCACAGACTGCTTAACCCCACACTTTTATCCTTTCGTGGCTCTTTACTTCCATGATTTAATTTCTCCCCAAAGAACTTTCTTCTGGCTTTTAAATAAAGAATGAGCTTTCTATTAAGTTCTCTTCTTGCAGAGTCACTGTCCTTTTTAGAAAAAGCTGTAGCACCGTAATTATTACACCGCTGAATAAAATTGTGAAGTATGAAATGCTGAAAAACTACTAAGCACCTATCCCGAGCTTGATCAAAACCCCAGCTACCCCTCCGGGAGCCTCACTGAAACACCGTTGAGGGCACAGAGCCTCCCCAGTGCACGTGGGTATGCGCTTGACAATTGCTGGGGTGTGCTTGGGGACCATGTGGCCACAGCAGAAAGGCGAGATGCTGTGGGGATGGTCACCTCCTGGCCCACAGGGCCACAGGGATCACTCTGCCGTGTGACTCGCCACAAGCCACCACCCGACCATCACTTCGGTTTTCACTTCCAGCAGGTGATCAGCTCTATTGGTGTGACAGCCCACACGCTCCTGGTCCTTAGTGGGACTTCTTGACAAGCTTTTATAAAAATGAGAGCCATCAGCGGCACAGCTCACCCTGATGATCCTTGTATTGTATTTATTCATTTATTTGTAGAGAGGCAGGCAGTCCAGCAAAATCAAAGGGAAGCCTTCCTTGCTGATGAGAGGAAAGGCAAGTTTCTGACTTGCTGCTTCCCACAGGTCCTTATTCTGTCTCTTTAATTTTCCCAGGGGGTTGTGTTGGAACAGCTGCAGGTTGTTTGCAGGGAGATGCTCTGGGCTACAGCTTCTGGGTGTGTCCCCATCGGTTAAAGAAGCCTGTCCTGGCCTCAGGGTATGGGGGAGGTTTGGTTGGTAAGTTTTCAGCAGTGCTTGTTGTTTGTTTGTGGAAATGCACCAGGGTAGATCTGGTGATGAACTGATGTGAACTGGCTCATCTCCCATCAGTTCCCTGTGTTGCTCTCAACCTCTGAGTCCTGGGTCTGCTCCCTGCTCCTCCATAGGAGCTGCTGGTTTCCAACCCCTGCCGTGCTTTCTCCCTGCTTTGCTCCCTCTTCCCAAGTTCTTGAGTATCTTTAGTCACAGGGTGATTTGTTCAACCTTCATTTCGTGTTTAAATCCATGTCGGTCTCTTTTCTGGCTCTGCCTATATCTGTCGCTGCTCATATTTACCTTGTTTTGATTGCATGTTCTCTGGGACAAAGCGCAATGATGCCATTTTGTGGATAATTAAATTTGTCTGGGTGCGGTCCAGCCAGTGGGATGATCCATGCTGCATCACAGGAGGGTATAAACTGCCCAGATTTGCATGCAGAGTCTGTCTTCTGCTGTGAATCATTTTGGGATGCTTTTGCATGAGAGAAGCTGTTTAAAAGTAAATTGCATTGTATTAGGCTAATGGAAGACAATAAATTCGGCTGGCCTTTTAGCTTAAAATTCATCAATGTCTGGAGCTGGAAGGGGGGAAGGAGCTGGAGGACATCGAGCCACTGGGCAATTAATGGCCAGGAGCTTGGCACTTGCCAGGCTGCTGCAATGCCCGGCTGTGTCACAGCGCTCAGGCGGGTGTGGGGACAGCATGAGCATTAAAACTCTCTTAAAAAAGCAAAAACTACAAAAAAAAACCCTCTTTTAAACACCAGTTAACTAGATATCCTGTAATCAAAGTCTGTTCTAAGTTGCACTGTGTAAAGGGATTATTGCAAGATCAAAAACCTTTGAATTACTGAAGCCTTTCAACCCTCATGATATTTGCTGTCCCCTGCAGTAAGTATAGCAGCGAGAGCCCCTTTTTGGGTGTAATTTCCCCAAGATTGGAACACGTTGGCCCTGTGCTGATTTGACCAGCAGTGTGGGAGAGGGATTGCAGAATCAAGCCCGAAACTTAAGCAGACATTCACTGGGCAGTTCTGGGGAGATAGCATCCAGAGTGTATGACCCATCTGTTCACTGGCTGGCAGTGGAGGGCAGGGCTCCTGGGACAGTGGGGTGGCCCTGCAGCCAGTCCTGGTGGTGGGGGTACCACAGGGAATGATTCGTAAGCAGAACCCTCAGCTTGGGAAATCCATAGGAAGAAGCGCACCAGCTGTAAAGTGAGCTTTATGGTTATTTCTGGGCACCAGCGTCCTGCTCCCCTGTCCCCTCACATCCCCCGGCATATGCTCCTTTTGCTTTCCCACTATTAAACCACCACAGACAGACCGCAGCACCAGGTGGCTCCGGCTTTGCTCCAGGAGAGCATCCCTGTGGCGTGACGGCCCCCTGCCACCAAGCCCAGGGCTGCGGCAGAGGCTCCTCACTTGCCTTAAGGTCCAGGGGCTTTTCCCCTCAGTCCCCGCGTCCCGGTGATGCCTCCTCAGCCCAGCATTGCTGCAAATTTGGGGTGATTCTGGTATTATCTACAGAGCGAGGCCTGATTGATACCTATGTACGTGGGAGGAGAGGTGAGTGCGAGACACGGAGGGAAAGCAGCTTATTAGTGCAGCAAATAATTCACAGTGAATAATTTCTTCAACAAACACTCCTATTTCTGAATGTCTGCGAAGGTGCTGTGCTTTTCCTGAGTCAGTTGGTGTCCAGAAGTAACGGATTTTGGTTTTTCTCCTTTCGGTTTGGGATGGGTGAGAGCGTGCCGGCCGTGCTCAGGCTCCCCTGGTGAGCTGCAATGGCTCACACCAGTTGTTCACTCTGGTACCTCATCAGTACTGGCACTACCCCTTGGCCTGGCCATGGTAAAGGCCCTAGAAACCTTCCATTTTTTTTGGTTCCATGTTTCCTAGAAACCAAGGCAAGGACTTGTGTGGACAGGCTTAATATTTTGTGTCCTTTTGTTAGGGCACAAAAGACTGTGCAGGCAAACCTTGGTTATTGTTGGAAGATGAAGACAAAAGCCATCTAAGCCGGGCTGCTGCAAGCTCATGTCTAAACTCCTTGTTCTGAGTGTTTTGAGAAAATGCCCTGGACGCGTTTGCCCAGTAATTTTTAATTTCATATGTTCAACCCAATACAACTGGTAGTTATCTTTTGTATCTTCAGCAGCGCTTAGCCGGGCAGGAGGAGGAGAGGGAAGCCAAGAATGTAATTTATGGGAGGAAAAGCTGCAGCCATCAGATGTTTTGTCCTCTGTAAAGTACTGCTGCCACCCAAATGCCCACTTGTTGAATAGCACTTTCGGTTGATGTCATTTGCTGGCTTCTTGAGTGGCTTCTTCCAAAACCTCTGAGGCAAAGCATATTTAAAAAAAAATGCACATGCATGATTTGTACTCTACTGTTGTAAGTGTTGGACTCACTGTCGTAAGTGATGAGGCTCAAGGTCCTGGAAACTCACCTCCCTTATTGCTGGTAACATGATTTAGCAGCCTTCCTGAAACCTGCCTCCCTCACGCCCCCAAAATGTGGTATTTGCAGCAGGAGATAGCATAAGATAATGGCTATGAGAAAGCTGCAGGTACAAACACACTGTGCTTTGAACTGTTGTCGTCTTTCCTTGCATACGGATCACTGGCGGTGCTGATGTGGCAAACTTAGCTCTGCCCATTGCTGTCTACTTCGTCCCAAATGAGGGTCCCGAGGAGGTAACTTGGGCAGGTAATTGTTCAGCATGAAGGTGTGATAGGCAACACCTATTGTGTATATGGTGATGGCTGACTATACTAGGCAAGTAAAATAGGCTCAGATTTTATCACCACTAGCAATAGCCCAAACCGGTACATTTTTCCTGTATTTGGTGATGGGCTGCCACAGGAGTGGCCTCCTGGGCTCCATGCCGGCCATAGTCTTGTCCCCTCAGCATCCTGCTCCGAGCCTGCCTCCCCTCACGTCCTCTCTGCCCTGGGTTTTGCAGGGCTTTTTTGCAGTCACTCCTGGTGACTTCTGTGTTGTCGCCCAACGCTCCGCAGCTCCCCCAGTGTGTGTGTGCAGCACAAGGGCCATACCCAGGGGTTGTGCTCCCAGCTGTGCAGCAGATAAATCCACACCTGCGGAGCAGAGAGCGGCACGGGTATCGCTGCCCTGGTAAATCATGCCGCTCAGGAGTTCAGTAGATTCACTTTCTAGTCATCCCAGGTCTTTTAAAGGGCTCTTCTTTTTTATTATCCAATTAACTATACATGTTAATAAGAAATTTTCTTTTTATATAAAACCAGGCAAATTTTTTTTCTCTGCCTGGAGTGACATAAATAGATGTTTTCACATATAGCTTCAGTGTCCTGGGACTGATTTGTGGATATATATTGCTGCTTAGAAAGACTGTAATTTACAGGTGATTGTTTGGAGGACTTCAAATTACCACCACTCATATATATGGATATATAAATAAAAAATGAAGCTTCTCAGGAGATTCTGCATAAACAATTTTCTTGGGAAGAAAAAGGATTCTCAGTAAATAAATAAAATAAAAAAAAAAAGCAACGGTATTTTTTATATCTATGCCACTGCATAAAGTATGGGTAGATTATTTCAGTCCTTCATTTCTATTTCAGCATTTCTGGACCATTTCCTCTAACATTTTATCTTTTTTTCTTCCATCATATAAATCCTCATATATTCGGCTCCCGGAGGAGCGGGCAGGTTTGGGGTCTGGAGGCAGCAGGAGCCCAGCCCTGCTTGCCCGCACCGCCGCCGAGAAGAATAGGGATGGGAAGGATTAGCTCTGGCTACCTTAATGAAATATCACTTCAGCTCCTAAGTCTCTCTCACGGAAAAATACGCACGCACACAAAGAGGAATACTTTTGGAAGCTGCTTGTCATTTTATTGCCTTGCTGCTGGGG
Source organism: Limnodromus scolopaceus (assembly GCA_028565335.1). Lineage (NCBI taxonomy): Eukaryota > Metazoa > Chordata > Aves > Charadriiformes > Scolopacidae > Limnodromus > Limnodromus scolopaceus. The sequence continues at coordinate 55,274,800 of JAOXNO010000041.1, read as the reverse complement.
AAGCCCAGCTGGCAACAGCTCACAGGCACCTCTGCTGCTGGGAGCTGCCGAGAGTGTCTGCTCTCAGCAGTCAGGCTTTCTGTTAAAGCTGGATACCCTAAAGCCGCTATTTCACTTTGGAAGACATATTTATATAAAGTTTGTCAGCTCTCCCGGCCCCAGGCAGAGCTGTGGCTCACCCAAACCAGGACGGTGGGACTTGAGTGGGGTGGCAGCTGAGGGCACGGCTGCAGGAGCAACCCCGCAGCAACGCCGGACGGGGACCCAGGGCTGTGCAGTCACTGGTGCCGTTCCTCCAGCCTCTGGCAGCCTGTGCTTTGGGGGCAGCTGTAAGGGGGAGTTGTATTGTAGCCCAGGAGGGACCTTTTCTGCCCTGAATTTGTCCAGTTGCTTTTTTGCTTTTTTTTTTTTTTTAACTCATACAAACTCTTAGGCATCTGCAACACTTTATTCCATGGTTTTATGGTTTTTCAAAGTTATAAGCACATTAATGCAAGTTTAGATGACTTTAAGTGACCTGAAAGTAGATCATTTGGTGATAATTAACACTCCTCAGTCATCAGAAAACAAGTTGCTTCTAGTCCTTTTATTAAAGCTAGCAGTAAAATCTGCCTTTAGCTACCAGTGCGCATTTCCAGGGGTTTAAAAATGAGCACAACTTGCGTGAAGGAAAAGGGATCTGTATGTAAAAACCTCATGCTTTTAATTGAGATTAGTTGATCCACATTCCATTAAAAAACCCTGTCTTGTGGACACCATCCCCTCGTAGCTGGGTGGGATTTATCAGCCTCAGCACTCACAGGGTCCCTTGTGCTGCTGCTCTCCCCAGGAGCTGCGAGAGGAGTGGGAGCGGGACAGGCTGCTGTATATCACCCATCTCCTGGTTGCCAAATGAGGATTCAGATTCACACCGAGATCTATAAAAGTCAGTGGTTTATGACTGTCTTGTATTTCTGTATTAACCACCTCATTATCATCCCAAATGGAGTATAAATCCAAGGGTATCCAGTTGCTCAAGACTGTGTGCTAGCACTCCCCAGCCTCCGGCCGTATAAATCTTGGCTCTGGGTAACGGGAGAGACCCTGTGGTTTCCCAGCTTGGGAGCAGGCAGTGTTTATAAAGGACGAGTTTGCTCTGCTCAGGGGCAGGCCAGGCAGCGCTCCATACTTGTCTTGACCGTGCCTCTCTTCTGCGGCTGAGCTGCCAGCACAGGAGAGCAGCAGCGATGGTGGTCCCTGGGGACACCACAGGCACGAAGCTGTGCTAGCTGCTGAGTCATGCATCTCGCCCCTACGCGTCTGGGAGATCACAAAATCAGAGAATAGTTAGAGTTGGAAGGGACCTTAAAGATCATCGAGTTCCAACCCCCCTGCCATGGGCAGGGACACCTCCCACTAGAGCAGGTTGCTCAAAGGCCCATCAAGCCTGGCCTTGAGGACTTCTAGGGATGGGGCATCCACAGGTTCTCTGGGCAAAGAGAAGATGTGCTGGTCCTGTGGAGGATGGTCTGTCTTTGCAGTTTGTGGCTTTTTGTGTGGGTGGTGGTGGTTTTGTTCAGCCCTGTGGTTGCTGATGCAAGACCAGTTTCCAAGAGGCTGGGAACCAGCTGGGGCAAGCCCCACACACCTGGCCTTGGCAGCACGCCACCTGCTTTGGGCACTTGCCATCTTGCTCTTGTGATGGAGAAAGCCTGAAATAAATGATTAGTCTGGGTTAGATCACATTGCAAGCAGCAGCAAGAGCCACGGCTAGAAAGAGGGATCTCCCCAGGATGATCCCAAAGGTACAAGTGGGATTTGCTGCTCTGGAAAACTCTGAGGGTGGCCAGTCAACCCCCCCGATATACACTGAAAAGAGCTTTTATGCCCGGTCCATAGTTCACTGTGTGTCAGAGTCAGAAATAATTGCCAGAGGAGGCACATGATCTTTTGACCTTTGCCATGATCATGAGGTCTCATCCCCAGGACCACGTGCCATTAGCAGGAGACAACTTTTCCTGTAGTTCAAGGCCAACGAATGTGCTTTTAAGCGTTGGGGAGGAATGTTGCTCTTAACAATGATGTATAATTTTCCTAAAATAAATCAGGAAAAAAATGCAACCTTTGGACCAAGATCTCCCAAAGGCAGCAACTCTCTTGGCCTCAGCAGGGTGAAGTGGGTGTGCAGCTGCCAGGACATTTCTCCCACAAATGAGAGCTCATGCATTTATTGCTCGGCTATAAACTTCTTAAGGACAGGCCAGCTTATGCTTTTATCAATTGGGGCAGCTCAGACAGGGTTAATGCAGTCTGGCATCACTGCTGCCTATTCCTCTGATGTCAAAACAGCAGTTGCCCACGTTTTACTAAAGGAATCCTTTTTTCCCTCTTGTTTTCATTATGAAATAACAAAGTAATTATTTAATGTCTCCAAAGTACTTCAACTGAGACATCTCAAATCCGATGCAACTCTTAAAAAACCTACTTTTTTAAAAATCCCTCTGTTCTCAATGAAGCATGTGGCTTTTCCCTTCAGGTTAGTGCTAACTAATGAAAAACTCACATTTCTGCAGGAGCTTGGCTTGCTGTCCCACCCTCTGCCTAGTTACTCGGTGTTTGCAGCATTGCAATTTGGTGTGATAGAAACTACAGGTGGAGAATAAGACTGAAGGCTGAAGGTGCTGGTATTACCACTACCTGAATCTATATGATTCTGTATGTAAATAGTGGGCTAAAGTGTGCTGCTTTTCACAAAGAGCTTTTCTTTCTTGTTTGTCTAGTTCATTTAGTGGGATGAGACCAAACGAATGATAGGGAAAGCAAAATTATTTTTAAATTAAAATTATTATCTGCTTTTGTGTAGTCCAGGGCACTTTTGAGTAGCTGCCTCCTTTAAAACGTGCACATCACCACTGGCTATTTTTGCTGCAAGTTCCTGTCCAATGCGAAGTGATGAGTTTCCCAGAGTTTGATAAATTACACCCCTCTTTTGCAAATTATTCTCCTTCAATCTTACACCACCTTTTCTCTTGACACATGCTAGAGAGGGTGACAAGCTTTTAAACCTCATTTATTGCTCGTACGCAAGAGTTGAGAGTTTTCTGGGTTTCTCTGAGGTGGGGCACACTTCTTGCACTCTGCGTGCAGTTTTTTTTTAAATTATTATTATTTTAATCACAATGTTGCTGCTCCTGAGCTGATTCATGTACCTAGGTCATGTATATTCTAAAGCAAAACATTTGAGGAGAGAAAAAATATCAGGGATGGGTACATTAGGGACACAATTAAGAGTCTGCTCAATGCTATGCCCAATGCTGAGGCTGCCAGGAGTAGGTGCAGCTCTTCTCTTCCTCCTCCTCCTCCTCCTCCATGAGCTGCTTAATGCCTCCCGTTGCCCTCCCTCCGGCAGCAGGTTGCCCCTCCTTTGCTGAAACATCATGCAGTTGTGCAAGGGGTTTTGTTCTGTGCCTCTTCTTTCCCTCCTTTGGGTCCCTTCTCCTCCTGGACACAATCATTTCTCTTGTTTGGCGTGTTCTGGGCTGGTGGCTTCAGGCAGGTTTTCTCTCATTAACACCCTTTGAAGATACATTGGTAAAATGTCAGTGTCATACTTCATCATATGATGAGAACTATTACGTGCACATTGTTATTCCTGGATTCATACCTACACCATCTCTCTTTGTCTCGCTGGGAGCCTCATGTGAAGATCAAATACTATGTTATGGATGATGGTTAGAGTGAGCAATGCTCCTTCCCCTCCTGCTCCTATTCCTTCTTTTTAAAAAAATTATTTCCCCCCACTCCAGTGGATCTTTTCCCCGTCCTCATTATACTAAGTAAAAGCAACTGGGCACTGGCAGCATGGTCCTTCATGGCTTTGTTGGGGTGTGACGGGGGAATTAAAGCACTGGTACAGCTGTTGGCGGTTATGGACATCCATGGGTCACTTTGGGAGCCCCTGTGGCGGTGTGCTCTCCCCCGCCCCCACCGGCTCCTGCTCAGGCCTTGGCCACCATGGCCATCACAACAGCAGCTGTGTGGCACAGCGAGCAGGGTGATAAC
>JAOXNO010000041.1:55252368-55270659 GCA_028565335.1 Limnodromus scolopaceus | reverse complement strand
AAATCACTGTTTCACCTTAATAAATATTTCACTACTTCACTCTAACTAGTGAAGTCAATCACTCCGTCCGCGACAGCCCCGCTGTGGGAAGCGCTGTGGGGCTGCCCCAGCACCCACACACCAACATGGGGAGAGGTGCAGCTGAGGTCCAACGTATGGCAGCTTTTCAGGTCTGAAGTTGGGGTCTGTGGCATCAACTACCACACGAAGGAGCATCAGACCACTACTGCACATCATGTGCTGAGGTTTGCCTTCAGCAGAGGAATCTGGTCTTGCAGTGGCTGGGATTGCTCATGGTTTGGGTCACTCTTGTTGGTAGCCACCAGCTGGGCTGTTGTGTGGGGAGGAGAGGATAATGCTGGTTTTCATCTTTCTGGAGCTGCCCAGTGCAGGTAAACCCCTGCATTGTCCTTCAGCAGAATAAAATCTCTGGGTGGCTTGTGGGGTTATCAGAGTGGGGATCTACTTTCTTGTTAGCTACAAAATAGACCATTCAGCAGCATCTGAAGCCCTGAATCCCAGAGAGGATCCTATGGGTTAGTTTACGCTCATCCTGTGCAGTCTGCAGGGGGAAAAGACCAAGACAGTAAATATAGGTGGGTTTTTATTCCTCTCCTATGAAGAAAGTATTTAGAGCAGAAGGCCAGACACCCGTGGCATGAAAAACCATCTGCAATGCACATGATGGACACAGGCATACATTGTTCCTGCACCCCCGCAGACAGATGAGGGGGTGTGATTGTACCCTGCACTGGAAATGCGAGGGAAGGGCATGTGGGGGTGCATTGACCTTCAGGAATTTGGGGGTTAACCTGGAGATATTAATCAAAAGAGTCTTTTGGAAATTCATGCTCACAGGTACAATCTCATACATTTCAAAGCCCTGGTCTGGTCTGGCTGCTCTAATGTAATTTTAGGCTCCCGAGGCCAAGTCAGCACCAGGAGAGGGTGAGAAGAAAGAAGTTTAATCAGAAATGAAGAAATTTTCCCAAACCTTCATTCATTTTTGAGATATACATTTGCTGGAGGGTCCCCACCAGCACAGCCAGCATCACTCTGGTCACTGCAGGCTCCTCTAGACGAAGAAAACTTACCCTGACTTTGGAGCTGTCGCAAATGAAAGGCACTTAACAAATGTTTCTGAAATAAGAAAACCTCTGTACTCCTCTCCTCGTCATTCATTTTCAAATTGATAAGTTAAATACTGTACTCCAGCATAAACATTTCTCAGGGACAAAGTATAAACATTTCTAGTGGAGTGCACTTAATACAATTTTGTTTGCCAAGTGGCTCTGTCTCCTCCCAAGCTATGACTATGAGAGGGTTTTATTTAAATGGAGATATAAATTAATTGCACTCAGCACAGCCTCTCATCCCAGCTCTCTCCTCCGTCCGTACCCTTGGAGTCTCTGAAGGAAAGGGCAGGTGGGAACTGCTGTGGCACAGCCTGGCTGGAATTCTGGCAGGACACCGCTGCAGCCATTCCCCTGCCAGCTGCTTCCCCACTTCCCTATAGATATTTTTTTTTTTCACTTGGAGAGATATGACTGGATTTGCTTCTGTTAGACGAATGCAGATGCAATCCCATAAAAGACTTCCTTCCCAAGGCAAGGGTTAATGCAATGTTTTGCAACTTGGCTATACGGTGATGGGAGACACCAACCCTTAGACAGCTGGATTAGATTAATATATGTTAGATATTTTAAGGTCTCATTCAAGAGAAGAAAGCCTAATTTTAGACTTTGATTGAAAGCCCGTCTTGGTAATAGCATGGCTAATTTCCTTTCAAAATCAGCAAAATTTAAATTTTGACAATGTCTTATACTGGGCCCAGCTACTAAGAAGTCTGAGCTTTCTGACATCTGTCCTTCTCTCTGTCTTTCCCTTCTCTAGCTGAATTCCCGTTTTGGTGCAAATTATACAGAAACTGGTGAAACCTGACTCTCCTCCAGTTCATGCTTTGTCAATCCCTGAAAGACTTAGAAAGAAAATGAGGAAAAGGTTTCCCACAGCAATGTCACCTGCTCGTTTCGAAAGGGGAGGCTTGGGGCAGGGAATTGAGGCTTCAGCCCAAGCGCTGGAGGGTCCAGTGGCCCCTGGGCTGCTCGAGGCCCCCCTGAAGCTCTGCCCAACACTGGTCCCGCTCTTCCCTACAGGGAGATGCAATCTGTCAAGTCTGCAGAAAGAAATTTGTTCTCATAAAACACGCAGCAGTAGTTTTATGGTACGAGAGGAGAGACGTACAGCCAGAGTCTTGCTGCTCATCAGAAAAATGGCAGCCACCTTTTGTGTGAGTATTGCTTTCTTTCACTTTTTTTTTTTTACCACTTTTTTTTTTTTTCCCCTTAAGATTAAAAACCTCCTGAAGAAGGCTTACAAGGTTTATGGCAGAAGTATAGAAGAAGCAAATTAAAATTCCATAAATATATTTGCTGGCTAAAATTTATATATCCTGTATTCCTCGGGTATCTAATTAGACCCAAGAACAAAATAGCCCTGCAAAGGATAGGCGTTTTGTTCAAATAATTTTTAAAAATTGAGCTAAATAATAGCCGTTTTATACTGCACACAATATAATTGTTCTTCTTGTATTGGGGAGCAGTTATAAATTATCTGGTATCCCATTCAGTCTTGTTGCCACGCCGAGTACCAAACAATTGTGAATGTAGTTACCAGGCACGTAAATTCACGGCTTTCTGACAGCTATACCGTTATTGCCGCTGCTAACTAACCTTCTGCATAAAAAATGCAATCCCAAGGAAAGAAGGAGCATTTATCTAAGTGCTGACATTGAAACATTCTGAATAACTCTTTGAATCATTTGTACTATTATGGGTAGAAAATGTAATTATTGTAATCAGCCTTGAGTCTGAGGCCATGTTGTTTTAAAAAAAAAAAAAAGAAGAAGGGAGAGGGAGAGAGAGGGGGGAAACCAGATCTGAACAACGAAAATGAACCTTGATAATGGAGCAGCCTTGAATTCCACTTCATTTATCACACTAATGGATGTCAAGATGACCTCAATCAAACATTTTGTTTTCCAGTTTTAAGCAATGGAAAATGCCTTCTTTTTTTTTTTTCTGGAAAAAAAAGAAAGTTATTTAAATTGTTCCTAGTAATTACTTTAGAGTAGAAGGTCAAAGTCAATATGAAATAATATCCACCAACCTTTTGATGAGACTAGTCCAGGCTCTTTACTGACACAGTTCACATATCTCTATAATCCTAGTGCAAGCTTTCTGTTTCTCCTTCCCTGTTCCTTGTGGTTTTACACTTAAATAGAAATCACATCTTTTGTTGTTTTTATTAGGTCTCATTTGGAGTCCCAGTAGTATTTCATCTAATTTTTTTAAGTAAATGATCGTGTGGTTTAAACACTATCTCCCTGACTAGCATATTTCAGGATAGGATATAGCTGTAAAAAAAGGTACAGAAATCTAATTAAAAGAAATTTATGACAACAGCAGTTCATTAAAACGTCTTGATTCACCTAGGCCAATCTCATGAAGAACATCATGTGGGACCTGAGGCAGGTCCTAGGCAAAACACTGTGAACATGGGCCCAGATTTGAATATTTCAGTTCATTTATATCTCTGTGATGGACAAAAGCATCCAAATGCCAACACTTCAATTACATGACTGGTAAAACTGTTGGCTGAATCTAAATTTAGCCAGCACACAGAGCTGCTCCTGGTGGCTAGTCTTCTTCTTGGTCGTACGTCTTCTGGATGTTGACTGAAAGTATCTGTCTCACCCTCAGAAATGGGGTTACAAGCTGGGGATTTTTTATGTCACTGTGCAGTATAGTCCATAATCTGCACCACTGCGACCTGTAACAGTTGAAAGTGATACTTGATGAATGCATTTTGACTCATTTAATTTGGCAGTACAGTCTTTCTGTGGATCCACAAAGTGTCCTTAGTAATCGAGGACCCATTTCACAGGTTTCCAAACACCACCGCAAGCTGTAGAAATATGAATTGTTTAGAAGCTATGAATGAATTATTTCACTGAAGACTGTCGGGGTCCTCAGTTTAAGGAGGAAACCAAGGAGGAATCATCTGTGAGAATTCACTGACCACCTACCCATCAATAGCTGTGGCAGGTAGTCTTTTCTGTCTGTGGGGGATGAGACAAATGTGGTTTCACTTCTGTAGGTGCACAAGAGTTTTTCACAGGCATCTGCAGGTCTCTTTTTGTAATTTTTAACCATACTTCTAATATATAGATGTCTTGGTGCGTTTACACAATGGTCAGAGAAGGAAGATATATGCCCTAAAAGAAGACACTGTTAGAAGGTGCAGGTCTCAGTTTTTAGTCACACTTGCTACAGCAGATTATGCAAATCCTGGATTTGGACACAAGAAGTAGCCCTAAGCCCAGGTGTATGGACTTAAGAGATCTGTGTGCTCTCTTGCACCGTATAAATGGTATGTTTTCTGTTCTTTAATACAAGATTATTTCTGTCTTTTCTACTTTTAACAGGATAATAATGATCTCTGTTGGCATTTTCCAGTGCAGCTTGTAACATTATAATATCTAGATTTTTAATTCTGGAATTTTTGAGTGCTTACATTAGTGTCTTTGGACAGCACTTGCAAAAATACCACAGTTTATTTAAGAGACAGCCTGCTTATTTAGGAAAAGATAGGATGCAGTAAATGAATTGTAAAAAATTTGCAACGAACCCCCTGTCCCAGTAACAGCATCATGCGACAGACTGCCACGGGCCCTTGCTCACTTAAGTGTGAAGCTCTTGGAGCAGTCTGTGCCAAATAAACTTCTTAGAAACAGTCAGAAATCATCCATATGGTAAAATATCCTCTCGCCTCTCTTCACCAATAATTCAGTATTTAGAAAAGTACTTTGCAAAAAAAATGTGAACTGTGTTGGTCCATGCAAGGGACCCTCCTGCAGGAAGGGCAGAGACCAGCTTGCCCAAGTCCCCTGCCCTCCCCAGCTGGGCAGAAAGTAGTTGCATGGCAGAAAAGAGCAGGAGCAGGCAGGTAAGACGAGAGGAAAGATGCGCAATGCTTAAAAGGATGTATAAAGAGAGACAGGGCAAAGACCTCAGTGTCTTTCCCGGGAGTAATATCGCACTCTATAGTAACCTCAGGCTAAAAGAGAGACCAGTGAATCATAATAGGGGGAAAAAAAAAAAAAGTGTGGACATTTTTAAGTTAAGCTTTTAAGAATAAATAAATCTGTAGAATGCAACATAAATCAGCTGCCTCTTTTCCCCTCCCTTCCTTCCCCACCCCCAAACACTCGCTAAAATGATTGGAAACATTTGGGTCTGAAAAAAAAGGGTAAAGCTATAAGTGCTTTTTCTTTCTTTTTTTTGCCAAATCATGCAGAAGATGCTGGCAGCTGCAAAGATTCAATTATACACAATGCAAAAAATAATTTAAAAAAATAATGGCACTTGAAAAAAAATTGCCTCTCCAGAAATTGCGTGGAACAATAAATCTGTTAATTAGCTAATTAATATTCAATTGGGGTCAGTGGGCTTAATAGAACCTTTTTCTGAGACCCAAGAAATTTTCCAATCACAATGTTAAGTCTGCCCACTTTCATTATCATCTAAGCGCAGGCAGCCCTTATCTGGCCGCCAGGCGCCCAGGAACAATGCAGCACCATTATCATCTCGGCGCAGTGGGTGCGGGTACCACAGTCGGATGTTGCAGGCTGTGAAGTAAAAATGCTTGAGCATTTAGGGTAATTGATATATGGGTTCTGCTGTATTGTTTAGGGCTGTTTGTTTGCTCTACTGGTATTTAAGGCAGCCGAGCATCAGAAGATTGATTTTCATTGGTTGCCATTTTTATTTTTTTTTTTTAAACAAAATCGATGACAAGTTGTCAGTGCGGGACCTGGACCAATAGCATCCGGCAAGTCCTCCCCACGGCACAAGGGCTGCTGCTGGCTGGGTGTGCGTGGAGGTGCTGGGGCAGCATGCCCCCCGTGCCTTCCGCTGGATCTTGTTCCGTGGAGATGCTGTGGTAACGCTCATCTCTGTAGGGCAGACATTTAAATAGCATTACTATAAAGAAGGACACACTTAAACCAGCATCACTATAAAAAGGACAAAATGAAAGATCTATGTTATTAATGGTGGTAGCTGCTAACATTTGTTCTTCCAAGGGACTGCCATTTTCTCCTGTAAGACCTACTGTCTGTTTCTTCCCTCATATCAAAGTACGGAAGAGGGGGTTGTTGGGTTTGGGTCCCCCTGCTGCCCTCCAGGTTAAGAGAAATCTGTAGATTACAGCTTTTGAAATTTGCTGGACTGAATACCGTTGTTTATGGTATTCCACGACATTTCATAAAAGAGTTTGTGACCGAAATTACATTTGTTGTTTAGCTGGTAGTAAATCCTCCAGGTTAGCTTAGAAAGGCCATCTAGGTCCAAGCAGTTTGACACAGACTCCTTAAATCACTGCCCCAGGTCCCTGACATCTACCATACTCTTCTGATGATTAGGTTGTAAATGAAAAATAGAGTTGGTGTTAACTTTACAGAATGGGGACATGATCTACAGGACCTACCTGCCCCTCCACTTCACTGAGCTTCATCTCCACACACTATCACAAGCGACACAGAGGAGAGTAAAAGTTGCCTGAATACTTTGCCGTTGCCTGATTCAGCTGCGGAAAGCTTCTCCTTCTCCATCAAGGAGCAATTCTTCTTTTCCTGCTTTGCACAGCTCCCTCACCATCCCAAGGTTTGTCTGGGAGAGGATCTTGGAGAGTGGAAGAAGAGGGAAAGAGGTTTTTCACTGGAAATTTGGAGACTAGGAAATCCTTTTGTCCTTCTTTCTCCCCTTCCCTTTCTGGCAAAGGACCCCTGAGGGCAGAATATAATTACATGCAAAGAAAAATTAAGAATTTTGCAATTATTTCCCAGGTGATGTGCCTGTCAGTTTTTTGTGTACTTAACTTGAAACTAGAGATTCCTGGTTATGGATGGCTTATCCCTGAATCTCCTGAAAAAGAACATTTCGGGTGACTTCTTGCCAGTGCAGCTATAGGTTATATGATTTACAGGTGCTGGCCTTTCGTGGGAGTGGCTCCTCTGCTCGGTCCACCCTGAGGAAGTTTTCTGCTGAAGCTGTTAGGAGGACGCAGGTGCTTTTTGGACAGGGAGATTTCTGGAGGAGACAAGAAGGTGCTGTATGTGGGGGGCACCGGCAGCATCTCCAAGCCATCAGCCAGATGCTTCTATTTTCACTTCAGTCTTCACTGTGGTTTTTCCAGTTCGCTTTTTCTGCCTGACTTCACAGGGCTCACATACTTTACTTTAGGGGCATGGGCTGGGGAGGGGGAAATATTTTTTTTTTCTTTCTCCTTCAACTTTCTTGCAAGTAACTGGACTTTTATATTTATTTCCCGGGCAGCCTATGTGCAATTACTCTGATTAGATCCCGCTCGCCACCTCTCTGCTATAGCGCACGCATACCCTAAACCTTAAAAGGAAAATAAAAGCTGCTATTTCCTATTTTCATAAATGAAAAGATGTTTCAAGTATTGGGAGACACTGAAAGAAATTCTGCAGTTTGAAGATACTTCAACTTAACTACTAATTGCAGAGGACCAGTGGGCGTAATTTTGGCACTATATTAGCTTTGCCACTCCATGAATAATTTGCATACAAAATGCTTTATTTTGGCAATCTATTAAAGAGCTATACAGTATTTGTGGCTTATCGCATTCACGCAGGAAGCAGGATCCTTGGCCATCTCGTTAAATTCTGTTGATGCATAACAATTTAAAGCATGGCACAAGCTGGTATGACATTTAAAGATGCCTTCACTTAATTATATTACACAAATATTGGGTTGTTTATCCTTGGGAATAAAGTCTTTTTGAAGTCAAAGTTGGCATGCGTATAAAGGAGTAAATTTTAACTGATCCCTCAAGTGGGCCTCCTAGCTGCAAATTGGGGTTCTTGCATTTTTTAAATTATTTGTGATAAGAAGCATTACACTTTGAATACAGCCACTGGAGTTTGCTTGGTACTCCCCCCCTTCTTCTTCTCTAATGGAAAATATGCTCTTTAGCAATAAATCGTCACATGAAACCAGAAGGGTAAGTGGGGGGAGAAATGGGACAAACGGTGACGGTTGTAACTGTTTGTGGCTGCAAAAAATCCTCACTTTTGTCTTCAACAGGAGGAAAAAGTCATGTAACAGTGTCTATAAACTGCCTGCATAGAAGCGGTGGAGGAAGCAGGGTAAGAGAAAAACTGATACTTTTTTTCACATCCCCAGAAGGATAATCAGCATGAAGCAAACACTGGAGTTTGAGTTCCTCTGTAGATGATAAATCAAAAGTCTGCAAATCTAAAATTCACATTGTTTGCTTTAGTGGGGCAATCAAATTTTCTTCCATGGTAGACAACCTTTTATATATATCACATGCAGAAGCTGAAGGACAGAAGACTACGGACAAGCTGGAAGAGAGGTCTCTATCCCAGTAAAAGCCATGTATGGGGATATCCTGGATGAGGAAAATGAAACCATTCACTTGCCAGCGTTGGGAAGAAAGTGTGATTATTTTGCTCTGTTGAGGATATTAATAATAGAGAATAGATCAAATTTTAGCTCACTGGACAGTAAAAGGGAAGATCAATGTGTGATGAAAACCTTCAACTGAAGCAGGAGTTTTCTTCTATTTCCTGCCCGACTTTGACCAGCAAAAAAAGGAAGGAAAATAAAAAAGAAAAAAAAAAGAAATTGCAATAAAAATCCCAAAGAAAAAAAAAACCCAAACTAGAAACCAATCCTACCTAACCTTACTTGTAAATAAATGAGATGACATCCAGGTATGGACAGACCATCACTTAGATGATCACCGCACATCAGTTGAGCTGCATTTAACAGCCTTGTAGCCCTTTCTCAGATTATTTTAGAAGCAAAATGTGGTGGTTTGAAATGCCTTTATATTGTTGGGTAATCAGAAACATTCAGTTCACCTAATGCTTGTATAATGTAGGAAAAATATATGGTATTTCATTCTCACCAAAACCAGTCATCCAGAAAGCATTTACTAAACACAGCTTGGAGTGCTCATCTGGGTAGTTATAACTAATATTTGTCTCCTCTGCTTTAGTCAAGATATTAACTCCCATAGAAAAACTAACTTTGTATCTCATCTCTTAGTATATTAATTCAGCTATTTAGAGGGTTTTTCAAAAACTGCTGTATATATATTAATTTTATTTCTGCAGTTTCTCTAATTCAGCCATAGTTCTGCTGGCTGTAGTTCACTCAGGAACTTCTTTGCCCCTAAAGATACAGTCTCAAAAAGCTGAAAAGAAGGGCTGGTCCGAGCGTGGTGGCCTCATCTCTTCCTTACTTGTACTTTGCAAAGCTGCATTGCTCTAAACAGGTAACTTGAAACACATGCAGGCCAGGGGCAATCAGCATCACTGCACCAGAGGCAGAGCTGCTCCTTTCACTCAAGAAGTTGAGTTGAGTCCTCAATCTACTTTTGGCTTTGTTGTTTTCCCCACCTCCCCCTCCTAATTAATTAACTAATGAGCTGATATGAAGTAATTTTATATATCATAGACTATTGATAAAATCAGTGTTAAGTATATTAGCAATTAGGAAAGCAAGAGGATGTTAGGAATCCTTACGTCCAATTAAGTACTATGATTTAAATTACTGTCTTCCCATTATCCTGCATTTCGATCTATAAACTGTCCCTTATTGACGATAGATGTGCATAGTTTCACTCCTGGAGAAGTTATGCCACGTCTTGGACCACCTGTCAGTGCAGCGGGATGGATCTGTGCACAGGCACTGCGTCCCGAGCCCCACGCAGCCAGTCAGCCAGACTGAGGCACCTGAACCTCTTCAAACACACAAGCCTCCTCAGTCTAAATCCCACCGAGTTTGGGTGAGATTTAACAGCCCCAGCTTCGTCCTTAGATCACCACAGCTTTGTGAGCACTGGCACATATGGCCACTGCCAGTGCCTGTGGCCAAAAATATGGGGACCTGCTCCCGAAACGGGCAGACGTGGAGCAATGCTCATGTCCTGATGATGTCCCCGAGTGGTACAGCCCCACCGAGGTGGCCTGAAACAGCCAGCATGGGACTGCCCTGGGGTGCTCTGTGAATTACCTAGGCACATCAACAGAGTTTAAAATCTGACCGTAAAGATTTGGTCCTCAAGGTGAAGTGGTACCTGCCCTTAACCAGTTCAGGCATTTCCAATAACTGGAGCACAGGTGACCGACTCCCACTGGTGTCATTTTTTATCAGGAATTGGACATTACCTAACTTTAAGCATCTGCACCAAAGGACTGGCTCAAGTTACCGTCTGAAAGTATGTGAGTATTTTTAACCACTTATCTGCCCTATAGAACGTCAGAGGACCAACCTGCTCATAAAAGGACTAATTTTTAGTCCTTCTAAGCAAAAAACCAAAAACGGTATGTTCTGCACAGAGATGTTCATAAGTATCAGAGAGGAAAAGTTTGCTTCAAGCTGTGTTTTGTAGCAATGTATTGAGGTCTCCTCCTGCAACTACTTCTGGCACAAATTAAACAGCGTTCCTATCTGCCCTGGTAAACAGCATATTCTTTACTGTTTCTACCAAGTGCAGCCCTAATATTTCTCTTACACTTTCTATTCGTTGTGAGATTCGGTTGAATAAATTTTAGCTTCGTAATAAACATCTCTCGGAGTTAATGGACCAGCAGCAAGGCTGCTGAGCTCCAAGCTGCACCAGCAACGCCAGCAGCTCCCAGGGAATTACTTGCAGGTGCAGGCACTTGGCAATGCCTGGGGCTTGCCAAATGCAGGCGGCCACGACCGGCATAAAAACTTTGGCCAGTGCATTAGATGAACTGGGCACGCCGCAAAGCCACGGCTTGCAGATCTCCTGCCCCCAGTTCGGCAGGAGTTCCACCAGTTATGTGTCTGCAATCAGGAGAAGTGCCTCATGATGTGGTTGTAACGCCCTGGAAAGCAGGCTGCGGCACAACACGATGGTCTGCTGCACAGCCTAAGGACGTCATGGGGATGACTGGGGAAAGTAAGGAAAACCTACAGCATCAGCTCATAATCGTTAGTAACTCTTCGGGTATTTCTCCCATTCTTTTCTTTTTCTTTCTTTTTTCTTCTTTTGTCTTTTTCTTTATTTTTTTTTTTATCACTTAATGTAAAATTAAGAGCACCCATTTGCGTAGCTACATCAATTTTTAGTCGTAAGAAGTTAGGAAACGCGAGATGTACGCACTGTAGCCATTTGTCACTGATGTGTGAGCCTACAGTCCCAGCCCTCGGAGGGGACATGCCCAGCCGAAAGGAAGGTACCCGGCCTTTTCAGGTTCTCAAGAGCAGTCGTATAAGGCGCACCCACGCCATGCGAGTGCAAGCCTTGGTCCTTGCGGGATCAGCTAATTGCCTTCTCTCTATGCAGTTTTCGAATTGTAGCTGTGCACGTGAGCAGAACCACAAGCCCGAGAGTCAACTGTCTCGGTGGCCGGGCCCAGAGCTGGAGGGATCAGGTAGGACTGGCGGGAGGTGCTGAGGTGGGGAAGACAAGCATGGGGTGACTGCCAGACCACACAGTCTGATCTTGTGCTCTTTTAATTTCAGTGGATGATGCCTGATTTGCAGGCAGAATTTGGGCCTTTGAGCTAATTTTACTTAATCTTACAAGATCTCCTGAGAGATTTTTAATGGGAACTCAGTGTTAACTGTCCCTACAGCTGCACATCCAAAGATTATTTAAACTTGAATGTCTTCTCAGCCTTTATCATTGAAAATCTTAAGCTATCATTTCTACCCTTTTGCCAAGAGCTTGATTCTTCCTTCATCCCTATGCTGTTGCAGTTGCAGTGTCCCTCTTTGAGGCTGTCTCCTCCTCTTCCAATGTTTAAATGGGACTTTCTACAGAAAGACGTAACTCATGTTGCTCTTCCTCTTCTCATTTGTGGGAATCATCTGTCAGCAGCAGCAACAGTCCTATGCCCAGAGGCCTCAACCAAGCTCTAAACATACAAAATAGGGACCACTGCTGAAATCCTGGTAGCAACTGGAAGCGCCCAACCAAACAGAAAGAAAAGGTGCAGAGAGGTTGAATGACTGTAAAGACACATGGAAAGTAAGTACCTGCCCCAGAAATAACAAGAGCCCTGTGACCTTGGATAACATTCTGCTCTTTGATCTGCCTGTCTTCTGCTGACTAGTCCTACCTGGCAGTGCAGAGATGCAGAGGGATGGATGTGCTGTATGGAGTTGAGCTGCCCGTGAATGAGAATGGCATTTGAGTCACACCCTAGAGTAAGCTGCACTTGAGCTTGTGTGGGAGTTGCACGTGCCTTCAAAAGCATAGGGCTTCACTTCTGAAAATTACCTTGGTGATAACAGATGACTATGAACACTTATCAGTTTATATTCTTCTAGTTTGCTTTCAGCTCCATCATTTTTGAGGGGAGGGTTCCTCCAGGACCTGGTTGGAGCTTCATGGTCTTTATGTGCATGTGTGCGCTGTCAGGTATGTGCATGAGAAGTGTTTTACCCCTGATATTTGGTAGTTTCTCACGTGTGACAGAAACCTGATGTGCTCTTTTTTGCTCGTTCTGATGCCTCACGCTCTATACATACATAGGTTGTTTAGTTATCACATGGAAACGTGCTCTGTTGTTCACATGTACCAAGTAACACCTCTGAACAATATGGTCTGCAACACCTGTGTTGGCATTGCTTGCATTAAATGACAGCATTTCATACAATTAAATCCTGAGTGGATATAAAACAAGATGGGTCTACTGACTTGCAGTTTTCAAGCTCTGCTTAGCTGTCTTCTTACCCACCAGCGCAGAGTCATATAATGGACTTCACGAGGCCGGTCGGAGCGCAGCTTAGTCAGAAATCAGTATGATTTATGTTTTCCTTTTTCCTAACGTGGTGGGTATCAGTCACAGTCACAGGACCTTAACTCCTTTTGGATTAGCTCTTAGTGTTGGTCTGTCCTACTCATCCAAAGCACAGTTTAATATGTGGAATGTTACAGTTGAAAAGTTGTTATTTAAATACCTTATTTATGTGGTTATAGTCCATGCAATAAATTGAAAAGCATAAATAATGGGGAGATGCTCCATAATATACACTCATTTCCTGATGTTTTTATCACATAGGTAATGCAAAGTACCATTACCAGTTACTTCACCATCATCCTTAACACTGAGAATTAAAAGTAAATGGTATTTAAATGCTACTATGCAATACTGCATTTCCTTCTCGTATCTTAGTTATCTCCATTATCACAAATGCCACACTCCCTTCTACCAGCACCCACCAGTGAAACGAGCAGTGAGTGTTTTGCGACATGTTCCCGCGTGGTGTGGGACAGGGTCTAGCACCAGCTAGGAGGGGTGCAAATGATGGAACACGCTCGCTTGTAAGGCTGTAAAGAGCATGGGGGGTTCCTGCTGTTGCTGTTACAATAAATGACATCGCTGTAGACATGGCTTTCCACAAATTCCTGACTTGCAAAAGATGATGTTGACCAGCCAATTATGTTCTATTACTGCTGACTAGGAAACAAGGATCTAATCTGAATCTCATTGATGCTAATGAACATTTTTACACTGACTTCAAAAGGTGCCGTTGGATCAAGCAGCAAATTATTTTCCTCCAGCATATATAAATTTTGATTGTGTCCCGCAAAACTAGAATCTCTCAGGTCTAATGAGCAGTGCATAGCTCTTGCCCCATTACAAGGCAAAAGTAGAGGCTGACACTGATGAAACAAGGTGGATCTTTCCTTCCGCCAGCTATTTGACAGTTGTGACAAATTGTCTTCTGCCGTGAGTTCCTACTAGAGACTCGGTTGTTGGTACGGAGGGCAGGGTCACCGGTATAAACTTTCAGAGCTTCAAAAAAAACCCCAACCACAAGGTGTTTCTATAAAGCACACGTTTCTGGCCTACTTGAATCCAGCTGTGTGACTTTCAGGTCAGGAAGAGGAATTACAATACAATCTTCGCTAACTTTTGATTCTCCACAAAAGGTCTTAACAAAATTGGATGAGTTTTATGAATATGTTAGCAGGGTGTAGAATAACTCTTTGCTTGCCGCCTTCTCACTGAACTGGTAGGTAGCCTTTCTAGTGTGAATAGAGCCCTTCTTTTTTGTAATAAAAGACTTAGGAAAATATAATAAATGAATGGAAAGGGAAGCACAGTAAGTTCTGCATCTTTTCATTGATCTGTTATTTTTAGTAAATCACATGTAATCATAACACAAAATCCTTGAAATATGATTTGACAAAAATAATCAGAAACCAAGCTCAACCTGAAAATTAAAGGCATCAGCTCACACAGTTCATGAAAGCAAGAATATATTTTGGACGGTCTAGTTAGCATATTGCAATCTATTTAGCAATGTAGTTAGCATACCACCGCATCTGGTGCAGTGCTGTGTTCCTTATTAATCTTCAATACGTTTATTTGCCCGCTGTATACTTCAGATCTGCCAGATGTGCTATGCCATTTCCTCAGACTGAGTCCAGAGTTTACCATCTACTTGCCTACTACTGCAACACCTGCGCTTAACCCAGGTAAGGGCACGGGAGATGGGTGTTAGGAGGGCAGTTCAACATCCAGTGTGAACATGCGAAGCAAAAATTAATTATAGTTTATACTGTATGTGATAGAAATGAGTTACTGCCTAATTATGTCTCCTGTTTCCATTCAGATGAATTAACGTTTGTTGTGAGCCCTTGGGAAACCAGACACACTTTAAAGTTGTAAAGAGTGCTATCATTATTGCTTTTGACAGTCATTGAAGTATAATTATCTGATCATCTATTAAAAAAAAAATCAAAACTTGTTATATATGAGTTTTGAGCTGGCAAATTACAGAACAGTCACCTTAGAAGCAAAACTGCTCAGCTATTTTCTGTAGTGGCACTGCCACCTCCTGGAAAAACAGAAGTTGTGCTTCCAAGTTTTTCATCTTCAGATGAAAGAAACTTTTCAAGAGCAAGAGGTTAAGTACAAAAGCCAAAAGCCTCTTAAATTTAAGGGGTTAGGAGTTGCTAAGATACCTGATTTCAATGTTAGAAATGGCTGTACAGCTTTGTTATCAAAGGATTTTGCTGAGGAACAAGAATGGATGTGATGTTTGGAGTGTTGAGGGCTACTCCTATCGAAAGGAGATGGTGAGAACAGCTAGGTGCTCCAGCAGTTTGGTGTTTCTTTACAAAGCATAAGTTCCCTAAACACATCATGAATTTCCCACCAAGAAATGGTGCAGTATTACTTTACTTAATGCCCCCAGCAGTCAGTAACCCAGAAACAGATACTTTCAGATCACAGGATTTTAGCACTAAAGAGGTTTGTATTGCAGTTTTCATCTGAAAGCGTATGGTATTGTAGTTTTTTGTCTGCTGTGATAGCTAGTGTTGACCATCCTACCAACTTGCTAAGCAGTGGTTCTGGCTGCCAGTGAAGGATCTACCCCAACTCAAAACACACCTCCCTTGTCTCTGGGTGCTGCATTAGTTTTGTTACTCAGATTTTACATTTGTCCATCTCCCCAGTTGTCCTCTGCCCCAATGCCAGCTTTTCTGTCAATTAGCTTGGGCCTCTGGCTGCTCTGTGTGACCTTCAGCCTAAGAGAAACTGCAGGAAGAGCCTCTCACACTCTTCCCAGGCTCAGCTTCTCAGACCAGGTCCGACCCAGACGAAGCTGTGGCTCTGCCCACAGCAGAGGGAGACTCTTTTCCCTGCCTCAGCTCCCTCTTGCAGAAAGAGTGGGAGATGGACACCCATGTCTCACATGGGGCTGCCCTTCCTCAGGAGACAGAGGTGAAGCACATAGCTGCTCACCAGCGTTATCTGACAAGCAGGGCTGAAATCCCCCTCCAGGCCCAGCTACTTCAAGCCTTTTCTGTCTGCATAGTGACAGGACTGGGGGAAGGCTTCTCTTGTTTCAGCAAAACAGTTTCTTGCTGCTTCCTCAAATTATAGAATTGCGTTCAACTACAAAAGATGATATCCTTCTTTACTTGCACTTACCAGGTAGCCTGTGAGACTACGCATTTTACACCTCACCCACCCCCATCCCTCAAATGACAGTGCAATTCTAACTACTTTCAAATCTACCAGGCTTTGTTTTCAGGCTATTTTCCTATTTGAAGTCAAAACTGAGTTGGTTTTTTTTTACCCAAATTCCTCTTAAAATTACTGTCTCTCTGCTGGGGAGAAGCTATATCTGAACTATACAGGGTTTATTATCCACATTGTACTGTAATGGCAACCCATTACTCCCACACCTGTCTCAGCTGGTCCCATTCCCATCTCTGCAGTGCTGGAATACGGGTACGCTGGCTGCTTGGTCAGCCAGCCACACACAGCTCCAACTGAACGGTTCCCCCTCCCATCACGCTCCGGATGCTGCAGGGATGCGGGCCTCATAAACATCCAGAAATCGCCTTTCACTAATACTTTGGATTCAATTTTTTTTTTTGTTTTGTGTCTGTAATGCATGCAAGGCATCAGAGCTGCTGCAAAGGAAGTTGCTAGCACTCAGTTTCCCAGCCTGTTCATTTCTTATACTGCATAGTGGCAAATTGCTCTCTGAAATAATCCTGTGGATAGTAGGATTGTGGAAAGTAGCAGCCACTTTTTGACTGTGGTCAAAGTAAAAGTCATGTCTGGTCTTTTGGGGATTTTCCTTTTATTAGAAACACCTAATCTCCTCTGCAAGATTTTTATATTACACCTTGTCAAAGACTTGCTAAATTTTTTGTACCTTCAGACTGTCCTTCCTTTTTAAAATTGTGAAATAGCATCAGGGTTTTATTTTCTTTTAAATAAATTCAGTATAACCAGTTGATACTGGTACCAATATCTATGAAGAAGTCTTTCCCAACCTATGAGAACTCTAAAGTTTCAAGTTTTCTCTGAGACAAGAAAACCTTTCCTGCGGTACTGCAGGATATGTACATGCCAAGTCGTTTACTTGGCAGCCTCTTCCTGCAAATGGACCACTGAAGGATGGAGGAAGGAACATTTGCGTGTCTGCAAACAGAAGAGAGACAACAGACTTTTTTCCCTCCCTGAACACATTTATTCCCTTCAGCCGCCAATACTTTTCTTTCATGCTTAGGGCAATGTTTGATATTAGCTTCCCAATAAGCCTATCTCGAAAGAACATCAGCAATGCAGAGTTTTTACCCAAGACATATTGCAAACCCAAATTGCTTCCGATTTCTTAAGGATTTATATGGGCATCTGCCAAGATTCCTCAGTCATGAGCTACTGCAAGAAGCGTAGTTTGAACTGGCCTCGTAAACAGGGACAGGAATACCTACAACAAAAATTTATTTCCAAAGAGCTCACATTTTTCTAGCAAGCCGTTATCCTCCCAGGTCCTCTGTACTAAGTAGCCAAAAGTGGCCTCAAAGCAAAAATGCTAGCTAGAATGATCTTCAGCTCTGAAAATATGACAGCTCATGCTGCTGACCATTGCAACACTCCCTTGTCTCACCTCCCACAACATTTACAAAGTACTGCCAAACCCACAAACACATTTTCTGTAATAGCAACAGAATATCACCACATTCACATTTCTGTGTGTCTCAGGTACAGGACTGCTTATGTGCACCAGCTTTTTGCCACTGAAAGTGCTCCCTGTGAAATGGTTCAGTGTTGCCTCCATGTCTAATTTCAATCTGGAAGCTTTAAACAGTGAAGACTACCAGATAATGTCACTATTTCTTGATCCAATGGTTCATCTTACACAAAGAAATTACTTTGGTAAAACAAACTGATGGGAAATGGTATAGTTTCCGATATTCTCAGCATCAAATACTTTCGTAGGGCAAATGTTTTTAATAAGCTGAAAGCTACAGTTCAAGACCACCAACAGCTGTCAAATGAAGCTTGAGGCCTTCCTTGGTATGTCTGATGATGTTTTGAACTTCAGCACTCATTTTCTGATCAACTTTTCCTGGTACCCGTTTTTAATATAAATGCTTCTTCTCATCAGCACTAATTTCACTCCAAAGTTAATGATTTTTTCTCAATACATAAATGGTTCTCTTAGAAGCCCCTTTTCTATCATGTGTATTATGTACAGGTTGGTGCTGAAACATAGCGTCTCAACCACAGCATCGTCCCCATCCTCCCTTTCCTCAGCTCCTCTGCAGTCACTGCTACTTCACATCATGCTCAAGAGAACTAGATACATATTCATTCACCCTGGCCCAAAAAGTGTTTCCGCAATACATCCTGTTCTCTTTGTTCATTAGCCAGTCGCCTGG
>JAOXNO010000041.1:55223029-55252268 GCA_028565335.1 Limnodromus scolopaceus | reverse complement strand
ACATATTCATTCACCCTGGCCCAAAAAGTGTTTCCGCAATACATCCTGTTCTCTTTGTTCATTAGCCAGTCGCCTGGCGGAGTAGGCTACAAGAGGGCTGAGCTCAGCAGAAACTCTCTGGGCACAAAAAACAGCTTCCTATGGAAACTTAAGGGTGGTGCTTCTGGTCAGTCATCTCAGACAGGCTCCCCAGGCGCAGCAGTTGGGCAGATGTGAGCGGCACAGAGAGCACTTGCAGAGACACAGGCACAGATTTTCTATCAAACACTGCCACAGCCACCCGGCAAGTGGGTCTCGCTGTAGCAGACAGCACACTGCGGGGCTGAAACCCAAAAGACTCTTTTGGCAATTGTATCATTCCCCAGCTGATACTGATATAAGTGGAGTACAGGTACCTCAAAAAACAGTGGGGCCTCTTTGCAGTAGGTGATGATTTGGCCCAGTCCATACAACCTTTCTTTTTTTTTTTTTTAAGCAAACACTGTGTAGATGTAGATGACTAGCCTTTTTAGTAAACAATGACCAGTTCCTCTATGAAATGAAATATTGCTCTTTGCCTTTAGTCATATGAAAACATACCAGCCTATGAGGGACACACTGGTTGGCAGGATGAGCCTACAAACCAGTTGATTTTCATAGAAGTGCCTTCTCTCTTGCCTGGCCTACAGTAATCTCTTTTGTTAGAAGCAAAGACCCTGAAAGGTGCAGCAGCCTTATAACAGACCTCCTTCCAAATATTTCAACCTGCAGCTGTGTTCTCCAGGTCATGGTATTAGTTGTGCTTGAGTTAGTTTGGCCTTATGACTGGATCAAACCACATGTCAACAGCTCGCACCAATCCAATGACTAAGAGTCTTTGCTGACAGTGCCATCTCTGTAACAGCACCAGAGATGGGTCAGTCATATTTGCTCACAGGAATTGTGCTTTCTGTTTGTTTTGCCAGAGTTTCATTTGTGGAGCTCACCAGGGAAGCTCTTCCCCAACTGTTTCACAATGACAATTCCAAATCACCCATATTACCAGGGAATTTCCATTTTAATTTCTTTCTGAAGGTAATTTTTTAATTATTCTTTTTTTTTTTTACTTCTTTTTACCTGGCTTTCAGCTGGTTTTCTGAATCTTCAGAGATCCAGAAAGCAAAACTTCATGAACCTTACCTGGTTTCTTATGTTGGTATTCTCTTTCGCACTTCCTGAGTGAATTGATGTGCTCCACAGATGGGGGTTCATGTTGCTTCTCAGCTGGTGGCATTTATCTGACTCAATATTCACATCTACAGGGTGCCCATCAATCTGTGGGCAAGGCACCCCCTGCCCCCTTTATTGTCAAGGAATGAAAATAGAGTGTGATCTATCACATCTGAAAGTAGACCTCCACCTATGATCAGGTGAATTATACCTTAAAAGTACCAATTTCCCACTGATCAATACAGACGTGTCTCAGACATAAATGTGTATGTCCCAGGTATCTGAAGCTAGCGACATGGATCCACTTCTCCAGTCTCATTCTTACACAACCCCCAGCTTTTCCATTGCCTTGTTCTCCCTGGCATCCCACAGTAAAGGACGCTCTCTATAACTGGCAATGTGGACTCAAAATAATTTTCACCTTTTGAACAGTGGCAGTCCTGCCAGTCACACTGTGGGAGGACAGTGCTTTTAGAGAGCACACTAGAAATGCTGATCCCACTTATACACCCAGGAGATAATCCCAGCTATCTCTGTACTGAACTTCTGTTGACTTCAGTGAGAATTTACATGTACCCCAAGCATCCAGGTGCACGTCCTGAAGACAGCGGAGCTCATCGTACATGTGACTGTGCCTACAGACACCAAAAGAGGGAAGCTTTGTGACATTGGCACCTTCCCCCATAGGGCATCTTCTCTAAGGGAGGCTTTGCATCGTAGTCAGCACAATAAACACTCCCTAAATTATCTGTACTTGAGCCACAATGAAATCGATTCAGGATGAAGAACTTTCATTTTTAAGTAAAGTGGAAGTTTTGCCTGGTAATGGATAAAATTATATTTTAACTGGCCCTAAAGGTGGCTGGCATGTAGTAAAGAGGCCATGTTCTCTGGTTCCAACTGTACTAAATGCATCCTCTAGCTCAAAGAAAACAGTGATTATCAGAAAGTCAATTGTCATTCTGCCTCTTTAGAAAAATTCCCATTAAAGATAAAGCCATTTTTAATTAGATTAAGTATCCAATTACTGTAATTACATTTTTAAAAAATTCACATCATGAGGATGACCCTTTTTAAAAGGGTTACAAGAATAATTAGTGTATTCATATTAACCAAAATGTATTGGATAATATTTATACCCAGAAGGCAAAGTACATTACACATATTTCACCTTTGGGGAAAGCTTGCAAATGTTTTGGCAGTGGTATGAATATTTATAGGGAAGAGCGTGCTTTAGCAAGATTATATGAGAAAGCATTTATATGCTCACAAATTTTTACCCAAGGGTAAAGTATACATAAAATGTAGTGCAGAGATTATGGATATGCAAAGTACGATTTAAGCGGGGAATTTATATCAGTTTGTTTAATTAATTGGTGCAGAATACTACTTCCCTTATTTTTTTTTTTTTGTGACAGAAGGGCCCACAGAATTCAAGTCCGAGCTTTCTTTCTGCAGATCAATGACAGCAAAGAAAGATGCAGGGAAAGGTCCATCCCTCTGCAAGGCATCACTTTGTCCATAGGTTAAACCATCCCCTTCAACGTGCTCCTGACCGCGCTGTGTAGGCAACCCCATCTGCTACCTGATGCTACCCTGTCAACTCACCGCGGGGCTGGAAAACAGGCAGGCAGCCTCCGGTCACCACTGCTCAGTGAGGGGCAACTCCTCCAGTTCTCAGTAAGGGGAAGACTTGAAGATATGCCAAACAGGTTTGCTCACGCACAGAAAACAAGAAACCACATCCTTGTTGCAGGCTACCCACAGAAGGATGTGACCCACTTTCACCGCTTAGGCGCAGCACTGGCTTAACACGCGCTGCAGGGGGGCTAGCTGGGCCAGCTCCGGGGCCACGCACAAAATCCCCGCTGCAGGCTAGTGAGCACAATATTCCACAGCGGTCTTCCCAGCACATACTGCCGGTACAGCCTAGCCATTGATTTCTGATGGCTCTGCAGGTAATCAACAATTTGGGAATTGCCAAGGCATTACGTGCTTCCTCAGAAAAAGCTCTCGGGCTTCCTACTGGTGTTTGCATTTACCTAAGGGCCATTTGGCCCTTTACTACTCAGGCACTCGGCAACGAGACGTGCGCTTGCAGCACGCACACAGACACCTTCCTAAGGTAGGTGAGAAGGTGAGGTGTGATGGCACAGCTTTTGGCAGACGGAGAGGCTCTTGAGTCATTTGTTAGTTTGATGAAGTTAAGGAATTTGTTCCTAATTTACATTTATATCTAAGATGATTGTTCATTTTTATGGCAATTTATATGCGGCCAGTCAAGAATGAGCAAACAAATGAAAGACAGGCTTAAAATGATTCATTCAAGTTCTTTCACACTAATTTTCTCTTCACTGAATTATCAGCAATCATACTTCAGCATTCATGCCTCTCCTGGTTTTCAAAATTGTTGAGTATTTTTTTACATAATCTGTATTTTGGTATTCATTAAGCCATAGACTGTGGCTCATGCAGATCTTTACCTACATATGTGAAAAAGGTTCTAGATTGTGAAGATGACCCTTCCCTTACGTAAAGTTACAATAAGTTGCAAATATTTGTGCAAATGGATGCTGGCTTCGATGCTGATATTGCCAGTGTAGACAGTAGCATGAATGTGTACAATTTCCTCAACTCACACTGTCGTTTCCTGGATTTTGAGCTTTCTTGCAAAATAAAGTAGCCCAAGAGCATCTTTAGGAAAAAAAGCATAAAAACAAGGAAATAAAAGTCTGATTCATACAGAATAAATTTCCTTTAAAAACTTTTTCAATGTTTGTCCCACGATGAGAAGAAACTGAGAAGGCTGGTAAGCACAGGACAGCAGAGAGGCAGACAAGTGGGAGAATAACAGGGTTAAGTAAATAGGAAGAAAATGAAATTAATTTCCAATGCTCCTCTCCAGAAGTTCAAAATAAACAATTTGTTGGAGATTGCTATCAATACCTGCTGAATATCTATTATACTACCTGGAAGGTATTTTGCTATGTTAGTGTTGTTTCTGAATACTATAAAGGCTGTACTTTTATCAGTTTGGAAATATAAATCAAGCAAGATATTTATGAATACTAGCACTTACGAGGACATCATTCTGTGAAAATACCTCTTTTTACGTGATGGCAAACACAATTCAAAGCAATCTAGATACAGCAAAATCCACTTCAGGAGGCTGACCTTTTTGAGGCCCTGTAATTAGTGCACTTGTGGTACTCGGATCATGGTCTGAAAAACACATATTCAGATCAGAATATATTTATTTTCCCTCTCCGGAAGGTAAAATCATCTAAAACATCCTCTTGATCTTAATTGTTAGGATGCTGTTTTCAATGGTTGTTTTTTTAGAAATGGGTTGTTCAATTAGAAATGGGTTCTACAGCAAGCTGAACCAGAAGGATTTCACCTGTGACTTCCACAAAGGACTGTACTTTTTGTGAAGCCCAAGACTTGTACCCTAGGCTTCCCCTGCAGAACTTCTGTATTTGGCTGTAGAACACAAATGGGGTTTATCGAGTCCTCTTTTTTTTAAAACATAACCCTTGACGATTGAAGACTTCACGGTCATTACATCTATGCAGTCTCTGTGCATAAACCCGGTATTAAATTCCTTGCTTTGGCCTTGAGCTGCTGTAGGCTTCTTCAGTGGCTATGGACCAAGTACCACACTGGGATCAGAAAAGCTGGTGATTCCACCTGAAATGCCAGTTGGAGATTATCAGTCTCCCCATTCCTCCTCGGCTTTGAATGGTGTGGGGAAAAATACTGAGAAAACTGTCCTAAGCATTTCTTTCTTTCTTCCAGTGACCTTCTTAGGGACAAGGTAAGAGTGGAAAGGCAAACTGCTTCATCCAAACCTAATCAAGGAAAACCCCATGCACCCGTGTTTGCCTTGACAACACCCACAGCACTTAAAATGGTGAAACCACCCTTTGATAGTTGCAGCTTACACCTAAAAAGGCTCAGGTGGTGGTGCTGCTGCTTTCCTCGATGCCGTTTGACCTGCCAGTGTTCTCCCTGTGGTCATGGAAGGCTGTTTTGCTTTTGGCTGATGCTTTGGGTAACTTCAGCATCCTCAGATGCTGAAAATGACTGTCCTAAGCAACTGCAAAATCTCACCACTGTACTATGCTAAAAAGCTTTTTCTCCTCAATTAAGAGACAAAAGCTGCTGCTCATGGTAGTACATCATTGCCAGAGCATAACAATATATTTTTCATGACAGATTGAGTGAATTATTTCTTGTTAGGGACTGATGACACATTCTGGATCACAGCGATGCTCCTTTTGATGCTGCTATCTGCTAACTTTGCCACTGCAGGCATCAAGAGCTGATGGCAAGTTCGGGGAAGAGGTACAGACACCATAACAATTCTTATTTCCAGCAGCAGAGCGGGGAGTCAGAAGCCCTACTGTGAGGTGCCTGGGAACCTGTGAATGAATGGTGGGTGAAGGAGCTGTGGAAGGGGACAGTCCAGCCAGGTTAGTCTGGTAATGGTTGGTGGGACCTGGCCAAGGGCTGCCATCTCCCTACAGCTGAGGTGCTCAGTAAGAATGATTTCTGGCATCACCTGCCCAGTTCCAGCTGTCCAGTCAGCGGATATCTCTTTTGTAGTAATTTAAGAGCCTGTGGTATTCTGCTGCTGTAGTGGTCTGTGGCGTTAGTCAAAGCAATTCTGCTCTCAGCTCAAGTCTAATTAAGGGTAGCTCTTGCGTAAAGTGAGTTAAATTCAGTAGTCACAGCCCAGGCCCCATGGAAAATAGTCTAATTCAACTACAGTAATACAGTGTAATATAAATATAATGGAAATACAAAACCATATAATTTAATTTGACATGACTGGCAGTTTTTTGCTTAAGTCGGTGAAAATGAATGAATACAAACAATGAACCTCCCTCTTCACTTCGATCTTTTATTGTTAGTACAGTGGGAAGGTGGTTTCAGGATGACTTTGCACGGCAGCAGCCTAAACAAATGCATTGACAATATGCAAGTTTTAAGCTCTCTTTTGAAAATATATGCACATTTATAATTTTGAAATTTCTTAGATAGTTGCAGTAAATTGAATTAAATTTTAAATACGCTCTGGACTTTTCTACATCTGTCCTCTGTGCTCTAAGGGGGGGGAAACAATCCTGCATGGAGAACCCAGGTGAGCCATGGCCTTAACCAGCTTTTAGCCAAGCCACTTTCCTGCAAGTCCCGCTGCTGTCACACCACCAGCCCTACCGCAGGGTGGGCCCCGCTCCCTTTCCAGCCCGGGGAGCACCCCAGTAGCCATATTGCCACTACCGAAATCGCCTCTCACCACGGCAGGCCACCGCAGGGCTTTCAGCGCCCACCCGACCCATCCTGCCATCGCCGCCACCAGCAGAGACCAGGTGTGGCGCCACTGAAACACTTCACAGCGGATAAAAAAAGGTGCGGGGTTGATTTATTTCGTTTCTCCTCTTGCCCAATAAGTCAGCAGCGCTACAGTCAAGGGAGGACAGAGAGTCTGGAAAACAGGTATGGCGCGATTAGGAAGAGGGGATCCAAATGCCCCCTCCCGCCCTGACCCGCGTTTTTGATGGCTGTTTCCATAGGGCCCCAACACAGACCAAGGCTGGGGCTTTCCGCACCCCGCTTCTCAACACCTTCCCCTCAGGGACGGACGACGCCCCACCACCGCCCCTCAGGCGCCTTCTCCAGGCTCCCTCCCTCCCGGCCGCGCCCCCGCCCGGCGCATGCGCGCGCCTGCGCAGAGACTAACGGTGGGGTAAGGGCCCAACGGCCCCGCAACGGCCGCGGCGCGCGGGCGCCATGGCGTACTCGACGTGCTGCAGGGTGGCCATGGTCTCCTGCCTGGTGCTCTGCGTCTCCCTCCTCCTGCCGCGGACCTTCTTGTCTCGGGGCGGCGGGAGGCAGGAGCCTGGGGCTGCGCCGCTCGCAGCGCCCGCGCCACCCGAGGGTAAGAGGCCGCCGCGGGCCCCGCCGCCGGCGGCGGCTCCCCTGAGGCGAGGGCGAGCCGCTCCTCGCCGCCACTCCCCGCCGCCCCACTACGCCCAGGTCCGCGTTTCGGCTGCTGCCCGGGGGTCGAGCGTGAAATGCGGGAGGTGGCTCGGCGGTGAGCCCGGGGCGGGGCGGGCGGCGGCGCTGGGCCCCCGGCCCATCAGCTCTCCGCCCCCGGGGGTGCCGCTGCCGCCGGGCGGGCGCTGTGCGAGCGGGCCTCGGTCGGAGCGCGCGTCCGGGGGGTGCTCTGCTGTCTGGTATGACAACGTAGCGTACTTAATTGTTCCCGTAAGTGTTACCGCGTCCCTCTCTCATGTGGAGTGTTACAGGCTGAGTTCCCTATTCTTGCTGCGATTTGCCTTTTTCTGATCCCTTCAGGGAAATATAGTTTAAAGCCTTGCGAGTTTCGTTTGGTTTGTTTTAGGTAAGTAGGGTGCTAAAGCTACTGAACAGGGAGATACTCATACCACTTTTTTGTTGTTGTTGTTCATTGTGATACATCACTTTTGATTTGAAAGCTTCATTATTTTGTTATTTTCTGTACGGAAAGCTTTTGTTGTTGCATATGAAATAAAAGTTCATTTGAATCATCTTCATTGTTTAGTTTCCTACTCCAGTATTTTAAACTTGGCGTTCATGCACCAGATTCTTATAATAAATATGCCACATGATGACTTATTCAGACTTGGATGCTGTCCTTGCAGTCCCTTGAGCTAAGTCCTTCTTACCTGCCTTCCCACTTTGCATGTCCCCTCTTAAGTTCTAGAGGAATGGGTTCATACAAGCACCTCCCATTCTTTTTATGCCCATTGCCCTTTACTGTAGGGTCTTTCTCCCCAAGGCACTTCAGAAGAGTAATGAGTATCATAGCCACAGGTCTTCGCAGAGAAAGAGTTTTGTCCAGGGCTGCCCTTAAGCCAGAGATGAGGCTGATGGAAGCCTAGAGAACCTCTGGGTTGTACTGGATGCTGACCTACAGGGACTCATGTTCAGTGACTTGATCTTCTGCATCTTTTGTTACGTGACCGTATGGTTCAGTGACGCTGATTACATTTGACCGGGGTTTTTTAAGGACGTTCAGGATGAAGTTGCTGCTGAAACAACGTTTTGTTGAACCAAAATACGTGACCTATACTGTGGCTACCCTTCCATGGTTGCTGTGTGTTATTTTGATTGGTTCTTGGTCTTTAAGAACTTAAATACAGGTTCATCAGCACTATAGATTTATAGGTTTATAGTTTCATTCTATAATGTCTAATAGGGAAAACCTGAATGGTAGCTGATTTTTTTGATAGCACATCAAGAGTATACTGTGAGGGCATGATGCTGGGCCCCACAAAGGCCCAGCAGACAGCACAGGGGCTGGGTGAGGACTGTGGGGTCACCTGCCTGAAGCAGGGGTGGGAGGAGATGCTCTGGGTGGTGGTATGTGTCCTTCCCTTCTGTGCTGCTCCCAGCTCTGACCTTGCAGTGATACCAGATGGCAGGGTTTGACACTGTTTTCCCACAGCAGTGCAGTCTTAGGCAGTTGTCAGTTAATATTTTGGTATTTCTTTCTTTGGCTGCAGGACGGACTGAATTAATGTAACAGAAAAATTAGCTTAAAAAAAAAAAAAACACAGAAAAACCCCTTGCACCCAAATTATTTTCAGTGACACCTGCGATGAATGAGGTTCGTACCAGTTCTAGCACAGCCTACTTTAAACAGTGCTGCCCCAAGCTGACTAATCACAGCCACAGTTAAATGCTTGACATAGCTATCATTAACGCTCTTTTTCCATCATCAACAGGTAGCATAAATGCTCTGTCCATCATCCTGCAGGCGATCGCAGCGCGAGTCAAGTGCGTGCCTGGTGCAGAGCAAGCGCTCAGCACGCTCCCCTCTTGCACACCAGTTTGGCCGAGGATGTAATACCTCGCCTCAGCTGATCCATTTCAGAGGAGAAATTATGGTCTGTATTTTCAATTTGATAGCAAGAATTTCATTACACCTGCTCTGTAGACCAAACTTTATTTCACCTGGAGTTATTTTTTTATTGGAAGAATAAACCTTGATTGAACAGTTCAATTCATATCTCTGTCGTTCATCATCCTCTTCAGTGAACTGATAACTGCAGTTACCTGACAGAAGTTCCAGGGACTTGAAGTAATCATGTCATTCTTGAAGTTAATAAAGTGCTTATTGTAGTCTTGGGGGCAAAATGCCTCTGAATAAAACATTCTTAAAGTTTACTACCATTTGTTAGAACTCAATGTTACCAGAAGGCTTATCGAAACAGGCTTTGAGCATGGGAATGGTGCTTTCTCTAATAAAGCCATTTTCAGAGGTCTCTTTTTTGAAAATGGTGAGCACAGTATTATAGAAATTAATACTATCTTTCAGACAGGTTGCTCTTTTTCACAGTAGTAGTTTCATGTAATGAAAGAACTTATTTAAAGAACTAACTGTGCATGTATCACATTTCTAGTTTATTTCATGGACAGGCATTAGTTTGGTGGTTTGGGGTTTTTTTTTGCTTTTGGAAAAGAGGAAAAAAGAGCAGTTTAAAAAGTACTTTTAAGTCTAATGTTATAAATACATGCCGTGCATTTTGTAAAGCTACTCTCTTAAGTTGGTAGTTTTAGCAAAACCTTACAGCTCCATGACGATAAGTGTATAGTCTGTCTGCATTCTTACGAACAATGAAGCGGCATGAGCTTTACAAGAAAAATGCACGACTGTTCAGGTAACGCCTCTGCCCAGCTTGGATTTGTGCAATGCACATATGGGTTGCCTGCTGGTGTCTTTAAGAAAATTACCTTGTTTTCATTTGGGGTAGTTTCTGTGTTTTCCTTTTTAACCTCCACCTGCATTATTTAATAAAAAATGTTCAAAAATTTGACTGTTTCCCTTGGAAACACCTGTGCAGTGGTTTAAAGTAAGGATTTCAAAATTGTCATTCCTTCTAACC
This sequence comes from Limnodromus scolopaceus, assembly GCA_028565335.1. Lineage (NCBI taxonomy): Eukaryota > Metazoa > Chordata > Aves > Charadriiformes > Scolopacidae > Limnodromus > Limnodromus scolopaceus. The sequence goes on along the minus strand of JAOXNO010000041.1, from coordinate 55,242,144 downwards.
ATTTTTGGGTAGGTTTCTAAAGTTGTGTTGTTGGGATCACAGCTAGAGCTACTTTGTAAATGTCAGTGAATGAGCAAGAACTAAATGAACGTGTACTGTTTGTCCAGTTCATCTTGATGTTACTCTGCCAGAATCAGAAGTATTTATAAAAAGATTTAGAAGGGAAAAACATAAATGACTGCATGTGTAAAAAATCTAAAAAATGGGTCTTGTGATAGTGTGTAATACTGAAATAGGGAGTGGCCTCAACAACAAACCGAAAGTTAACTTGTAGAGATGTAAAAATGATTAATTACTTGGGCTTTCTTTGGGCAGAGGTGTTGGGGGAAACAGTGTTAAAGAATAGCAGCAGAAATCATATAGGGACTTGAAAGAGAATTTAGATTTAATGTCAAGAAAACAGTTTGTGTATAGATTATTCTAAGCTATTATACTAAACGTGGAGGCTATGCAAGAAAACCTTGGAGGACACTTTCAGTCTAGGGAAGATCAAGTTACTTTGTCATGGAGCCTGTGTGTCTGTCTGTTGGTTGCCACTTGCAGGTTTAGAGCCCTGTAGCCAATTGATCTTATTGCACACAGAAACAGAGAAAATAAATCTTGTATAAAAATACACTTCTGAGAGGGCTAGAGATTGATGCAAGTGTCTTGAGACGAAGGCTTCAGTAGAATGTCTTTTTATTGCATTTACCAGAGAGGGAGGTCTTGCATATCCTACTTCCCTTAGCACAAGCTTTGCTTAGAGCACACATCTTCTTTAAATGTCATGTCCAACAGAGCAGGGGACAAAAAATGTACAAAACTCTGAGTTCTGGTTCTCACAAAAGCGTATTTCATTTCTGATCCCTGTGACTGAGAAAGCAGTGGTTTTCTTCTTCAGTCACCATGATGAACATTTTACCAGGAAAATGTAAATGGCACCTAAGCATCCCTAAACGTGGGAGTGAGAGTACAGTTTGAAGATAGGTTTGAGGACTGGAATTTGCATTGCTGAGGCAGGAGGATAGTTCTGTATCCCACTGTCACACGTTTTTCAGTTAAAGCTTTTGCAAAATGTCTAGCTGGTTTGATCTTGGGCTCTGGGATTTTTTTGTTTGGTTTTGCATGCACAGTAAGGAATAGTAAATGGCTTGCTTGGAAACAACACAATCTTAGTATTTCCAAACCAAAGTAATGGAACCATGCTTTTGGGATGGAAAGGAAGAAAAAAGGCAGAGCACCTCTTGCAGAGGACGAGCAGATCTGTAGGTGCTGTCCTGAGGAGCAGCGTGGGTGAGATCTGAGGAGCAGTGAGACAGGATCCTTTGCTTTGCTGTCAGTATGGACAAGTCACACGCACGTCCCATTCCCCATCACTAATCACCATCACTCCTCCTACGCTTCCTGGGGTCTGCAGAACATGCACGTTTTATAAATGAAGTCATGTATCATAAATCTTTTGATGAACAAAGTGCAAACTTAATGTAGCAGCAGCCCATATGTACTGTATGTCAAACTTTCTTTTTTTATTATATGTGTAAGTATGTATCCCAGCATTTTACAGCTGGACAAATGTTGCAGAAAGACAGATTATCTAGATTAAGAGTCGCTGAATCGTACAATAAATCAAGTTGAAGTAACTTTATGAATAGTCAAGTTGGGTTCAGTAGCAATTCCTAAACCCCATTAGACAGAACACATAACAGCTTGCTTGGAAAAAAGACACTTGCGTAGTCTGAGTATTATCAGCTGGTTGGCCATTTTATTAGGTGTGCTGTAAATAGACTTTTTAAGATTTGCTTTTTTTCAGCTGTGTTAATATTGTTAAAAGTTTAAAAAACCCACAGTAAATTTAATGTGATACTGCTATTAGGGACTTCATCCACATTCAGAAACTAGTCTCTTAAACAATGCAAATACTAGCTGGGGCATAATTTTATTTTTGGACTATTGAAGGGACAGGATTAGATGAACCATGCTCTGCTTGCCCTGTAGCTGGTTTGCAAAGTTGGTTTGAAGCATTAAACTGACAAATTATTAAGCATGTTGGGTAAACCTTAGGTAAAAAGATCACGAAGCCAGGTAGGGTGCATTGGGTGGAGTTACCACATGCAGCGAGGAGGTCTGCGTGAAGTTCAGGCTGTCACCTGGGAGCTGAGAGACATTTCAAAAGGAGAGCAGCATTGGGGCACCCCTCAAAGCTAAATGGAGGTTAGTGCTCTTCCCTTCCCACAGCGTGGAAAATGTTCTCTTGAAGTACTCACCATCTGCAGTGGCAACTGGGTGGTGCAGCAAACAAGGACCCGTCCCGTGCTCTTCTCTGCTCACGTAGAAGTTCCACTTGATTTTATTGATGGAGAGTATGTTGTTGTCTCCAGTTGAAAGTGGCTTGTTCCGTCCCTGGCAATGTCGAATCCAGTCACATCATCTACTGGTGTGGGACAGTGTTGGGCTTTCTTATAACGTGAGGTATGTTGTTTAATTGGCAGCGGCATCCAAATTGCTATGCATTTTCATTTACATACTGTTTATTTGACATATTATTGCATATGGTGCTTTTAAGTTACCTGTGCTGTCAATTTCCTCTGTAATTTACATGTAATTTACATCTTTACAATAAAAAGCTAAAATTAAAAATAATTTTATTTTTTTAAAATAAGGAAATAATTATAAAAGTTTAAAAATCAACAGGGAAGCTTCAGAACTAGAAGCCATGAAATTCCCCTTTAAAATTATTTTGATAATGAGATGACTAGTGTGTGTCCCTTTGGTCTGATTATCTTTAATTGAATTGACTCTTTTAAAGCACAAATGAGGCCTTGTGGATAATTTAGAAAACTGTTCACTTTAAATTCCCATTAAATGTTTTCTGCTTTCTTTATCTCTTTTTTTTTTTTTATAAATAATTTTTGCATGAGTATAAGATGTTTTGCAAAGGTTTATCTACCCTGCTGTTTTCATCCCTCCCTCAGTGATGCTGCTCTCTACACGACACCAGTTATTTCCCCGGTGACCTACTGCTACAAGGCATTCCTGCTGGAAGTAGGATTTTCTTGTAAATAAGATGCTATGCTTTCCATCACAGACTTTGAATAATTCACTAAAATTAAAGTGCATGATAACAGCTTCCTCAAAGTTAAGCCTGAGCTAATCTGAGAGAGGTTTTGGTCAGTGGTGGTATACCTAGGCAGTTTCACTAATGCCTACAGCATCCATCACCTAAAAGAAAAATGAGTTTTCAATAGAAGAGCTTCACAAATTATTGCTATCATTTCCTAATACACATTTACTGTAATTTTCTGTGCTCAGGAATTTAGCTGCCTATGATGGTGTTTCCTAACAAAAGCAAATGTTAATTTAATCTAATTTTCTCTTGTCTTGCTTCTCTTAAAATTAGTTGCAGCTGGGTACTTACAGAAGTACAGTTAGTTGTTTGTGGTGCTATTTCACACCTGGTTTTCGTTTTCCTTATGCAAGTGCGTGCAACCTGCCCCAGTTCCAGTAACTAGTGTCCAGGCTGCCTGGCTTTCCTGCTGCCAGGGATGGGGACGGGGACATTTTGCAGCTGTGAGCTGCCACCCAGCCTGACAGTCCCCCGATCTGGTGCTCCCATCCAGTGCCTCCCACCACCAGACGCGGTGATGGAGTAGCTGAGTCAATCACTTCAGTCCCAAATGGTGGGAGTGCAGGGGCAAGCCCAGGCTGGGTATGGAGATAGAAAGCAGGATGTCTAGTACATAGGGGAGTGAAATAGTGAATTTCATGGCAAAATTGTTGAATTCATGGCAGCAAGAAAATACAGTAACTGCATGAACTTAGATTTATTGAGATTCTAGTGCCTTTCAGTTGAATGAAATCATCCACAGCAGCATTTCAGGCTCTCTGCAGTCTCACTGTAGCATACATGCACCCATTTATGCTCACTCCCCTTTCTTCTTTTAGATTCTCTCTGCCTCTCTCAGTGCTAGAAACCATTGTTTGCCCTCTAAAATGCCAAATGCCCGAAGCTATATTCAATCTCCTCTTTTACCAACACCTTTTTAACTGCTTTACCCAACACCTTTTTAAGGAGAACAGTTTAAGCTGTTATCACTTTTCTTTATCTTTCATTACTCATTTAGTAAAATCAGGTAAAATACTACGTCTTATGCCAATAGATGAAAATCTATACTGGGCAAACACTGCAGTTGTGTATTGGGACACTAGATGGGTAGTGGTTTATACATTAACATGTCTTCGCATAATACTGAAAGATCAGGTTCATAGCAGAAAACCAATACGTTGTTGGGGTTTTTCTGAGCAAAGAACCAGATGTAAGAGTTTAGGTTTTCATCCTGTTAGGGATGATGATTCTTTACGGTCGTTGGACAAGTATATAGCTGTTAAACTCTGTGTTTTGTTAATTGCCCTGCCAGCTTTTTTCTCAAGAGAGTGATTGTGCATACCTAACTCCTAGCACTGCATATAGCAAGTGACCAAGGACTGAATTTACAGACTTGGTACTTACAGTCCAACAAGTTACTTTATTAATCAGTGGTGGTGTATTTAAAAGGAGAGAAAAGAGTTCAGTCACACCTGCTGCAGTTTTAGGCTGCACATAAAAGGGTGAAAAGTAATAGAAGAAACATAATTATTGTGTGTTTTCTTGCAGGGAAGCTTGGTCGCTTTCCACCCAGGATGCATTACCAGGTCACTCCTGACAGCCGAGCTACCCCTCATTTTCCAAGGTCTCACCTTGCTGAAGCAGTTGCTAAAGCCAAGGCAGGTGGAGGCGGTGGTGGAAGCGCTGGCGGATCTGGGAGAGGTCTTGTGGGGCAGATTATCCCTATATACGGATTTGGCATCTTCTTATATATCCTGTACATTTTATTTAAGGTAAGACCAACATAAATTGAAAAGTCAAGGAAATAGCAACTAAAAAATCCTCAAACCAGAAATAATAGTCCCATTCTGTACTTGGTTCCATTTCAGCCTTGCTCAAAAAAACCTGTTTATGGTGGACCTTTGGTGGTTGAAAGACTGGTGTGTCTTGTGGTTTTTGCTATTGCAGAGACTGTAGCTAAGAATGTAGGGACAGATTGCTGAAATCTTGTATTGGCCTCTGAACTCTTACTTTTTTTTTAAGGATTTCCCCTCCCTGGAAAATATGTATGTCTAGAACAATGTTAGATTAATTTTGAATGTACACATAGTATTCTTTTCTATCATGTGTGACTACATATATATACTATATATGTCATGTATTGTGTTACACATTTAAGGTGGGAGAGAGGGAGTACAGTTATTACGTACCTTCTGGAACAAAAGCACCACATCATTGGAGAATGGGAGTTTGGGGTTGTATTGACCACACTGGAACTACCCCAGCTGAGGAACTGGTTGAAAGCTAGTTGAAAAAAGCACAGCCCAAATTCCCCTCAAGTGTTTCACACCTGATTTAAACTTCTCATGGCTTTTTGTTATACAGACGTGACTTGCATGTAGGTGATGACAGTCAGCTGTGTGGGAGGAGGGAGAAGTGGACTTGTGGAAATGTTTTTTTCCTTTGAGTGGGCACTGAATCCAGAGTGAGCAGTGTCCAAACAGTTGAGCCTGCTCTGGACAGACGAGAGGCAAGAGCAAGGTGAATTGAATGAGCTGATTAAACACAAAGACAAAAGAAATAGATAGCTTGCAGTTTCTGTATAGAGACAGCCAGTATCTTTGCTGCAGGTACAAAGTTTGTGAGGGATAAAGGCAGAAACTGTTGCAAGAAGGATAGGTAGAGTCACATACAATTCCTTCAGAACCTGTCCTTCATTTCACAATAATTGCCCAATGCACTGTTTTTTCCCTCCTATACACAGAAGAATTACAGGATCAGGCTGGAACAGATAAATATTCTAAAATGAAAAAGTTATTTTTGATGAGTTATGGTTTCACTATGCTTAAAAATATAATTTGTTCCAAGTGTCTTTTAGCAGTTTTAAGCTGGCAATATCTCACAGGCATCTTTTATGGTTGTCTAATTTTGCTGCTGGCTATCCTTTTCTGTGGTTACTTTCTGGCATATTTTAGTTTTCTGTCCTTTTTGGTGTTGCCTTTGGGGCTTATCTATTACTATTTCTGTAACTCATAGAAGCATGGTCTTTTTTCACTCATCAGCTGGCTTCCAAGGGAAAACCTATTGCTGGAGAGCGGAAATGCCCTATTGCTGCACCTGGAAACATGAAGAGGAAAATCAGTGAGTATGACTTCTAAGTTGTGTCTGTGTAGCTGTTGACTCTGTACAGGCACGGTCCAACTGGTTTCTTCTCTGTAAAGCTGCTGTTTCCCACCCATAAAGAACAAGCCAGAAGATTCTGTGTTGGAATGATCAAGAGTTAAAGTGAATTACTGCACCGTCACTTTCTAATCTCATTCAGCTAATGAGAGTCTGTGATAGCAGCCTGATGTCAAGTCCCAGTGGAAGCAATGGCTTTTCGTGAGGTTCACTGAATTAACTGTATGGATTTGCTGAAAAGCTATGCAGCTAATGATTAAAAATGGATAATAGGATGTCCATTTATAATTATTCTATAATCCGTAATGTTCTAGTAATAGTATATAAAGATATTATTAAAAGCTACCTTCATTTCGTTGAATTTGTGAATTCTTAGGCATCAGCAGGCACTTCCCTACTTTTTCCCTTCCCTTTTAGCAATGCTCTAAGTTTTGATGAGAAAGCAAACAGTATTCTGAAACGTTATTGTGGTTTTACCTAAACATTGATGGGATAGATTCAACTATTTGTAGACATTTATCAGATAAATTAATAAGCTTCCTCTTGAGGATTGGATGAGTAGTTACAATACCAGTATTTAAATATTTTGTGTTTAGCTGGCTAAATTGTAATAGGTAAGAAAAGTACTTAGAGCTTTATAGAAAGTGCTAGCAGTAAGGTAATTCTCTTAACATAGCTGTAATTGTCTTGACATTAATGCATATATTAGGAATACCTAATGTACTCAGTGATATAGATTGTATTTTTAGTGCACTTGTACTGCATTGTGCCTGGCAATTTTGTGCAATTTATTAGTGAAGGTAATTCTATTTTTTTCTCTAATGCTTGGTAAGAGAAACTAACTTTGCAGTAAGTTAAATATTTACCATCATTATAACCCAAAGAATTTTAGTGGTGAAAATTATTCTCCCTTTTTCTAGAGCTCTTCATTTGTATTCCTAATGCTTTCATTGCAAGCTTTAGCAGAGCAGGGGACAAGCCAGTGGACTCAGAACCACTTACATAGTGACTTAGAGGGAGTAACTTTCTCTTTGCCAATTTACTTTCCCATATTTTTAAAGTCTCAGACATGCTAAATAATGATATTCTCTGCAGAATAGAGATCTTCCCAAAAGCAGGATGTTTGTGGATGGCTTTCTCCATCCCTACTGCGTGACTTTGTGCTGCTTAAATGGGTGTGCCTGTAGCAGCTGAATATTTAACTAACCCAGGCTGGTTTCATTTTGTTCTGCAGCTGGGAACAATGAAGTCACAGCTGTAGGATTTTGGGTGTGAGCTACAAAAGCCAAACAAGAAGCTCAAGCATTTTTGTTGACAACCATGCTGCTGCATCTTTGCTGTTAATGCTTTCAGCTAAATCAAAGCCAGTATGGGTGTTCCTGCATGCATGCATGTGTGTCTACTATTGAAATACGGACACGTATCTTGAACAAAAGTGCAGCCGTGGAAATACCGTGGGCCACTGGGAAATACCCAGGCAGACACGATGTGGTTAGCTGTTGTTCATCCTGGTAAGCCTATTTGCACTCGCTGCCTACCCTGGCACATCTGTGCAGGGTTAGATGCCATCAAGCCCATGAACTTTATTCTCTTTGATACAGATGTGGTTTCTCAAACCTTAGTCTCATTAGAAAATGCTCAAGTGACCTTTTGTCTCTGTTCCCAAGGATTTAACAGGGAAATTCCATGAGAAACATTAATTTTGTGGTACACAGTAAACCACAATGTTTTCCTTAGAAAAAAAAAAAAAAAAGTATGGTATTTTCTTTTTTCTAATGTTAATCTCCCCAGGGTATTTACAGTGGCCCACTCTGCTTATGTTGTGGAGGTTGTTTGGGAGCCTTTGAAAGAACGTGCTTTCTGTGTGTCCTATTACCATTGGCAATAGTCTTCACCTTCTTATACCAGGAAAAGTAGGTAGAACTCTTTAAGATGCATGTTTTAGTTCCCTCACAGCCAGTTTGGTTTGGTAAAGCGTATGCTACATGTGGTAATGGGACATGAATACATTTTCAAAGCTCCTACTGACAGATCTTGGGATTTTCTTTGTTTTACAGCTGACTATGAGCTCACTCAGCTCCAGGAAAAACTGAGAGAGACAGAAGAAGCTATGGAGAAATTAATCAACAGAGTAGGACCTAACTGTGACAGGTATGTTTCAAATTACAGCATTTTAAGGAGAGATTCTGGTGTGATTAGAAATTAAACTTTCTTATATTGGCTATATTAAAATAGAATTTTTATTACTACTTCAAATTGTAGACATTTTATTTTAAACATTACAGTTTTTGTTCTGCATTTTTTCTCTTTTCAGCATCTACATTTAAAATAAATAATTTTTTCAACTTAATTTTCCTTAAACAGAAGCGCAACTATCCTTACCCTCCCCCTTTGTCCCCTGAGTGCATTATTTGGAAGATAATGACATATATGTGTAAACAGAAAATAAAACTCTACATTTGAAGTATATAAACAACCTGCCCTAATATGACCAAAGTAGTATTTTGAGTGATTCCTAAGAGACCCATTTGTTTTATGGCTCTTTTTCCAGTTCTGTGGATTATTTTTCTAAATAGAAATGCTGTTATAATCTATGTAAATGCCAGTTAGAGTATCCATAAAATATTTCTTTAAGGGCAGAATTGTATAATAATCTGATTCCATTACTTAGTTCCACCCTGTAACCAGTAAATCAATGCATTTGCTTCTGAATATAAAAGAAAAAAGGAGTTGTAAAACCAGGATTTAAAAATTTATTATGTTTATTAATGTTTGCTATAAATCCGAGATCAGTATTCTACATTATAAAGAAGCACTGGAAGCAAGTGTGTGTTTTTCACAAGGAATGTAACAACACATCAATAGGACAATGCATAACTGCAGTGTTTGAAAATTTAAATACCATGAATATTAAGGTGAGGTTTGCAAGCAAAAAAGATAGCTTTTCAGGTTGTAACGCATGTTAACTTTGTCTGGATCAATCAATGCCTTTTTTAACCCATTCTGTAGGAACAATTCCTTGCCAAACTCGTGCATTATGTTCATTTATGCTTCAAACCGCATTCTCTTTGGGCACGTAGTTTTGCCCACTTTGCACCATGCCACGTACTGCAGCCCTGCACTCATCTCAGCAAGACAAGGTGCCAAACTTGCCTGCGTTAGGCCGGATTCCGGCAGGAGAACCCATAGGCTGCCCCGGTGCTAGGGAAACAGGATACTATTTTGACTATTACTCATCTCTGTTTTGGAGCACTAACGCAATGCTCTATGCGTACCTTTAAGCTGCCAGAAATAGGCTTATGAGATGCCCAGATACTGTGCTGACTCTCGGGGTAGGATATTTTTTACTGAGAAATGGGTTTAGGGTCTGATCCAGCATTTGTTCCATTCTGTGTTACTGGCTCAGAGCCTTTATTTAGTAGAACTTCCCTCCTTTGTTCAACAAAACTATTTTTATAGATGGATCTAAAAGCCTCAGGGGAAATTAGAATCTGAATCTAATAAAGAATTTTATATATAGCCTCTTTAAAGAGAATGGGAAAAGCACCTCTAGACGGAGCAAATAGTTGTTTTTCAAATACACCCAGACTTTGAAGCTTTCTTAATCTACACTGTGATACTCATTAAGTTCAGTAATACTGGATGAATGTCTTAAAATAAAATGTATGGTTAGAAAGTGTAATTAGAGCACAGAGTACAGTGTTACTCAATCTGGATGTTGACAGATCTAAATAAAAACGAAAGAGGAAGAGAGCAAAAATTACTTGAGCTCCATTTATTAAAATGCAGATAAACAGAAATCCTTAGAAAAGTCAGAGAAAAAAAATAACTGATATTAAATTTAAACCAATGCTGAAAGATCCCAAGTGAGACCATGGCCCATTATACTAGATATGGCAAAGCAACTCCCAGACTGCCAAGTGAAATATTAGTAACCGAAACAAAGAACTTATTTTTCATTGTCACAAATACAGTGTATCATAATACACAGAGTTTGTAATACTGTTGATGTCTGAGCTTATGCCTCAATTTCTTCTTGCTATACTTCAAGAGAGTTCTCCTCCCAGCTGAACTACTCCGGGATTCATCCTGGCTTTCTCCTTCTGGTGGAGATTCTTAAAATCCAAAGACATTCTAATTTTGTATATTTTCTTCAAAAAAACCCATTGCTTTTGAAATGTGGATGAGTTTGGAAGGACAGTTTATTCTTAGATAATGCTGTACCACAGGAAGAAATTCTGTTTCAAAGGAAAAATATGTCCTGTGCTCTGTGATTTTATTCTGCTTTCTTCTGTAGCAAGTGTACGTGGTGTTTTAGAAATAGGTAGGAATAACGCAGCTCGATTACCTGTTTTTAAAGTCCTGTTTACCAGGCTATCAACTGGAAAAACTTACACTGAGCAGATGTGATACAGAAGAGAGATAGAGGCTGTGCTCTGTGGGGTTCCATTTTGGGGCTGTAGCTATATTTTAATAGTGATCATTTTAAGATCATGAAACAACAAAATACCAGTTGAAATGTCTGAGATACCGTGTTAGATTATAGATTTTCACTGCAGTCATGATAGCTCTTTAGGAAATGTTCTGATATCAGTGTAAGAATAAGAAACCTTTACTTTACCTGTTAGTGAGCACTGTGGGACTCTACAAAACATAAGCATTGCCACTATGAAAAGTAATAGCTGTGTTAGAGCTACAAATACACACAGCAAAAATACTGTCCTTTTCTTACACTGTAAACCTTTTGCATCTGTTGTCCTCTTTGTATTCATAAGTGTGTTATGCTCTGGTAAATCACTGTGCAGACAGTCAGATGTCTTATACATCGTCAGCATCCTACAGTAGGTCTTCGTAGAGGTTTTAAATGAAGTGAAAATAGTGCATGGGCTTTGGTTTCTCCCTCTCTGTAGGGGAATTTGTCTATTAAGCAAGGTACCTTGGAGGAGGAATACTCTGAAAAACTCAGAGAGACCTTGTGTTGCAATAAGACAGTGCTTTCTAATGAGAGTATCCAGTATATTAGGAATTTTCCTATAGAAAATCCCACAGTATTTCAGCTGCATTGATTGATCCTATTATCTGAGCTAGCGTATCTCCCCGTTGTACTAAACAGACAGGCCTTTCTGTCTTTATCCAGGTGATAGGTATTAAAATTATATACACTTTTGTCTATCAAAGGAGGATTAGTTTGACAGTTCTATTACAGCTTCTGTCAAAGGCAGCTAGCTGATAAAACCAGTTCTTTTTATGTGCCTGTTAATTCACATCTCAAATTCTACATCTGCATAATGCAGGCTTTTGAGAAGATGCTGTTTCACATCTTCACTTGGTCTGTGGAACAAACTGCCACTGCAACTTGAGGGGACCCAGTGCAACCTCCCTATAGCATTGGGACTGTATCAGCTTTTCAAACTGTGGGGCAAAGTGCCCCTCAGGGGAAGCTCAGAGAAGTGATGTTTAGCCTTGTGATCTCAGTCAAAAATGTTTCATCTGGGTAGCTGGTAATGAAACGGGTGGGCCTGCTCCTGAGCTAAGTTCAGTTACGGACAACTGTGTGTGCAACTGTGCACAAAGTCTGTCCCAGGGTCAGCACTTTGATCACCATCGCACAAAACAACAGTATGATGCTAATCTCTTTGGCTTTAAACCAGTATGACTCTGCTGCCTTTGATGGAGTAACTATCCTGTTATCATATCATTCCCGTAGAGTAGCATGAAGTACATATTTGAAGTGCTGCTCTATTCACAACAGTGAGTAAGAGGAAAAACTGAAGATGGAAGCTGCAAGTTTTCAAGTTTATGAGAGTTCAGGTACTTGAACCAAGGTTTAGATAGGTACTAATCACTTAAATCCAAAATCATTAATCTATTTCCAGCTCCTCTCTTTCCATCTCACCCCTAAGATTCACTGAGCAGCTGTCTAATCTTGGAGATTATCTGTCTATCTGATGGTCTGGAGACCACCAGAGATCATCTGTCTGACCTCACGTACCACCTACAATTGAGCATTCTGCGCACGCTGAGGGCCACCCCCTCTTAGTCACTAGGGGCAATAGGTCCTGCCTAAAACACGGTGAGATTCAAAAGAGCACCAGAGTAGTGCCAAGGTCCCCTGGGGGGCTTGAACTGGCACTTACAGAGAGATCAAACACCTACTCAGCAACCTGAAACTTAAAGATGAAACAAGTACAACAGTCAGAACATTTTTCACCCCTAACTATCATTCTTTCCTATTCTGTCTTTTTCTGACCTGCTGAGTGAGTTAGTAGAGCTCAGATCACCACCCTCCAAATACTTCTTTTTGCCCACAAGATTATTAGGAGGCAGTTTGGTTTTTTCCCAGAGAAAATAACATGTAATGACTACATGATCTTATCTGTTGGAAGCGTTTTTGTTACAACAGTAAGTAATGGTATTACCTGAACAGTAGTAATTACTAGAATCAGCAGTGCAGAATCAGTAAAAATTATAATTTACTTTAAATGTGATAAAAATCTCAGTCTTCTTCCACTCTCCCTCTGATTCTAAAGGCAAGTTAAAGTTACATCTAACACGTTCTTTTCATTTTTAATTCTTCCTTCCTGCTTCTCCCTGCCCCTCCACCAGACAGCATTGTTGACTCTGTATGATGATGATCTGTCCAACTGACATTTCTTAATGAGGCCTTGCAAATTTAATACCTTTAATGGCCATAATTAGGGCTCATCAGACTCTTGAGACTAATGGCTGCGTGAGACATTTTTGATCAGCCCCACTAGTTGCTTTAGATGTAGCATAGATTCTGAATTGCATTTCTTATAATGCTTCAAACCGCGTATGGCCCTCTAATTCTCACCTAATGCTCTTTTTTTAAAAGACAGAAATTTCCATACTGTCTTCTGTACCATAACTTTTGCTTGTGTGTCACTTTCATCTTCCTCCCACATTGGCACTACCTGCCTTCCCTTACCTGTTTCAGTTTGCAGGCTTTCTAGATAAATGGCTAAACCTTTATACTGAGCTGGAGGGCAGACCACGTGCAGATGTTGAATAGTGATCATACTGCAGCCAGGTTTCTTCAGACTGCTGCTGGGATGGACCAAAGAGTTGGGTCCAATCTCTGTTAATAGTTTGTAATGATAGTTGACTGAATTCTGGTGTTTAATATTTTCTAGCGGGACTCAAAATGTTACCACAGACCAGGAAAAACGGTTACTTCAGCAACTCCGAGAAATTACGAGAGTTATGAAAGAAGGAAAATTCATAGATGGCATCTCTCCAGAGAAGGAAGCTGAAGAAGCTCCTTACATGGAGGATTGGGAAGGTAAGCAAGAACCTTTCTTACCATTACCCTGATGATAAAAATTGAGTAAGGATTACTTATAGTCCCAGATCCTTTCAAAATTTGATGCTGACTTTATCGTTCCTTTTCAGAAGTCAGTATTCAAAACGTTGCAAGAGGTGGTTTATTTTCCTGACCATAGTAGAAAGAAAATAGATTTTGAGGCATCCAGCATTTCCTTTAGTGTAAACACTACACCATCTGCTGCCAAAAGTGGCATATGAATATTCACATATGCTCCATCTGCTGCTGGGTCTTGGCTGCTGTAGGTTTATATCTTTCCCTTTCTTTGCTGGGCTAGATTTCATGCAAAATCATAAACCCCTTGGATATCAGAATCAATGTTTTGGATAACTTAGAGTTTCTACTTTTGATTAGTCATTCTTTGTTTGCTCCAATGTTGTAAAAGTAAACTCCAGGAAGTCTGTCTTCTAAAAATTATTTGAATGTCCTTTCCGTTCCTTGGTGTTTACTTTTTACATAAATGTGTTTTTAAGATATCCTAGCTGAGCTGCTCACTATCATAATTTTAAATGCAGGCTTAATTCTTTGCTCTTTAAGAAGCTTTCAAAAATGATCCAAAACATAAACAGTGGCCTCAAGCTCTGTTTTGTTAAGTCAAGTTCGTGAGGCATTTTCTAAAACGAAATGCACAAAATCATTGACGTATCTGTTTTTTCAACTTTATAACTAATGTTGTTTATAGCAAAAGTCTTCAAAACATGAATCAGTCAATCTGTAGACAGAAAAAAAAGTGGGGGAGGAGATCGATTTAAAGATCTAAGACATGCAATTTTCACCTGTTAGCTCCCATAGCTTTCAGCAAAGCTCAGATACTGCTGAAAGTCGGGGTTGATATTCTGGCTCTCTAAAAATAAGTGCTTTCTCATCATCTCCCACAAAGTCATGTTATGCACATTCTTGCCATGGATTCAATACTGTGACATATACATGGTATTAAATGGATGACACACATACTGGCAGTGCTAAAAACAACTCTTTTAACAAACTTATGCATCCATCACTGAAGTCAGTACTACTTTTAAATGCTAGTAACTTCAAGTTGCATATCAATTTTTTCCTAAGGTTATCCAGAAGAGACCTATCCTGTCTATGATAATTCCGATTGCTTCAAGCGCAAACAGGACACAATCCTTGTAGATTACCCTGACCTGAGCCAGCCCTCTGCAGAAGAGCTGGCAGAAAGAATGGAGAGCATGGAAGATGAGGAGCATCTGTGCAATGAAACCCTGCTAACTGATCTCACCATGGGAAGGAACGGCCATGCTTTAATGCAGAAAAGGGATGAGATAACTGACACCAGTGAAGAGGAGGGGGGCCTTCATGACAGCCAAAGCATTGAGGAGTGCTGCTGTTGTTATGAGGATGATGATCCTGCCGTCATAGCAGAGAATGCTGGATTCCACTCTGACAGCTGCAGTGAAGCAGAAGAATCGACCCAAGAGGACATGTCTGTAGAGTCTGAAAATGAAAATGCAGCACTGAAAAAGCAAAAAGCCGGTGATTCAGGTGAAACAGGCACACTGAGAAAGCGCAACACGAAAGGACTTGAGTAAGAGGGACAATGGTGGACGTTATCTAGAAGGTAAAAGTAGAGGTCATAAACTGTCATTCGTGTGGTTTTTGTTCCCAACGCAGACTTCTCTGTGTTCATCTCCTTGTACTGATTTAATTCCTGTGGTAACAATCAGTCACATCAGCTACCTGAACTGGAAGCCAGTGCCCTCTTTCATGCAGTCTTGTCACGGCTTACCATGACATTGCCAATAGTGCTTTGCCCTTGCTTTTTGGAGACTGGTATCTTGGAGCAGATTATTCTGTTCAGATATTTGTGATTCTTTCCAATTCTGAACAAACAGTCCTTATCTTTACCCATTGTCATCCCAGTTATCCAAATGTCTCTTCTGACTTTCTCAAAAATATCTGTTTGTGTGCTACTGGTTATGAAAATTAATCAAATGGATATGTATCTATGAGATTAGCAGGAAGCTGGAGGAGAAAGTATGCTTTCTTTCTCTTAGCTGAAGCCTACTCTGTGTTGTGTTCCAGGAAGAGTGTGAGCAAGACTCAGGTGTTATGAATTGTTCTTTGTCTTTGCCGTAGCTGTGGTGAAGCCTCTTGGTGAGGCTCCCAGACAAGTGCAGGAATTGGACCTTTGTGTTAGAAACGAACATTAAAAATATCCCTGGGGTTGGGGGAAAAAAAAAAAAAAGAGAGTAGTGAGAAGGTTTGTCTTTAAAAGTAGAGAGTAGAGTGAGGGTGGACCTCAGACTGAGGAGAAATGCCACCAACTCCTCACGTGGAGCTGGCACAGTGGCCCGAAGAATGCCAGGCTCTCTCCTCCCCTCTCCCTCAGGGCTCTGTGCAGAGGAGATGGCATCTCCCCACACTCCCCACGCAGGGCCAGGGGGACTGGAAAGAAGGGCAGATGCAACACTTGGCAATCAGCACTTCTTTTATGGCGTGCTGGAGACTTGCGCATGCCAGCTGTGCCTCCCTTTCCCACTGGTGGGGTGTCTGGATGCTTCGCTCCCTCTGAGCCACTATGGGGTAGGGGGGCTGTGCCACTTGCAGGGAACCAGGTCAGTGGGGGGCCATGGGGGACACCTGACCCTCCTGGAACACCCTTGCTGCCATCTCGTCCAAGGGAGCCTGGGCACAGGATGAGGAGGGAGCTGGATCCCAGGCCCACAAGGGGAGGTGGAGGTCATCAGTCCTTGCACCAAAGGGAGTAATAGCCAGGAAAGGGGCCCATATTTGGCCACATGCATCCCCATCACAGTGGCCTCCTAATGTCATGGGTTACCTCACTGCCATTTATTCCGGACCCTATAAATACAGGCACTCTGGCAGCTGGCCCACAACTCACTGACCTTCAAGTTCCAAGGATGACTGGAAGAAAGAGGTACCACAGCAGCAAGGCGAGTGGCTGCCCACGTTTGTGTGGGAAGGCAGAGAGGCAGCTGCAGGAGAAGTGGAGGAAGAGGAGGCAGCGTTAGAGGGAGCACCATCAGCCCCATGGTAGCGATGGCTGTCAGTCATGTGGCTGATGGTGTGGAGGCCATGGATCCACCTTACAATCGAGAAGAACCAAGAAGATCCACCTCCGGCATGGCTCCCCAGCACCACTACACCGTGCCAAAGCTCCCCTTTATCATCCTTATGTATTCCAAACACCAGACAAGAGAACCCAGGTAAGAGTTAGAAAATAATTTAGAAATCATTTTAGAAATTGTTTTTTAAAATGGTTTTATACCAACCACATATTTCAAAGCAAATGAATGCAACATCAGATCAGGCAGACTGAGCACACCGTGTACAAATACAGCTGGAAAGGTTGGTCTAGTCAAGTGATTTTTCTCACCTTTGGAGCTTCACAAGTTTTCAGAGGGGTCATAGATTCCTAGAGAGCAAATAAACACCTGACAATATGCTTCTTTTTCTCAGTGATCTGCCCAGGATGGCTTACACAGTGCCCAGAGACCACTCGTCTCTGTTGGTAACTACTGTTGTGATCAACCATCTGCCAGAATGCAAGATTACCCAAACCTGTATTGCTTCTGACAGAGGAAACTGCGAGTCTCCTGTCACTGAAAATTTCTCAGATAGAAAGGTCTGTTCACTGGCCCTGCAGTCAGAAAATTTTCTGATGTCTAACCTCATTGGAATCAGTGCTGTCTATCAGAGGTATGGAGGACAGATGCTTCACTTTGCTTTCCAGTAGCTTTTTACCTATTTCAAGCGTGGGTTATTTTGTAATTGTCCAGTTCATCATTCCTGCCTAAGTGTAGTTCTTTGCTCTTGTCCTTACTAAACTACATTCCAGGGTTTTCTGACTGTTTTCCAGACTAATTTTGGTAGAAATGAGCAGGCCAAAAATGCAGTCCTTACCAACAGCCAGACTTGGAAAGAGTTGGTTTAGGTCCCAGCAAACAGCACTGAGGCAGCAAGAACGGGACAGCAGGGGCCTAAGGCAGCAAACAACTGAGCCTCTGCTCGGCCGGTGTTCGTTAGGAAACTCTCTGTCCCTTTCATGAAAATGGGTAAGAGGAGCATTTCTACAGTGGGTACCAATTTCAAGTCTTTGAGCTCACAGTTTGAGAAAATTTACAGGCTGAAAATGAGTACGGATCTGGTAAAGTCAGGATAATTTCTATGACTTTTTAATTGATATTAGTGTTAAAGGTAAAAATACAATATAAACAGCAGTGGAAACTCCTTATGTTAAATAACCTCCATACTCTGTATAGGTAATTTATCAAGCTATTTTTTACCTTGGGAAAGGAAAGACATAGTTGTTTCAAACAAATTAAGTTTAATATTTCTGCACAGCCTTCTGTATTGGCAAATACCAGAACCTCTATGACATACATATGGTAAATTATGTGAAAATACAAAAATCAGTTATTGCACATACTGTTAAATAAATACATTTACTCCAGAATAACAAAGAGTTTCTTTAAAAAATTTACTTTGTAAGAGTACATTCTTGCAGGTTAATCTAAAACTCCGTATAGGTCTGAACAAAAATGAGATGCCTGACTACTCGAAACAGGTCAAGACAGTCTTGTGTGCAAACAAGGGAAATGGATTACAGGCATTACGAAAAATATGACTGGTTAAATATTAGTTCTCAAGATTAAGACTTTTTTGTCAGTTTTGATATTTTCCACTCTTCAAATCACATATAGTGTAAAGGAAATCTAGACCATGACAAATTCTACTGCATATCATTAGTTTAAGAAAGGCAAAGAGATTAATTAGAATGGGAATAAAAAAAACCTCTAAACCCCTAACTAACCTGCTTTTTCATTTTATAGGGACAGAAACATTCATGTAGCACCTACATTTTCTACTTCTTGAAGTTTAAGTAAACAAGTCAGAAACAAAGGTGTATTTTTCTTTACAGGCAGATATAGTCTATATATATACTGTCCCAACAGTATATATACCCAAAATAAGTATTTCTAGAGCTGCTGCCAAACTCTGGATCTTTTAGACTGTCATTAGTTGGATGAAGACAGTGGTGGGAAATACAAACATAGTTCAATGTCTACTAGGAACTCTCAGAAATTAACCACCTCAAAGTATTTACTTTGTGAGATACTTCTAAAGCTGTCTCATAATACAAACATCCTCCACAGATAATTTTTCCCTTTCTTGAGTATAAGAAACTGTTCAAAAAGGAGAAACAAGCGCCCCAGTCTTGTAATCATAGGGTACAGACTGCATGGATCAATACCACTGAAAAGTGAGCTCAAAGGAAAAGGAAAAGCAGCTAGCTAGTTGTAATAAATACAGACACTTACAAGGACAACATTTAAGAGATTACTTTTTTTAACCTTTTCCACATAAAGGTTTCATGTGTTCAAAATTATTTTAAAAGGAGTTTCAAATAACAGTGTCCTTTACAGGTATTAGAGATAGACGTTCCAGATCCCCCCTTTAGTGTGAACAAGGCTTCATGGGATGTATGTAAGAGCAAAATTTGGCCTCCCTTCCATATCCACTTTCCAAAGTATTCCTGCCAAT
>JAOXNO010000041.1:55210355-55221725 GCA_028565335.1 Limnodromus scolopaceus | reverse complement strand
ATCCTCCAGATCCAGGCAGATATAAATGAAGAAGAAAAAGAGAAAGGAAGATTATTGTCTGGGAAACAAGCATATCTCTGGTGGGCATTGTAAAAATAAACCTAGTTATACTGGCATCATTTACACCATGCTCCTAGAATCAAACTCTGCTATACTAGTATAGCAGTCGCTTTCAGCATACAGCCCCCAGATCCCTGGCGTCCACAAAATCCAAAGAAGAAAGCACATCGTTGTCAGGAAGCTTAAATTCATCATACAGGTGGCAATGAATCAGAGAGGGCTGAAAAATACTACTGTAGAAAAAGAGGACTGCAGAAACGTGGCCTCTAGTGTGTAGGTGCTGAGCTCTGCGAGTACAATTCAAGGAGCCAACTGTTAGACGCGCTGTACGGTGAGCCGTAATTGCCACCCTGAGAATACACAAGACTTCTCCAGTATCTTGGTCAGAAACCTGTTCTGCACTTTAACGTTCACCAACAACCTTGAGCTGCACAACGTGCTGAATGCCCCCCCGAGGATTATGCAACCGGAATTGAAGGCCACCCTACATCGAAATGAGAACATATACACAGGGATTTAACACGCTTTAATTCACAGACATTAACTTAATAGGTTTCACTGACTTAGCTTTCTGGAGTCTCCCATATGGAAAAACCTGTACATGTTTGAGACGAGAAACTTATAGATGGAAAAGAAAATCAGGGAGCTTTAAACAAAACAAGGAAATTGTAGTAACAAAGATGACTAAGAAGCTGAAAAGCATCTACCGCCTGCAAGAAAGTAACTGAAGTGATACCAAATAGGAATTCATCCTCATGACTTGTGCTATGTAGTCCAAAAGACAGAATAACCAGTGCTTTTGAAAACAGGGTTTCTAAAAAAAAAATATCTACCAAACCAACCTTGTCATAGTGTCATTGAATTCAGCAGCTCTTGGGAATCCATCCTATAGCCATATTTCACAATCAGCTTTTAAAGAAGACAGTTACAAATCTTTTAAGTGTAAGCATTACAGCTGTAGCCCTACTTTAAACCAGAAGTTAGAATTAACAGTACCCAGCATTTTTATTTTTCAGCCTACATTATAAAACAGTTAATATCCAAATAAATACAGTTAGGAATGCAATATAGCCCTGTTGTTTTTTCACTTAGGAAAACTCAATGGGCCTGATTTAAGTTATTTGCAGAGCAACTTTTCAGTTCATGACACTTGCACAGCACCTTCGTCTTTGTTCTGGGCGATTCTCACGAATTAATAAGCATGAAATTTGATTTCAGTGTCATTTCAATTGCCTGATGAGAACTCTCTGCAGTAATATGGTTTGGCTTTCCAGTGTTCCAAACTGAAGTGAAACACGTCAGTCTTCACAATTAAGTTCAAAACAGAGACCTTTTGCCTACTAGTTGGTCACTCATGGCAATAACTACAACGCAGGTTTGGGATCTAAAAACTTAGTTCTAGTGCCAGCTCTAAAAAGGACGCTGTTTGTCTGTTTGCTTTTATAAACTGTAAATTACATATTTGCTGCCATTAAAAGGATAATACTTACCTGCTGCTCCTGGGCTGCTCCAAGGCTTTCCCAGCTGATGTGTAGCGTCTTTGTGAAGTGTTAATTTTGGCTTGTGGATGTTTGTTAAGGCTAATATTTACTAACCTAATCACAGGTTGGCCGCAAGATGGAAGATACTGCAATAAGCACAGAAGTAGCAATAGAAAGCCCCCCAAAAGGGAAAGCAGTGCCATTCTGGTGAGAGAGGGCTGTATCTTTGGATAAGGTCCTCGCACTGTGTTCCAGATGTAGTAAGCAACAGGGTACCAGAGGATGTTTCATGGCACACAATACTCTGCCAGTAATAAGATTCCTGGTTGGAAAAAAAAAGCCCTCTGTCAATCCAGGCACATAGCACTAAAACGTAATGATTTTGTCTAGAAAGCCTGTTTTATTCTTAGATCAAAAGTTTCTATTCTTAGTATCAAATACCAAATCTCCACATGTAAGGCAGCAGAAAATGAGGCATCAACTTTAGTAGAAAACACCGCTCTATTTGTGTTTAGGACTGGAATCGCCGACCTTCAGAAATAAACAAACATAGTGGTGCACAAAAAAAGCAGTATCATAAGGCAAAACCCAAGGAAAGCGTATTATTATAGCTGTGTTATGTTTCTTCCAGCAGGACTATCAAGTACTGCTTATATGTCAACCGAGAAAACTCTCGGAAAAGGCAACTGCCTCTTAACGAAATCAACTTAGGACACCTATAGCTACTTCAAAAACTATTTTATTTGAGCTCAAACTACATCTTTGAAAACATTTTTAAAATAGCTAAAAATACCATAGTGTTTAAAGACACATCAGTATCAATATAGTTCTACTTCTAGCCTCTGAGGAAAGGAGATTCTCCCTAAGGAAGAGAACAGGATGGTAAGAAGTGGGTTATCTACTGATGTCCCCAGTCTGGAATGAAATCCTCCTGTTATGAGGTGCCAGAGCTCACAAGCTTGTTTGAATGCTGAACTTCATAGCATGAAGCAGCCCAATATCACAAAATATACTCTGGTTTTGTGTACTTGTGAGATTTTGTGCACTGGCAAAATAAGTGATCTCGGGACATAATTTTCCATGACATCAAGACTAAACATCTGATAAAATCACACTTGCCTAGACCGTAAGCATTGCCTTTCTAAAAAAATTTTAAAAACTAAGAAGGAGTGAAAATATTCCTGCTGTTATTTTTTAAGTCAACATAGAAAAGGTGCATGATTTCTTACGTGATGTTCAAGAGTGCTTAAGAGAATTAGGACGTGCTCTCTTGATAGGACTTTAGAAATACCATCACTTACCGCGCCTGATCACACTGACAGGTTCCTGCAGCCGAAGTCTGGCAGTCTGCACAGCTCAAACTGTATTCTGCTGCACAGATGGAGCTGCAGGATCAGGAGCTTACTGCTTAAATGAGAGCTCAAACTTCAAGACAAGCTTAAGGAAAGAAAATTTTGAACAAATAATTTCCCTGCACTTTCATTGTAAGCATTAAAATCAGATTGATTTTAATGTTAAAATCTATAAAAATGTTTATAAATTACATTTTGTTACTTTGAGAGAGTTTACTTTCTAAATTACTGATACTTCTAATGGCACTGTGCCAACTGGGATAACCTCGGTAAGAAGCCACAGATACAGGGTCAAATGTAAGAAACAGATTGCATTGTAAACATCCCATGTGAGTATAAAGGTAGTCATAAATCACGAGACTCATTGTTTCTAAATCAGACGTGCGTGACAGAGTCAAAGTCTGCAGTAACAACAGTTTTGAACAGCTGAGTCACATCCAACAAAAAAACCCCCAAAAGTACGAAAAAGGCAATTTGCAGCACAATCGCCAAGTGTCTCAGTTTGCTACATAAAAGCATAAATAGGCAGTTGCATTAACTGAACCACTGCAACGTGTCAGGAATAATAGTTCTAAAACAACGAATGGTGCAAACTAAAACACAACCAACAGTACATCACTGTGAGAAGGAAAAGCGAATCAGATGGTGTGTCCTTACTATTTTTTCTGCACGTTTAGTGACCAAAAATGACACAAGGTAAAAAATTAAAGCCTCACTGAAATCATTGACAAGATTTCCATAGAATTCGACAGTGTTACGATTTTATCCTAGGAGAATGGTTAGCTATTTAGTTTCTACATAGCTGGCAGAAAGCTGTTCGTATTTTACTGTGGTTCCTTCGGTGAGAATTAAATAGGGTACTTAGCATGCCAGCAACACCTGCCACCCACCAGCCCCAAAACACTCCTGAGAAGCCTCTCAGTAGAACAGGAATGTAGGCAGGTCCAAAACCTATTATTTCCATTCAGCTTGTTGGAACTGAGGCACTAAGAAGTTACAAGATTTCCACAGTCAGTTGGGATTAAAACCCAGGTGACCTGATTCCCCAGGCCTATCTATGTTCTAACAGCTGTTGGGCAGCCTAAAAGATTAGGCCGATTTTAACACAGACTTTTGACTCTTCAGGGCTCTTTTTTGCGTGTAGGCAGTGCCTCAGTACAGAACAGATGCAGGAGTATTCACTGGTACTTGCTAGGTTCTGACTTTCAAGTAGGATTTCATACCAGTTCATGTGCTAGCAAGCTTTCGTCAGAGTAATTTTCAAACTGCCATTGTAGACTTAAATAAAATCATGGTAAGCTATCAGTGTTATTCAGTAATCCAATTATAAAGCGAATAGGAAGGTGGTTTTCTTTCTCAAAAACAGCATAATTTTTCTGAACTGTGTCCTCTTCCTAAAGCAATTCAGCAAACCAGTGTACCGGTTCCATTGAACAGTTTCAAGACAGCCAGTTAAATCAAGTCTCCGCGAAGGTATGGATAAACATTCCCTTACTGAAAAAGGGGAATCTGAAATTTCTAGGCAGTTAAATAAAATACAATATATAAAATAACTTTTTAATGCATTTTCATCCAATATACAGGCATTTGTGAGTATCAGCTACTGAGCTACTGAATTCATAGCAAAATACCAAAACATCAAGATAGTTGTGCAATTCTTTTTCTTAGTTCCTTGGCAAGCAACAGAAAGAACTGAAAAGTATCCGTATAATTCATTTCAAACACTTAGAGAGCAGAACCCTGGAAGATACATTTCATACATGTAGAACAGCAGATACCCTTTATCATTAAGTAGCCCATATAAGAGAAGCCTGCATCTACAGTTAGATTAATTCTAGTGCAAGATTTAGATGTATAAAACTACTTTCTTTTAGTAATCAAAATGACACCTTTTAAGAAATCCGAGAGTCATCAGCCCACAATTCTGAGAAAGGTGACTGCTGTTTTATCACGTGCTGTCCTTATTTGCCAAGCAAAGATATTTCACTGGTCAACGCATACTCCTCTATAACCCAGGAAAAATCTTGCAAGAGATGTTTCAGGGCAGCAATGGGATAGTATGAGGGAACTAGTTAGGACACCACAGGATCAACCCCAAAAATCTTCCCTCTGACACCTGCCACGCATCACGAGAAACTCCCTCTGCCAAAACCACCAGGCAACCCCCTGTCCTATCCTACTGAAATAATCAAAGACTAAATACTCTGATACCAGTCTAGAGTCATCATCTCGTCAGGGCAAGAACTCGTTTGCTGTGTGACATCCAGTCACTGTTGCATCATTATGTGAAACCACTAATAAACTAATAAAATTTGTAAAAAGCTAAGATACAAGAAGTGGAAGTGATTTTACATACTAAGGAATGGATTGATTTCCTTTTTTTTAATTGGCAGCACTCAGGTAGGGGTAAGATCTTTATAGGTAGAAAAGTAGGTCTAATGCGTATTACTTCTAGAGACCTCACTGATGTCTCTGCTTGTTCATCAACAGGGAGCAAAAAAACAGAAAGTTCAAATTGATTGCATCAGTTCAGAATGACCGATAAAAATCAGTGGTGTCATTTGACTCCACAATAACATTTTTTGATCGGGGCAGCTACCAGATTTTATTACAGAGCCCTTTTCACTAAAGCTCCTTCAGTTCTAGTGCCTCATGAGGCCAGTCAGCTGGGAACTCCAGTGTTTATTAAGGCAACTCGAATAGTGAGAGACTTGTCCAGGAATTATTACAAAACCATTCGCACAGACTTCTTAGCATCAGAATTTGTAAAAATGGCCTACAACATCACTATTCTATGTGCCATATATTACCCTACAAAAGACGTGGAGTGATGTCTAGCTTCTAAAAAATAAACTCTATTTTAGGGCACCAACACATTTCAGCTCATAAAATCACTTTCAGCCTTTTGAAAAAGGAGAAATAAGGCAGCACTACAAAGGGAATCTGTCTAACAGTCTGCCTCGAGGCTTGTGGACAGTTCTGCTCATTGATTTGCAACCAATGGTTTGGAAACTCTGGTTACTGAATGTTTACTGAGAAAAATTCTGATTATATTTTAGGCAAGCTTTTTTATCTGCTACCTTTTAATGTGTTAATTTACTCTGCTGAAAAGCCAAAGGGCCAAATTCACCCCTCTGATAAGGCTTCTATTGTAGGAGCATCACTGGATGTGCACCGAAGGCATTATTCATCTGCGGAGAGATCACTAATATTGTCAAAATAAACACTTTTGAGTTGCACATCCTTGAAGAAAAGATAAAGGGATTGTGAAGAGAATGAGAAGAAACAGAACATCAGAGATGAAGAAAAGTAGATAAAGAGCCAGGAAGAAACTGTTTGATGTAAACAGAGTGACAAGTTAGATTAAGAACTCTAATTAA
Source organism: Limnodromus scolopaceus (assembly GCA_028565335.1). Classification (NCBI taxonomy): domain Eukaryota; kingdom Metazoa; phylum Chordata; class Aves; order Charadriiformes; family Scolopacidae; genus Limnodromus; species Limnodromus scolopaceus. The sequence goes on along the minus strand of JAOXNO010000041.1, from coordinate 55,215,452 downwards.
AGCATGCAGTATTTGCCTATAAGCAATTCAGGGAAGGAATTTGTTTACATCTCTCTGCCAAAATCAACAGCAGATGCAAAAAATCATCAATGTTGGGATTTTAAATAATATTACATCTACTTTATCCAAACAGTCACTAGGACTATGTGAAGGAAATGCACAGCTGGGTGCCATGCTATTCTTTGTCGCACCAAGTAAACAAGGTTATGCCGTTTCACGTTGACATGCAGGCCCTGCAGAAGCTCCTGCTAATATGAGTGTGCCACTAACTACTCTTCGGTTACTTTAGTATGCATATATCTCTGAAAACATGTACTGGTGCCAAGGTTTTATTTGCTGGTGAGGAAGAAAATCTAACTTTGTGAGGACTGTGTAATCTCAGGTATGACTGTATGTTAAGACAGAACCTGCTGTGACTTTACCAAGTTAGGAAAACAAAATTTGGAGCTGTGCTGGAAAACTTGTGATACCACCTTGCATTCATACGCACTAGTGTCCTCCACCCGAAAGCATCCATCAGAGATTATATGGATGCTCAATTAAATGAAACCACTTTTGGAGCAGATGGCGATGGTCAAGCGAATCTGAAGAACCCAGTACCTTGCTCAACAACAGTGAGGAATCAGGGTTTTGGCAAAGGCCACTAGGCATAAATCCTATTGTAAATGAAACAGATTTAATGAGAGGTCCTCATTCCTCTTAGTCCCAGGTTAACATCCCCCCCTAGTGACCTCAGTGTACGGTGGGGAACTTTTTCCTCAGCAGCTCATTGTCTGATGTCTCTGTATGATTCTGTTAAGGTGACAGGAATTTGAGCACCGCTTTCCTTCTGGCATGCTTACAAGTTAAAAAAATACCTGGCCTGGGAAGAACATGCAGTGAGAGTGAAGTTACACAATGTGCTGGCAGCAACACTGTCTCAAGAAGCTGAACTCTCGCCTTTCCCCAGCCTCTCATTCTCACCCTTGTGCAGGAGGTTGCTGCACATGAGCTTCCTTTTCATGCCAATTCCCTGTGGGGCCATGATGCAAGTCGGACCATTGTTATGATCTGCATTAAAAATAACCCTTCCTAAACCATTACTAAATCCAACAACAGATCATGTATTTGCACCATAAGACACTTCGTTCCTTTGACACAGGGTTGTGCACAGAGAGAGGAAGAAAACTATGTCAGGTGCCACTTTCTCAGGCTTTAAAGAAAATGTATGACTGGTGAGCCACAGAATTAAAGCCACGCAGATTCAGCCATTCCTGTGCTCCAGAGTTTTTGAAATCTGCATCACACCTAAATACCAGCAGTGGGAATTCCTGTCTGGTTTTGCAGTAGTCTAAACAAAAAATTCTGGTTATCATTGTAGCAAGTTTTTAAAGACTGACATGAGGTAACCAAAAGCGTAAGGGTTAAAATTCAAAAGTGAGATCACGGGGATATGAAGTGGTGGGAAATCACCAACTACAGGCAAAACCAAAGATCCATGTGCAAAGCCAAAGTTTCACACTGCAGCTCTCGGCTCATCATTTTGGTTGTTCATTGAGGGAATCACCTGCTCATTTCCCTCAAACAAAAGGTGTCTTTCCATTTTATACCATTGTTTGGAAAGGCTGCTTGCAAAAAGATGTGAAAAAAATGACTGTTATTTAAAGATGACATTTGATAGGCTGAGTCCATCAATAAAACTCTGTTCAAAGCCAACAGACTTTTTTCCCCTAGATTTTAAAAAGGATTAGAAAAAATGCTGGCAATTACTTATTTTCATCTCTTATCTGAAATCTCCTTGTCTGTATACTGGGAAGGAGACCTGAAGGCAAATGTGAAGAAGAGAGTATATTTCTTTTATTAGTTGAAATTATACAGTCCAAATGGCACAACCTTATAGCCTATAGTCCCCTATAGTCAAAAAGGGACTGACAGCTACGAGACGAGCAGATTTGATCTCATTTTCTCATTACATAATATTTGGTTGTGCAATGCAAGAATCTATAAGGAGTAAAAAGGAGAATCTGAATGCATACAGTATAAAATGCAACTACTTCTTCATTCCCATTTCAATACCCTTCTGGTGAACTATGTATAAATTCTATTACTTTGTGTGCCGTTTAGGATAACATTGTTCAGAACAATGGCAGAAAGACTTGCTAGTTTTAAAGGTGTTTTACAGTGTGCTTTCAGTTGCAGCTCTTGGCTTTTGAGATGTTGAGAAGATAAGAGAACGGCATGTTCTTTGCTTGTGTTTTGACATGGTATTTGTTTATATATTCCAGATAAACCAGAAAAAAAAGAAACAAAAAATCCACACTATTTCAAGCTCTTCTGTGTCCTGCCAGTGTCTCATTTGTATGCAGCATACACTAGATTTGCCTGGAAGGATTTAGCTCAGTAGCTGGCACGTTTACATTAGAGAACAACATACACAGTTGCAATCGATTTCAAGTGTTCTTCCAATGGGAAATAAATACGAAAAGTGGTTGTTGCTGAAAGTTCAAAAAATGCAATCAACAAGTTGTAAAATCGCAAAAGGCCAGACAAATTTAATAAAATATTTCCATTTACCTTCCTCAGCTTTACACAGCCTGTTCAAAATAGGATTCTCTGTAGAGAGCCTTTATCCAACTGTTTATACCACTTCATACAAAATATGTGTTTGAATTACCACAGCAATACAAGGATATAAATTCCCAACACGTGACATGCCAAATTCAACATAAGTTATGCTTTCTTGGCATCTAGACGTTTTCCTTTTTCTTTTCTGTACTCCAAATACATTTCCATTTAAAACAAATTAAAAAGCGTGAAGATGTTAAAACATAATGACATCTTAGAATTCAAGTGACTTGTGCAACATTATTTTGTGCTTTCTACTTCTCCATTTCCTCCTACTGCAATTAAAATTCATCATGCCCTTCCACATATACATCAAGTTCAGACCAATACAGGTTTGTAACCCTCAGACTTGGCTTTATACTACACAAGATCCTTGCAAATTCAAAAAAGTGCATCTTTTTTTGTGATCTTTCTTTTACGTTGGATGATGTGAAGCTCTGATTAGTCGATGTAGGAATGCAACCTTGAGGTATGATTGCAGCCTCAGAATAATTCTTAAATGTAAAAAGAAATTTTTCGAGCGTGCACGCCCTTTCTGGATTTAAAAAAGACACCGTTATAATGGTGCTACTAGAGCCACGGTACAGTACATCATGGCACATCTCCATAACATAATCAAGGACATGAGATAGAACTTCTATTTACACAACTTGATGCCACTTCCAGAAAAATATGACAGAAAAAAAGGAAAATATTATTTCCTGAATGTCCTGAATTTTTAGAAGATTCCTTGTACTTTCTCTTCAGCAATAGAGTGGTCCTCCAGAACTGCTTTTTCCCTGACCTGTTTAGTATGGACCGTAAGTGACACCAGCAGGAATTGGGAATCATATGGCAAATGGCTTCCTTTGAGAGGACGCTCACCCATGCCCCTTTACTCACAAGCCAGCTTGCTGTCAAAACTTGAAAGGGCAATAGCAAAGGCTTGTAGTGCGCACATTGGGTAGTTGTAGTCCATGGTGAACACATCCTCAGCCACACGGCCAAACTGCATCACGATGTAGTCAGCTGCAAGAGAGGCCATAAAAAAAGTGACAAAGTGTTACTTTTGCTTGCAGCCATTACTAAGTAAGTAAGGGTACAACATCATACCCTGGCCCAGCTCAAAAAATAAAAACAAAACATGCTCACTCATCAAACTTTGCAACACTTATTCATGCAAGTAGGTGTGCTGATACCAGAGGGAGAAGCAAGGGTAGCTTGAGGGAGGAACAGCTGAGTGATAAAGGATTGCAAGACTTGTTACTGTCTTCAAAAAAAATTACACAGATAAAAAGTTTTTTTTTCAAACACAGAGAGAAAATTGCTTCTGTATAAAATGCTCAAGTCTTTTATATAGACCTAGTGCAGAGTTTCACATGTACCAAGAACCAATCAATAATATTCCTACTTAACTTCAGGCAAGTGGACAAGCAAGGATAATGGGGGAAAAGGCGGCATGATTGTGATCTAGACCTAATCATGTCTCTCTGTTATTATCATATTCAGAAATCCTTCCTCAACATTTTTTCCCTTTTGTACTCTGTCAGCAAGAGGAAATCTCAGCCTCATTCATAGTTTGAACGTTTCATTGTAGAAGCAGGTGTAATTGTTTCACCTTATAAAATGCAGCAAATGCCTAGTGTTTCAAACTCAGTGGTGCTCTCAGGAACTTTCACCAGTTTGCAATATTCCCGGCAGTCTAAGCATGGTGCTGCTGTGGCCCAGTGTGGTCCAGCACCTAGTGACTATGCTTACCTAAAGTGAGTGTAAAGTGGGGCAGTATCACTCCATTTGAGCACTTGTCTTTATCCCTGCTCCAACAACTGTACCTAAGACTGAGAAAAACGGGGCTGTACATTGCTGGCAGAAAGCAGCACATCGGTAAGGTCCTAGTGATAGTTCTGACATTTTCAGGGTGCTCATGAAGTTCAACAAGCCCACAAGCAAGGCCTTGCATGTGGGTTGGGGCAATCCCCAGCACAAATACAGGCTGCGCAGAGAATGGATTGAGAGCAACCCTGAGAAGAAGGGCTTAGGGGTGTTAGGGTGCTGGTTGATGAGAAGCTCAACATGACCTGGCAATGGACACTCACAGCCCAGAAAGTGAACCATATGCTGGGCTGCATCAAAAGAAGCATGGGCAGCAGGTTGAGAGAGATGATTCTGCCCCTCTACTCTGCTCTGGTGAGACCCAACCTTAAGTACTGCATCCAGCTCTGGGGCCCCCAGCAAAAGAAGGACATGGACCTGTTGCAGCAAGTCTAGATGAGGACCGTGAAGATGATGATCAGAGAGCTGGAGCACCTCTGCTATTAAAACAGGCTGAGAGAGTTGGGGTTGTTCAGCCTGGAGAAGAAAAGGCTCTGGGGAGACCTTATAGCAGCCTTCCAGTATCTGAAGGGGGCCTACAGGAGAGCTGGCGAGGGACTCTTTATCAGGGAGTATAGCAATAGGACAAGGGGTAATGGTTTTAAACTGAAAGAGGGGAGATTTAGATTAGATATTAGGAAG
>JAOXNO010000041.1:55150239-55210258 GCA_028565335.1 Limnodromus scolopaceus | reverse complement strand
GAGGTGTCCCTGCCCATGGCAGGGGGGTTGGAACTCAATGATCTTTAAGGTCCCTTCCAACTCTAACCATTCTATGACTCTGTAGAGCTAATGCTACAAAGAGTAATAATGGCAAAGTGGATGTGGTCTGACTGCCACCATCTTCAACTGGGCAGTGTAAGGGGATCGGAGTGAACAAAAAAACCAAGGAAGCACTGTGTGATACAAGCGTTTGAGTGGAGTGATACTGCCCCATGGTCCTGCTGACTGAAAGCACTGCCACTCTGAGAGCAGAAATTACTCTAAACTGTTGCTCAGTTCATAACCTGGGCAGCCAAGGGACAGAAATGTGATAGCACATAGCAGAATCACCTGTCACAAGCATGAGCACTTAAACACCCGACTTGCATCAACGATGGCCACCAGGCAGAGCAGCATTAAGTTGGACCCACACGACTAAATTAAACTCACTCAGGTAACATCAGTAATGGCAAAATCACTGTCAGGCTGTGTATGCAATACTGTTTCTACACATTACAGACAGAGAGCTACACTTACGATCATTATCATGAATAATTTGAAAGTTTTTCACTGAGGCCTGTGTGACTCGACCATGGAAATTTAAAACATAGGACTGGGTGTCATCATTCCAGACTGGCGTTTTGTTATGCAGCTCAATGACACTCTCCGTATTTTTGTTCTGCCATCTTGCAAGAAGAGTCTCATGTTCCTGCACACACCACAGATACAAACTTCGGTTTAACACTCTCACAATACAAAAAACAAATTCACCAAAAAAACCCTGTTCATAAATCCCCGCCCAAAGACTAAACTGTCACCCTCAACCCTCAAAACAGTATCATCAAGTGACACAGAGAACTTTCAGTATCTTAATGCGAATGTGCATTTCAGTCCATTCCACAGCTTGGAAAAGGTTAGTTGCACCTTTTGTTATCAAAATACATTATTATTTGTAGTGCTTTTGTGACTCACAGAACTAGTCACACATCCCATTGTTCTGCAATTGTTCAAATACTGGGTTTTTTTCACCTCTAAACCTTCAGAAATGCAAAAAACAACTCTAACAAGAAGAATTCAAGTACTTTTTATCGTTGACTGATGGTATGACTTACATTTCGTGGTCTGATGGAAACTCTTTCGTGGTCCATATTCATTCCTGGTATGATCACACTCATTTTACGGGGTCCTTTAAACCCCAAGACATTTGTTTCCTAAAAATGTTTAGAAAAAAGAGTTCGTCATGTTCTCATATTTTTAAAGTTAATTTCTTCAACAGAGGGACACAGTGGCAGCCCAGGGAACTTATCTGTTAGACAATTCAAAAAACATCTTGAAACTCCTCCCTTCATTGGCACTGCCAAACATTCTAGCTTTGTCTTAGAAGCTCCGATAACAGGAAAAATGGAAATAGAGAGGTTTCCAAAAACACTCCTACCATTGGCTGCCAGAAACCTTAATACAATTTAAAAAAAAAAAAAAATCCCTTTGTTGAAAAAGGATATGAACTAACCAGATTGCTTGGCTTCTGCTACATCCCAAAATAAAGTAGTTGTAATTTAAAAATCATAAAATGCAGTCACACATTTTGATGAGAGACAAAATTAAATATATGGGACCAATTCCATTTATTCCAGCGCCAGCACAAAAGCAAACAAGAAGAAGCTGCCAGTAAAAGCATCTGTTAGGAGTGCTGTGGTTTTCAAAGTCTTCAGTTATATTCTGCTTAGAGATGAGCATGGTGAAAAACAAACACATTAGCATGAATGCAAATTTGAGCTATGAAGGCAGAGAAAGTAAAAAATAACATGGGCAGCAAAAACAAATCTGTGGAAAATACAAGTTCTTTCATTAAATATGATTTGATGCCTTTCTGACCAGCTTTTCACAAAGCGTTCCAATACTGCACTATGCTCTCAGAACACAACAACTAAAATCTAAATAGGCCACAAGTCTTATTTTTATCTGAGGTTTTCTTTTTTTCCCACAGAAGAAACTGGGGCCAAATATTTCAGTAAGTTTTCATCTACTTTTGAAAAAGAAAAAATAAAGGGCAATATTTTCCAACCCACTCAGTAAAACCTGATTGCCTATTTTAGCATTAAGTGCAATAAACAAAGCAGTGACACCTCTGAAAGTCCATCTCCTCATGTTTTGTGAGACTTTTTTTTGCGTCACATACATTTTCTCCCCTCGTTGTTTCCCAAGTGAAGGGCTGTGGGCACACACTGAGGAATCTCAGGAAGGAAATTCCCATTGGCGCCATTCCCAACAACGTACCACAAGATGCCAAGAACCGGACACCCCCAGGCTCCAGCTGGTGTGGTTCTGCCATCAGAACATTCAGAAGTGACATATCAGGGTGTCTCTGCTTTTATGTATTTCATGAAAGTGTTCTGATTTTAAAGAACATTAAACATCTTTTAAAGCATCTCTACTTTTACAAGAAAAAATCCACACGTCAACTCACTGGAAACACCTTAAAATAACAGCCTAAAATTTACACGTGCAGAAGTTTTGTCATCCACCAAACCTTTGAAATAACTTTGGTTGTTTCAGCAAACCATCTGGAGATTTTACACAACTCATTACAGATTTTCAAGCATGCAAGAAAAATTCCACTGAGTTATTTTACTGAATATTCTTGAAGCAATCCAGGTATATTCATAAATCTTCAGAATTATATACATTAATGGGAAGATTCTACCTCTTTTCTGAATCACTTATGTCATGGCCTTTGGCAGAATAAACCAATGTTATCAGTTCACCTGGAGGCATACACTTGGTTCTGCATCACGGTGAGACTCAAACTAAAATGACTGCCAGCAAATTTTATAAACAGGAGAGACTCAGCACAGCAGAGGACAGTTTCTAAGAAAAGATTCATGCTTATGCTTATTTTCCACTAACTACTGACAATTTTGATCTTCTCTGCAACGCCTTACAAGCTTTTCTTCTCATCAAGCTGCAGTTATGCTATGAAGAATTAATTTAGATGCTGACTGGTTGAAGACATTGTACAAGGTAAAATTAAATAATAGCACTGAATCGCTTCCCTCCCAATAAGCAGTACTGTCACTGAAAAAACAGGACTAGAGTCTTTGGATTTACTCAGAAACTCTAAAATCAATACTTCTGCCAAATGATAAGGGAATGGTTTCTAGTTGCACATTACATCAATCATCAATTCTATCAAACGTTTTACTGGCTATCCTTTTGCTAAAATCAACGTACAGAATAGAAATTCTACAAACCCGGACTATAAGAAGGAAACAGTAGGGACAAAAGAAAAGCTTCAATTAAGAACAGACCTTTCCAATTTACTTGCATCCAAATAAAATTAATTCCCCTTATCTCCTGTCCCATTCTCTGTTTCTCTTTTATTTGCCTCCTCCACTATTTTGTGTGTGTGAATTCGAGACCACAAATGGCATTATTAGGGGAACATAGCCCAAATTCTGATTTCACACCATTTTAATGCCACTGACAATCTTGGTTTACATAAAAACTCAAAGTAAGGGTTGTTAGCTGGCAGAGACCTCTTGACTCAACCAGCACGCCAATGATTTAAATCAGCTAAGGACCTGGCCCAGAATTGCTCAGAAGCTGCACCCTCTGCCTCAGCCCAACCAGTAAGCTGTTCCTGTGAGTAAGTGTCACAACAAACTGGACTGGAAGAACACAGAGCCTCTCCCCAGAGCTGCTTTTAAATCTCACACACTTTCATAAAGTTCTGTAAGCATTTCTCTATTGTAGCAATCGCTGCAATGATAGGGGTGGCAAGGTGTATATCCCAACAGCTCCCAGGAGATTCACAATTTAATTATCCCAATTTTCTTTCAGCCGCTTCCCTTTCAGGACTGGATTCACACAGCTGTGTCTTGTCCTTACTATATTCTGTAGAAACTATCACTCCATAGAAAGCCCAGCCACAGAACCCACTACAATGGAGCACAAAGCAAGTGACTGAGGCCTGAGTAGAAACACGTAGTTTTATTACTTTACTGAGTAACGCCTCAGAATATCAGCTGAGCTCCCTGCCTGCAGAATCTGATGCAAACTGAATTGTGAGACACTATGGATATGAAGGAATCCAGCTCAGAAAATCCTGGTACAAATGGTAGCTACACCTCCCTGCTTCTCAATAAATTTCACCAAGTGATTCTGAGATCGGCCATTAGGTGCTGCTGCAGGTTTATTAATGTGCCAGCCTGCCATCAGCAGGGAGAGGAAACACGGTGAACAGCACCTGATAAAACTCCGTCCTTGCACTAACTTTACTGTTGCTTGAAACATGTCCTGAGGTGAGCTCCACAATCAGAGTTCCCAACACGTTTATCCCACAGTTAACAACAGCTGCATCACTAATCAACGAGACCTGCTGAGATGGTTCAGCAGGTCAGGCTCAGTAAGCTGGTGGAAGCAGGTACAGCTTTCTCTCCAGATGGGTACTCAATCGGATGAGCTGAGAGACAGCGAGAGGCACCGTGGTGCTTCCAAAGTATTGTTTATTATAGTTTTTGCTGCAGGAAAAATCTCAAGGCAAGAATTAAGAGGTTACCTTAGGACAAGAGTGTTTCGGGGGTGCTCTTTCTGGCTCTGTGGCTCTGCTGCAGCCAGGAACAACCATCTCACTTCAGCAGACCTGGCTAGTAATGAAATATCATTCTGATTTCCTTTCGTCCTCTGACCATAGCACACCTGCAAGCCCGCTGACTTTCTCCACAAGAATCAAAATATCAATGGAACAAGTCTTTTTCTTACACAAACACAGGGGCTTTAAACTGCTGATCTCAAAATGGACATATATAAGCAGCTCATCTTAGCCACGTTCTCCGAACAGTGGCCATGGTTCTGTTCTTTCCAACACTTCTAATTACCTCTGCTGACTGCAATTACGTTTTTTATTTGGTAATGCTAATAGTTCAAATGCCATTCTTGTTGACTTAGACAAGCAATGCTTAAATTTTTCAACACATATACATTTTTTTAAACTTTTTTTTCATTTTATCCTTGTATTTCCAGTTTGCACCAGAAGATTAGTTGCTTGGCTTCAGGGAATGCCCTCCTATATAAACCAGTAAAATTACTTTATTTAAACATGTACGTTCTCTTAGGTTCCTAGTGAAACTTCAGTCAAACTCTATACTGACATCAAATCCTGGACTCTCTTGTTAAATCCTGTTAGCTAGATTCTCTGAAATTCTCAGAGTTTCAAAACCAAAGGAATGGAGGGATGTGTGTGTGTCTGCATGTCCATCTGTCTGCAACCATAGGCCATGTGCCTGAATAATATCACGTGTGACCCCAAACCCTATTTATACTATATTCAAGAAAAACCGCATCCTAAGCAGCAGGAAAAAAAAAATCTGTTAGCAGCTAATACTGCCGCCCCTCAGTGCTCTCAGCACTTTGCACGGAAAGGATGGCTCTCTGCTTTCCTTCTCACATGCCAAAAGCTTTCAGGTGCATTGCTTCCCACAACCTCAAGCTGACCTTTCCAGGAACGCATTCTCTGCATGTGCAGGGTTTATCCTGGGATGGCTGGACCTCAATCTGACATTGATTCTTGATTAGAGCTGGGCAAGAACTTTTCTGAAAAGTGGTTCTTGGGTATTTTTGTCAGAAGCTGATGATTTGTGAAAACAGAAAACTTTCTGTAACAGTGTACAGACCAATTTTTACTGGAAGAGTCTCTTGGGCCCAGATATTTCTGGACAGAAAGAATACTCTAAATATAATAGTTCGTCATCCAGTAATCATGAAACAACAGCAACTGTGTTTCAAGCCTCGATGTCTGCATTGCCCCTAACAAATGCCATTTACTGTCCTATAAGAGGCTGGTTTCTCTCACTCAATTGAATTTTGGGGTTTGTCTTGGTATTTTCCCAGTAAAAAGGAATTTCAGAGTTTTTATCCCAGTCTCTCAGCCGCTGCTGCAGACCTAGCTATCCAGCTACCCGTGTTTTGGATCAAAGAGGCCTCCTACAAAACGACATTAAAAATGATTGGACTTTAGTGCAGTAATTCCATGCGCACAACTCTTTCCAGTTCAGGAGGCTCCCTCAGACGGTGCCTGCAGGCTGTGAAGCCTCCCACCCCTCCCAGAGGGTTATGTAAAAGCTCCAACACCCTCCGACCAAAAGTGAGAACTGGGCAACCTGGTTCTATGCGCAACATTTTTCACCTCTACTTTCCATTGAATTCCCTGGACTCTCTAGTGAAGATCAGCTGTTTGATTACATCAAAGTACGAATGCTGATTTACATAATCGTAAGTGAGAAGGAAATTCAGTGTGCTATTTCAGAAACTGAATTGCCCTTTCTTGCATCTTTCGCCTGTGAGCAGTACTTACATAACAAATAGCAGCTAGCTCCTGACGCAGGATACTCGCCTCCAGGCTTGATGTTGTTTTCATTGGATTTACTCCATTGTCATAAACTGTAAACTTAGTTCCCATAAGATTTGATCTATAAAAAAAAAAAAAAAAAAAAAAAAAAGGAAAATCCAATCACTATTTGTCAGTAATGCTGCCCGAGACATCTATCCTTTACTGCATTGTAGCCCTGGAGGAAAGACAGGTAATATCAACTACAAATAGTTCTTAATTCTGATGCCAACTAAATGGCAACTCCTGGATTAAAGGCCATAACAAAAATGTACAGGTACAGTACAGCAGAGTATACTAAATGTCCCTTATTACAGTGGAGACTTCTCATGACATCTTGCAAACTAGAAAATTCCAGAAAGCCATAAGGGAACACTCAAGTGGGGTTATTTTGTTTGTTTGCTTGGTTTTTAAAATATGCTTACTTTCTACAGAACTATCTGCTTTCTTCCCTGACTACTAACTCTATTGCAAAACAGAGAGTGATTTTCATAAAGTTATTTAAATGCAAATCACACCAAGGAGCAAAAACTTAGAACATACTAAAACCACATTATCCTCATTCTGTGTTCACACTGCAATAAATAGCACATGAAGTTCCGAGATCCACACAGGCAAATGGGAATTGGCAACAGTCCCTTTCCTCAGGCACAGATGATCTAAACATACTTAAGAGGCTCCACATTAACAACAGACTGATGTATGATGGGGGGACAGACAGAAAAGAAACAAGTGCTTCTGAAAGAGTTCCACTACTTGCAAATAACTCTAATTCAGATCTTAAGAAACAGCAAAACCAAAGAGATTTTCAGATTGTCTGACAGACAGAAATTCCATTCCAAGGTATTTATATCAATAGGGGCTAGACACAACCTACTCACGCACTTCTGAAAACCCCATTAAGATAAGTTGAGCTCGTGCACCCTTGAGGACCTGGCCTTTAAGCATTTGAGAGCATCAGTCCTGCTGACTTTTAATAAAATGTTACCTCGTGAGTACTTGAGACGTTTCAAAAACATGCCTTGGATACTGGTGAAATTTAAGACCATTATCACTTGATGCAGTCAAGCCTCTAATTAACGGTGGCTTACAGGCTTCTTAATTTCAAATGAATTTTATATTATAAAAGGAAAATTCTTAGATGTATCAGTGTTTACCTCAGTTTTCCAATAAAACTCTCTCCACCCCGAGACAGGTCAGTTGGGTCTATGGAGATGAGGTAATTAGAGGTTTTACTCTTCTTTCGTTTCCTTCCAGCTAACAGAAACACCTAAGCAGTGCAAAAAAACATATTCTAGAATGCCAAAGGGGTTAGCACACATCACTTCCTGCTTTGATATAAGGAAACCATAGGCAATTTTTCTGTCTTCCAGCATTCTTAGTGAAGTAACAGAAGGTCTCCAGGGACCTAGCAAAACTAGATAAAAATCTGGAAAGGGAAAGTGACTTCTCAACCACTCAGTCCATTATTTATGGTATAAATAATTAAATTCGATCTCTTTTGTTAAATGTTTCATTCTAGGTTGCTCTGGCTTTTCCAGTTGAATTGAAAATAGATGCTTTTCAGGCCACAGAATGCAGAGAGCCCCAACTGCTGACTGTCACATAAAGGTGCCATACATGGATTATTTAAGGCCAAAGATTAGACGTATGAAGAAAAGCAGCAGAACAAAAGGATACTATTGTTTTGCTTTTGGAAGACTGTAGGGCAGATCTCAATAAAAGCGAAAATATATTTAAAATATAAGATTGTATTTTCTTTGTGAGACTTCTTCAGACCTTTAATAACTTTTTTATATTCAGATGCAACTGGTATGCCATTCAAGTTATTTTATGACCTTTTTACCATGCTCCCTTTCCAAGTGGAGGTAATAAGTCGGGTACATCCCTCTGTCCATTCCCTTCTTGTCTCTTGTGATTCTGCATTTGACAGTGACACCCTGTGGAGCAGGTCTTATGGCAAATTCCTCCAGGTCATCGACATCTATGAGAGGCTCATTTGTGGAAGGACTGGGGGCTGAGGCCGCTTCCTAAAACAGCAAGCAAAACTCAGGTTTCTTCAATTTTGATTTACAAGGTTATAAGCACAAAGGAATGACATAGATAGAAGATTTGAACAGAAGAATTGATAGAAGATGCACTTTAAAAAAAATTCTAAAATGGACATACTGTCTTCCCCATTCTGATTCCTCAGCAGCCTTGAAGGCAGCTTATCAAGCTAAAGATCTTTCCCCATCCAATCGGTCAAGTTCTCGGCTACCAAAGGCCCAGGGAGCAGTTCTCTGTGCCACTGATACTCAGCCTACGGACACATCTGGCAAAGCAGAACAGGGTGGCTGCAGAGGGAGAGTGCTGCAATGTTAAAAAGCAAACATTGGCTCACACCTTCCCATCTCACCACACTTCTTTTGTCAGAAAGGCCATACCCAAGGACAATGATGGCCTTTGACAAAAGGATGAAATGGGATAGGAGAGACAGATTAAGGTAGACAGAGATATAACAGAGATGAGAAGTCAGTGAAGTATATAAAAGAGTGGGGCACCATCAACTGGTTTAGCAAGAGCTTGTGATTTGGAATATTTGAACAAGCCAAAGTCTTATTTTATGTTTGGATGGTAGCAGCGAGAACAGGGTGGGAAAATGCTCAGAAAAAGGCAATAGAAACAAAAGTTCCTTCTGAGCACCTGCAAGAGGTAGAAAGGTAAATATTTACTGTTTACCTTTCTCTTCATTCAAGTTTAGACAATATTTGCTATTCTTTTCTAACCAAGTCATTATTTTCATTGCTTGCGCCTATGAACCCTGAGAGCTACTATAGTAAATCACCTTGGAGATACTCTAGTGTATGCTGAAAACAGAACAAGAAAGCCAAGCCTATCCTGCCTGCGCTCTGAAGTCACACAATACATAGGAGCCTGCATGCTCCTTCTTCGGCACCCACCCCTTACCTTATTGGATTTCTTGCTCGTGGCAGAACCAGGTCGGGTGTTACTGTTTAGCTGTGAAGAACTAGAGCTGTCTTCATCCTCCTCGTCTTCTTCCTCATCAAAATTCATGCTACTTGAAATGCCTGAGGAGAAAGCAGTGCATTTATATGAAATACGAATTCATTAAAGCTGTCCATACTTGCTGTAAAACATCACCTATTATACTGTGGCACCCTTAGGCTCACAGGTGAGAGAGGGTGTGTGTGAGGGAGGTTGGCTGTGTGAGTACAGTGTACAAACACATGGGTGAGACAGCACCTGCCCTGAGAAGCCAAAACATTTCAGCAAACAAGAAAGGAAATATCATGGTTTCCAGTCCATAGAGAGGATCAAATTACCCAGTGATACAGTTAGGAATTAAATTCAGCTCTTCTTCATCCAGTCAAGTACTTCAAACACAACACAAAATCTTAAACCTGAAATTGGAGCTGAGCAGAGAACCTATCATGGCCATTTGGAAACCCTAACAATTAAAATACAAGCCCTTCTACACCACACTTTTAACCGTTCCTATGTGATCTGATGAAGACCAGATCTTAGACTGAGAAGCAACACTCACGGAAAGGAAATGTTTTCATGCATATTTATTTCATGTAAAAAACAGTATCAGCCCAGGCTAAAGGAACTGCCTTGCAGCACTTAAAAATTTGACTTTATAAGAATTCAAAACCTCAGACATTTCAAAGGGAAACACAATTTTGAACATCAAATAGGACTTAGCAGCAGAAAGCATCAATGGTGGGACATTTGCCAGGCCTACTTTTTCAAGGAGCATCATGCAGATGAAGCCACCCTGTATTCACGTTCAAGTCTAAGTTCCACATAATAGAGGCTAACTATGCAATATTTTTTTCCTAAAAAAAAAATCACTTGGTCCAAAATTTCCACTGCTGGTAAGTTCAATGCAGAAGGATAAATGAAACGCAAAGATTTCCAGAGCCAAGCAGCATGGGCGTAATTAACTTTTTCCTTCTGTACTTACCAGGAACATGATCCAGGGTGACAAGACTGGATTGGGAGGTGGAAGAGGACCAGGATGTATTTGCATGGGGATCTGGGAAAGGAAAAAATCCATGGGCTTGATTCTGCAAACCCTTAATTGAGTGAACAAGCCTAACTTGCCAACAGGATTCCGCACAGGGCTAAAGACGTACTGGATGGGGCCATAAAGCTGCTGTCTTAGTTCTCAATTACGGATATTTTATCTTTCTGCACAATCAAATTCACCTTCTACCTGCTTATACCTGCTGTCACCTTCTTTTTTAGTACTTTGAATAATGTCAAAAAGCCCTGGATCACAGAGCTGAATGGTGATCATCCATGCTGAATGGTTATGCCACATCCCCTTCTGTGCCCGATGTGCCCTGCATGGTAGGTTTTTGGCCTACTTTTGAATTCTACCACACAAAAAAACCCAAA
Organism: Limnodromus scolopaceus; assembly: GCA_028565335.1. NCBI lineage: Eukaryota > Metazoa > Chordata > Aves > Charadriiformes > Scolopacidae > Limnodromus > Limnodromus scolopaceus. The sequence goes on along the minus strand of JAOXNO010000041.1, from coordinate 55,199,466 downwards.
AACAACCTGATCAAAACAAGTGATATACACAGATTCTGCACAAATTTTAATTCAGTAATATTGAAAAAAGTATTCAGACTAATATTCAGATGCCCTGAAGTCTACCAAAATCCCTGTTCCCAGCATGTCCTCATCATCTTTCTCAGGCTCTCTAAACTGTTCTTCTGGGACTTCCAGGGCTACACACAGAGACACTCATGTACCTTATTCTTTTGGAATATGAGCTTGGTCTGCAACAAGCAGACCCTGAACCAAACTAATGTACAGAAATATAAACATTAGAGATAGTATCAGTAATAGTTTTCTTCAGTTCAAATTTTGGAACAGAATGAGGAAAAAAAAGACACAAAAAAAGGGATTTAAATACTTTTTATGTTATTGCTGCTTCCAATAACTTTAATGCATATCCCTTTTGACACCAGGTGCACACTGGATAATGAAACAACACCAGAGTAGTAAGAGCAAGTGTATAAAACTAAAACAGAAGGATATGCAATGCAATGCTTGCATTCCATTCAGCTGCACCATGAATGGTCTCGTTCTCCACTTCTTCAGTTCCCCCAGTCTGGACATACACCACACAGCATGACAGCAACAAATTTCAATAGGATCTGGTTATGCAAGGGAGTCCTGAGTTCACAGGTCACCAGATATTTTCAAAACCTGTAGAACTCACTCATGATTAATCACACACTCATTAATCACAAGCATTATTTCTTAATAATGACAACCACGTTCTAGTCAACTATGCATGGGTAATAGAGATAGTCCCTCTCCTCAGCTGGCAGCTCTCCAATAATGCCATACTTCATACATACAGATGTAATCAGTTTACTTCTACATCCATGTTCACTATTTCACCACCAATATTTTGGTGGTGAAAATTCCATGCCAGCCTTAGAAAAGTCTGCACTCACGACCTGTGGGGAAGAATGCTTCAGAGAGCTCCTGTTTTGTTTTTGAACCTAGAAATCAAATCTATTCCTTCCCTAAATGTCAAAACAGTTCTAACTTCAGGTGGCGAAGAAGAACTAAGACCAAATTGCTCATTCTAAGTCTTTACAGAGACATATAGGAAACTGATACATGTGAAGACTAAATGTTAGTTATTCAGTGTTAAAATTTATGGAAGTGTGGCTCTGTCCTAGTGGCTCATTTGCCGGAGAGAAACTCTACATTATGACTTCTGAAATCAAAAGGACAAATATTTCCTGTGGGAAGAAAATTATTCTAGTATAGCAATTTCCAACAGATGGAGAAATCAAATAAAACATTTGGCATTTTCTTACAAGTGGCATATTCTTTTCACACTTGGGTAGCCTATAACCTCTTGTCTTGTAACAGAACTTGTTTGCTGAGGAAGCAGAGACACGTGCTGAGAGAGGCTTCTCTCTACAAAGTTAGTGTCAAAGAGCAGAATGGGCACAAATGAGGCTACGCAAATCTGATGGGACTCAGCCTTTGCCATTAGGCCAGTTAGCATTTATCTCTGTGTTTACTCCTTCTGCTCCTATTACATGCAAGAGAAGGACTGATGGGAGACTGCAATTCTAAGTGCTTTTCAGACCAATAGGACATGCCAGCAAGGACATGCCACAAGCAGTGAAGTGGCAGTGGGAATCCACATGAAAAGCCCTAGCTCTAAATAAAGTTTCCCATAAAATACCCAAAACTTTCTACCAGCAGCCTCCTCTGCTGGTATCAAGTGGCAAAATATACACACACAGTAAAAATATTTTATGGAGATGCCGCTAGTTACAGTCTTGTCTTAATACCTTTCTTTGTGTCTCACAGAGCATAGGTCTGTTGTTAAAAAAAAGAGTAAACCTCAGCATTCCCATTTTAAAAAAAGGTATGTTATGCCGCCCCCCCCTCTGATCAGGAGTATACTTAGACGTGGTAAAAAAAGGTCATATCATATATATAAGAATATGAAGCAACAAAGCAAAACAAAACCAAAACAAAACTAAACAAAACTAAAAATCACCACACAGAGCTTCTTTTAAAAAAACAAACAAAAAATTGGGGAGAATAAAAATGTATCTTAACCTGGAAAAACCCTCAAAAATAGAAATGTCCCCCAGAGTAAAAATCTGAGTGCTCTGACCTAATTTGAGACATCTGATGATAGTTTTTAAGTCAATCAGCTTTAGTAAGTAGTGTGCCTGATGATTAAATATTCTGAGCCATGTCTAAGGCAACACAATCACCACACAGATCAGAACTTGTTAGTCATGCCAACATCCCTCTGACTCAAATGCCCAGGAAATACCACACTTGGAGAAAATCTGCCCATTTCAGTTGAAGTTGCTCACATCTGCAAAGTAACATCCCAGAAAAAATGAATCTTAGTGAGAACTGCTCTGCAGACAAGAGGAGGGCATTTAGGTATGAATAGTCTATTCTAGACGAGTCAATTTTGCACTTACATTTTGCTGTTTATACACAAAGAATTTATTCTTAAAGCATCAGAACACTCTTGGCCTGAGCCATCTTTGCTTCAAAAGCTGTACACTGAAGAAGAACAACTCCAAAGCAAATGTCTTCAGAAATAGCTTTGTGAGGATTTTAGGTTGGTTTTTTTTTTTTTTCATCCCTACAGTTAATGTGTAATGAGAGATAACAACAGTGCAGGAAGGAAGAGACGGATGTATGAATGTGTACATACACAATCTATCTCCCACAAACCCCATTCCAGAACATTTGAGCACTATGCATGGGAAATACTGCAGAATACACAGTGCTGTAATTTTCACCTCTGCAAGCACGAACACACATTATGAAAACATGAACAATACTTAACTGACAACACAACTAAAATTAATATTCTAGTTTGAATGTTGCTATTCCATACTCTAACCTCCAAGTAAGTGATTTCCAGAGTTGTGCAATACAAAAACGTGAACAGATGGATATGAGCATTAGTATCTGCCTGGTACCTTAATAGCAGCACTACACTGCAGATGGGAAAACCACTCTTGTTCTCTTGTTCCTTTTTTTTTTTTTTCAGGTAATAGAATAGAGCATAACAGGCTCTGAGGAGAACAAATGCAGAGTAAAAATCTCCACTTAGGCTAGGGCTGAGAGTAAGAATGAAAAAGGAGTCAATGTACATAAAACAAGCAAAGAGAACTTGAAGGCAGCTTTGGCTACTTACCTTTTTTCTGCATTGCTGTTCTAAGATCTTGTTTGCTTTGCTGTTGTTGGCCACTAGCCATTTTCTCTCCATCATCTTCATCATGACTAGACTGTCCAACAGTGAGAATCTGCACTTGACTTCCTATCTTCTGAACATCATCTTGAAAAGCAGCTGGGCCATCAATCCCTGTCAGACAACAGCAAAAGTCTTAGCTGTCTTTGTGTCAAGAAGTTATTGAAAAGACAATTGCTCGCTCACAAAAAGCATCTTTTCTAAGAATCACAGATCAGAGGTTCACATTCAATAATACTTCTAGACTTAAACAAGACTAAACTAGCCTCCAAGGCAAACATCTTACTTCCTACATACTGCACAAGAGAATCTTCATGAGGTGATCAGGATTCCACTGTTGCCCTGCTCATCCCCAAAGCACACCCGTCCACGCACCAGAAACACTGAAAACTACACAGAAAAGAAATTCACTGGAGCAGACCAACAAAGAAAACAGATACAGCTTTCATAAGGAGACACAACTGGTCCAGAAACAGATACGCCTGAGTCCCAGATTATGCCATATTCCCTAATAAACAACACTGCTATTATGAAACAATGCTTTAAAGTTTCAGAAACATGGAAAATTCCCAAGTAGATCTAGTAGTGTATACAAGAGGAAAAGCAGCACATTACCAAGCCTAAATATGCCTACTGAGTTAGTAAATTTTTATACAGTTAAAACATCAGTGTGAAACTATAAATAAGATAATATATATTCCCTGGAACCTCCATCCTCTGAGATGCTCTGTCCTGGTTTGAGGTAAAACAGAACTAATTTTCTGTTCAGTAATTTTATTTTTTTAACTGGGCCTCTTCTAACTAACTAAACTCTAACAGCATATTGTTCAGAAACTGTTCACTCTCAGAGTAATAAGACCTGATTATACCAAGGAATGGTATGCAGAGAGGCTCTTGCTTATACTTATTGCTATAACAACCAAGTTCAGCCAACTTCGTTATTTGCCCCGTGGGAGGGTCGGAAGCGGTAAAGTGTACAGGGATCAAACCTGTAGGGAGAAGTGGACAGAACAGGTGACCCAAACCTGACCAACAGGCTGTTCTATCCCATCTGCATCATGCTGAGTATAAAAACTGAGGGATCAAAGGGCCAACTCTCTTTCCTTAATGGCTGACGTCCGAGGAGGACCCTGTCAGTTCATCTGCCTTTGATCCCGACCCGAACATTCCTGACTCCAGATCCAGAATCCAGCTCTTGTCCATCACTGAGTCCAGTCTGGGACTCTTCCCTGTGCCGGCTGGTGATTGTCATCCTGGGAGCCTGTATATACAATTCTGTATATACTGTATACCTTTTTTTTTGTTCCCTTTTTAAAATTGTCTTATCGTTATTTATTAGTATTTTCATTAAAGTAGTTTAGTTTTTTTCTAAACTCATAAATCTCTTTATCTCTTCCTCTCCTCTCTTTTTCTTAGAGGGGGGAGGGAGGTGCCATCTGTCATTCTGAGGTGCCATCTGTCATTCTGATTGGTTCAATCCAGTCAAAACCATGACATGCTCAAATCTTGACCTGGGCAACCTGCTCTGAGCACAGGAGTGGGACTACACAGTCCCCAGAGGTGCCTTCCAGCCTCAGCCATGCTGCAATTATGTGGCTGCTGGCGACAGCCAGAAAGAAACTATTTACCTCCTTATGGCTGTAAACCACCTCTGAAGACAAAAAAAAATGAAAACATGGGGTTGGGATGTGTTCTTATCACAAGTTAACTTCATTTTTTTTCTTCAGGACAGCAAGTTAAAAATTCAGGTTGCAAATATAATTCAGCTTTTAGTTAAGACTTAGTGCTGGTATAGATTACTAAATTAGCTATACAAAAATGCACTTTTGCACCAATAAAAATGGTAATATTATCATGTACATACACAGTAAATAACATAAGCCTGTACACTGTTGCTGTTCTGAAATTTTTGTTAATAAGCAAACAACATTGTGGAGAGTGAGCAAGCATTACAAAGAGCTAGTTCAGTAGAGGAATATGGTGCTTCTTACACCAAACAGCTGAAAAAATCCTGTAAGAAGGAGCTGTAGGGATTGGGATTTTTTCAGACTGATCTGTAGCAGAAGCCTCCCAACCCACTTTGCCAGCAGCTGTCAACTTGCATTAAAAGACAACTGGATTATACATGTAGCATGCTTAACTGTACTTTGCCATATTTGCCATCACTGCCACTGCGATACGAAGCATAAGTAGAAACAAGAGTGGCTCTACCCCCAGGAACAGGGACAGCTCTGGCTGTGCAACTACCAAACAAGATGCAGTCCGACACTGCAGAAGTATTAAATTCACAGAGTTCAAGACCACAAGGAATTACTCACTGATCTGCATCACACAGATCCTTATCTGGCAATTTTTGCACCAACCCTGTAAATTCTGATTTACCTACCGTAAAACTAAACTACCACCAACAAATAAGCGATCTGTCCATCCAACCTTGAAGGACTAAATAAAGTCCTTGGAAATGTTTCTCTCATCTTTGTGGGATGATAATTTCAGACACAAGCTCTGTGCAATACAGAATGAACAGTATAATTTCCTATGCTGCAGGTATAATATAGCAGTGATCAGAACACCATTTTTCTTAAAAGTTATCTCAGGATAAGCACTACAGCAAAGGTGCTATAGAACAGACAGGTACCTGCTCAGACCCACTGTAGTATTTTTAACAGCTTTAACAATATTAACCATTATCATTAAAGTGGCTGCCTAAAGCTAGATACTTACCTTAATACTCTGAATTTCAAAAGTGTTAAGCATCCGTGAGTTTAATAAGATGCTCATACCTCACACATATCTATCTAGCCCCTTATTAAGCTTTAGACAATACAAACCTAATTTTGAGAACCCATTTCAAAAGGAACAAAACACCTTAATTATTCTTCTTCAAAGCAGACATTGATCTGCAGCAAATGAAATGCCTTCGACAGCATTAGACATTGCACCAGGGCTGCTTTTTTCTGATGCCTGCAGAACATCTGCGCTCACATCCTGTGCTGTCAGGAGCATCACGTATTATTAGGCGTTAGGACAAAGGCTACACTGGCAGGTCATACTTTTAGAGAAGAAAAATCAATTTCAGTATTCTGAAGAGTGCATCACTGGTAGAGTGCGTTATTAAGCATTATGAATGGTTCCACTGGTGACCCCATTGAAGGGAATGGAAGATGTAGCCAGGCAGAGGAAAAAAAAACACACACCAAACTGCTGCATTTGAATACTGTAGATGGCTCCTGGTAAATGCAGCATGAACTATTTAATATTTGTTCATGTCCACACATCTTCTTAGCCATGTATGCATGTGTAAAAGGGTATTTAATGCAAGCATACATACATATTTCTTTTCTCTATATCATGAGACATAAGTGTGTCTTTGTAAGTCACAGTTCAAAAGGCAGCTTTACCATCACATACCTAATGTCTGAACACGTTTCCAAGCTTGCATAATCGTGATACTCAAGGTGGATCTCTCCCTATATTCTCACTTTCTTTGCCTCGCTGACTCCTTTGCACCCACTTACTGGAAGGATGGTTCACTGTGCAATAAAGCAAACCATTAATGTCTATAGTTCCAAGTTTCCCAGCTTAAGGACAGGGTCAAAAGAGGCAAAGAAGCTGAGCAGGCTGTGCCAAAAAGAAAGTCTTTTTTGCTATGGTCAGCATTTTCTACAGCTTTTCCCAAAAATTAGGTAGGAAAAAACCTGATAGAGATGCCCTTGAACACCTACTAAGAAGAAAAGGGAATTTTTGAGAGCTAACTGTGAGGGAGGGCAGGGAGGAAAGAGGAAGACTGAAACAACCCCCAGACTACTACTGCTTTCAGTAAATGCCTTCTGGTGAACTTTGACATGCTCATGTCTCAGACGAAACCGGTACTAGAAAAGAAAACAAGAAGATAATGAAAAAAAAAATGCATCAGAAAATTGGCATTCACTGAAATTTCCATCCTATAAACTACTATTTATCAATGCCTGTATTTGGTTAGCAACTAAAATCTTCCAGACAGTATTTATAAATAGACAGTATCATGCTCTTAAAAGCTGGTAATCTATACAGCCACACAGAACGTTTTTATAACCTGAATTCATCTAAATTCAAAAAATTCAAAGTACATTAAGTGGACATGCACTTAACTTTGATCTCAGTTAAAAGATTTTTAGATAGATGGGGTTTTTTTTTTGCTTTTGCTTTAAACACACAATGTTAAAGATCTACACAAAAAAAAAAAAAAACCACAAAAAAACCCACCAAGATCCAAGTCTGGAATGAGGGGAGAGAGAAAAAAGTATGGGAAAAATAAAGATGATAAAGGCTACTGAAAGCCTTGGGAAAGAATAAAGTGGCAAAATTTTGTTTAGTGTTTATGACATATGAGAAACAACTATAAGCTTTTGTGCATTTTTACGATAGCACATTATGCCTTTTTGAAACTTTAGCTTCCAAACGATGGACCAACAACCCAAAATCCACTCAGTCTCACTGGATTTAGTAATGACAATAAATTTTGAGGATATGAGGTCAAGACCTTGTTTTACTGTTCCAATCCAGCAATTAAAGGAAATCTCTTTATGTGAGAATCACCAGGCATACGTTTCTCTGTACCACATCCCCAGCAGCTTTCTGCTGAACAATTTGCAACCATTTTGATATGTCCTATAAACAGATGCTAAAATGAATATAGATGAGCCATCTCAGTTCTACTAGGTGCAGTCATAAGATTTCTTTCTGACAAACTAAGTACAGACTACACAGAACAGACATTATGGATCCTAAAGTATATCCTTCCTCCTTGGCCCTATAGATCTAGTGTTTGTTTTGGGGAGGGGTTTTTTCCCCCACAACAGGAGTAGGAGAACATTACAAGTGCATTTCCAGGTATCCATTTGAACCTCAGGCACTTTTATTTCAGCTTCACAATCTTCAAAATGATTTTGCAGAAAAGGAATACACTTCCTAATCCTATTTGCAAGTGGGAAACTAAGGTTATAGTAATGATGAACACAAGGCTTAGATCAGTCTGTTGATTAGTCCTGCCTAAACCCAGAATCTGTAACAGAATAGGTCCAAGTGGAACTTTCTCTCAAAACTGAACAACAAGCATTTCTAGAGACCCCATCGGAGAAATTCTCAGTCATCACATTCTAATGCCGCTATAATATTGCATCAGAGTAAGAAAATTAAAGATGATAGGCCAAAATCACAATTTTGATTATTTCATTGCTCAAGAGATAATCAATAAAGAGTATTTAAAATTTTTAGGGGGCAGAGGAGTAGGGGGAGAAGATCAAATGGGAGGAAAAGACTACATACTACCAAGCTATGTATGACCAGGGAAAGTTCAGAGAGGCAGCTGATATATGTGGCCAGCACTTATAGTTGAGCACAAAACCAAACATCATGAAAGATTTTGCTATCTGACAATAGTGTACAATGCACAAAGGTAGTCTTAAAAAGTTAGGTACAGATTAAATATGTGACAAGCTACCCAGCAAAGCAAATTATAGGCATAAGCACAGTGAGTCAGCTCTCCAAAACATTATTTAAGTATTTGACTATATACTACATGAATCCCCAGTAATTGGATCTTGCAGGAAAAGAATCTAATTGTATTTATATACATCATGTTCCTCTCAGCATGTATTTATACATGCAAATGTTTTGCTGTGAAAATGTTTTCAGCAAATGTTATCTCCTCTTGGTTCTTCTACACGAACTTGTAAGTACAGGGAAAAATGATTAACTGCTTATTTACAGAGAGCCTTCACTGCACCTAGGACACCACGAAAAGACAGATTTCTAATTTTAAAATAACTGGTACAATATATTAAGAATTTCTTCATAGGACATTTGCAAACTAAGAAAGAAACTAAAAAGAAAAGCATTGTACATCAGAGAGAACTATTGAGCTCAGTGACTGAACAGTAAATGAGATTACATATCAAGAAATAAACATAGCATAGAAAACAACTATTTCTCTCCCTAATTTACAAACTGTAGGATACAAAAATTCTTGCTCTCATTTCATAAAGCATGTAAGACACAAATTCAACATATGATATCAGGCATATTGCTCACAGACTAAGTTTTAAGAATATGGTTAAGCCTGTTGCAGATCAGAACTGAAGAGCTGACCGGGGTCAGGCAGAAGGTCTCTGGATCAGAAAATCTCAAGCCACATTTTTTGACCTCAGTTACATATAACAAAGATTCCACAACAAGAGGAATGCCCTTCCTCTGCAAACTTGCTGACAAAAAAATGTAGGCATACTAGAAAATTTCCTCTTGTTTTTTTTTCTTTTAAATGTGCCTTCAAAGGCAAGATATCAGGTTAGACAAGGCACTGGACTGACACAGAAGCCATATCCATGTGGATAACACTCAGGGCTGCGGCCAGCAATTGTAATTGCTCTTCAACAGCACCGAAGAGCAGCTCTTCCTCCAACTTAGGGATGGCAGCGTAACCCTTCAAGGGCCGGCTGGCCTACACTGGGGTCAAAGACAGGGAGTCTGTCCCCCAAGAAATCTGTTCTAATTAGACTGACACCGGAACAAACAGAATTTCCGTCCTTTAAAGAACCTAGCTTAAAGCAAACCCTATTTCTGCTTTTACTGTCTCAAGTGATCTACATTTTAAGTTTAAAAGACAAAATAACAGTTGATTATATTTTTGAAATCTGCATTTATCAAGAAGTGTGACCACTGAGTATAATAACATTTACTTCCAGAAGAGTGGTACAAGAAAGTAGTATAGCACAAATCATTAAGTGAAAAAAGGTTCTTTCTCAGAATGATTCCTTGGGAAGCTCTGATAAAATGGATAGAATGAAATATCATGAAAAGACATCTTCCAGAGATTTAGAAGTCCATTGCTTAAAAAAATATAAATAAAAAATATCTCTCCTCCTTCCCTTCTCCCCTCCTGCCCCCCCAACTCTCTTCAAAAGGAATTTACTGAAAAAGCAGAATGTTTACAGGGGGAAAAAAGCAGGTTTTGCTATAATTTTTAGGACCGAATAACCTTAACTATATTGTAGCTGTCAATATTTTGTAAGCCATTTCCCCAGTACATGCCTGTTCTCATAGGGGCTGCGCATCCACTGAACTGCAAAATCACAAAAATCACAAATGGATTTATTTATAGGGAAAGGGGGAAAATAGAATTTTTTTTTTCAGGAAAGGACCTCTGGAGATGATTTAGTCCAACCTTCCATCAAAAGAAGGACTATTACTAACACCAGATCAGGTCACTGAAAGCAAGTGCTTCAGCACTCAGCTCTAAATTCACCTTGATGAAATCTAGAAAACTGTAGCAGGAACTGTACTTTCATAAATCTCTCTGTGAGGAGGTCAAAATTACTTCTTCCCAATCAAGTTCATGTGTTGCCAAAGCACAGCCTGAAAGGGTTGTCAGATCTGGAAATAACATGACTTTTCTTGGTGGAAACTCACTTACTGTTCCTCGTACCCTTTCTCTTTAATGCACAGGGAAGCTGAGATAAATCTAGTCTACATGAAATTCCCTTCCCCTGTCAGAAAGGAAGTATAGTGAGAAATTATGCTTCTTATCCAACAAATGATGTTGCTTTCTTAGTCAGCCAGCATTAACATAGTTGCTTGTTACATATGAGGATGGGACAGGATGCACAAATCAAAACAAATAGACAGGCGTGAAAGACAGAAAAGAAACATGGAAGAAGCAAACCAAAATCAAAACATGAAATAGCCATTCTGGCAGAAAAAGTGCTGTGTGTCAGAGCAGCTCTTTTGCTTTCTGACTCTCATAGAGACAGCATGGAATACTCAACATACTATACACATTCAATGCACAACATAAACCAAAAATTGCTGGGAAGGTATTGTCTATTTGAACATTTAAAACACATCCAGATTCCTGATTTCACTGACAAAAATCTTCATTTATATTGCTCATTGCAGTGAGTGAACCAGTGCGGTTCAGAGCAGAGTCTTCCTAGAATGTACTTACATGCTATAAGTGCAAGAGTGCTAGGAAATAAAAAAAACAAAATCAAACAAACAGCAACTTTTCACAGAATGATTCCTGATTTTTCGTATCAGATTTCACTTTGAATTAACTCCTAGCTTTGCATGATTTTCTAGGGTTTTTTAAAGGTTCCATTTTATCTTCCTGATTTGTTTTTGCTCCATTAATTGCATATAGCCAAAAAACACTTTATCTGGTACATTTATTTCTGTCTTCCCAAACTTATATTGGGGGGAAAAAGCCCAACCAAACAAAAAACCCCACACCACTACATACCTGTAATATTTTCTCAATTTTTAAAGAATCACCAAGGTATTTGATATCTAAAGATGCTCCAGTTTTGTATTTGTAATACTATGCAGGGTGCATCCTTTTAATAGGCTCCTGCTGCAACTATTTTCACTTGTTTGCATTATTCTTCTGTTGAATCATCCAGCGATACTCTACACCAGGTTCACTACCCCTTACTAGCCTCAAAAATCAAACCAGAATTTAATTCACTATCTCCACTGGAAAGACAACAATTTTACATATTCATTTGTTACATTTTGAGTTTTTTGCCAATACTGCGTATTAAGTCAAACAATAAACTGGGAGACCAAAGCTTTCAGAAATACCAGTTTAATAAGCTAAGCTACCACACAATATCATCAATTTACTGCATTTGCAGGCTCTGTCCCTCAACAATGATGTCTCTTTTTAAAAATAGGCACCATGTATACTGGATACCGCCACTAAGAATGAAATACCAGTAATAATCACGTATTCAGAAAAAAATGCTAAATACTGTACAACCCATCATACAATTACAAAATGCACTGACCCCTAACTTAAAAGGCACAATCAGCTCTACATGAGCAATTAGCCGCATTCCTTTTCTTGCCTTATGTCAGCACAACCTCATTAAACCTAATATTTCTCTCGCGTTTTTCTTTAGTACATTATTCTGATCATAGTTTCCTCATTCTTTGAGCCACTTAAAAAAGCATTACACATCTAAGACCAGAGTACAATCATTACAGTACAGCTTCGAGAGCTATTCATGTATAATTCAATGATTTTTGTTCTGAATTATCTTGTTATTCATAGGATCTGTTCTAAAAGGGTTTTTTTTTCTTAAAGTACAAAGAGCTTGGCTATGATTGGAAAGGTAATGCTCACTATAGCTAAATACTAACAGAAACCTTTAAAATGCTATTTTAGCATGTGAAGTACATTCACCCCTCAGCATCCATCCTGCTCGTTTACAGGACATGCAAAGGTTACAGTCAGGGCAGTCAGAGTGGAGACAAAACCTGAAGCAATTGCAAAGCTAAAAGCAGAACCTAAAATTTCCAAGATTTGGTCTAATTACCAACAATCTTTCTCCAACAAAATCTTTTGTGCCACAAAATGGTATAAAACCATTTAAATCATTTTCATGAGTTGGATCTGAAGTTCTTAGCAAATCTGTTCAATATTATTATAAAATCTTTTCCTAAGACTCACACTTACTCTTAGAAGTAACTGAGAAATTGATACAAGTTCCACTATAGGGCTCTGCTACCACTTGCATTTTCTTCATTCCTAAGCAGCACAAATTAGCTATGTCTGTAGTGGATTGATCAGTAAAATCCCTCAGAATTTTAAAGTAAAATTCGGTTTTACCTTTTCATCCAGTAACAAAACATTTTGCAGCTTCACTAGGGATGCAACCCTGGAAATCCAGTTACAAACGCCTGCAAACACTCCAAGCTTACAACAATATCAAAGGTAACCTAGATAGGATTCCAAGGGTGAAATCATACATGAATGAACAGTTAAATACCAGTGAGCAGAAGAAGTAGATGAGCTGGATGAGACAGTGCTATGTGTATGCTCTGAACACACTTTAACTGACAGGGATATTTGTTACTTGAGATTTATCCTGAAGGTAAGCTTCAGGAGAGGAAGAACTCAAAATTTTTAGTATAGTTGATGAATAACATCTCCACTCTATGGAAACATACAAAAGACGCAATCGATGGGCAAATGCTGAGTGCCAGAGGAATGAGCTATGAGAACTGCAGCAGAAGCAGAGGTTTCTATAACTAACAATATTTGTTTCCAAGACATAGAGCAGTATCAGCACACACAAGTTCTCAGTCTATGTAAAGTGACACAACTTTTACTGACACAACTGCTTCTATTAAAATATACCAACATTTGCCTATTTGTGGAATTTTTCAGAAAATGAATAAAAATTATCAGCCTATGAGAAAAATACTAGGTGCTACCTGCTGTGAGATAATAAAAATCTGTGCAACTCCTTCACAGTAGGCACACACTGCTCGTGGGCTAACTGGCCTACATCCAGCAGGCAGGTTCAAAGAGAGCTACCCAGCAAAGGCAGCCCCAGCACACACATCACCAGCAGAACAGCCCTGGAAATCACACACTCAAACAACCACTGCTTCTTGGTCTGTGCCCCACTACGCCTGCGGGCTAGGATTTCGTTCACAGATTATTTTAGTCAAGAGCTCTCAGAAAACTGCTTAGAAACCGTGTGAATGTATACACGCACACATTGGTGTTATACAATGCAAATCTGTCAAATCAAACCTACTGTAACTGACCAGCACAATATCTTAAATTCTGAACATAGTACAGACACAGACACCCCATAAGGGCAAAACAGGAATTATGTGAGAAGAAACAGAGCCTCAAGGTTATGCAGTAACCATGATTTAAGTATTACCCTGCACAATGCTCAATTACAGCCTAATACAGGTTTTTTTAAATTAGTAAAAGAATTTTTACTCTTCAGCAAGATGTACTTCAAAATAAAATTTGGCATCTGTATTACTATGCTGGAGTGGAATTACTTTTTACATTAAATTGAGAAACATTAGCTTTCTGTTCACTTATTTTACCAACAATTTTTACATTCAGTTAATTTTACTTTTTCTTTTTACTTATTATTTTAAGCCTAGTCACTGACACACACCATCTTTTTTTTTTTTTTCAAATATATGAATAAAGCCTTTACCTCAGGGCCAGACTCTAAAGCCTGTCTAACCTAGGGCTTCCTTTGCAGCCAGAGGAACTACAGACACAGAGATGCTGTAGATTGAAATCTCAAGAATTAAGCTGCAGTGTGTAAAGGATTTTGATAAGGTAGGCTCATGTCCTGCGAAATCCCTATAGATAAGCCCCAATACTTTGACCTCAATAATTACACTTATTAGTCACCACTATCTTTAAATAGACTTGTCAAGGATATACATGATTTTCTTATTTAAGCAATAATGGAGAGACTGTTGGACATATACAAGACAGGAATATGGTACAGTCCAGGCAGTGTAGTGTTACAATGGCCTTATCTAAGAACTTAAAATTATTGGAAAGGTATTTATTAATTTCATTAGTTGTTCACCATGAAATAGAAAGAAACTGCAAGTGGTACAAAAACCTCTTGTCGTGAGTGTGCACATATAAAAATTGAATACTTCTAAAGTAGCTCATGCTACTTCCTCCATCTAGTCCAGCTAATTCAAATAGTAAATGTAATAATGGCAATGTAATTTCTACCAACCCTTTTGTCATTATCTTACCCAAAGTCATTGCAGAAAATTTTTCATACAAACAACTCCCATATGTCGACCAGATGGGATAGAGTAACGCTGGAGTAACAACTTGAAGAACCCCTTTGAGGATGTTATCTCGGTTTTGTTGAATTGTATTTCAAAATGCTCACTTAACCTCTAATTTGTATAGTTTAAACCTCAGTAAGAGTCTGGACAGAAATGACTACAATTTAAGGCTGTTTCTCCAAATTATATTACATGCAGATAGTCTAAAAAAGCACACTGGTGTAAAATGGTTCTCATTTCTTTAACACTGCAGGAAAACATCAGCACCTTTCCATCAGAACTTTCTTCCTCCTCTGCAATCTGAACAAACGCTCTCCTTTGGAAAAGACTCAGCTTACAAATTTTCACCATCCTTCTCTCCCAGGCTGTACATGCCGAGACAAGACCAAGTCACTCACATTTTCCAATCTCATAAAAATGTCAAGAAATTGTTTTTAAGCAATTTTCAGAAATTCAAAGGAAAAAAAAGAAAAAGATGTATTTTGCAGTCAATTCAACATCTGACATTGAGCCGCATGCAGCTAACCTTTGTGTTTCCCTTTTTTCTCCTTTCTGGTGCTGCCAGTCTGACAGCTTGCAGCTGCTGCCTTGGTTTTTTTAGTTGGTTTCGGAGCTTGGGCATCCACTACCATCTTTACATCTTCCTGTTCGGCCTCCTGCACTGCTTGAGAGGTTCAGGGTACCCCACCAAAAAGAAAAACAGAGAGAGAAGAGAGAAACAAAGAGAGAGAGAGAAGATTGAACGAATTGAGAACTCTGTGAAGGCATAAAAGAGTAAGCAGACACAGCAGAGTTTGTTTGGTATCTCAGACAATTCATGCAGAGAGGGGAGCCAAATAAACCAGAATTTGCAAAGCGACAGCAAAAACCTGAAAGTGTTAGGTTTGCTAGGATGTACTTCCTAACTTTTTTCCTCTTTGCAATAATATATCAGTTTCTAACTTGCAGGCCAAAAGTGACATCAGAATATGAATGTGCTGCTGAGCTATTGTAGGAAGCACTTTTTCCTCATAGTAAAGCTCTGACAGACTGAGCATCAACAGTGCCAGCAGAAAAAAATTATTTAGACTTTGTAGTGCCTATGCTTATAGCTACATCCTAACCCTGTAAACAAGGAATCATAGGAAGGCTATTTTCAAAACACATCTTGCACAATTGTATATACCCCAGTATGAGTAGAACTATGCCATGCATTTTATTGTGAAACTATATGCAAGCTGAAATTAAAAACTCTCCTACTTTGTAATATAAACACATTAATTAATTCCTTAGAAGTCTCAACATAATATACATGGCATACATTGTGAATGTCAGCATAATTCTTGCAATGCTAGTTGTTTTCAAAGTAAAAAGAGGCTTTATCATTTTCTAAAAGCATGACACACTTTGAGGTCAATGTATGAATCTGTGAAAATGACATACACAATAACTCTTTCTTCTGGCCAGGCTAAGCCTTGAAGTGAAATAATATTGAGTTCACAATGGCATAAAAGCAATTACCTTTGTGAAATACGTAACAGAATCACCAAACTTCACACCCCAAACAAAACAAACTGTAGGTGGGCACTGAGAGATTTTGGTGCCAGCTGTTGGTCACTGTTGGTTGCTGAGCCCCACTGGCTTCACATCGTGACTGTGGTTTATCTCAGATGAACATCCCCCTGGTACGTGGGGCCTCCCACCATCCCTTTCTTTTTTCCCAAAACTAAAGTGCTTTCTTTAAAAGGATAAAAAAAATCCACTAAGGAAGCTTACTGGAAAGAACTGGCTGCCCATAAAATTACTTTAAAAATACACTGACAAACTTCATAAACCCCTAAAAGACCAAATGACGCCCAATGACATATAGACTGTCAGTAATCTTTCTTTGAAGGAAGAAATTCTCCTGAGGCCTCTGGTCTGTGACGCAACTCTCCTGTTCACCAAATCCTTCATGTGCACGAATAGCAATAGAAACACCACGGAGATTCTCAGAGGAGTAAGATGAAATGGATTTAGCCATGTCTGTGTAGACTGCAGCTTACAAACCCCCAGCTACCCTCCCCAACACAGATATCTGTTAGGAATAGCATTCCATTCACAATACAACAAGCATCTCAGGCACTCAATAAACACACACTCCTTTTGTCATTATGCAGAGGAAGAGTTCAAGTTTTATAGACAATGTACATTAAATAAGCTGAGGAGTGACTAAAGGCCCAAAGAAACAGCTTGTCACTGCCCAACTCCTCATTCCTGTCTTTATGATACACTAATCAAAAGATTGCAGTCCCTTTGCTGAGTGTAAAGGAGCACTGGAAATGAATAAGACATAAGCAAAGGAATGAGGAGGGATGCCAGGGAAAATGGCACACAGAAGGCAGTACCCTGGGTCCTTTTTCCATGGGCATGGCAGCCTCGGAATAAGCAGGGAACCAGAGTCCAAACCAGCAACCTATCCTATATTTGTAACTTAGTCTCTCTTTAAAAACTACAGTGTGATCTTTTAATTGTTTTAAAGATGATAATCTGCATTATAATTAAATTCAGTACTTCACAACTGACCTGTATTAAATTGCCAGACAGTTCTCTAAATCATTTTAAACATGGCCATATTCATTCACTCAGATGAAGCATCATTTACTTGGTCCAAAGCAACGATTAATCAGCAAAGGATGAAATATTCTGACATTGTTAATTGAAAAGCTAAAGTCTTATCTTCACTATCTTGTCAATCATCCTTTGATCTAACAAGTAAAAGCTGGAAGCTTTTTGAATTACTTATGTGTCATAACTTTCAGCAAGAGACATCTGATTATAAGTACAGTGATGGAGCTCCAAAGGACAGAGAAGGGAACACTTCCATTGCTTTACTCTACAAGGCAGAAAACAAGATTTCAGTCCAGTAGTCATTTTGAGCATATACCATCACTGCTGTCTACGGAAAACATGACTTTCAGGCATAAGCAATGGAGGCTGCAAAATAAGATTTAAGCCATAAATGCGCAGATACTGCAGCTGGGTTCATGAAAGAAATTGGCACAGAATTTTCTGCTTCTAAAGGATGCTTTTCTGAGCTTTACCATTACATTTAAAGCACCGTCTCTAAAATAAATCCAAATCTAATCCCAAAATACCATCTCCACCACAAAATCTTCTTATTCTCAGCTATTAACTATTCAGCAAATAGCAGACCTTAGCTAATGCTCATCCACTCACTAATGTTTTCTTTTGTAACTGCAGATGTCAAACAAATTATGTAGTTTTGCTACTGACAGTACACGTTCCATTCAGGACAGCACTGAGTTCCAGGGGACCTGGCTACATACCTGCATTTAAACAGAGGGTCAGCACTGGTGTGCGCTGCCCGTGGGCGCTCACCTCCCCAAACACCTCCCGTGTGAGTGCTGCCGGCTGCAGCGCGGCAGGGAGAGAGGTTTATGCAGCACGGCAGTTCTCCTCCGCAGGGCCAGCCCGCTCCTTCATCCCTGCAGAGCAGCGAGCAATCTTCTGTGGCCTGCCCACCTACAGGGAGACGTCTGTGGACCTACCTTGCTCACTGGGTCCAACAGATTTAGATGTGGAGCAAAGTAAAAAAAAATTCTGTTTTCTGTTTCCAGTGCTTTCTCCTACCCTGGGGAGTTGTAAGAACAACTGTTTCTAACACCCTCCGTACTCACTCTGCAGCTGGTCATTAGCCTACCAGCACTCTTTCTAGTCTGTCTTTGTGGAGATGAAGCAATTTGTAGAATCAGGGTTTACCCCCAGCCATGTTGTCAGGGGATCAAATATCTTCCCCTCCGCCCTTTACTACTTTGGGATCACTAAGTAACAATCTGACAAGAATTTCCCTTCTCAGCAGGATGGGAACCTTGAGGTAAACTCTAACCTGCGTTCTTCACTGGCTCTAGACAGCCCCATAAAACACTTTACAGTTTTTAAAACAAGTTACAATTTACAAGAAAGTCTGAATAAGGAAAATGAGATAAACCGGTCTGCCTAGAAAATATTCACTGATATGACAATATGATTATGTCCTTAGTTGGA
This sequence comes from Limnodromus scolopaceus, assembly GCA_028565335.1. Classification (NCBI taxonomy): domain Eukaryota; kingdom Metazoa; phylum Chordata; class Aves; order Charadriiformes; family Scolopacidae; genus Limnodromus; species Limnodromus scolopaceus. Next base: position 55,180,619 of record JAOXNO010000041.1, on the reverse strand, counting down.
TGTTAAAAAGTTAAAAACAATGATAGGCAGTACCACAGCATAAAAAAAATTAAGAACCTAAAATGCAGCTATACAGGGATGGAGTTTCAACGACTGTCACTCAAAAATGCATTCATCTCAGTACAAAAAAAATTTAGGCAACTTTAAAAATCCCTATTGATAGTTATCTTAAACAATAGGAGACTACATTTGAAAATCTAGCCCAATACTCCATATGCCCCACCCCAAATCACTAAAATCTTCACTTTAAAAAAACCCCAGAATTTCCTTTTCTATTAAAATCATTTGTTTGTACTAGAATTTGCATTTAGACAAGACAAAAACGGAGGAGCATGTGTTGTGGTGAGACAGAATTCCAAACAGCAAATAACGCTGGACCCTGAAATCTAGTGTTTCATTCTCATTTGGACTCATAAATTGTAAGAAAGAGTTTTGAGATAAATGGCAAGCTTTCAAATAAAATAATGGCATGATTTTAATTTTAGTGTTACTCATCGATGTTCATTAAATCAAGTACTGACTACTAACCCCAATACAGCACTAGAAAAAAATACTTTTGGGGAGACAGAAAAGAGCACAGATTGCGATATTAATTCAGGATCTGAGCTGAGAAGAGGAACAACAAACATATAGTCTATTAACATAGTACAAGATGAGCGTGGAAGGACTTCCATCAAATCAGAGAAGGGAAGCATCCTGGCTTTGCCTTGCATCACCAATGGCCTAACTGTTAAAAGTGAGGAAAAGAAGCCTCTCCTGTGAACTAGTTCTGTGTTAGACAACACTGCATGTTACAGGGATAAAGCTACAATGCACAATCAATCAAGAGGCTGCAATCTGTAAGTGAATAATCTGTGATGCAGACAACAAAGAATTGAAAAAATATTGAAAGATAGTTACACATATTCATATGAGTGAATGAAAACGAAAAGCAAGTTTTTCCATTTGGTCTTCATGACAAGAAGTTCACACAGGAAATTAGTTTCAAAGTAGCATGCAATGAAAACGCAGAATATTTTTTTCCATTTGCATGATCATTTTTCTTGATGAGTGCTTGCACACTCATGATCTTAGAGGAAGAAACAAAAAAATAATCTACAAATCATAATTTACTAATCTCTATCACACAAAAATGCCATGTGCTGAAAAAAAAAAGTGGGTTTGATCAGTATATTATGCAAAGAAAGAAGTGAGTGAAAAATCACAAAAAGAAAAAAAACAATGAAATGGGTACATTAAAAATCTGTGCAGTCTGTCTGGAAAACACCTTAAGTAGAAAGAGGCTGAACTAGATTATCAGGTATGTGAGGCAAATCATTGGCTCAACTGTATAAGGCAAATACTCATTCTATTTAGCAACATTCTCTCAACAGTAAAAGTGAAAACCAGAATGAGTACCATGCAAAGAAAGATAAACTACAGTTCTGTCAGGGTGTACTTAGCAAATCAATGCAAATTGGTTGTCCTTTTTTCACTGTTGCTGAGATTCTCTTGTGTTTCATTGTAAGAATGGCTTGCTATTTTACTTTGTAAAGTTCTAGCCTTAGTAAATCTTGCTGCTCATTTGGGCTGTTGTTCGTTATTAGTTTATTTAATCAACTTAGATTCTGAACTGATCTAGCATTTCTACAATTATCTAAGAGACACTGGATTCTATCAGAAGTATTCTGAAGATGGGCAAACCCACTATATTTTACAAAGCAATGAAATATTTTTATTAATTTTATAGAGACAATAAAATTAGTTAAATACAAGGGCCTGAATTAGGGCAAGGACTCCAGTATGTTAGGTACTGTTTAATCATATAGAAAGATCTGATTTCTGCTTCAAAATGCTTGTAATCAAAGGCATTACCCTGCAGCTAGTAATTTACAGTCACATTCCAGATTCCCATAAATTCCCCATGGCTCCTTGCAGTTTATGTATCTAACACTAATGTGTTGACCAGGCTGATTTTACAACAATGAAAATACTTATAAGTGAAACTGAATGTGAATGGGCTGAGCAAAAAGGAACAAGCGTACACGAGAACGTGGTGCTGCTTAAGGACATTATTGAAAGCTCATTGACATAAGGAGATTTCCTCAGAAAGAACAAAAGGAGGAATTAAATAAAAGACTCTTCTTAACCCCCACATATCTGCTGTCCAACCCTGGGGAGGGGGAAAGAAAAGGGAGCATGTGAAATGGAGAGTTAATAGCAATGAATTACACTCTTTGTGAAAGCGGACACCTAATAGGGAAAGCTAAAATTATCCATGAAAAACCTATGCCAGAAAGATGAAGGGTAGTAAGACATTACATAATTATGTTGTGCATCGGGGCCCTGAGGGCATAAGTAGGCTTTAATTGCCCTGATGAGCCTCCCTGGGGGCTTCCACCCACAACCTGCCCGCAGGCCATGGCTCTATTCCAGCTCAGCCCAGGCTATGCTCTCAGTGTGCTGCTTCCCAGCTGTGTCTCCTTGGAGGACCTTGGTGCTATGCTGTGGGTGGCTCATCTGCTCAAGGGACCCCTCGAATGTATCCTGCAGCCTCGTCTCCTGGCCCCATCTCCTTTCTGCCCTGACTGGCACCCCCTGGTTCATCCCTTGCCATGTCTGGGACCACTGAGGATACCGTTATCGTGGCTGGCTCTGCCCGCCCTGTTCGAAGCCCATGGGATGGTGCTCAGTCTGCGAGGGCATTGCCTGTGCTGGGGCCACCCTCACCTCCTGGTCCCTGCCGCTCCTGAACACTGAGATTGTCAAGGACAGAAAATAACAGCTAGCTATGAGGCAGTAATTGAAAGTAAATACACTTTAAGTGGAACTTCAAAGCAAAAAGAAAGGAGTTTTTCAAGCAATTTTGAGCAACTGCCTCTAAACTTCCTTCTCAAATCTTACAGTACCAAGAACCACAAAAAGACCTCTAAACCACTTGCTACTTACCCGCCGCTCTCTGATTGTTGCTGCTGGGTGAGTTTGTTTATTTTGGAAATGTACTAGAGCAGTAAGGACTGCTGATAAATCAAAAAGATGCTTTAAAGCATGAAGGTGAAGACACTGCGGCTGAACAGGAGGTTTCAGAATATACGCTTATTGGAAGTTAAGTATTTTGCCCACATGGTACTTGGAGTGCTGCCTGATCTCTCAGTATTAATAGTCTTGTGCACAGAACATTCTTTGCTATCTTCAAAAAATAAACTAATACCTCCTCGTTTCAAGGTCAGTGGAAAACAGGGATGGCGAGACAATTTTGATGAACACGCAAATATATGTTTTTTTAAAATGAATGGTTAACTGGTGTTATCTTATAAAGCTGACAGCTTGATAGTCATCAGAAAACTCTCTCTCATCATTCATGGTGAAGGAGCAGAATGACACGTCAAATTTAACAATCCAGAGCTATGACTTGTCATCAGAAGTCTGTTCAGCACACCACACAACCATTACATCTAGATGTGCTGCCAAATGTCAAAGGAGGAAAGTAAGAAAGCAATTTTGCCTTTTTACACATGGTTAATCTAAATCTCTAAATTGGAAGTTGCCATGAAAATTACTCTGAGAGTATTTAATTGAAAACATTTTTAATTTCAAGTCTTAAAAAAAAGTCACAGCTGCAACAAAGTATGGCAATATTAATGAAAGCATATCTGGCACTCATTCAAATCTCTGCCTCTCTGCCTTCCTCAGTGCTGTGAAAAGAAAAATCGCTCCCCAATGGAAATTCACCATTTTCAGAGAAGTAAAATCACTCTTCTCTGTAAAAATGGGCTTTCATCATTTGCATTAAATGTAATTAAATAATGTAATCAAATTGTTGCAGTAACTAGCGTATCTCTGTATGCTACTTGGCTCCAGGAAAGCTCAGTATGTATTTGCAATCCAGATTGAAAAGCACTGAACTCAGAGCAGAATTTTGCAATGTCATTTGAGGCTAAAATGTTTGTTCAGGTTTTCAACAAACTTCATAAAATAAGTGGTGTAGAGATACATGAAAACAAACCAGCAGATGTGACTTGCATTAGAGAATGGCAAGCAAAATTTAATAAAAACTTTAAACAAACAGCTAGTAATATGTACTTATGAAGGACACCAAATCAAAAATAAACACAAACACAAGAAGGAGAAGATAAAGCAATTTGTAAGTGATCTCTCTTACACAGAAGGATTAAATTTATTCCAGTGAATTAATGACTGTTGTTTTTTATATACAATGTAAACGCAATAGCAATACCAAACGTTGCTATTGGTTCTTATTTTGCTATTTATAATGGTGAAATAGCAATGAAGTAGTATTTGGTGCTGCAAGAGAAAAAGGCATTATTTGTAATAGGAAAAACTGGAGCCAAACATCATGGAAGTCAATGGAAGGATACCATTGCTTGAAATGGCAGGCAGATAATTTAGGGTCTAACTTACAAGTGTGGTCCCAAATCTATATTAATACCTTAATTTCAGTGGGGGGAAAAAAGAAAGGGGAAAAAAGAAAGGACGTTGCATTTATCATTTTACACAAACACTTCCTGTTACCTCCACGTACTCACAGCTTTGTCCCAGACTTACCTAGGAACGCTGCTATGACACTATTTCTCCTACTACTGTGCCTATGTTCCTAGTTGCACAGATTATAAAACAAGAGGTTCTGTTCCCATTAAATATGTCTCTATAATCCTTTCCAAGTAACAAAAGCCATCTCCTGCACACTTGGTCCTACCTGATCTACAGATGCCGACAGGCAAGTGCTGCGTTACCACTGCCTAAGACTCCAGCTCAAACTAACCATTTGTGGTCCAGAGTGCAATGGATTTATTTTAGCTCGGATTGGCATGTTCAACCTAATTCATGTCAGTTCCTACAGATAATTCCTACAAATACTTTTTGTTGTTATTAGTTAATTAGGCGTTATGCCAACAACCAAAAGGGTTTAAAAAGATATATTACATGCAAGTCATTTACAAGCTACCAGATCTGAAAACTTTTACCTATAGGAGAAACATGGACAGGAATTGAGAAAAAATGATCAGTTTGGAGACTTGTGCATGATGAATTCTGCAGAGCTACCTCCTCAGTGGGAGGGGACCCATCTCCTTAAAAGTCTCACAGCATCCAGAGGAGTTACTGATAACACATGGAAGGGAACAGAGATGCCATTTCATCCTACCAACATGTCACCTCACTGCTTTGAAGGTATCTAGGAAAAAGTCTGCTGATCCTGGCAGTACTACTCCTCACTGTGTGGAGACAGGCTTTCACAGAGCCATTTCATTACTTACTAAACTAACAAAAAAGAGTCTCAAAAGAGCCCTGTACCTGCTCAGTTTCACACTGAGTTAAGCTGGTCCCAGCATCTTCAATCTTTAGCAACACAAGTGCAGGAAAGCCACACCTGTATATTCCCTTTGTGAGCTGCCCCAGCTGAACTCAGTCACAGTCCTTAATTAATATCCCTCCATCCTATTGCATCTTAGATTTATTTGCACTTCCCTTCAGCTCCAAGCTAGATGAAGCGAAATACACATGCAGCCAGAGGACTAGCAGCAATCACCCTGCAACTCCCTGCAGAGGTTCAAAAGCAGGCAAAGGCTCCTTTATATGGAAAACCTGATGATCAGCTTAACTACCAAAACATGTTGTTCCACTGGATCTACCTACAAACAGCTCACCAGGACAATGTTCTATTCCAGAACAAAAGTGACTTTGACTTTTTGCTCCACACTTTGATAATTATTCTGGAATGAAATGAGTTTTTATTCTAGAGGAGAGTTGCCCATCAGGGAACCACTACAGCACAGATAACTGCATCAGAATAAGCGATGGCAGTGTATGAAAGAAAATTTCCCAGTGCAGAAAGCCTAATATCTCAGAATTGCTGAGATGTTATCTCTGACCTACTTTGCTCAAAGTACCATTCAGATATCTCTACACAGGCATCTAATTATTTGTTGAAATCAACAAGTACTTTTGTACTGCACAGATTTGGTACAAGGGAAAAAAAGAGAGTAGAGGAGGGTGATAGGTGGAAAGAAGTGTTCTTTTTGTAGCATTTGCAGTACAGGAATTGATTTCACAAACATGCTCATCCAAGCAATGTAGTTCATTCAGGAGACAGTCAAGTTCCATCAAAGAGTCATTCTTAATTTAAATCAGCATGCCCATAACAGAAACAAATGAACGGAAAAGAGCAGAATAGTTCTTTAGAATCAGCCCAGCTGTCTCACGCACCCGACACTCCCCCACACAAATGTTTTCATTGAAGGGGAAAAAAGTGCAAACCCTGAAGCTGAATGGCATCATTAAAAATGGCCATCAAAACCTAACTATGTACCATGCAAACAGTGTAACCTAAGACACTAAGCACATTCCCAGAGAAGACCACACCAAAAAAGGACACTTCTGGAGTTCTTACAGTATTTTGAAAAGCAATGTTCCTAACAAAGGATTTTACAAGGCAATAAAACACTTTACTAGGTAATTAAATTCTCCTAAGTTGGCTTTTCCTAACTGCACAGTTTATTACATGGACAGCTGCCCCCAGGGATTAACAAACTCCAGGCTGAATATGAGAAACATTAACTTATTTTTTTTTCCTTCTGTGAAACATTGTGAAATACTGAAAGGGTTTGAGAGACAAATTTAGAACGAACTGATTTAAGGAGTATAAATTTGTATGTATTCCAGTAAATGGTGTGGTGTAACATTACAGGAAGGGTCACTTTTACCTTAAGAGCACAGTTAATCTCACTTAAGTCAGAAAGTCCACTTTGGTGCAAATTTTTGCAAAATTTAGAGTTTAGCTCAGTTGGTGCAGATATGAAATTTGCTACCTGCTACGGGACAATAATGTCTGTTTTTCTGACCTGTGAAAATTATAACCTTGTTCAACTGACAATACAGAAGTTTTAGTATATGATGGTACCTCTGTACCATAAGACACTATTTCTTAGAACAGTTCTGTACATTTGATAAGCTATTGAGTGAAAGAGGAAAGAGAGAAAAAATCTGTTTTCTCTGATTAAAAAATAAAAAAAAAACCCTAATTAAAACTCTATGCTAAATCAAATTCTTAGGTCAGACTGGAAAGAAATTTCGTTTCATCTTAAAAATTTTCGTCCTAGACCCTGAGAAAAAGACAGCTAAGAGAGAGCAAAATTACTAATGCTTTTAATATTTATTAGAAAAACATAACTAAAATAATACTAAGAGAAAAAATAATTCTCCATCTGAAACCACTTACAATAGCCTATCTCCTTGCAGAAGCAAGATAAAAAAAAGGTCCAGTATTAATGAAGGCTTAACATTTAATCAATCCAATTTCCAGTTTCTAACAATAAATTCTGTAGCTGTAGCCACACAAAAAATTCCACCAATTGCAAACTGGGAGTAGAGGCTCTGAAACCTGCACTTCTCATAGCATGATTCATTAGTCCAGTAAATACCAGCCCATCACCTTGTTGAAAGATGTGACCACCAACTCAAAATTAAATGATAGGGCAGATAAAAAGTATAGTACATGCAGTATGCTTGACAGCAATGTGAACTGAATGATGGATTAAGTTTTTGGTTTTCTAAATCTAGGATACTGGTTGGTTTCAGTTTTTTTTCCCCAGAGGTAGATTCACAAAGGCACCTTAGGTTTTGGGTTTCAGATATTAAACCTTAAGTACTCTGCCACCTAGCAGCATTCCAAACTTGAAAATAGCCAACTGCATTTCAGTTCATGTCCTCTACTCTCCTTTTTTTCCTTGTACTAATTCTGTGTGACACATACCCATCAATACTCAGGGAAGGACGCCTGCAAAACAATCTGCAAAACAAGAAAACTTGAAATTGCTTTTCACTATAACTCTTGGAGGTGTTAGCAACCTGGAACGAGATCTGTAAGAGACACAATATTGAACAAGGGTTACCCGAGCTTCCCTCTAGGAAATCCTGAAGAAAAGTACGCACCTACCCTCATTAGGGGGCCAACAAGCATGGGCTATATGAGCAGAGAACTAAAAAATGACTGGTTTCCTTAGGATTTATTTCTGATTATTAAATTATTTGAAGTCTAATAATATAGAAATGGCATTATAATTTTTTCCCTATGGTTGTGATATCTGAAGTGTCTTTGTCTCTTCTGGATTCTGTAATCTTTAATAAGAAAGTGTAGACCACGTTGTACAAGCTTGAAATGTTGTTCTCTACCTACTCACCTATTTTAGTAAGCCTTGGAGAAACACAGTATCTTTGAAATTATTATATTCAAATTTAGCTAAAATTAGTTAATGGGTTTCAAATTTATCATTAAGACTGTCAGGCTTAAGCAAAATTATGTATAGAGGAATATACGGAGCAGAACAGGATAAGCTTTACTTCAGTAGGAACCAAGGCTGAAGACGCTTAAGTATTCATGGCAGAAGGGACAAACCACTGTTTCTTCCCCACAGCACTGAAATGGCAGCTAGTTTTCTTGCTCCCTCCTGTTAGGCTGGCATTGCAAGTTCTGATGTTTTGTCCCCAGACACAAGTGAAGGATGTAAATTATTTGCTCAAAAAAACCCAAACAACAGCCTTTGTTCTCATCAGCAAAAATTTAACATGGAGAGCATCATACTATGACTTGCAGTAAATAAACATGCAATAGATCTTATTCATGTACCATGATATATGGTGCTGCTGTTGCTGTTAAGATACGATTCAACCAATGGTGCTTGTTCTTCTGAATGTTTCATTCTGCGCGTCCTTGTGCGACTGTCCACATTGGACTGAACCATTAATGGCTCCTGCCGCTTTTTTTTCTGCTTCTGTTCTAGCAGTGCTCGCTGAGGAAAATACAAAGAAAAGCATCTGTTACTGGACTCCAAACAGTATCAATCTATGATGAAAAACAATGGGTATCTTTACACCTTCTGCAGTTTTCCAGTGGCAGCAGTTGGCAAGTGGGATATGGGATATCGGTTTATAGGAAATCTTTCCAAAAAAACCTCAACCAACCCACTACTAAAACACCTTCTGCTGAAAACAGCAATTAATTAAAACAGATCTTTCTGAGCAGTCTACCAGCTGTCAGAGCTTGCTTGGAAACAGCCCTTGGGAAAACAACAGTGTGATAGTAGTGGCTGTGAAGCAATGGGAGTGTAAGCAATGAGGCAGAGATGCCAATTTAAGATTCTGTAAATTAGGAGCAGGTAATCTGTAAACTAGAATCAAGTGACAATGCTGGACGTGAGCCTAATTTAACAGCTATACAAGATGAACTTTAATTAAACAAATTAATTTCTCAGCTATTCCTGCTGAAACCCAAAACCTTTAGCATCTGATGGCACCATGGACACCTCTCTCTTTGAGGCTTCTTCCACAGCCTCAGAGAACTGAGCTGTTAATTTTACTTATTCATTACCTTACCATCTCCCTGCTCCTGTACAGTGATTTTTTTGCTTTTAGAAAGGAGATACACTAAAACTGAAGAACAAGAAAGGAGAGTGGAGACTCTTTCAGCTCCATAAGTTGTGTGTAACACCTCAACATGACTTCAAAATGATCAAAATCTAGTACAAGATTATGGCATAAACAGAAAGTATTTACATTTTAATATGAGATGCTGATAGACATGGAAGTTGATAAAACTGGAAGTTGATAAAACAATGAGAAAAGTATAGAACAACATAAAATTAAACTCACAAGGTTTAACTATAAACATGACAAAGTTTCATTAAAAGGGGACCATAGAAAAATCAAAGGAAAAGTGGAAACCTCAAACCCCATTAACACTTGATGGCAAAATTCCCTGAGATTTCATGGAAGAGATTCTGAATTACTTTCTTGTACAAGTCATGCAGGAATACAGTAGCAAAATAGGCAACAAAGCACATAGTGCCATTACTTTAGTCACAAGGGCTAAACCTATGGAACGAAAAGGAAAAGATGTAAAAACTGTGGTAAACGTCTGCCAGAACCCCTTGTCCTTTCTGGTCCATCAGAGGGATAAGAAATACATTGTAAGTCAGCTTAAAACAAGTCCAAGGCAGTGGAAATGATAATCACTCAAACCACAGTCATAAGAAAAATTTCAATGGAAGTTAGACTTCTAAGTAATTGTAACCTCCACAGACCTCTCTTTTGCATTCCTTGATCAGAGGATGTAATTTTCTATCAATTAGCAGATATAAGTGTTGGTGATTTCATTACTCCAAAATTTGGACTGCAGAGAACAAGTAAATATCCCTCCAAAATCTTACCTGCCTGTCAAGCTTTTGCTGACGCAGGCTGCTCCCCTCATCATCCAGAACACTGCAAAGACAAAGAGTACATAGTTGGAACAAATTTATCACTCAAAACAAGACCTAACAGTGATCCCTGGAGCAAACTCTTGCAGGAGGTATTCATATAAAACTCCCACTGTGTTCCATGAAAGTTTGCCTGCCCTAAGCTGCAAAAGCTGGCTCAAGAGAATTTAAATGCAGTACACAAAAAACTGATTAACTCTGGTTCATGTAATTTTCAATAAAAATAAATATTCAGTCAGTTCACAAAGAAATGCAAAATCCACACTCCATAGCTTTTTTTCTTCTAATTGTCTAGCATTGTCTTCTAATGCAAAAGTCAATATATACAGGAACGGAGTTTGAATGAAAATTTGCATATAAAGCATATACAAAGTGAGGAGTGTAAGAGAGCTGCTAAGCAACTCAGCAGTATTTAAAATTACCTTATAAAAATTAACTGCACGCTGAAGTACGGAATTTACTCCTGAATATCTGAAAAGCCACACTGATTGCCATGCACTTCAGCTTTTAGAGACTGGCAAGACAAACAAGTCTTGTGCACTTATATTTCCTTTCCATATTTTCTTCTGCTAATTGTTGCTAGCTGGGAGATCTGCTCCTGCACATTCAATCATTTTCATTAATTAGATGTTAAAAATGAATGGCATTGAAATCAGAAAATTATTTTTGTCAAGTATTTTATTAAACTACTGACTACACTTTATTCTTCTGGAGAACAAAGGTCTTTTATTTTAAGAACACTATCGTTAAATGTGGAACACAGTGCTATAAAACAAAAAAAAATAGCCTCTTACAAGTAGAATTCTTTTTTTTTTTTGCAACTTATTTATATAAAAGACTAGCCCCTTTTTTATAACCACTCTTAACAATCAAAAAGAAAAAACGAAAAAAATCCAGGACACATGAACCTGGATTCTGACCTACATACAACCAAAGTGTACTGCAGCAGAAATGTCATAAAAAATGAGTCTTCCCATGTATTAATATATACTCTTTAGGAGACGGTAAGATTATAGTAGTTAGATAGGACAGCTAAGGCATGCACAATGCCACCTTTCCAATGCCAGCATTACCGAAGATCTCATTAGGTATTATTCGTAGCATCAGTCTTTTACAATTTATATTAATGCTATATGTTCCACAGAATGAAACTATGCTGTACAAACACCTCAGGTATGAAATTACAGTCTCTTGCAGAGATAACACATTACTCATAGTCCACCAAAAAATAAAGGAAAAAAAAAAAAAGAAAAAAATCCTCACGCTCACCAAAAATGTTCTGCTTTACACCAAACACTCTTTGTTTGATAAATTACAGAAACAAGTTATAAAAAGAAGGCACGCATTCCTCCATGGTATATAATATCAGGATTTTTTCAAGAGTGCTTCACTACAACTGCAATACATATTAGCTGCACTGCTAGAAAATAAAACTATCCAAATGGGTATCTTTGGCCAAACAATTGAGTAAAAGATGCCTAAGTATACAGTTTCAGGCTTAATGGCCTGAACAAATCCTCCTCATGTAAGGCAATGCTTGAAAAAAGCCAAAACCACGTAATGATGCTAATACAGACCATAAGAACTGCAGAGGCAGCAATGCATATACAGCTGTAATACCCAGAGAGGTCGAGAGCCAACATTGCTCCACTTCACCATTGCTCCACTTCACCAGTCATTTGCAGAGCTAAGGAGAAAACTCCGATCTCTCATCTTTTGCTTTATAAATCAGACCATGCTGAGTCCCTCATATATGTTACATGAGCTATATATACACTTCTCAGACATTCCCATAAACTACCACTTCAGTAATTATCTTTATGTGAATATAATGCATGTCAGTATTATGCTGGACTGGCCATAATTCTAAATTCTGTATCACAGACAAGGTGGTGTCTAAGTGCCCTGGGATGACTCTACCTTCCTCTGCTTTCCCATCACACCGTGTCCTGGCATAACTCACTGCACAGAACAAGGGAGCAGGGAAATGTCCTCATCAGGTTTTAAACCTTACCTGTGACTTCCTGGGAAGCCACAAGCTAAATTGATGTTCAGGTAAACAAGCCCAGCCATGGTAAATATGGCAGTTTCAGTAACACCACAGCAAACACCAGGGGAAAGGTGTGATTTGCACTGACTCAGCATTCCACAAATGCAAAGCAGCCACCAGACACACCAAAGGACTGCCAAAAAATTGAACCTCCATCCAAAAACTGTGGATCCTCTAACACTAAACCACCTCTCCATATTGCCCTTCTACTGCAAGACATTGCTTTTAAAGCCTCTGGATATATGCAATCAAAGCTGGCAGGAAAAGCAGCATGCCTTGTAAACCAGCTGACAAGCTCATCTGGAACTTCCAGGTCCTTTACTCTCTCACTTCATATTTTATAAAATTCTGAATTATTTTCCACAATCCTTTTGTAAATATGCATTAACTACAAGCCTTGCATTATTTAAATCCTAACATTCAACAACTAAAATTGAACTCCGGCTTTCTTCACTGATACTGAGCCTCAGTAAAATACAGTTATTTCAACAATTCTCGCCCCCTCGATTACTGGACTTGTACTAGAACACCTTACTCCCGCCAGACAGACACACCACCCTTCTGCACCCTTCACAGTGTAAAAATGGCCTTAAAAGTAATATCATTACCACCAACTCTGTCTATTTTGAGTTACTCAATGCCAATATAAGTGAAAAGCTGCAGCTCTGTCCTTTCTTAATGCCTAAATAATCACTATGGAAGTCCAAATAAAAAGAGGACCCCATTTAGCCTTTTGCTAGAATAGCAGAGCACACTAGTTTGTGTACTTTAATATTTTCTACAGGACTGGTGGACCTTGGGGATGATGATTAGCAGCCAGGATTTCACATTCCCTGATTTTCAATGGAAAAACTCTCCTGACACTGGGTGACTTCCCAGATTTGCCTTTAAGAGACATCAGGTTATTAATAAGTAAGAATAATAAGCTTTGTTTCCATAGCAATCCCATCAGGCCCTCGCTTCTGCTGCCTGAAAAAGCATTTGCAGCAGACTGAGATGCATGTGTGTTACCACCACTGACCCTTCTGACCCTTTCTCACACTTCAGTGAAGCCTCGCAGAAAGATTTAGCAGATGATCTTGCCACAGCATCTGGCAGTCCATGCACTTGGGCAGATGCTCCAGGGTCCAAGAGCTGAAATACAGAGAATCTTCCCTTTTATTTCTTCGGAAAACATAGATGTCTAGGAGCAGAAGAACAGCCTTTTCACTTCCTGGTCTTTAACAGAAATCAATTGCTCTTTCCTCTGGAAGAGTTGTGCGCATGGAGAAGACCCAACCTACATCCCACCCAGTTTCAGAAGTGGCCATGGTTTTGTGGCTCAGTGGTCCAAATAACCAGGATGTCCTCAAACCAGGCAGATGGTCAGAGACTAAAAGCCCAGTACAGTGGAAAAACTCTGGCTGTAACATGGCAGGACCACTACAGGAAATAATCTCATAGAGAGGGAGGCTGTTAGAACAATTCTGCCTACATATTTGACATGATGCTAGAAAATCCCAGCAGCAGCATGAAACTCAGTCAGTCTTAATAGAGAAATATAACTTTAAAATTCATGAAAATGTAATTATTGAAGAGAATGCATACGTATTAGCAATCTGCTAAGCACGCTGAAGCATCCTAAAGATTCAGCAAGGTTCATTTTTACTCCTATTTGATCATGTATCATGTATCCACCTGGCATCTTGGCTACGGCTTTGACCCCAATTGAAAAAAAAAGCAATTTTGCACGATATACAATATTGTAAACAGCACTTCAGGTCCCCAGTAATAGTTTAGTCCAAATTCAGTTAACAAATCAGAGCTTGTATATATTTCCTTGCAGATAATTATCCAGGGAAGACCCATTCATCTATGTACAACCCGAGCAACACACCCACTAGAGCTTACTGGACGTTGGGCTTAAGAAGTCAAGCCTATAGTTATATATCCTAAAGATTTGTATTAGCAGCCTGGACCAAGGCCCACAGAGACTTAAGTATTAAATTTAGGTAGCATTATTTTCACATTTTATACATGGCATTTGATTCAAATATCCCCACCTCCTATTTTCTAAAGGGAAATACATTAAATGAACAATCACCTTTTTGCGCAAGCATTACTTCTCATACCACCTTTTAAAGACACAAAATCTATTTTACAGAGACAGTTTCAACATTTGAGGCCTCACCTCGAATACTGTGTTCAGTTCTGGGCCCCACACTACAGGAAGGACATTGAAGTGCTGGAGCATGTCCAGAGGAGAGCCACCAAGCTGGTGAGGGGTCTAGAGAACAAGTCATACGAGGAGAGACTGAGGGAACTGGGCATGTTTAGTTTGGAGAAGAGGAGGCTGAGGGGAGACCTCATTGCCCTCTACAACTACCTGAAAGGAGGCTGTAGAGAGGTGGGTGTTGGCCTCTTCTCCCAAGGGAATAATGACAGGACCAGAGGAAACGGTATGAAGTTGCGGCAGGGGAGGTTTAGATTAGATATTAGGAAGAATTACTGTACTGAAAGGGTGGTCAGGCACTGGAACAGCCTGTCCAGGGAGGTGATTGAGTCACCATCCCTGGAGGTATTTAAGAAACATGTAGATGTGGCACTTCAGGGCATGCTCTAGTGGCCGAGATTGTAAGGGGTTTTTTGTATGTGTATGGTTGGACTTGGTGATCTCACAGGTCTTTTCCAACCATGATGATTCTGTGATTCTGTAAATTCAATTTACACAAAAATAACCAGGCTTTCTGTACTGCTGCATCTCATAATGAAGACAAAAATATAAGCAAGAATTTTAGAATTTTAAGCTCTTCATAATCTGTATTCCTTAAAAATTATTTAGAGAAAAACACAAGACCAATCAGGTTTTAAAGATGAAGCTTCATGATTATGTGAAGATCCACAATTTACTTCTGGGATGAAGGCAGGAGCTTCTGTAAATCAACATATTGTGACATTTTACTGTAATTCCACACGGACTGATTTCAATTTAAGTAAAATCGGAAAAGCCTTAATTCAAACAACACATTTCACAGCAAGTACTTCACCTCTACTCTTTGAAAATGCAAACTGCTCACATTTCAGTAAGCCATTGCAACAAAAAAGAATTAAGAACTAAAGTTTTCAATTAGAACATGCAAGATGTATACAGTCACCATTTTTATTTTTCATTTTTAAAGAAAATGTCTGACAGTAAAGTATCTTTATTGTCTCTGCCTAACAAATGAGGCAATTGTTTTTGTCCTGACACTGCTTCATGAAGGAATGTTTTCCATGGCAACAACTTTTTTACCAGGACAAAGGTCCAAAATCACATCCATCACATCTCTGCAGCGGGAAGTGTTCCTGGTCAAACATGCAAAGACATCTACTACCACCTGAACTTTCATACACCATTTAAGTGTCACCCTTGCATTTTCTCTTTCTGCTACTTCCTGACAATATACTACTAGCAGCAGCACCCAAAAACTCTACATGAAATCAAGGACCTTTGCACAAGCAAAATGAATGTACATAATCAAGGAAAATTCCTGAAACAAACAGTTCACATGATAAAAGGATGAGGAATTGGATAAGAAAATATTACTCCGAATTACAACACTAAACCAGAAGCAATGGAAAATTAGACATTTTCACCTCATGTTTCTTCCGCCATTTTGTCAGCTGCAATTCAAAAACAATAAATGATAAAACCAGACGGGGAAAAAAAAGAAAATACACCGTACCAGACTAATCTTCAAGATCACTCAGATCTTTTCCATGCACTCTTGCTGTGAAGAAAACCGGTATGTTGCTGTGTCAAGAGAAGCAGGTTATGCAATCTTTTAGAACAAGGCTGACTCAAAAGGACAAGAATGGGTGTAATGTGCCATTTGAACATTACAAAGTCTCCAAAAACATATGAAATAAAATTCCTGCAAAGAGATAGCACTTGGCTATGTACTGGATACTATCTGACATATTCACCCAATTACACTTCTCTATGATCTCTATACTTCCACAACATCTCTGTAGTTCCATAAAAACGAAGTGCTCTGGATAATGTTACTGTTAAGCCTTTAGGAACAACCTTTCCAGCAGCACTGATGAAATGCTATTGTAAAATTCCCAATAACAGGGTCAGGGACCTGCAGACTGAAGTCATGCTCCAGAGGTAATGGCACACAGTTAGGTTCTTCAAACAAGTGAAATACAATGAATTCCAAAGCAGTGAAGCCAGCAATCTCTATAAAGTGCCAATTTCTGCAAGTCCCCACATGAAACAAGGTCTGCTCCCCCATGTACACCATATGCTTACTTCACCAGAAGCCTCTTGGGACAACATTATTAATCAGACACACACCCTAATCAAAGACTTTTAAAATAAACAAATCACTCTGAAAGACTGCAAGGGCTCCCCTCATGCTAGGAATCATCAAGGTTTTTTGACCCCAAAGCACTTGCTCAGTCATCTGATTTGGACTAAAACCTGCAGCTACTATCTTTACAGTAAAGTGAGTAACTTCTTTCTTGGGCCATCTAAGCATGCAAAAGTCTGGCCATCTTCTTCATTGAAAAGCAGCCCAAGGACATTGTCCTTCTACTGCCAACAGCAGAAGGTCCTGGATTTCCGATATTCATATGGCAGAGAGGACAACAGCCTACCATTGCTGGTACAGCTTTCAGTTACCACTGAACTGACCAGAAAAGTACAGACACTACAACTGCTGCATAAATAAAGACTGCATTTCTTCATGTGATGGTTCAGAGGAATAAAACCATTTCACCGTGAATCTCCCCCAGTACATAAAAGCACACCTGTCCAAGAACACAGCATTTCTCTCCCTGCCCGTGCAGCTGTTCTGAAGACCCTTAAAAGACTAAAAGAGATAAAGCAAAAGGATAGGGGGAAAAAAAGGCAGGAATGTGAACAAGGATATTTGTATCAGAATTATCAGCACCAAGTCAGCCACAGAACACAAGATGCAGAGGATCATACACTGTGCCAATGATTCAAATGGGACTACGAGTAATGCCTGCAGGGCAGATGTCTGAAAGCAGAGACTGAATTTGTGGTTGCACAAATAATTACAAAACCAAATGCTCTATTTTCTTTTCAAATCCTGGCTGGCAAACAAGCTTAAAAATCAGTAAATAAACAAGAATTTGCTGAACTGCTGGTCCCATTTGCTTCAGTAAGGTTTATCTAAATGTCCACTCTACATTAAGATCTATGACACTTATTATGTCTGTCCAACAGTTCTGTTTTGGGGATTTAAAAAGAACAAAAAATTCATTAGCAATCTGTATTTTTCCAGTAAGTCGACGGAGAACATTATTTGTTAATACGTTTCTCTTCCATCCCTCCTCAGTCACTTGATAAGTATTTGCACATGGGTAAGAGGTAACATCTTTATCAATGACCTGGGGGAGACAACTGAGTGCACCCCTACCCCATTTGCAGAGATGACACCAAGTTGGGGGGGGCCAGTCAATATACTCAGGGCAGGACTGCCATCCAGAGGGACCCTGACAGAAGTCACCAGGAAAAAGAAACTACAATTTAGGATCTGAAATGTCTAGGCTGACAACTTTCAGTGAGGCTGGTAAGAAGCCATAAGATCTAATGAGAGGAAAAGTAAAACTATTCCCTAAAGCACACTGCATGTTTTAAATAACCCAAACTAGAGAGCTGCCACTCTTGCCCTGGAAAGATCAGCTGAACTAATATTTGCACAGATTCATTCTTTGCAATTACACAGAGGTGAATAAGATAGCACACAGCAGTAAATTGCAGGTAATGAAAATAACACCTAAGGGAAGAGCGGATGGCTGGACTATTTCTTGCCCTCTCTCAACCCACACAAACAATAAATGCGATGTTAGAAAGAAAATCTATGTCCCAAAAGACAGAAGTGAATTTAAGAAACATGAACAATGGAGCACAAACACACAATAGCCTCTAGGTATTATGAGAGCTATGCTAAAATTATATGTAAAGTACATCAATGAGAAGTGCCTGAATAGGAGCAAAATGGGAAGGAAAAAACAAACCCTGACCTGGAGATACACTACCTGCAATGCAGATGGATCCAGATGACAAATGAAATGACTTTCAGGAAGTGCATTTATTGAAAACGCATTGCTGCAGGAAAGATCCAGCCCTAACAGTCAGTCTGATTTCTCTTTCCGTACCATAATTCAACCAATCTCAGTCACTAAACAGCAAACTATACATACAAATGAAACCAACCCATTAATGTACAAAGCATCTAAGCACAACAAACAGTGAAATAAATGAGCAGAAACTAGGGAAAAGTATTGCCTGGATAAGGAGACTGCACTCACACACACACTACAGAACAAGAGTTCTCCACCTGGACCTCGACAGGACCTGTCCACCTGGACAATGACAACTCTTCCGTTCCACTACTGCTGCACTGGGTAAAAGATGTCACCTAGAACAGCCCTCTGTGATTCAGATATGGAGAAGACTGTGAACCACTGTGATCAACAGAAAACCTGCGTAAGATAACTGCTGACTACTTTCCCTCCCTCTCTTATACCTGTTCTATGAAACATGGTTTTGTCCAGTTGGCAGCATAGACTTGTAAAATGAGATTAACAAACAAGTCTTAGCTCCCCCTGGAAACAGCTTTGTGAGGTAAGAATGAAGAATTACAGGCACAGTAACTAACCTAAGAACAATGCTTGCCTTTAAAATAATAGTATTATTGTGAAGTGTTTAACAAACAAAACACTGATCCCAACGATAGGGTCAATGGTGCAGGTGTTCAGCGAGGCTTCTTCCCATATAAACAGGCACAAATATATATATCAAATACACTGCTGCTGAAAGACATGATATCTGAGATAACTCACTAATGCTGCAACTTACTAACAGATACCACTGCCTAACTATGTCTATAGGAAAAAGATACAGTTGTATTTATTGGATTTTTAAAGGAATAGCAAAATTAAGCTAGCAATGTATTGAAAATGTGAAGGCGATAGAAACTACCTAGTCTCCTGCAGCTGCTTTAACAATCAAAGCTGAATAAAAATAGCGTAAGAATTATAACTCTATAGGAGATGCTCATGAAGTGAAACAGCCAAGCTTCGTTTTCCTTTTTACAGGTGGTTTTACAGTTTCTATGGAATACAGTTTCCAAGGGAAGACATGTCATTTCATGATAAATACTAACCCTGAAACAAAATATTTTGTCACATTTTCCCCCCACACATACTATCTTTATAATCCAATCTAGTACTCTTTTGCTGGAACTGAAGAAAGCAGACTTTTCATTTTGGTTTGAGTTCATTCTCTGTAGTTACCTTCTACACAAGCAGAAAATTCTGACAATCCTGGACGTTTTCAGTGGAAAAATAAGTTTGTCAGATCCTGAGTGCCTGAGTACATGATACAGATTTCAAGAATGGTAAGATGTCGATGGCTGGCAAAAGTAACAAACACCTTTTGGCCTAGATTTTATACCCAACAATGAAAACTAAGTCACTATTTCTAAGAGCATTCTATGCACAGGAGGTATTCTATACAGTCTGATTCGCATACTTGAGCCCAGATCCCAAACAGTGTTAATTCAATCTCATGAAAATGTTGCCACTAATTTCACATGGCCTAAAAAGATGCATGTGTATAAAGGGATTTTTAACGATAAACTCCTGGAGACAGAGAATAGTTTTCACAATGTGCATATACAGTGTCTGCACAACAGAGACTCTTTTTCTGATGGTGTCCTCCAGGTATTAATATAAGCTCAGAAAAGCATGGTAATAAGGTTGGGATGGTGACTTCCCCCTCTCCCCCCTTTTTTTTAATGAGACAGAGGTGTTCACTCTTTTGTAAAACATGGTAATCTCTACAGTATTCAAAAACAATTTCAAAAGAACTTAAACATTTCATCTTTTCTAATTTATCAGTTCACTCTGAAAAGATGATCTTGTGAGTAAACAACCTGAAGAGCATTATTGCCCATTTCAGAACTAGACCAACCTCTTTCCTTTGCTTCTGTGTGCCAAAGGTGGGTAAGTGGAATCCACTCTCAAGATTTAGGAAGTGGCAGGAAAACTTTACAACATGGTCAAAGAGCTTTCTGCAGCTGTGAAGCAAACAGCTGTTGAGAAGTAGTGACAGATAACCAACATGGGAGATTTACTCATGATGAGAGTATTAATGACGGTCCTGTGAAAGCTGGTCCCTCTAATTTCCTAACTCAGTCATTATTCTGGGAGTTTACACTGAAAGAGGGGAAACTTACATGAGATACTAGGAAGAAATTCTTTACTGTGAGGGTGTTGAGACACTGGAACAGGTTGTCCAGGGAAGTTGTGGATGCCACTTTCCCTAGAAGGGGCTTTGAGCAACCTGCTCTAGTGGGAGGTGTCCCTGCTCATGGCAGAGCAGTTGTAAATAGATGATCTTTAAGGTCCCTTCCAACTCTAACCATTCTGTGATTCTATGAAGGAAAACATGGTGGCCACCTGGATATTGCTGCACAGTGAAGCATTCCTTTATGGTACATTATCCAGTATGTAGGCAACCATTTAAGGATTTGACATTCACACACAAAGGTTTTTCAGCACAGCAGACATCAATGAGACCTGTGAGCCTACCCTTTGTTCTTGGCCTCCACAAAAGAATTCTGTTCCTTGGAGAAGTGGAGTGAGCTGTGGCAGACCACCACAACAGGGTGCTGCTAATTGCAGGGCTGGTCAGAGAAAAATCATTCCATTATATTGATGAGCTCCAGATTTTGAAATGTGACATCCTGAAATTCACAACTGCTCTAAATCAGAAAAAAAACCCAAAAAACCAAAATCATTCAAATTTTCAACAGAATAGATAAAACACCTACAGAATTGAGCACCAGACAGCTCTGGGATCTCTCCTATGCCTGTCCATCTGCCTCCCTGACAACATAAGCAACATGGAGGGCTCCAGAAGCTACAGAGTACTGAGTGAGAAGCACAAGAGATGGGTCATGTATCATGGAGGCTGCTAAGGGGGTAGGTGGGCAAGCAACCAAAGAAATTCCCAAAGTAATTTTGCCCAATAAAACTTTTCCAGGATCAGGCTTCCTGCATGAATCATTTTAAAGCAATAAATCAGCAAATTCTGACGAAAGCTTCCCCTCCCCAGCACGTATTAGTAAGCAAAATAACCAGCTGATATTATTACATGATTATATTAGTACTATATAATTACATAGTATTATAGGAAACTGTTGAAACTACAATACAGCAAAAAAAAAAAAAAATCTCTTGCTTACTAGATTTTCTGGGTGTTTAAGATTAAGAAATCATGTTCCACAACTTGAGCCATCAGCCCAGAAAGTCAATCATATGCTGAGCTGCATCAAAAGCAGCACTGCCAGCAGGTCAAGGGAGGTGATTCTGCCCCTCTGCTCTGTTCTGGTGAGAGCCCACCCGGAGTACTGCGTCCAGCTTTGGAGTCATCAATACAAGAAAGACATGGGCCTGCTGCAGCAGGTCCACAAGAGTGCCACAAAAATGATCAGATGGATGGAATACCTCTCCTGTGAGGACAGCCTGAGAGAGATGGGGTTGTTCAGCCTGGAGAAGAGAAGGCTCCAGGGAGACTTTATTGCTGCCTTTAAATACCTAAAGGGGGCTTATGGGAAGATGGAGACAGACTTTTTAATAGTGACAGGACAGGGGGTAATGCTTTTAAACTAGAAGAGGGTAGACTCAGACTAGATATAAGGAAGAAATGTATTATGATTACGGTGGTGAAACACTGGACCAGGTTTCCCAGAGACGTGGTAGACACCCCAACCCTGGAAACATTCAAGGTCAGGTTGGATGGGACTCTGAGCAACCTGATCCAATTAAAGACATCCCTGCTCATTGCAGGGAGGTTGGACTAGATGACCTTTAAAGGTCCTTTCCAACCCAAAGCATTCTATTATTCACCTTTAACCTGTCTCCATGGCGAGTAACTCCCTGCCAAAGATACTATTAGGTCCAGGCATTGTGCTGGAAGAAGGTAGCGTTGGAAAGAAGTCAGACTGCTGTCAGGTTCTCTATGGGTGGAAGAGAAAAGCTTGCATTATCATAAGGCCTATCAGCTTCTTTTTTTCCTTTTTGTTATGTTAAGTGATTTTCTCCACATCTGTGTGTAATTCCCAGCCAAGGAAGCTGAACCACTACATGCAAATTTCAGCCTGTGTCAGTTTCCAACTTCCTCTAGTAAAAATAATTGTAAAGAGAAAATAAACAGGAGGAGGCAAAAAGCATGACAATGAATAATACTGTATAGAATCTCATGTCATAGGACACGCTAGGAAAAGGAACAAATACTACTTTTTGACAAATTTTAGGAAAAAACCTAACTAGTCCCATTAAACCTGTATTTCTGTATTCTGACCATGCTTTATTTAACCACAAGTAACACTGGCATACATTTCTGTGTTTCAAATTGAGGAAAAAAAAATAGCCCTTTTAATAGTAAAATGCGTTCACTACATTTACAACTACTTGGAAGTATTACATCAAGTAACAATCTCAACATTGTTATGCAACATACCTCTTTTTGTTGCATACCAAAATACGTACATTGCATAAATTTCAATCATCTTTGATTTCCATTAATATTAACTGTGCTCACCAATTTGAATTTATATACCTAGTTTAGCATGTCAGCATTAAGTATTTCAAATAAATTAGTCAAATTTAAAATAGGTCAAATATTTGTTATTGAAATAGTTTTATTTCCATCTTCATTATGAATCATCAGAGTCCTCACTATACTTCTTCTTGACTACTCTGTGACCATTTTTGTTACATCTGACAATCATGAGGCACCTTTCACCTAATTAAATGTACTGGAGGAAATTATATTAGGAAGTAAACACAAGCTTGGGCTTTTCTTGTGCCACATAACAGGAAAATTTCCGCTATTTAAGTCTCCTACTTCCATCATCAAAATCCTGTCACAAAGCTACAATCCAAAACAATAGCTGTCCACTCAGAAAACTCCAACAGTTCAACAGTTAACGGAAGTTTACCCTGTGATCTTTTGACTCCATTTCTGATACCTTCTCACACAAAGCCTTGTTTCCAGGGTTGCAGCAGTCTTTCTTCATGTAAGAAAGATTCTAGCTGCTGGAATTACCTGCCCTGATACGAATCGTGAGCACACAGGAATCCACCTGGTGTGTAAAGTTCTAAATTCAAATCAACTATCAAGCTAATATGTTAAATCAGGAAGTCTTTAATCAAATATTCAATCAGAATCCCATGGCAAATGCAGCACGCTTGAAAAACACTTAGTTCACAAGGGCAGTACCAGAAAGAACACGTATGTCACAAACTGAAAAACACGGGAAACTACAGAAGGTAGAGCATATAAAATACAGAGAGGGGGTTACACGGTGTTGTTCCACTAATATTCCAGCAAGTAAGAAACCTGAAATACCCTGAGAATGCGACTGATTAGTATTATCAAGTTGTCTTCATCTAGTTCTCTCAAACTCCCTCAAATGAAGTTACCATTTAGTCTACTAATTACTCTGGATTGCTCTCTCAACACTTTATAATATATTCTATGGAGCTACAAAGATCTATGTGAAATGCCTTGCTGTAGTGATATATAAATGAAAAATACAAAAAAGCATTTAATTACTAAGAAGTGTGATGACTTGATAAAAGTAATACATTATCTGCTCTTGCCCAGCTTAAACTTTCAACAGATAACCGGACAAGACATTATTTCCTCATATTTAACTACATACAGATATATGTATATATTTTTAAAAAACTACCACTTTTTTTAAAAATACAGTTTGGAAAACTATCGTCATTAACTGGTATGACTCAAATGTTGGATACTTTCAGCATTGGGCAGTATATTGATAAAGCAATCTTTCATTTCAAAACAATAATAATTTGCTCTACAACACGTGTGAGATATGCAAACGAGCGTGCTGCCAGCGAGAAATGAGAATTGTGGGAAAGGCTGTGGCAGAGAAATCAGACAGCGCACACACTCGCAGTCTGAGGGAACTGGGAACCGGGCTTTGGATTTCCAGCTGAAAATCTCCTCTGCAGCTTATAGTTGACACAGTTTATCAAATCACTGGAAAATTAAGAGCTAATTATCATGATCCAACTAATTCTTATTTCCAACTGCAACTATCTTTTCCAAATTACTGTTCTAGGCTTGAAAACATCTTCACATGAACAGGTTGTGTGGTCCTCTACAAGGTCCTCTCCATCAGTCCACCATGCAAGACATTTCAGGCTCTAGAACACCATTTTCACTGTATTTGAAGAAGACTGAAAATAGGGTCTGATACATGCACACCACCTAATTTTTAGGGTGCTGAACCTGAACGGATTAGTAAAACTTGTTATTGCTGGACAGAAATACTGCCATTTGAGCCAATGAATCACTGAAATAGCTAAGTATTTGCATAATAAAAGTGTACAGCATATGAATAGTGAACACCAAAAGAAAAGGCTGATAACAAATCATTAATTTTTGTCTTTGTTTCTAAACTGCTTGTCAAATATTTGCCATTTCATAAGCAGTAACCAAGGAGAAAAAAGACAAAAAGAATAAGATGCTTTTTCTGATTGTTTTGAAAACTCCTAGGATTTGCACAAACATTTTACATGCAAAAACAGTAAGCTTTTCTTTAGAGTAAAGCACGTATAAGATAATTAGATTTAAAAAGGTGTGTCAACTTTAGTTTTGCTTTTTTTTCCTTAAATTGGCAAGCAGCTGTCATCCATAACTGTAACAAAATATCCAGAGGCATTAGATAAAAGATTGCCACATTTATCAAATCTTCTATTTTTAAACTGTTCTTACCTAAATTAAGCAGGTTTTTTTTTCTTTCAGCATGTGACAATTGCTAGGCAAATAAGGTATCATGTTTTATAAACCAACAAAGAGCTATCATACAAAACCACAAGCCTTCTTTCCCAGTCATATACTACTACAGATTTTCAGTATAATTTGACCTCTCAAAATAGATAAAAACCACAATACCAGCATGATATCCAAGGAATTAAGCAGTGCCATTAATTCTCATTAAGGTTGTGCCATTAATCCCTGCACAGTGTACTGAAAATTTATGCTCAAACGATATATTTCTAGATATTGGTAGAAATTACAGTTCTCTAGAATCAGATTATAATTATATAGGATTGCAAATTGTACGTTTGTCAGTTCCTCAAAACAAAATGGACAGCAAAATCTGCAATTCTAAAGGCTGTTTTCATGCTAAATACAGATACTAAGAACAGTGCAGTTCATTTACCAATTAAGACAAAAATTGTTTCCCTTGTCTTTATTTTCTCTTTTTTTTTAAGATTCAGGCATATTATGAAACCACAGAAAGACAAAGATATATTCATTGGTCAGAAATAATATACAAAAAAATCTACTGACTCTTTCCTTACCGCATAGAATAGACAAACTCGCCTTTTTAAAACAGTTCAGATGTACAGAAGATTGGGTATCACTGGGTCTGGAGGTTTTGTTTTACTGCCTTCTTCAGTTTTTAAAGGAAAAATGAATGATAGTCCTACACTGAATTTCAACCTGTGGATTCCATCTGTGGAACTTAAACTAACCTTCAATACTCAATTATATTGTGAGAAGTACTGTTTCCTATGTGTTTACAACTTGCCAAAATAGCTTCAAGATAGAAAGAATAACTGGAATCTAGAATTCCGTAGATTTCATTTTCCACGTATTCAGAAAAAGTACAAATTGTTTCCCATCCCAAACGTTTTAATAATAAATAAAGTCTGCATAAACCCACCTCCATTTCAAATCTCAAAACTGGGCATAGCTTTAGAGAGGTATTACTAATGAGAGCCACGCTCTTTGTAGCAGATTTGTTTAAGCATGACAGAAACAGGTCCTGAGGTAATTCAAGATATTACAGGTCTCAGGTTTTGTGCTTTCCATTTTTCAAGAAAACAAGGATAATTTAATTTGCTTCAGTGTGTCTTTTGTAAAGCCTAGAGATAAACCATCTTTGGTTTTGTGTAACCGAACAGATCACAGCTGAAGTAGATTAGATTAACTGCTAAAGAAAGATTGTATTGACAAACAGTACAGAAAAGTTTATCAGCATTTTTTGTGGATACAAAAACCACAGTAAAACATACAGATCTGTCTGCGTGGAGACTGTCTTTTGCTTGTGTTCAACTTGTAAAGTGAAGGCTGGAAGAATAAGATGTAAACAGTTTTAATGAACAGATAGCAGTTCAGGTGCTGTGACATCAGTAGCAAACCATTACAGGAAAGGGCTTTTCACCATCCTTTTCATATTTTTTTTAATATGTGGCTGAAGTTGCCATTTTAATTATTCCACTTCACCTGCTAGAATGCCTCTTAGTAACAATTATAGCAAAAGCAATCTCCACTGGGAACTGAAGCACCACATACAGCCTTGTCAGACACAGACACACTTCTAAGCCTGCTAGTTCCTTCCTATGAAGCATTTTCAATTAAAGTGTGAGTAAAATGCGAACAGAAATGTGTGGTTATCAGACTGGTTGCTGATTTTCTAGAACAGGAAGCAAATCATTTCATGCAAGTAAAATTAAATCCAAAACATTTAGGTCTTTGTCAGAAGTATTTTTTTTTTTCTCTGTCTCACATGAGGCAAGTATATTAACACTACATTTTGCATAAGAGTACACGACAAAAAGCAGTGAGCAGGTGTACCTCTGGAAAGTTTCAATTCTCATTCACAAGGGTTCTGTAATAAAAATTGACCAGACCACTCAAACTTCAAAATCCTTCACTGACAATCCAGTGTCCATACAATGAGAGGGTTTTACCTGGTTTCTTAAGGAAGAAAGACTTATGCATTCATAATGTCTATAATTATTTTTCCATCAATTGCTTAATTTCAACTAAAATTAAAGAGGGTTAAATCTTTTTAAGTCCAACAGATTTCACAATGAAGGTGGTGGCTAGGTAGAGGCAAAGACCTTAAATAGCCTCTCTGTGGAGAGGAGGTTTTCAGGCCCAACTCAATAATATTATTAATGAGAACCCACATATGGAAACTTTATTAATTGCAGCTATAGGAATTCGGGCTTCAAAAGTTGTACTGATCCTAGGATCTCTTCTTACAGGTATATGCAGAAGATCCCTTCCAACGTCAACACATTGTGAAGAAAGTTTACTGGGTTCATTTTTTCTTGTCTACATATGCCTAGTTCTTATTATCTTAATTTTGATTACTTATAAACAAACAAACAGAACTACCAAAGAAATACAAAATATAATCTGTTTTAGAGACAGTAAGGATGGAAGTAGAAGAGAAAGCAAATATAATTCCTTCCCTGATCTTGCTACAGAGTTTTGATCCTGGAAAAGCCAGGCTTCTTCTGTACCTGCACTGTCCCCATCTGTCAGACCAGGGTAACATGCCTCTGCCTTTGCATCACCTCCCAGAGCTCACAGCACTTGAGGGTAAGACATGAAACAGGCAGTGCACTACAGCAGCATGCCAAGGTATTCCAGACCACCAGGGGACCCGTCACACCAAGCTCTCGAGCCATGGCCACACCATAAATTGCCCAGTGTGCCAGGAAAAGGAGACAACAGTAGGAATAACAAGCAAGCACATGTACTTTCAGATAGAGGATGCTCTACCAGGCAAAGCTGAAGACCCCTTTTAACCGTATCAGATGTAATTAAACCACTTCTGGCTCTGTGGGAACACATTTCCAAATGCATTCGAGTAAGGCAGAAAGTATCATTTTAGCTACTGGACCATTTTTAAAAAAGAGTGAAAATAAGATCCCCCTTTGGGTCTAATCAACACTCACACAGCACCAGATGTTTTTCTATTCCTCTCATAAATACGTATGGTCATATATCTTCTTGTTTCTTTATTGAACACTAATTGCCTGCTGCACAAAATGTCTAATTGATGTAGCATGTGATCACTGTTACTCGCACATTTTTCATAGCTCTCATATTTCTATGCACAGCCAGTGAACTTGTGTTTATAGTAGCATACGAGGTTACCCGCAGGATCATCCACTCAATGTATTTCAGCTTCACTCGGTCAGATTCAGTGCTCCATTTCCCTGCTCTTTCAGGACCTAGCCAAAACTGGAACAGGACAAGGGAGAGTTCAGCCCAGGGATCATGGAAGGAAAGCCGGCTGGTTTTCTGGAAAGAAAGCAAGCTAAAATGCGTAAGACAGCAACAGCTTCCTCTTTGTGACCCTTCAAAAGTGTTTATGATTCAGGGGTAGCGTTGTACTGCTGCTAGTGCATGTGCCCTTACGTTTATCAGCGGCAAACCGGGAGCGTGCTTCTCTGGGCTGCCAGCCTCGCAACGGTGACCACAGTGGCCATCAGAGATTGCTCACCCACGACGCTGAAGCTGTGTCTGCTCGCAAACCATGCTGCTCCCTGGGGAACACATCTGCACTCCCCTGCTCCCACGCGCTGAGAGAAGGACCTCTCCTTCCATCTGAAGTCTACTTTAGAAAGACTTTGGATGACAGTTCCTGGATGGGAGCACAGACCTGAAATCCTGATCAAATATTTATCTGCTTTATGATTATTTAGTGGTGGTTTCAGCAGTGTTAGGCTGATGGTTGGACTTGATGATCTTAAAGATTCCTTCCAACCTAGACGATTCTATGATTCTGTTCTATGATTATGAAAAAAATTTAATTTAAGAAGGGCTGGAAGACTGTAAGGAAATATTACCATTGACTTACTGACAAATTTAACTCAATCCACATTATGTCCAGGCACTCTCCCAGCAGCACATACACTGTTCTCCCCAAAACCAGTATCAGCCATTTATCTGACAGCGTGCTACAGATCAAATTTCCAGATACAGAGGACTCACATGAAAAAGGAAAGAACCAGAACCACAGAAACAAGCTGAGTAAGTTTCAGTATCATTAAGTATCATTAGAATACAGAGGAAGGCATTTTATGATGTAAAAAGAAAACAAATGTTTTTTATTTCACAAAGTAAATAACTTGGGGAATTATTAATAGTGAATCAATCATTATTAGTTACAGATCTATTCTAATGGAGTGAAAATAAAAAATACTGAAACAATATCATAACCATTTTGATGAAAGATTAGCAACAAGATGTAAGTCATCAAGTGCAAAGTGAAAAGCAAAATCATACAGAACAGCATCTTTCTATTTCTCGTTTATTGCAATACAGAGTCACGTTTGGCATTGTTAATCCAAGTCCATAGTAAATGCAATACTGCAGAGCTGGCTATAACTAAAACCCCTTGGGCTGAATTTTCATCCCAATGCACAGAGTTACTCTGAGGACTCCTCACACTGCCAGTCAGGCATATTTACAATTCATCATGCAATGCAGTGAAAAGCTCTATGCCTCTAATGCATCTTACGTTTTTCTTCAGAATAAGCTTTTTCAGATGAGAATGAGTTGTTCTTGCCAAAGAACACATAAAAACTGCAAAGTGTTATATGCTGTTTGTCATTTTGACTAGGCAGCACAATAGTCATTCTCCCTTCCCCTCTCCACCACATTAAGTATTTTCAATAGAAGCTTCAGATTTTCAGAGAGGCTCACAATTAGGAAATAACGTGACCAGAGAATCAGAGTCACCCTGAGAACTCTTGAAAATCCAGCCACAGATTCTTCAAGCTCCCTGTGTAGCATTACATTCCATCCTTTGAAAGGCCTATACCAGCCTAAATATAAAATACAGCTATTCTGCACGTTCTTAAATATTCTGTTTCAAAATCTCTATATTTTAATTGAATGCAACAATCAATAAACTGAAAATCCAGTAACTCAATAGTCATTTCCAACAAGCTCCAAGTTGCCTTTACTATCACCTTCAATTTTTTTATGGCTTATATTACTTCGTACCGGTTCAATGAAATGACTGCTCTCAGAAATTATAATTTATTGTAGGCAAAATTAATTTTCTAGGCCCTAAAAGCCTTCATACCAAGTCTAGAGTACACTGGATTCTATTTCCAGAAGTCTTTGTAAAAGAATATCAATTTATCAAACCCAAATCTTGTCAACTCAGTGACCTCCATAATTTTAGGATAAAATTGCAATGGGGGGGGGGGGGGGGGGGAGG